>OY744544.1:27199845-27334845 GCA_963556195.1 Sepiola atlantica
GCCGGAAACGGCTCCTGATTGGTCGACCAATCAGAATCCAGATAGGGCCGGAAACGGCTCCTGATTGGTCGACCAATCAGAATCCAGATAGGGCCGGAAACGGCTCCTGATTGGTCGACCAATCAGAATCCAGATAGGGCCGGAAACGGCTCCTGATTGGTCGACCAATCAGAATCCAGATAGGGCCGGAAACGGCTCCTGATTGGTCGACCAATCAGAATCCAGATAGGGCCGGAAACGGCTCCTGATTGGTCGACCAATCAGAATCCAGATAGGGCCGGAAACGGCTCCTGATTGGTCGACCAATCAGAATCCAGATAGGGCCGGAAACGGCTCCTGATTGGTCGACCAATCAGAATCCAGATAGGGCCGGAAACGGCTCCTGATTGGTCGACCAATCAGAATCCAGATAGGGCCGGAAACGGCTCCTGATTGGTCGACCAATCAGAATCCAGATAGGGCCGGAAACGGCTCCTGATTGGTCGACCAATCAGAATCCAGATAGGCCCGGAAACGGCTCCTGATTGGTCGACCAATCAGAATCCAGATAGGCCCGGAAACGGCTCCTGATTGGTCGACCAATCAGAATCCAGATAGGCCCGGAAACGGCTCCTGATTGGTCGACCAATCAGAATCCAGATAGGGCCGGAAACGGCTCCTGATTGGTCGACCAATCAGAATCCAGATAGGCCCGGAAACGGCTCCTGATTGGTCGACCAATCAGAATCCAGATAGGCCCGGAAACGGCTCCTGATTGGTCGACCAATCAGAATCCAGATAGGCCCGGAAACGGCTCCTGATTGGTCGACCAATCAGAATCCAGATAGGCCCGGAAACGGCCCCTGATTGGTCGACCAATCAGAATCCAGATAGGCCCGGAAACGGCTCCTGATTGGTCGACCAATCAGAATCCAGATAGGCCCGGAAACGGCTCCTGATTGGTCGACCAATCAGAATCCAGATAGGCCCGGAAACGGCTCCTGAACTTTACTTCCTGCAGAGAAAAATTACTCGCAGATTGAAAAAGAAGCGTTGGGTATTGTGTTCGCAATGACCAAATTACACAGGTATCTACACGGCCATCATTTAATCCTACAAACAGACCATAAGCCACTTATCACCATCTTTGGATCAAAAAAAGGCTTGCCAACCTACACAGCAAACCGCCTACAGAGATGGGGTATAATTCTGTTAAATTATGACTTTGAGATGTAATTTTTACGGTCAAAAAGACTAGGACACGCAGATGGTTTATCGTGGCTAATCCCAAAGTACACGAAACCACTCGAGGATACAGTTATAGCATCCCTTCGGTCTGAATATGACTATAGTAAAGTACTGTGTAACACAATAAAAGAGCTGCCAGTCACACTTGGCGATATACAAAAAGAGGCAAAATTAAAAAAATAAATTACAAACAGACGATGAGCAAACGGCAGAAGCTTTTTCAGTCTGTTGCGACACATTATTATACCGGGAGCGAGTAGTAATCCCAGCTACACTAAAAAAATAATCCTGAAGGATTTCCATAAGGGGCATCCCAAAGCGACACGCATGAAGAGCCTAATGAGATCCTATGTGTATTGGAAAAACATGGAAAGGGACATAGAGACGAAGGTGAAGGCCTGTGCGGGCTGCGCGTCGGCAGCGAAAGCACCAGATATTCAGTACTGTTCATGGCCAAAGGTAGAGCAACCATGGTCCCGGATTCACATAGATTTTGCGGGGCCATTGGAAGGCTTCTACTATTTAATTATAGTCGACAGCTACTCAAAATGGCCAGAAGTTGTTAGATGTAAAAACCCAACAACGGATGTCACGATATGCGCATTGCATGAACTGTTTGCCCGATTCGGAGTGGTGGACATTGTTGTATCGGACAACGGTACACAATTTACTTCCCGTGAAACTGACCAACATTACGGCACCAAAGAAGAGTTACGAGGATGGAGAGAAGGTGTTCTTCCAGGAACACCATGGAAACAAAACCGTGTGGGAAGTGGGAAAGGTACAAAAAAGATTGGGGAGGATGGTGTACATTGTAGAGGGTCCTAGAGGTACCTGTAAAAAATACATTAACCAAATGCGTTGTCGCATGTCAGACGACCCAGGGGAAGGCCCATCGGATCAGAGTGAGACCATCATGGAAGATCTATACGACGCATTTGAGCTGCTAACACCAAAAACGCCTCCGGAACAGAGACGTTCATCAAGAAAACGTAAATTAACCGGGAGTTTCGAGGTGAATCCTAGGAAAAAGATATACCTTGAGATTCCGGGGGAATGAGTTTCGGAAGGGGAGGGGGGGGGGGGGTGTTGTGGGTGAACCTACCTACCCTTAAATAATAACTAAATAGTAGCAACCGGCTACCATAAATACCGGCTTATGCCGGGAGAACATTGGTACCACATTTTGGCACTAGCACTGCCAACACTGACTTGTGTATAATTTCTCTGTTCAATACAATTCATTATTATTATCTCTAAACCTGTTGTTCTTTTATTTCATTGTTGGTACCACTAAACGGGTCCACAACACTATATTAATAAATATTGGTTAATGAATACCTATATTAATAAATATTGGTTAATGAATACCTATATTAATAAATATTGGTTAATGAATACCTATATTAAGAAATATTGGTTAATTAATACCAAAATTAATAAATATTGGTGAATTAATACCTATATTAGTAAATATTGGTTAATGAATACCTATATTAATAAATATTGGTTAATGAATACCTATATTAATAAATATTGGTTAATTAATACCTATATTAATAAATATTGGTTAATGAATACCAATATTAATAAATATTGGTTAATGAATACCTATATTAATAAATATTGGTTAATGAATACCAATATTAATAAATATTGGTTAATGAATACCTATATTAATAAATATTGGTTAATTAATACCTATATTAATAAATATTGGTTAATGAATACCTATATTAATAAATATTGGTTAATGAATACCTATATTAATAAATATTGGTTGATTAATACCTATATTAATAAATATTGGTTAATGAATACCAATATTAATAAATATTGGTTAATGAATACCTATATTAATAAATATTGGTTAATGAATACCAATATTAATAAATATTGGTTAATGAATACCTATATTAATAAATATTGGTTAATGAATACCTATATTAATAAATATTGGTTAATTAATACCTATATTAATAAATATTGGTTAATAAATACCTGCGACTAATGAGGAGGAATGCATGCAGATCAGACAATCCTGAGGCACGATCTTCGTGAGCTTTATGGAGAAGAGAGAGAGAGAGAGAGAGAGAAAGCGACAAAGAGAGAGAACGAGAGAGAGAGAGAGTGAAAGCGAGAAAGAAAGTGCAATAGAGAGAGAGAAAGCGCGCTCAGAGAGAAAGAACAAGAGATAGAGAAAGCCAGAGAGAGAGTGAGAGAGAGAGCGAGAAAGAGAAAGCTGAATCACAACAACTACTACCAACATACCAGTGTCACTCTAAATAGGGTTGAACTTTTAAATCAGGCGTAGGTCAAGGGTCAATGGGACAGGGAATTGACAGCCTGTACCATTGACCTATGACTTATTTCAATTGTAACATATCTATTCTGAAAAGCTGCCAATTCAAAGTTGAATATTGAAGTTAATTTGAGCTATGGAGGAATAGAGATGAATCAATACGAGGACTCTCTCAACACGAAATTTGTCAAATGCTTGCACTTCTTCATTTTCGTAGACATCTAGAGGCATCATATTAAAGAGACCGGCACTTGTGCAGATGCGGTACACGAGCCGAAATTTATTTTAGAAGAGTTCCAATGGTGTAAGGGGCGGACAACTCTCTTTTTAGTATATTCATAGAACATTTATTTGTGAAAATCAACAGTTTCAAGGCATTCACGTCGATTACGTCCATTTTCGGAGAAGCTAGAAATTTTTCGAAAACTTTATTTTCTGCGATAATTTAATATTTTAAACTATTAAAAAAAAATTTAAAATCTGTTAATCCAAACAAGAGGACTGTTCGTTTTGTAATTAAAAAATATACTGTTCATTTTCCCAAATAAATGTTCTATCAATATACTAAAATAAATTTCGGCCCGTGTACCGCATCTGCACAAGTGTTGGAGCATCTTCTTAGATATTAAGTAAAGATAGTTTTTTCCTATTTCTTTGAAATTAATAGGTACATACTTAAAAGAAACACTTAAAATTGTTCAGTCAGTCAGTTTTGCCAAACATTGGTCTGTGTTCTTAAAATAAAAAAATTAATTTAAAATCGATTTCATATTTAATCTGATCAACAATTTTATGTTTTAATTACTAATATCATAAAGAGATTGGGGGGAGCTAATCTTTCTACAGTCTCAAGTCTTCTTCCAGCCACGCATGACACCATGAAGAAATTTAATTTGAGTCAATTTTTCGAATTTCGTTGTTAATACTCTCCCTCCTACATTGGTAAACGATTTCTCTCAAGTGAACGTTATTTGATCTACCTGTAAGACAATGGCTTGGACGCATCTGTTTGAGACGGGTTTGACTTACGTGTTGTAGCGAAGTCATCTCGTGCAAGTTCGGTCCGATGCGTTCCCAGGCTCACGGTGACAACTGATCTGACCTTAAGGTTAAGTGAGGTCAGGGAGTTCAGGTTGAACCTGGCGTGTTGACGACGAGATTTGGGACGAGAGTTCCGACCGTGGGAGAATTGAATCGGGATTGAATCAGTTTTGACTTGGAAGCGAGAGAGTCACGATCACCAAAAATGTAACTGTATGAGAAAGATTTCGAATGACGGAAATCTAAGAGCCAATTAGTAAATCTCAATACTCCTCTCTCTCGGGCAATAAGAATATTAACTAGTGAAGTTGGTTAGCGTAAACTCTCTCTCAATCAACGACTCGTTCAGGTGGACCAATTAAAGCAATTAAGTAAAGGCGGCTCTTTAAAACAGGAAAAAAGGATTGTTATACTTTAAGAATTGATTTCAGAGAGCAGGGACAACAGCCTGTTAAGAATGAGACAACGACGCCTGCAGGAACAAGGAACGAAGGCAAAAAGTTGCAGAAAAAAAGGGCAAATAGTCACAGCGGCAGGAACAAACAATGCGACAATGGTTTGCAGACGAGAAAACGCAGTCCGAATTTTAGCGACCAGCGACTGAAAAGCTTGCATGAGTAGTCAGTATAGGATGACGGCGATTCGAGAATCGGATCTAAGTAAATACGACATATCGCTCCTTTGAATCAACAGCGAAGTTCGACGAGAACGAAAAGAGTTGGTGAACTTAATAGCCAGTAATAACCAGTAATACAACATTGGTAATTTGGTGCAAATCTGGCCAGCCTCCCCATCATGAGTATGAGAGATACGAGCTGAGTTACCACGATACACAACAGAAAAATGGGTCCGGAAAAAAGAGTTTGTTCGGTATCACACGCGTGAGGAGGCGACTTGTAGCTATGAAAGGAGTAGCATGATTATGAGTATTTTTTTGGGGGCGCATTTTGCATTGGTCAATCGGGCATGAATCGTAATAATTCTAAGTTAAGGATTGGCCCGTTCGGGGTTGTGGGTGCGAGCGGCCGGCCGGCACGGAGAACCTTTCACCCCCACGACATAGTTACGATCACGGGAAGGGTCAAGTTAGTATGCGATGCAAGCGAGTCCGCATCAACCGGGGTTGGAGTTAGTTTGGGGGTGATGAGGCGTTTTTATGAATGGGTCGGGGACAGCAATGACCATAGATGGGTCGACTACGTGCTGTAATTTAGGGTCTGTAATATTAAATAAACTGGAAATGTGTCTCGGATCGAGGTCCGATGTGGTGTCTTCGAAATAAACACGCGAAATGCACAGAGGATCGATCTGGACACAGAGTTAATTGATAGGAATAGACAGGAAATGTGATCGGATCGGGGCCCGATGTGATGTCGGAGATACCACTCCAGAAGACACACCGTTCCACAAAGGGTCTCGCACCGAGTGCAGATCTAGTGCTTATGGATAGAGCGGAACGTAAAATTAAAATCGTGTGCTGACCAATAGATTATACGTTTGAAATCGGGGTTTCTGTTATTCCCCGTAGTTCGCGGTAATGTCCGCCAATTAGAAAATGTTACTATCGGTTGTATGCCGATGCTTGTGAGCACAAGAGTGAATTGAGTGTATGCCTATGAATTGGTGTGAATACCCCGGGTCGAAGGTCAGACCGTTGGGGCTCAGCAGCGAGCTGAGCGAATGATATGACAGGGGTGGCCACGGAGTGCTGATTAACGATCATAATAGAGAATTTTATTACATCCCGGAGATTACGTCATAGGCCGAAGAGCGGCCGGGTGAAGGTGGACTTTGGAGGTCCAGCCATTTTGACTTGGTTCTGACCAGACCCGCGGAGGGGTGTGTTAAAATAAACATCTTCGGATTATTTCATTTGAATCAACAGCGAAGTTCGACGAGAACGAAAAGAGTTGGTGAACTTAATAGCCAGTAATAACCAGTAATACAACACTACCTACAAAATAACGTTTCCATAGGATATTTTAAGATGCAATTTCGAGTTCTGATTTCCGTCAGAGGACGTAAAATCTTTTGTTACATTTATTCTTATTTTTAAATTGTGATCGACTTTTTACTTTGACGGAGTGGGAGTGAAAAGTTAAATGGACACATTTTTACTTTTTCTTTTTAAAGAGGATGCAAAATCTTTTTTTACATTTATTCGTAAACGAAATAACATTTTTGCGCGCAAAGAAATCCTGTTTCAGTCACGCAAATTATTACTAAAAATAAAAAGACTCCCAGGAAACTCCGGGTAAGGACAGCTGGTCTTTTCTATTTCCTTGTTTCCTTTTTTCTACTGCCGTTAAAATCCTTTTTAGCCTCTGGAAAATTTAGAGTTTGTATTATTTCGATTATTCGTACTACTGTTCTCGTCTGGGGTTAGGGTTACGGTTATTTCCCAAACCTTTTCAGCTGATGTAACCACCGACATTTACGTAAGTCTTATCGAACTCGGGAATCTTTATGTTAAGCTACCCACATGTATTAAATAAGGGGTTTCGTTCGAAATTTCGTACATATTTCCGAGTTCGACAAGACGCACTGAGGTTGTGGTAGATCAGTAGATTGATTAGACGAACGGGCATTGAAGGAAAGTTCTAGCCTGCTTAGTTACTTTTTTCTTTCTAGGTTTGTTCGGCTCTCCTCTTATTCCTCTTCTTTTTATTTATTTCTTTCTTGAAGAGGGGATCACCTTGCGGTCAGGCTCGTAAAAATAAGTTATAACAGATGTGGCCAAAGTGTGAACTCAAGAAAAGTGTTCACACATGTTTTGAACAAGTGGGTGCGAAATAAACTTTTATAAAACAAGGAAATTATCGGAAAAAGATCAGTGTTCCTGGCGACAACGGAATAACTTGCCTCGCCCTCAATGAAGACAGCAACAACAACAAAACACACCAGACTTGAAGTGCGAACCCCAGCATCCATTTTTAAGCACGCCTGTTATCTTCCCACAATAATAGCTTAAACCAAGTAAACACACACGCACACTGAACTTTAAAGACAAATTTAACGCTCGTGTCGTTTTCAAACATTTTTCTAACCTTCAAACTTTATTGTTATATTCCATGATAAATGCCAGTATACTGAAATCATATGCCCTTAATAGGGTTAAGATGAAAATTCATATACACTAAATGTACAAAAGCAAGGAAATTCCCAAATTTTTACACTTTTATTGTCATTAAGGGTATGCGAGCACAACAGGGCTATGTATTTTACTTGTAGGAATTTTTCTCCAGCGCACCTCACACACTTCATCCACTCATGCATAGATATTTATACTGTAGTGATGTGATACTGAAATGGTTTGGTTGATATGTAGTCATACACAAAATCACACATGACCTTTCTGGATCTCTGGGTTGCCTTGACTAATGATGCTGAAATTCTACACACTTATAGAACCGATCAAATGAAAATTTTGTGCAAAGTTTTAACTAATTTGGTTTATTGGTTTTTGAGTTATGACTGGTCAAATAAATGAGATTTCTAGCATAGGTCGTTTTTGAAGTCTATTAAGGGATAGAGCGCTATCGCACCTCCCTTGATTTTACATCTTTGTAAAATTGTTCATATATAAAAGTTTTACTTTTTACTTTACAATTTCTCTTTTTATTATTAACAATATTATATTGTTAAAAGTTAGCACTCGCTAACTGGTGATCCTGCCAGTCATATATGTTGTTATCGAATCGGTCTCAATTTACCTACACCAGATTAATTGTGTAGTGTGGTGCTTGGTAATCCCTAAAGACGCGACCGTCGTCTAAAATACCAGACCCCAAACCGGGACCCAAGACACTGCACAAGGTTACGTTGGCTGAAATGTTGTTAGAATAACCTCCAAGACGAGAACAGTAGTCTGAATAATCCAAATTATCAATCCTCATCTAAAAAATTCCGAAACAGAATGTAAAATTGCTAAATTTTTGCTTGTGTTTTTTTAACCTTTTCCTCCTGGACAAATTATATTTTACATGCATCTTTGCCTGAATAGAAGGAGGAAAGAGAGGTTTTTCCTTCGTTCACTCTCTAATGAAAGGCTTTGATATTTTTGTACACAGTGAAGAAGGCGGAATTGAATTTTGAGATGGGTGCGCAGGTGAAACGACAAAGAAAGAGGGGCGGTGGCAGTAGCATTGGGTTTACTTTTTTCTTGTAAATTTAAAAAAAGAAAGAAAGAAGGGTAGAAACTGGTGGAACCGTGACTTTTTAAATGTGGGTCGAGCTGTAATCAAGGCGGAAGTCCGGGGTGAACGAAATCAAAAGGTATTATTTATCAGAGGAGAATTTCTTTATCCTGTCTTGTTAATGATGATGTTTTTATTCCACTCTAAGGGGACATAACTCTTTAGTTTGATGATGATATTTTTGTCTCCCTTTCTAGGTCTATCCGTTCCTAGAGTCCGACCACCTTCTCATATTTCTTGTATTCAGAATCCTTCTTTCTTCTCTCCTCCACCACCTCTGAGTAAGATTCATTGGATGATTTTAGTTATCGTTTCACCCCACTTCCAATTTTGTCCACTTTCTGATATCTTTTCCAGGAAGATTAGTTGAGAATTTAGGCGCAAAGGGTAGAAATTCCTGAGGGGGGTCATGGTAAAATTTGAGAGAGAGGAAATAAAAACGGGATAATGTTTTATAGATGTTCCCCTACTGGGGTTTCCTCTTTTGAATGGTGTGCATTGGAAAGTCCTTTATCTCGTTTAAACACACCTGCTCTATCTAGGATAATGAGCACTTTTAAAATTAAGGAGGCCTCTAGAAGGATTTTCCTAAACCAAACCCACACTTGTTTTGTGCATCAGCTATTGGGGACTCTTGTAAACTCTACAACCTTCTCTGTTCGATGACAAAAACAGGCTGCGGTGGTAACCAAACCATCTTGAACCAGAATGGCGAGCCAATCAGGCTTCATTGGTCTTTGTTAGGGACATAGTGGTAGAGAATAGATGGAGTCGGCTCAACCCACCAAGGCAAAGAGCCACACGAGGATAAGAGTTAATGAGATGGTAGTAAA
Source organism: Sepiola atlantica (assembly GCA_963556195.1). Taxonomy (NCBI): domain Eukaryota; kingdom Metazoa; phylum Mollusca; class Cephalopoda; order Sepiida; family Sepiolidae; genus Sepiola; species Sepiola atlantica. The sequence goes on from OY744544.1 coordinate 27,209,445, forward strand.
TGTCAGCCAAAAGATGAGGAACACTATGGGATTATAGTATAAACTGCATTTGATTACTTATGGGGCAATCCATGACAAGAATTTGTTGACATTGGATTTGAAGGGCACAGAGAAAATTGAAATGTCTTTGATTTTATATTGGGCCACCTAGAATCTTATTTCTCTCTCATTAACCAGGGAGTCATACTGGGACCAACCCACTTGAGAAAAGCAATGTTCCTAGATGGGCTCCATGATAAGCTACCTTCAGTGGACTGTCTGGCAGTTATCTCTAGTGGATATCTCCAGCAGCCAGCTTCTTGGTGGTCGAATGGTGATCACTGAGAAAAACTAGAATCCAAAAATTCCAGTTAGGAGGAACAGATTACAAGATATGGGAAGGAAATGGTAGAGTACTAGTAGTTTAGTTTTCTGAGTGCTGGCGGTGAGTTAGGCCAGGTTCCTCTCCAGGCAAGGTCAGCCCTGGGGGTCTTAGCTAAAGGATTGTGTTTATTGGACTCATGTTATAATTTAGTCAGGCGAAAATCTCATCTTGCAAGTTTGCTATTCAACCTGCGAACACGAGTATCATTTTCAACCTTCAACAAATAAACCTGTTACTTTTTAAAACGGTAAAGAGACCAATCCAATGCAGATTTGTTGCTTTTTTAAATAAAACATTATTTATTTAAAATTCAAATTTTAGATTCATAAAAGAATCTTCATCAGGAGGATACAGACAATATTTTTTCTTTATTTTTGCCACTTAGTATTGAACTTCTGTTCTTATTGAAGTCTGCTATGTAACGTCCGATATAAGTGGTGTGTGTACCTTGGTACGCACGTGTGAGTTATGAGTAAAATATTTCCACTGTTTAAATTTGTAATGTTTGAAACGGTAAAGAGATCAATCCAATGCAGATTTCTTTTGAAATAATTCCTATTATTTGTACACTGTTTAAATTTGTAATGTTTGAAACGGTAAAGAGATCAATCCAATGCAGATTTCTTTTGAAATAATTCCTATTATTTGTACACTGTTTAAATTTGTAATGTTTGAAACGGTAAAGAGATCAATCCAATGCAGATTTCTTTTGAAATAATTCCTATTATTTGTACACTGTTTAAATTTGTAATGTTTGAAACGGTAAAGAGATCAATCCAATGCAGATTTCTTTTGAAATAATTCCTATTATTTGTACACTGTTTAAATTTGTAATGTTTGAAACGGTAAAGAGATCAATCCAATGCAGATTTCTTTTGAAATAATTCCTATTATTTGTACACTGTTTAAATTTGTAATGTTTGAAACGGTAAAGAGATCAATCCAATGCAGATTTCTTTTGAAATAATTCCTATTATTTGTACACTGTTTAAATTTGTAATGTTTGAAACGGTAAAGAGATCAATCCAATGTAGATTTCTTTTGAAATAATTCCTATTATTTGTACACTGTTTAAATTTGTAATGTTTGAAACGGTAAAAAGATCAATCCAATGCAGATTTCTTTTGAAATAATTCCTATTATTTGTACACTGTTTAAATTTGTAATGTTTGAAACGGTAAAGAGATCAATCCAATGCGGATTTCTTTTGAAATAATTCCTATTATTTGTACACGGTTTAAATTTGTAATGTTTGAAACGGTAAAGAGATCAATCCAATGCAGATTTCTTTTGAAATAATTCCTATTATTTGTACACTGTTTAAATTTGTAATGTTTGAAACGGTAAAGAGATCAATCCAATGCAGATTTCTTTTGAAATAATTCCTATTATTTGTACACTGTTTAAATTTGTAATGTTTGAAACGGTAAAGAGATCAATCCAATGCAGATTTCTTTTGAAATAATTCCTATTATTTGTACACTGTTTAAATTTGTAATGTTTGAAACGGTAAAGAGATCAATCCAATGCAGATTTCTTTTGAAATAATTCCTATTATTTGTACACTGTTTAAATTTGTAATGATTGAAACGGTAAAGAGATCAATCCAATGCAGATTTCTTTTGAAATAATTCCTATTATTTGTACACTGTTTAAATTTGTAATGTTTGAAACGGTAAAGAGATCAATCCAATGCAGATTTCTTTTGAAATAATTCCTATTATTTGTACACTGTTTAAATTTGTAATGTTTGAAACGGTAAAGAGATCAATCCAATGCAGATTTCTTTTGAAATAATTCCTATTATTTGTACACTGTTTAAATTTGTAATGTTTGAAACGGTAAAGAGATCAATCCAATGCAGATTTCTTTTGAAATAATTCCTATTATTTGTACACTGTTTAAATTTGTAATGTTTGAAACGGTAAAGAGATCAATCCAATGCAGATTTCTTTTGAAATAATTCCTATTATTTGTACACGTTGATCTTGCTATTGACTGCACGTAAAATCGAAAAGAAATGTCGCCGGCTGGATTCGAACCTATGCAGGGACACCCCACTGGATTTCTAGTCGGTCGCACTAACAACTCGGCCACAACGACCTCTTCGGTTTAGCATAAACAATTTCTATTAGTTTTTTTGATGTCATGTATCTCTTTTACAGTTTCTAAATAAAAATAATTATTTAAAATCTTCATGAGACATGTAATATTTAGCAGGGGAAAGCCAAATTTTGAGATAAGATAAAGATGAAACAAAGGAACAAGGATATGTGCATTGGTTTGTGTAACTTTTCTTTGGGACGTTAGGGTTAGCGTTAAGGGTTAGGGTTAGGGTTAAATTGTACAACACACTGCACAGATGGGTAGTAGTTTTATGTAGGAGAAACACGGGAAAATTAAAAGAGAAAATATATACACACACACATTATATATATATATATGAATATATGTGTGTATATATATATGTATATAAATATATATATATATGTGTATAAATGTGTATATATATATATATATAAATATGTATATATATGTGTATAAATGTGTATATATATATATATATAAATATGTATATATATGTGTATAAATGTGTATATATATATATGTATATAAATATATATATATATGTGTATATATATATGTATATAAATGTGTATATATATATGTATATAAATATATATATATATGTGTATAAATGTGTGTATATATATGTATATAAATATATATATATATGTGTATAAATGTGTGTATATATATATGTATATTAATATATGTATATATATGTGTATAAATGTGTGTATATATATATATAAATATATATATATATGTGTATAAATGTGTGTATATATATATATAAATATATATATATATATGTATAAATGTGTGTATATATATATATAAATATATATATATATATATATATATAAATATAAATATATATATATATAAATATAAATATATATAAATATATATATATATATATATAAATATATATATATATATATATAAATATATATATATATATAAATATATATATATATATAAATATATATATATATATATATAAATATATATATATATATATATAAATATATATATATATATATATAAATATATATATATATATATATATATATATATAAATATATATAAATATATATATATATATATATAAATATATATATATATATATAAATATATATATATATGTGTATAAATGTGTGTATATATATATGTATATAAATATATATGTGTGTATAAATGTGTGTATATATATATGTATATAAATATATATATATGTGTATAAATGTGTGTATATATGTATATATATATGTATGTGTGTGTGTATACATATATGTGTGTATATATATGTGAGTGTGTGTATATATGTATATATATATATACGTGTGTGTATATATATGTATACATATTTATGTGTGTATATATATGCAAGTGTGTGTATATATGTATATATATATACGTGTGTGTATATATATATGTATACATATTTATGTGTGTATATATATATGCAAGTGTGTGTATATATGTATATATATATACGTGTGTGTATATATATGTATACGTGTGTATATATATGTGAGTGTGTGTATATATATATACGTGTGTGTATATATATGTATACATATTTATGTGTGTATATATATATGCAAATACACATATAAATATATATACATATAAATCAAGGGAGGCGTGATAGCGCTCTACCCCTTAATAGACCTATGCTAGAAATCTCATTTCTTTGATCAGTCATAACTCGAAAACCAATAAACCAAATTATTTAAATCACCGACCAACAATTTAAGAAACAGAAAAGCATGGTGGCTAAATTCATTGTCCTCACACATGATCGAATCGCACGATGTGCAGGTAGCTGTCATTATGTTTGCCGATAATGTCGTCCTGTCAAGTCATAGGAAATGAAAAGAAGACAACAACAAAAAATAAAATGTAAAAAAATAGAACAAATAAAAAGAACGGTTATCTATTTTACTGTAATTTTTTTTTATCCGCTTTTTCGTGAGATATTGACTTTAAAAGTTTTTTTTATTAGTTATCATTCTCATATGACAGAAATGGAAAACAAAAACCGATGCGTTGACTAAAGTTGGAATTTCTTTTTGTTTTTTGTTTTTTCATGCATACTTGTTGACTCAGAGCACCTTGTAACGTTCTTTATTCGTAGGTTGGTAGGTATTTTGCTGGAAAAAAAAGAAACAATTAGTCATGATCATCAATTAATACCATGCATATAATTAGTGAAAGACAACTATTATTAAGATTAACATTTGAAACTAAGAGAAAAATGATGAATTGAATATCCTCACAGCTATCACCCTTGCATTAGTTTTGACACATTTTCCGAAGATATCTCTAGTTATATGTGTATATGTTTGTATGTATAGGATTTACTCCTAAACTAATTAACATATCATTATGAATTTAGGACCACGGCTGTTAGGCATAAGAGTTGGTAATGTGGGCTATATTTAATTTAGTTTTGTAAAATTTTAACTATTACTATTAGGCATCAATTAATAAATATTGCCCCAATTTCAGTTTCTTTGGAGTATTTTAATGATTCTTAGGGCGTATAACATGGGCACAATGTCGTCCGATTTGAAAATTCAAATATATCAATTTGTATTAAATTTGATCCATAGTCATTAGGCCAAACCCTGATCTTCATAAATGATCTCTCAAATCACATTCTAAGATCAACAGGCCACTGTAGATTGGGACAGAATTTTTAAAAACACTTCTGCTATGAGTGATAATAATCGAACAGTTTGAAGTATTCGAAAATAAAATATACATATAATTCTTAAGAGATACTACACTTTGATCATAGCCAGATACCCCATAAAATCAAAATTATACAAATGGAAAGAAAAAAAAAGTACATACTATTTCTCTTTTCGGTAACTGTGCTGCCACTTGCACATAGTAGGAACAGACTTTCAGTTAGAACAAAAAACAAAATGGCTGTTCATGAGCCCATCACGTGGACCCTTGATAATCGGTGAAAAATCGAAAAATTAACAAAATAGGGTTAGAAATACATGCAATAAATGTTGCCAATCGTGGTAAAATGTAATGGTCTAACAGTATTTTTATCAAGACTCCACATGAAGGTAAGATAACTAACCTGGATAAGTTTCTTTGAGTTTTAAGTTGTTCAAAACAAACCTGGTGTGTTTTAAATTATTATTTTTTTAAAATAAATTTTGTCACAATGTCAACAGAAATGCACCCAACTTCTTACCTTGTGTGAATTCTGAAGCCATGTGAAAAGCCATCTTGAAAAATAATCAAGCCATTTACTAAGAATTACTTAACCCGTCCCCCCCCCCCCCGTATATGACTAAACCTGTTGATTAAATAAAGAGTTCCGTTCGCAATCCATTCGTAATAAATGAATGACATACCAAAAAAAAATAGTTCATGTTTTTTTGTACACCCACCAGGATTAAGAACTTCATCTCTCCTAATTGTTTTCCAAATTTTATGACGAAATACCTCAGAGGATTAGTAACAAAAGTTGTGGATACGCCATTTAGACCAATCAGGAGCCAGCTAGGGCCGGAAACGGCTCCTGATTGGTCGACCAATCAGGAGCCAGCTAGGGCCGGAAACGGCTCCTGATTGGTCGACCAATCAGGAGCCAGCTAGGCCCGGAAACGGCTCCTGATTGGTCGACCAATCAGGAGCCAGCTAGGCCCGGAAACGGCTCCTGATTGGTCGACCAATCAGGAGCCAGCTAGGCCCGGAAACGGCTCCTGATTGGTCGACCAATCAGGAGCCAGCTAGGCCCGGAAACGGCTCCTGATTGGTCGACCAATCAGGAGCCAGCTAGGCCCGGAAACGGCTCCTGATTGGTCGACCAATCAGGAGCCAGCTAGGCCCGGAAACGGCTCCTGATTGGTCGACCAATCAGGAGCCAGCTAGGCCCGGAAACGGCTCCTGATTGGTCGACCAATCAGGAGCCAGCTAGGCCCGGAAACGGCTCCTGATTGGTCGACCAATCAGGAGCCAGCTAGGCCCGGAAACGGCTCCTGATTGGTCGACCAATCAGGAGCCAGCTAGGCCCGGAAACGGCTCCTGATTGGTCGACCAATCAGGAGCCAGCTAGGCCCGGAAACGGCTCCTGATTGGTCGACCAATCAGAATCCAGATAGGCCCGGAAACGGCTCCTGATTGGTCGACCAATCAGAATCCAGATAGGCCCGGAAACGGCTCCTGATTGGTCGACCAATCAGAATCCAGATAGGCCCGGAAACGGCTCCTGATTGGTCGACCAATCAGAATCCAGATAGGCCCGGAAACGGCTCCTGATTGGTCGACCAATCAGAATCCAGATAGGCCCGGAAACGGCTCCTGATTGGTCGACCAATCAGAATCCAGATAGGCCCGGAAACGGCTCCTGATTGGTCGACCAATCAGAATCCAGATAGGCCCGGAAACGGCTCCTGATTGGTCGACCAATCAGAATCCAGATAGGCCCGGAAACGGCTCCTGATTGGTCGACCAATCAGAATCCAGATAGGCCCGGAAACGGCTCCTGATTGGTCGACCAATCAGAATCCAGATAGGCCCGGAAACGGCTCCTGATTGGTCGACCAATCAGAATCCAGATAGGCCCGGAAACGGCTCCTGATTGGTCGACCAATCAGAATCCAGATAGGCCCGGAAACGGCTCCTGATTGGTCGACCAATCAGAATCCAGATAGGCCCGGAAACGGCTCCTGATTGGTCGACCAATCAGAATCCAGATAGGCCCGGAAACGGCTCCTGATTGGTCGACCAATCAGAATCCAGATAGGCCCGGAAACGGCTCCTGATTGGTCGACCAATCAGAATCCAGATAGGCCCGGAAACGGCTCCTGATTGGTCGACCAATCAGAATCCAGATAGGCCCGGAAACGGCTCCTGATTGGTCGACCAATCAGAATCCAGATAGGCCCGGAAACGGCTCCTGATTGGTCGACCAATCAGAATCCAGATAGGCCCGGAAACGGCTCCTGATTGGTCGACCAATCAGAATCCAGATAGGCCCGGAAACGGCTCCTGATTGGTCGACCAATCAGAATCCAGATAGGCCCGGAAACGGCTCCTGATTGGTCGACCAATCAGAATCCAGATAGGCCCGGAAACGGCTCCTGATTGGTCGACCAATCAGAATCCAGATAGGCCCGGAAACGGCTCCTGATTGGTCGACCAATCAGAATCCAGATAGGCCCGGAAACGGCTCCTGATTGGTCGACCAATCAGAATCCAGATAGGCCCGGAAACGGCTCCTGATTGGTCGACCAATCAGAATCCAGATAGGCCCGGAAACGGCTCCTGATTGGTCGACCAATCAGAATCCAGATAGGCCCGGAAACGGCTCCTGATTGGTCGACCAATCAGAATCCAGATAGGCCCGGAAACGGCTCCTGATTGGTCGACCAATCAGAATCCAGATAGGCCCGGAAACGGCTCCTGATTGGTCGACCAATCAGAATCCAGATAGGCCCGGAAACGGCTCCTGATTGGTCGACCAATCAGAATCCAGATAGGCCCGGAAACGGCTCCTGATTGGTCGACCAATCAGAATCCAGATAGGCCCGGAAACGGCTCCTGATTGGTCGACCAATCAGAATCCAGATAGGCCCGGAAACGGCTCCTGATTGGTCGACCAATCAGAATCCAGATAGGCCCGGAAACGGCTCCTGATTGGTCGACCAATCAGAATCCAGATAGGCCCGGAAACGGCTCCTGATTGGTCGACCAATCAGAATCCAGATAGGCCCGGAAACGGCTCCTGATTGGTCGACCAATCAGAATCCAGATAGGCCCGGAAACGGCTCCTGATTGGTCGACCAATCAGAATCCAGATAGGCCCGGAAACGGCTCCTGATTGGTCGACCAATCAGAATCCAGATAGGCCCGGAAACGGCTCCTGATTGGTCGACCAATCAGAATCCAGATAGGCCCGGAAACGGCTCCTGATTGGTCGACCAATCAGAATCCAGATAGGCCCGGAAACGGCTCCTGATTGGTCGACCAATCAGAATCCAGATAGGCCCGGAAACGGCTCCTGATTGGTCGACCAATCAGAATCCAGATAGGCCCGGAAACGGCTCCTGATTGGTCGACCAATCAGAATCCAGATAGGCCCGGAAACGGCTCCTGATTGGTCGACCAATCAGAATCCAGATAGGCCCGGAAACGGCTCCTGATTGGTCGACCAATCAGAATCCAGATAGGCCCGGAAACGGCTCCTGATTGGTCGACCAATCAGAATCCAGATAGGCCCGGAAACGGCTCCTGATTGGTCGACCAATCAGAATCCAGATAGGCCCGGAAACGGCGTTCCACCGTGTTATTCTTATTTGCTAAAGTTAATAAGTAGTTTATTTATTTTTGTTTACGGCGTTGCGTTCAAAATTTAAAGTTCAAAAAATTGTTTAGAAAAAAATCTTTATTTTTTTTACTATCAAAAACAAAAAACAAAACAAACAAAAACACATTAGAAATGCATTTTTAATAACAAGTAAATAGTAATCATTTCGAGGTTTTTAAACAAATCCGTAAATAATATAAATGTGTAGACATGAGTAAATTAAAATCGGTGGTTTTATAGATCAACTCTCATGGCTTCCCATATTGGCATATTAAATAAAATTGCTTTTTATTTTTTTTAATAATTATCATTTTTAGTATTTGACGAATTGTAAATTGTGGCATTTCACGCAGACATGATAACTCAGACATCTACATTATAAAAAAAATTGGAATCAAGACACAAAGGCTACAACAAATCACATCGAAAACAAATAAACCGACCGCGTGAAAAAAAAATAACAACGCTAGAAAACAATAATTACAACAAAAGGAAATTAAGAGAATTTGTCTCGATTTTATGTTTGTAAAACAAATGAATGGTATTATTCTAGATTAACACTCAGCTACCCCCCCCCAACGAAAAAAAAACAAGATTCCACCTTTTTATAAGCGATTGCGAACACTCTTGGCGAAAAAAAACCCAATTTATTTAGAATTTAGAGTGAGGGATCAGTTTCGCATATAAATTTAGCGGGCCATTTGAGCGTTTTACGACATTAACCAACAATTTTTTTTCCATTCGACATTTTTTTTTAGGAAAGGTTACTTTTATAGGCAATTACATGTGGTTTTACGAACTTGCCAGTCGGACCTAGTGGTAACAAAATTAGTAATTTCATTTTTTTAGGGGGGGGGTAGTTGAGGGTGTTAATCAACAAATTTACACAGCAACAACCTAAATTTAAAAAAAAATACAATGCAACAATGTAAATATATCAATAAAAAGTAATCTTGTCGTTTTTCGAACCCGGGTTTCTTTTTGTATGGTCGCCTTTTTCTTTGTTGTAACCTATGACTAGATTTCACCGAACAGATACGGGAAGCCATTGGGCTGATCTATACAAGCACCTAAATTAAACTGCTAACAAAGACTTTGACTTTTTAGTTTTTTTTCAATCACACGCCATTATGGGAAATCATAAATAAGTAGAAATAGTTTTTTTGTATCTTTTACAATAGCACTCAAACGAAAACGCAAAAAACAAATATACAACAAATAAAAGTTACCGTAGCCGATAAAACAGAATTTCCAAGTTACCTGTGACATTTATTAATGATTATAATCCGTTAAAAGTGCTATTTTTTATAAATTGATAGTTTTAGCGTACCTTAAGTGAAAAAAAAAATGGTCGTGTCTCCTTAGAAAATTTGCAGCCTCGTTTTCGTTTAATTCTATCGTGGTTGTTTTTTTTACTGGGACTTATATTCAAAGCGCAACTTTTCATGTTTCAGCCAAGCAAACGAACAAAACAAAACTACATTTTAAGCAAAAGAAATAAAATAATTTTCTTTTTATTTACATGGCATTGTGCTTTTATTTACATATTTTCATTCGTCACACCGTAATGTTTTTTTTTCCTGTTTCTGTAAAAAATTCCATACCGTAACCCTAAACCTTACCCTAAATCTAAACCGAACACCAATTTTTCATATTTCAGTCAAGCAAAAAAAACAAAAAAAAACGCCGCTTTGATTATGAGTCCTGGTAAAAAAAAAAAAACACCACATGACAACAAAAACGCGAAGCGAACAAAACTGTTGACTTCATTAAGTAAACTTTTTTTTTGCCGACAAAAAAAAAAAAAAACTTTTTTTTTTTTCATGTCTAATGAAAACCCATTTATCCTACGTAATCATACAAACAAATGGAATAGATAACTAGGAAAATCTCCAGTCTCGACATACGTCGCATTTATTTGTTGCATATTCATTTTTTTTTAATCACGTTCTACAACTTTTTTTGAACCCGACTCGCGAGTTGTGGAGCTATTGTAAAAGATTCCCAGTTTTTTGTTGTAACAATAAGATAAATACGATTACTAAATAATATAAATATAAAAGTTTTAAAAAATAATTCTAGTTTATTATTAACTTAACGAGAAAGGTAAAAATAAATTACGGGAAATATTTCGTTGAGGAAAAAAAAGTCAAACAGAAAATGCGGTGGTTCCTGGCGGAATAGAAAGTACGAGATTTTAGATGAAATAATTATTAATTCTTACTATTTTGGGGTCCAAATCCTAGATGTTCTATCCCTCGACCCGGAGATAATTGTATCGCCGAGTTAGGCGTAAGTGGCGAGGGTTCGGACATCATTATTATGCCCAACAATTGTGTATGGAAGTTTATACACAGACGCCATTTTTACGGTGTTAACGGAAGAATGTCCCCTTTCTTTTTTTTTCTTTCTATAATATCGCCCCCCCCCCTCCGCCTCTCGACCGTGACGATTAAAAAAATCCAAATTTTAAGTGCGTTAATAAAATAAAATAAATTAAAAATAGAGTCTGATCTCATTTATGACAAATACATGTTGGGCATTTATAACGACACCTAACAGAACGAAAAGGGGTAAAAAAAACTAACAAACAAACAAACAAATAGGCAACAAATAAATGTTACAAAAGGCAAGATAAGTTACTTTCTACTAACCTGGATGAGTTTATTTTTATTTTAACTTATTTTAAAGATTTTTTTGTTCAAAACAAATCCGGTGTCCACCTGTTCAGTTAGAACGAAAAATGAAATGGCTATTCATGAACCCAGCATGGGGATCCTTAATAATTGGTGGAAAATCGAAAAATAAACAAAATAGTGTTAGAAACATATCCAATAAATGCCACCAATCGTGGGAAAATGTAATGTTCTACCAGTATTTTGCTTAATTTTCGTTTTTTCAGCGATTATCGAAACTCTGTAATGTCAGCCATTTTCTTTTCGTTCTTCTTACTGAACAGGTGGACACCAGGTTTGTTTTGAACAAAAAAATCTTTAAAATAAGTTAAAACACAAATAAACTTATCCAGGTTAATATAAGAGTAACTTATCTTGCCTTTCGTAACATTTATTTGTTGCCTATTTGTTTTGTTTTTTACCCCGTTTTCGTTCAGTTAGCTGTCGTTATGGTGGTAGGACAAAAGCCCACCGGACAAAAGCCCACCGGACATAAGCCCACCGGACAAAAACCCACCAAAATAAGTCAAACCTGGCCAAAGCCAAACCAACGTAAATCTGATCCTGTTAACGAAGGACCCCATACTCTTCGCCCCGTGGGTATCGTCGTCGGCCACTCGCGCACAAGTGTTTTATATCCTGGTCGCGGTGCCGAGTAAAACAGATACCTCACTCTGCTCCGGTGTCACTGAACCACTTGTAACATAGGTGGTTCACTCGTGTCTTTATCTCTGTACTCACATGTCTGGTTCTCAGCGCAGGAATCCTTCCAGACTGTGAACACCCTCTTTGGCGATGATCGTCAATAGTGGCTGAAAACAAAGATGATGTGGCGAATTCCTCCGCTAGGTCGAATGACGGCGATGATGATGATCTCGTGATTCTGTGAAGGCAAAGTTACTTAGCAGGACAATTCGACAATAGAATAATTCAACAACAGCGGTTCCTTTTTGTATCAAATAATTATTAAAAACAATTAAAAGGAAGGATTAATTTTACACTTGAATTTTAGAGTCTCTTATTTTGATAAAATATCTTTGTTTACTAAACTAGTTCGTTGTCTGTGTGTGTGTGTGTGTGAATCACTTTTACGACTCCTGGTATTAATTGAGACATACCTTGTCTACTGAACGGTGGTGGTGGGAGGGGGATCCTATGGCCCATGCCATCCCAAACGAGAGCGATTGTTCGCGCAACGCCCCCGCTTGGCCGGCGCTCGTGTCTGAGCTCCGGCTAACACATCCGTCCAAGCCGCGAGCCCCAAATCTAACTGATCGTCTACTCAACACAAAAAACTTTTCTTTTCCCAAAGAGGCATATTGTAACACTCTCTCTTTCTCTCTGTGTCTTTCTTCTTTCCAGAAAGGCATATCATCACACCTTTTCTTTCTCCAACCCACCCTCTTCCTCTCGGGGTGGGCCGGGTTTGGGATATACTGATTTACTCTCTCCCCTTTTCCTCGTTGGTCGGGTGAGGGGTGCGTCTCTTCCTGATTCAGATAACTTGAATGTCTCTATTAAACCTTACCTCTTATCATGACAAAGCTTTCTTCTGCTGTTTCCCAAATGTCGACACTCTATCAGTCCGACATTCCAATCTCCCATCCCTTTTCCTGGTAAGCATGAGTCTTTGTGGGGGGATAATTGTAATTGACAGCTAACACGCTTTTTCCCAGACATTGGGCGCCATCTCTCAGCCTGTTTTCCATAGTTGATTCCGTGCGAATATATACTAGTCTCAATTCTACGTAGGCCCCCAACCTCATCGCCAAAATGCATGCCAGTGCGCCCCAAGGGTGCACGACCCCGCCGGCCCCGACCATTACGTCATACTGGGACTACAAGTGTTTTTTGTTTGTTTGTTTTTTTCATATCGGTTTAATGGTTGAAAACTTCCAAGACTAATATATATATATATATATATATATATATATATATATATATATATATATATATCTCCTTCGAGTTTTCGAAAAAGAATAAATCAAAAACCAAAATTTAAAAAAATAAAGATGAGAGATAGATAGAGGGAGATTTTAATTACTAACATTTTAAAACTTTTCTATTTAAAACAAAAATAAATACAAGCCCATTTTATATCCGGAACAATTGCCTCTACATTTTGGCCAAGTTTCAGAAAAATTGAATGGATGGATCAAACGTTATGGGAGAAAAGGTCATTTTTTGCCATTTTGAGGGCTTTTGACCACCTGGGGGCCCGAACCAAATTTTTTCCAAGGTCAGCGATACTTATTTTCTATTAGGAACAATTCCTCCACATTTTAGCCAAGTTTCAGAGAAATTGAATGGATGGATGAAAAGTTATGAAGCAAAAAATGTCATTTTTGCCATTTCGGGGCTCTTTGACCCCCTGGGGGGCTAACCAGATTTTTTTTTCAAAAATTGGAGAATGTCACTTTCTAACCTGACCAAAGTTACAACTTCATGCAAAATTTCAGAGAAATTCAATGGATGGTTGCGGAGAAAAATGCGGACGGACGGACGGACACACGGATGGACAGACGGACGGACGGACGGAAATGCCTCAAAACATAGGTCTCCCAAGTTTAAGAATCGGGGGACCAAAAAAAGTAAAGTAAAAATGAAATTTTTCTCACTAAGAAAATAATTTCCGAAGAGCAAGACTCATTTTAATTAGAAGAAAAAGTATGCTCTTTTATATGCAAGCGCCCCCCCCCTTGCATATAAAAGAACATACTTCTACGTTAGAATATTAATGGGTTCTTTTTGTTCAGGGCACACATGAACCATACTACTTGACTTTTGATTTTAAACTTGACTCCCGATCAGAAATCACTTTCTATTTGTCAAAGGCAGTATTTACAAATTTAATTTAATTATTTTTTTCGAACAGAATTTTATTAGTTTTTATGTTAATTATTTTAGATTTCATCTCAGTAAACATTTAGACTTTAATTATCTGAGATGTTTTAACATTTTTTTATTCGGCCACGCATCTCTTTAAGCGTCTCTCTCCGTAGCTTCGTCGCTTTGCCCATTTTGGTGAATAAGTTTGAAATAAGTTTGGATTGAATATATAATAATTTCTCTAAATTTAACTCATTCAGATCAATTTTCGTCCCCTTAAAATTGCCTGAGCAGACTCGTCGGCATTCCCCGGTAGGGCGCCTAAGGCGATTAACAATAAACTAACCCCTTCTCAAATAGAGAAGATATAGCAACCTATTATATTAAGAATAACTAATAGATTAAGAACTTGAATAAAAATAAATATCTATCATGTTTTTATATAAATATTGACGGACACTTTATAGTGCTCTATTTGTTTTGTTTTTTGACAGAGCTTTGCATTACGTTAAATTAGTAGCAGGCGATAGAGACATTAGATCAGAATAGGCAAGGGAGGTAATAAAGAAAACATCCTTAACGAAAGTTATCTCCCCACTTTGTTCAAAAGTGCCGAAAAAAGAATTGAAATATAAACGAGACTATGACACAGCGATCGAGGCCCTACGTTGAAACGAAGTGGAGATATAAGACTAGTATATATTCAACACGGATCGACTATTCAAAAAGGAGAGAAAATAGCGTCAGTTGTCTGGCAAAAAGCGTGTTAGTTGTCATTTGCAATTATCACACCATAAGGAGTCACATTTACCAGGTGCTGCCTCAGAATTTGGTCATGATCTCTTAATCACCAGTGGGCTGGTGGGGTGTCAACACTTGGGAGACAGAGAGAGAAAGAATGATTGTTTTTTTTTATAGAGATAAAGTCTAAAGGACAAATCCAAATTGTCCGTATCGCGCACCCCTCCCAAACCACCAGGAGAGGAAGAATAACACAGAAAAGGGGATGGGAGAGGGAGAGCATATAGTAAAATCTAAAAAGGGAAATGCCATATTTTCTGTATCAGTGAAAAGACACCCTCGTCCCCGAACCCCTGAGAGAGGAAGAAAGATAGAGAGAGATGTGTTTGGAAAAGAAAGGGTGTGACAATATACCCTTTCGGTAAGAGAAAAGGACGTTTGGGTGAGAACGAAAAAACGCCCAGAACAGAATGAACTGGGATTTCGACCCGAGCGCTCGCGATCCTCACGGCTCGTGTCAGTGAGAGCCTCCCGGACTCAGCCATCGTTTTCCAAACATAGATTAATGACTTAATTAAGAACTTGCAATTGTAAATGAATTCACGCACAGAGAGACGACGAAATAGTCGAATGCAAAAGACATTTTATCAAAAGATAGATTTCAAATCCAATGTAAAATCCATTCTTTCCTTTAATTGTTAATAATTATTTTCATCTAAAAAGACGTCGCCGATGTTGTTGAATTATTCCTATTATCGATTTGTTCTGCTTGAATAACCTTGCCTTCACAGAGACGAGAATCAACGAGCCATCATCATCATCTACATCATCATCCGACCCGGAGGAAATACGACCGACATATCCTTTTTTATTGCCACTACAACGATCATCGGCCAAAGAGTGTTCACGGTCTGTTAAGATCTCTGTGTAGAGAACCAGAGATGTGAGCACAGATACACAGACGGCGAGCGGGGTACATGTTTATAACAGGCTCCGTGACGTGGAATAGAGTGAGGTATCTGTTATACTTGGCACCGCGACCAGGATATCAAACACCTGTGCGTGAGTGGCTGTCAAGATACCCACGGTGACGAACGAGAGTGGGGTACCTGTTATACTTGGCACCGCGACCAGGATATCAAACACCTGTGCGTGAGTGGCCGACATTTTGTGGCTGTTACATTTTGTTACCAGGATCGAATGGGGTGCCCGTTACAGACAAGGCACGGTAACTCTAATTCTTATTCACGGATTTCTGTCCCTTAGGAAACCAGACTAAGAGATATGAATCAAAGAAACAGACAAGAAGAATACCGCATTGATTAAAGAATTTTTCTTCCATTTTCACAAATGCCGGAGAGCACCATCCAGACCTCCACTGACAGTATCTTTGAGATAAGCTCAGCCCACAGATAAATATCGAAGGGGGTTATGGTCCGATGAATGTGAATTTCTTATAGTAAATAATGTAAACTCTAGCTCAATTTACCAACATCTACAAAAACATAACTGCCCTCCCTCCGATTTAAGACAAATTCTAGTTAATAACACTAAAATTATACATTCCGAAACCAATTTAAAAAAATTAAAAATACTCGAAGCTATCTACATAAAAACACAACCTAAAATTAATAACACCACATATGAAACCAGTGGTAACATTTTAAAATGTTTAACGTAATGCGATTTTGTTCTGTGATGCCATCCAATGTTTCTTAATTTAAAATCGCCAACGATTCTCTGGACCAATACGAAAAAACGTTCTCTGTGCGTTATTCCGCTGTCTTTTAAAAATTCTTATCTTTTTCCAGCTTTGTTGTTCATTTGGTTTTAACACCTGAGGATGATTCGACGAAGAATCAAAAACGTTCGTGAAACATATGGAACATTTATTCATATTTTGTTATTTTAATACAAAAAAGACCATCAGAAAAATTGAAAAAATAAAAAAGGTATAATTAAACAGACGAATTCTGTTATTTTTAACAATGTTATATATATATATATATATATATATATATATATATATATATATATATATATATATAACAAATAACTTTTACCAAACAATAAAATTTAATTTTCTACCGACCTGTACACATTTGATGTACGGAAACTGCTTTAAAGTTTTTATTTCAAAATAAGTTCGTGTCAATAGGTCTCTTTCAAACACAGTAAAAAAATCAAACATGGCTGCCTAGGTTAATTGTTAGATATCGAAGGTGAACGAAAAATCGAGGTAGCCATGTTTAAATTTTTACTGAGTCTGAAATAGAGCATTGAACGAAATTTTTTTTTTTATAAATTAGCTTTTAAAAGTTTAAAAACCTTGAAAGTATACAGGTCGGTAGAAAATAAAATTTTAATGCGTTTGGTGACAGTTATTAGTCGTATTTTTTATTCGATTTCTCGGATGTTGACTATACTGTAAGACTACCGCTAATTTAAAAGTTTTTCAGACTATTTTATATGTAATCGCCTAAAAAAATAGAATCTCATTTTTATTTTTGAGTTAATTAGTGAACAGATATTACACTTTGATATTTTTAAATAGGATATTTTTTTAAATCATCTCATTTACAGAGGCTGTTTTTGTTTTTTTTTTCAGAAAGAGCTCAATAATTTTAACTAATTTTATTAGCTTGGTAGTTTTCTTTCGCCTGTCAATAAACTCGATGAACGCAGGTTGCCAGACAGTAAGAGTTTTTAATGCCGACATGTAAAATGTGGACATCAAAGGGTTGTAGCATGTTAGATATCCGTTGCTCCTTTGACATGAATTAACACCTGCTGGCCCAGCTTAAAAGCTAACTTTCAAATATAGACGAGCCGTGTTACCCGGCGTTGGTCGAGTGGAGACATACTACCGATTTGAACCGATTCCTTAAATACAATTAAATCCTTTGATTTTGTTTGTTGATAAGGATTTTAAAAAAATGTCCTTAAAATTGTGCGATTGTGCCGCATAGTAAACGAATATACAACAAATAACTGTTACCAAACGCAAGAAAATTGACTTTTATACTTATCTATATAATTTTCCCTTGTCTTTACTGACTGTAAGATTTATTATCAATGCATTTGTTAGCGTCACTTTTACTTAGCCAAGCCAGCGTGCTTTTCAAGATGGACGATAGTTTTGCAGGGATTTGTCCGCATATTTCAGAATTTAAAGATAACAATTTACTTGTAGGGGAAAGTATCCTCATGTCAGGTTGTCCTGAAAACCCTGCACAGGGACCTCACCGGCAGTGTCCACATATGAGTTCAGTTTCAATCTTTCAAATTCAGTCCTTTGCCTCACTCCTCGGGTCTACCCCAATCTGCTCATCTCCTAGATATATGTATATCTAATTTCGAGCAACAATCCTAGATGTCTGGTCTTTCTCTCAGCTGGTCAACGGAAGTGACTACATCTGACTACCGAGAAAAATTAACAACCAAACTGTCAGGGCGCCATCCTGTCTAGGGAGTTCAATAGATTCACCAGTCCTTATATTATGGCCCACTTATTGTACTTCTACATCATTTTTCCTTTTGCAAATCATTCGTTGGCTGTGGGGAAGGACGCAGTTCATAGTATCACAATACTAGTATTGTGATACTATGGACTGACTAGAATCAAGTAGATGATGCAAAAGTTAAAACAGTATTTTTTAAAAGAATTTTTCAAAAATTATCTGAAAATTGATACTTAATTAAGCAGACATATACCCCCCCCCGACATTTATTTTCACTGCCTATTTTTAAAAGCTTCGGAATTACTAGTGATAACGCACTAGGTACACCCAAAATGTTGCACATTTTTAAGCTTCATAACATCATAATCATCAACCGGTTTATTTGTTGAATCAGGTCTCAATTAATCTTCTGATGAGGGTAGGGCCTGATTGTACAGTCTCGATCTAAGTCTTCCCCTCCATTCTTGTCTTTGGTGAGACCTGACCGAATCCATACCTATGTCCCCCCAAGACAACTTGGGCCTGCCAGAGGTGGTCTTCTCTGCTGGAACGTTCAACTGTCGGGCTTTAGCAATCCAGCAATTGCTGTGCTCAACGTGCCCCAACCAACGCAGTCTGCTCTTCTGCATGACGTCAGCGGGGCTTTTTTAGTTGACCTGCGCAAGCAGAGACCGAAAAGGCATGCTCTGTTCAGGCGTCAACATACAAGATCTAAAATTAAAAACTTTTAAAATAAAAATCAATGTTATTTCGTTGTAAAACTACTGGAAAAATATCTCAGAATTTCTCTTAAGCTACTTAAAAGTGGTGCAAAAAAAAATAACAAAAAACAGAAATCATGTCACAAGTTTTTTTTAAGCAACAGTAAAAATGACCAAAACTTCAAAATTCTACCAAAATTCAAATAATTATACGATTTAATTTATTTCTTTCAGATTTAAAAAAAAAGTCTAAAGTCGGGAAAGTGGGGTTTAAAAATTGCCTGGGCAGCCCCGTCGGCATTCCCTGGTAGGGGCGCCTCAGGCAGTAAGCAATAAACTTACTCCTCTCCAAAAAGGGGAGGCAAAGCCTGGGAAGGTGGACCTCCCAGAACTGCACAGGACAGACCCATTGACCGGCGTAAATCAAGACCCGAAGACCAAGACAACACCAGTATGGGGTGCAGTATCCATCGGAACAGATACTACACTTTGATCTTAGCCAAAAGGCCAAGTAGAATGTAACGAAGAAATAAAAATCAATTTAACCTTTTGTCTCAAATATATGAAATTATCTTAACCAGAGATGCCCAATTAGGGTTCATATTGACGCACAGAAGCTTCAAGTGGGCACGAAAAAGAATTTGTACTTGAGGAGGGTGGCATGGTATATAGTAAGTGGTCCATATGGAAATCTGTTCAATATAAATAATAATTATAAAAAGAATATGTAACATCACTTAATAAATCCCAGACCCAACTAATAAAATATTTTAGGCAAAATTCAACTTAATTCATCAACATAGTCTCCTTTTAGAAGGATACACTGATTCTAACACATCTCTAAAAATTTGATGCCTTTTTATTGTAAAAAGATTTGTCTTTGGACTCAATTTCTGATATCACTTTTTCATTGGAGTCAAATTTCTTTCCCTGGAGCATTCTTTTCAGGTCTCCAAATAACCAATAGTCACTGGGAGGCAGATCTGGAGAATAGGGTGGGTGTGGAAGCAGATCGAAGTGCAATTCATGTAGTTTTGCCATCGTTGCAATCCACTTGTGACACGGTGCATTGTCTTGGTGAAAGAGCACATTTTTCTTCTTCATATTTGGCCATTTCTTCCTTGGAACACACCAATAATGCTATATAATTATATTCGCTATTGATGGTTCTTTCTTTCTCAAGGTTATTGATGGACAAAAAACCTTGCAGATCCCAAAATACTGAGGCCAATGTTTGCATCTTTGGACCGCTTTCACCTGCAGCTGTCCACTCAACTGACCGCCGATTATTATACCTTGGAGTGAAGTGCTGGATCGATGTTTTATCCATTGATGCCAAAACTCCTTTCTGCTGCATTGAAACAGTCGCAAACAACGCTCTGAATTGTAGACGTGTTGTTGTTTATTTGATCGACTGTAAGAAAACGTTGCACCTGCTTTGAACACTTCTTTCTCAATGACAAATATTCATGCAAACTGATTAAGACACAACCTGCTGATATCTTCGATTTCTCTAACTGAAGCAACAACAATTTGTGATCGGCCAAAAAAAGTTTCTGGACTTTTTTAATGTTTTTCGGGACAACTGCCACATTTGGGCGACCTTAGCGTTCAGCATCATTTGTGTCTGTACGACTGCGTTAAAGTCAGCATACTACCTCGTAACCATTGCTTCTGATGGAGCAGTATTCAAATATCACTTATAATTTTGCTTGAACAGTATTCCCCCCCCCCTCCCGGTCAAAAAGCAATGCTTTATCAATAACCAAAATTCAGATCGTTCCATTGTTCTGAAAGTTTGCAACAATAGCTTAACTTAAAAAAGTCGGATCAGTCGAAATATTCAGTTGATCTAGAAGTTGATCTGGGTTCAGTTGTGGATTGGGGTACGAAATGGCTTGTTTCATTTAATCCAGTTGAGACTCAGCTTGTGTCTTTGAATCGTCAGCGTGTCCCTTTTCTTCCTGAGATTCTCATGGATGGCGCTGCTCTGAGGAGAAATCAACTCTGAAACTTCTTGGTCTTTCTCTCTCATCAAATCTTTCTTGGAGTTCATACATTAGATCTATTGCTCTTTCTGCTTCTTGTAAAGTCGGTTCTCTTCATCGCTCCAAACTTTTTCTCACACCTGAGGCTATTCTCTACCTCTACAATCAGACCATGTATGGAATACTGTTGTCCTATTTGGGATGGTGAATCTCTGTCCCATTTGAGGGTTCTCGATAAGGTTCAGAAACGTATCTGTAATTTGATTGGCCCTACCCTTTCTTCTTCTCTCTCTCACAGATGTGATGTTGCTAGTCTCAGTCTTTTCTATAAATACTATAATGGCATGTGTTCTTCAGAATTATATGATCTATTCCCCCGTTTCTTTTGTTCCAGCTCGTTTGACTCGTTGGTCTAGTGGTCTCCATCAATTCGCTGTTTTCATACCTCATTGTAATACAGCTTCCTATTCAAGTGGCTTCTTTCCAAGAACAACAGGATTGTGGAACTCTCTTCCTGCTGACTGTTTTCCTCCTACCACAACCTTGGTCTTTGCAATAATCATATTTGTTCTTGTTAGCTCCTTACATCAAGTGGCTTCATGCCTTGTCTAGAGTGATTTCTTAAAAAAACAAAAAAAAAAAAAAACTAATTTGTATACTAATAATTCAATTGGGATTAAATTTTGACATGTACAATTTGAAGGTTAGTACTTTATAAAAATCATGAATTAAAAAAAAAAAAATGTTCCTTATTAGTGGCCCCATCTATATGTCAGACCCTGGACCTTTTGAATGATGTGTTGATATAGATAAACGCTGCTTTCTTTGTTTAGTATGTAGTGTAGAGCCAGGCTGCCAGACGTACGATCACAGCTACGTGGCACTTCTTCTGAGCTCGTGTACGCAAATATTTCTTATCGGTTTTCATGCCATTTATAACATTTTAATCCGCAATAAATGCATTTTTATATTCACGAACACATTGTGCATATGTTAATAAGAATTTATTAGCAATGTTTGATTTAAAATAAAGAGGTTCACAGGGGATAATATAGCTCTCAGGGGGTCTACAAGCAAAATAAGTTTGGGAAACTGACTGATAGACGTTTTTTAAAAAAAATTATAAACTTTTTTCTGTAAATTTTGAAAATATGTGCTTTTAGTTGTCTTAATTTTTTTTGAATTTGTGATTATTTTAACATTCTCACAAGATTTCTTCTGTAACGATGACTGTGCTGTCATTTTGTTAGCATCATGATTTCATAAAAAAATAAATGAAAACGGCAAAATTTTGTCATAAAGTTAATGGGATATTTAAAAAAAAAATAGTTATTTAAATTGATGGGGAGTGCTTATGTATGCAAACACACTAATGAAATATGGGAGTAAAAAATAAAATAACAAGAAAACTTTAAGAAATAATTATTATTGAAAAAATATTAGTGTACACCGAAATTAAGGGAAAATAATTGAGTAGAATTTTAATAAAAATAAAATTAAGTTATGTATAAGATTAGCGATTTTACACTGGAATGACGCCAAGGGGAGACAATCAATGAGTCAGTGACATTCACTAAAATAATTTCTGATAATCACTAAAAATGGCGGCGGTTCTGGACTCCGAATAGTAGTTAATTTTTAAAAATAAAAGTACTTGATTATTTTGGTAAATTTCGCTTTACGTTAATATTTTTTAATAATAAGTAAGTATTTCATAAAGTTTTCTCGTTATTTAATTTTAACTGCAATATATCATTCCCGTGTTTGCATACATAAGCGCCATTGATGATCATAAATAGATCTGTGGAATTTTATTATATGGAAAGCTTTATTCTGGTCATGTGGCGTTCATTCAAAACAATGAAAATAGAATATTGATTTTTCGGTGAAGTTTGAAATAAACACAGTCTTGTATTAAGAGAATATAAAAACTTTTTTTACTGTAAAAAAAAAAAAAAAAAAAAAAGAAAAAAAGTTCATCATTTTTTTCTTCTATTTTTCTTTTTAAATTTAACTTGGAACTTTAAAATAAATTTTATATTACCTCTGAACAGTATTTTTTATCATTTTCAAATGTTACTAAAAAAAAAAAAATAACCTGTTGAATCACCCATTAAGCTTGGGTAAGATTGTTTGAATCCGGAAAAAGGCAGTAAAAATTAAAAAAATATAACAATATCCCAAACTATTCTTTTTTGCTTGCTACAACCCTCTCCCCTCTGCCTCAGCCCTTTTCTCTCTGTTTCCTTGTCAAGGAAATAGTATTGTTACTTGTGGTGATATTGCCTTTTTGTCAACGTAAATAATTGACTATTTCTATCTTGAGTTTTATAGTTTATTAGTTTTGATTGCAAAGAAAAAGAGAGAGAGAGAGATATGGAAAAAAGAGTGATAAACACGGTATAAAATAAGAGATGAGGTGCTGGTCGAACAATATACAGAGAGAGAGAGAGAGAGAGAGAGACAGAGACAGAGAGAGGGTGAGATTAATTGACAGAAACTTTGTAAGTGATGGCTCACTTGATGAATTAATTGTAAATTATGGCTAATTAGAATAATTAAAATTGATTTTTTTCAAACAACTCAATCCCAGAACTAAAGAATATTTTAGCGTGTATTATTAAAGTATACTGAGAAAAAAGTCCTTAATGAAACGAACATTTGATTCACTCAGTTTCAGTATAATTATTGGGAGGTGACGGTGGTTAAGTGGATAACGACACGGACTGAAGACCTGGGTGTTCCAAGTTCGAATCCAGTCGGTTCCACAGTACCACTTTCACTTAGGGATGTTAGCAACCTTCTCGTGGTCCTTCCCATAAGTACCCGGTGTCTTTCCAGAAAGATTTTTAAACTAGAAAAACATCGGGGGAAACTAATGCCAACACCAGAACCATCTGATTCACACGCAAGAAGAAGTACAATAATTAAAGATTACACACAAAAATAAATTTTGAACCTTTTGACAAGAGTTAATAAATTTGAATGCAAAAATGAAGCAATTAAATCATACAAGTCGATAATTTAAGAATATCAAATTAGCAAAAAGAAAATGTCTGCTACAAAGGTCATCTATTTGGTCAGTGATTTTATATATATATATATATATATATATATTATAGTTGCATTCGAATGACGATAGGAACAATCAATCCATAACATTCAATTTTTTTATCTTCATATATCAGCGAACAAAATATATATTGGCTGCAAACCAAATATTTTTTTATACAGATATATTTTATTTTTTTTATGTTTATTTTTTTCCAAATTCAATAATTTTTCTACATCCAACGCGCATTAAAGTTCTTACCTTTGTTAAGAACTCTTTTTAAACTTTTCCCATCTTCCTTTTTCATGTCTTTGGAATGATGTCTTTTTTTCCTATTACTATTGAATGAACAATTTCTCTGATTATCAACGAGGTTAAGATGAAGACTATGCATTTCTTTTGATTTTGCTGTGAAACGCGCATAAGATGTATAAAAACTATTGAATTTGGAAAAAAATAAACATAAAAAAATAAGATAAATATATCAAAAAAATTTTTGTTTGTGAGATAAAGTGGAATTACAGGTATTCGCCGATATATGAAGATAAAGAAATTGAAAGAACAGATGAAAGTTATGGTTATGGATTGATTGTTTCTATGGTCATTGGAATGCAACTATAAAATATATATGCTTCGAAGCTTGTAATACAACTTCATTGATCTTGCAATTTGGAACGTTTTCGGATATTATAAAGAGTATATACTTAAATATATAGTTTTTGTAAAAACCCATAAATATATATATATATATATATATATATATATATATATATATATATATATATATACGAGACGAACAACAGGGTCTAGTATTTTATTTACCTCCTCTCCAGGAGGTTAGGCACAAGGTCAGGTGTGGTTTTAGAAAAGCCAGAACACTAGGATATGTGCACTCTGGCCTACAAAAATGCCTGAGCAGCCCGGTCAGCATTCCTTGGTAGGAGTGCCTCAGGCGATTAGCAATAAACTAACTACTTATCAAGGAGAGAAGGCAAAGCCTGGGAGGGTGGACGTCCGAGGACTGAACAGAACAATACCTAAGCTCAACAGCAACAAAGTCACTGTGAGATTGATCGTCAAGGACGTTGATATGCACATTGCACACCTACTCAGTCGTGCCAGGTAAGCTTGCTTCAGTGCACACTGGATGACGTCACAAAGAGATGACATCGTCCACTAAAACAGGTGGAAGATATTGGGAAGATCCTTTATAACATAATATATGGATGACGTCATAGTTTTGTGACGTCATCCATTAAAGAGGGTGTGGAAGATATTGGGAAGATTCTTTATGACGTCATAAATGCTGAAGTAACAAAAGGATAATGTCATCCATTAAAACACAGACTCGGCCTTTTGGCTAAGATCAAAGTGTAGTATCTGTTCCGATGGATACTGCACCCCATAGACCGGTATCGTCTTGGCCTTCGGGACTTGATTTCCGCCGGTCTATGGGTCTGTCCTGTGCAGTTCTACGAGGTCCACCCTCCCAGGCTTTGCCTTCTCACCCTTTGAGAAGGGGTTAGTTTATTGCTAATCACCTGAGGCGCTCCTACCGGGGAATGCCGACGGGGCTGCCCAGGCAATTTTTAAAGGTCATACTTGCTCTTCCTCTAGCGCACTGACTTATCTAATCCCACTTTCCGACCTTGTGTCACATTTTACTGCTGTGGGAGGTAGGTAAATAAAACTGACTGTATGTATACCGAGATGAGCCATCTAAACCTGGAGGGTTTAGTATACCACTAAATGTCTCTGGATATTTTGACTTATCTTATTTGCTTGTCATCACACATAGTTCATGCTTATTATCAAGAAAGATATACGCACACACACACACATTATATATATATATATATATATATATATATATGTATATCTAGGCAGCATCTTCTCTTGCAGGCAAGTATTGTTGAATATAAGAGACAACTCATGTCTAGATATCCTTTTGTAGATCATTTCAATAGTCCGAATCAGGATCTTAGTTTCGGAGGGGAATTGGCTGATGAATTTGCCATAGTTTAGATTTGTCTCCCAAGTACTTTCAGACTCATCCGGGTCCATCTTCAGGGGAATGAGGTTAATCAGGTACAGACCATGTGTTAGTATTATAGAATGTACTTCGGACACAAATCTAAACTATGGCAAATTAATCAGCCAATTCCCCTCTGAAACTAAGATCCTGATTCGGACTATTGAAAGGATCTACCAAAGGATATCTAGACACGAGTTGCCTCTTATATTCAACAATATATATATGTATATATGTATGTGTGTATTTAGGCAGCATTCTTTCATTTAAACAAACATTTAAATATAACAGAATTCTTCTGATTGATTGCACCTTTTTGTTTTTTTTTGCAATTTTTCTAATAATCATTTTTGCGTCAAAATGAAAAAAAAAATGAATGAATATTGCATAAGTATCCCTAGCATATTCGATTCTTTGTCGAATCATCTTCAGGCGACAAAATACAAATGACCAAAAAGCTGGAGAAAAGAAGAGAATTTCAAAAATCAGCCAAGAACGCGATATATGTGAAGTCGTTATAGGTCAAAACAAAAAAAAAATGATGCAGTTCCAGAAGAACGCCGACAATTTAAATTCCAGGACAGCAAAATTAGCATCACAGGATAAATTGTATTTACGTTAAACACTTTTAAATACTGTTACTCGTTTCATACGTAATGTTTATTTTTGTAGGTTGCTGGGTTTTAATAAAGATAACTTTTAAGTATTTTTAATTAAAAAAAAAAATTAGTTTCAGAATGTAATATTTTCGTGTTCTTAATTAAAATCTGTTTTAAATCAAAGGTGGTGGCAATTATGTTTTTTTATAAATGTTGGTAAATTGTGCGAGAGTTTACCAGGTGCATGGTGAGTCTACAGGAAAGTATAGTGGTAGTAAAACCAATGTAGCTCTAAGCTTTTTAAAAATGTATTTATTTATTCATTCACATTATTATAGGAGTTGCATTCTCCCAAAGGACATTTAAACTTATAAATAACATTGGTTCTTTCTAATGTTTTATGGGTTGGGGAGAATTTCTTATTTTATTATTGTTGTCAATAGGAGATATATATTGGTGTACAATATTTTTTACGGCTTTTTCATCTAATTTAAAGTTTGCATTTGATTGCAATAGCTTACTATTGCACACAGATATGTTTCTTCTATGGGCAGCAATCATAAAATAAGATTAATTATTTACTAGAAGAAATTTTTTTTTATTTTTACACAAAAAAAGATTAGAAAAAGTGAAAAAAAAACAAACTATAATCAAACTGAAGTATGAAAATGGATGACGTCATAAAGAATGAATTGTAGTTACCAACAGCTGTAGATGTGTATGTTTGTTTGAAAGCAGCAGAGACAGCCATAACTGCTGGCTGCTGCTGCTTTATGGACCAATCTTAAAATTACAAAATTAATATATTTAATATATATATAACAAATACTGACCCAACGGGAAAGGGGTGGGGGGTCTAGTTAATTAATGATGCTTTAAAAATAATTTTTTAAATCCAGCCCTTTGTGATTTAAAAAAAAAATTCTTTTGATTATGAAAGATTACAATCTGAAAATTTCAGGGATGTGAGTGGCTAATGGCAAAAAAAATCTGAAATCGAAATGAATCTCCCTCCCCATCCCCTCATCCAAATTCCCAACCAAGGCAAGGCAAGACGAGACAGAGATAAAGAGAGAAAAAGAGAAAGAAAGATAAAGTGAGAGAGAGAGAGAGGAAGAAAGAGAAATAGACATAAAATCGAGCAAAATAGCGCCGAAAAAATAAGGACATAAAGCTCTAGCTTTTTCTTATCAAAAAAAAAAAAAGAAAAAAAGAAAAGAAAAGTGGATTTCGATCAAAAAGCAGAGAACTCACATTTGCTAATTTAAGCGGAAATCCGCCTTTTGTTAATTAAAAAAAAAAACCAAAAAAAAAAACCAAAAAAAAAAGCGGAATAGCGCTAAAAAAAGTGAAGAACTAATATTCCTGAAAGTTGGCGTTTAAACAAGAATATTCAAATATTTTGTAAAATAGAAAAAGCACATTAAATAACATTTTTATACGAAAGGAAAACACGTATTATACAACAAAAAAAATAAATAAAAAATAAAACAATGTTTCAGTGTTGGGGAGATTTTTTTTTTTTTTTCTTTTTTTTTTTTAAATTGTAAAAATAATAACAATGGCAGTCAGTAGTAGAAGTAATAGTAGTAGTAGTAGTAGTAGTAGCAACAGCAGTAGATTCCTTCCTTCATTTTCTTCGTGCTCGTGTTATTGACGACAATACGTGGCATCGATCTGTGTCAACTGTGGAAGCAGAAGCTTCACCTTACGTCGGTAGGCGGGATCATGGCGCGTCTTTTTGTTCGGGTCGTACCATATCAAATTCTGTTCAAGGTAAACTGTCCGCAGTTCGGATAGAGGAACCAACTCCTGTAAATCGTCCCAGTTGGAAACTTGGTTATTGTTGAACTGAGAACAAAAAAAAAGATAAAACAGAGAAATTTACACGAGAGTCGACTGCGTGGAAAAGAATAACTTACAAGGTGTTTTCTGTAACGTTACGGGACTGGTTATCATCATCATATTCGGTTTACCGTCTGCTTCAGGGTCGGCGGGACGGTTATAAAAGTGGAGGGGCTCTCCTAAAAAGTGGGGGGGGGCTCGGTTAAACACATGCATATATAACTTCATTATTGATGACTGTAAAGTGGGGGGGGGGCAAGTTAAAAAGTGGGGAGGCTTGAGCCCCTCTGCCCCCCGCCCCCCCAGTGCCGCCGTCCATGTGCTTTACATGTGGCATGCATTAGACTGCTTTAAGAAATTTATTTCCAAACCAACCTATCTCTGACCAGGTCTTTATTTATCCCTCTTTCTCTCAAGTTCATCCTTATCACTTCCTCACATGTTTTCCTTGTCCTTCCCCTGTTAACTAAACCTGTTGCCTCGACTGTACTACATCTACTCACCCAAGAACTCTCATCCATTTTTTCAATGTGGCTATACCATAGAAGTCTCCGGTTCTGCACACATCTCCCTATACTCTCCAGATTTAATCTTCCTCAGAGGTCATCAGATCTAAGCCTGCCTTTAAGACTGACATTACACATCCATGTCCTCATCCCTCAATGGTCAAGTTTCACTTCCATACATCATCATACTACGTACCCATGCCTGATAGACCCTTCCCTTGGTCAACAGTGGTAATGCTCTGCTGGTTAGTAATGGCAGAAGTTCCCTGAACTTACTCCATGCACTCTTAACTCTTGCAATAATACTAACACCTGCTCCACCATGTGCTCCAATGGTATCACCAAGGTAACACAACCTCAATAGCTTTGCCATCCAGATATACCTTTGTCCACATCTGAATTCTCATCCATCTCCATTGTCTTACACATAAACTGGTTATTCGCTCTCAACCTACCAGTAATCCCACTGCATTTCTTGTATACCAAATGGCTACAAGTACTTCAAAATATTGAATTGCATCAGACTCTCTCTTCAGAAACTGAGCAGAACTTTCTTCTTTCATCCATCCGCCCATGCATGGAGTATTGTTGCCACATCTGGGCTGGTGCATCATCTACTAGTCTCTCCCTCCTTGACAAGGTCCAAAAAAAGAGTTGCCAACCTAATAGGTCCCTCACTGTCAACCAAGCTCCAGTCCCTGTCCCATTGCCACAATGTAGCATCCTTGTGCTTGTTTTACAAATACTTCAATGGATTATGCTCCGATGAATTGCCTACTCTGGTGCCCCCTCGACGTAAATTCACGAGACCAACTCGATAATCAATAAAATCCCATCCATTCACTGTGGAGGTCTCCTGATGCCGGAGAGCTTTCTACTCAAATAGTTTCTTTCCTCATGAAGCTGGCATCTGGAACTCCCTCCCTGCCCCCTGTTTCCCCGACAGTACTGACATGCAGAAATTTAACACTAATGTAAACAGACATCTCACTGCGCAGATCCCAACCTTCTCCCTTTTCTTTTTTCTCAGTAGCCCCTTACGTCTACAGTGGCGGCCTGCCTTGTTTGGGGTGAACTATGTTAAAAAAATAAAATAAAATAAAAAAATGTTGTCGTAAACAATTTTTTTCAATTTAAAATGACAAATTACATGGTTGCTCCTGTCAAGATACGCGAATTCAAATAATATCCTAATTACCGCCCTTACATTAGTCATTCTGTAATTATATGTAGTTATCTCCCTTGTATATTTCTCATGCTATATAAATAAATGCTTACGTGTCAATCGACCTTTTACGAAGGAAGCGACAGGAGCGCACACATCAACTGTTTGTCTCTCTTATTTATTTCTGTGTTCCTACTTGAATTGTTATGTATGTGAAGTCGGACACTAATGGAAACACAATGACAATACACAAAGCAGCAACGCTACAACCCATAGAGACAAAACCCCCTTAAAACCTCAAATATGCATATTCGATTTTAATGAAATTTAAAACATATGTATAAGATACTAATTCAGTGATTTTTCTAAAGTTTCAGCTTCTTCCGAAATGGGAGGAGAAAAGGGGAAATAAAAACAAAGAAAGTAATAGGATGTTATGAGCATCGTAAAAAAAATACATAGTAGTGATCTTCATTCAATCCCGAGCAACGTCGGGTGTTCCTTCTATTAAATAATAAGTTGAAACGAAACTACAAAACTTATTTTCACTTTCACCCATCATATTTTTGTATTGTTAATATCATCATCATCATCAACCGGTTTATTTGTTGAATCAGGCCACAATTAATCCTCTGATAAGGATGGGGCCTGATTGTCCAGTCTCCATCTAAGTCTGCCCCTCCATTCTTGTCTTTAGTGAGGCTCGACGGCATCCATACCCAAGGCTCTCCTATCACGTTTGATCACGTCCTCCTAAGACAACTCGTGTCTGCCAGAGGTGGTCTTCTCTTCTGGCACGTTCAACTGTCTCTGGTTCCTCCTTATAAGACATTCGCAGAAAGAACTCATCTTCCTACCATCACTGCAAAGAACTTCCCTTTCTTTCTGTGTGCC
This sequence comes from Sepiola atlantica, assembly GCA_963556195.1. Classification (NCBI taxonomy): domain Eukaryota; kingdom Metazoa; phylum Mollusca; class Cephalopoda; order Sepiida; family Sepiolidae; genus Sepiola; species Sepiola atlantica. The sequence goes on from OY744544.1 coordinate 27,240,704, forward strand.
TAACATCATACGGAATTTCCATGAACAAAGTTTTGTTCCAACAACTTCTCATCTGTGGAACACATTACCATGCTGCTGCTTCCCTGCAGACTACAACATGGTTGTCTTCAAATCCAATATCAACAAATACTTGCAATAAACTGTCCTCATAAGAATTCAAATTTTGTCCATTCCACTTATAATTTTAAATCCTCTCATAATATTCTTCATCATACAAATGACAATCCATCCATCTCATTAACCTTTATCGTCAAGTAGCTTTTAGCCTTGATAAATGGTAACTCCTTAGTATATATACAAAAAGAACAAAAGTGAAATGTAAAACTCACCCAGAAATCAATCAGGGTTTTTAAGTGACTGACATTTTCAATCTTTTGAATTCTATTACAAGCCAAATCCAAAACAGTCAGTTGCAACTGAAAAGAAGGAAAATAAATGGTACAGTATCAATTAGAGAGTGTAAACCTCCAACAAAGTTTCAATAACACCCCCATTATACTAGTACTATTAAAAATAATATTACTCTCTCTGGTCAGAAAAACATTCCGGATTTTAGTGTTATTACGACAATTTATTTTGGCACTTCTGTAGTATATATTAAGCAGCTGCCGATTAAGAAATCGAAATTGAAGAGTTCCGTTTTTTTTTCTCCAAGTACCATTCATTCAGAATTCACCGGAAGTTGAATTTAGTATTTAGAAAATGGAGTTAAATGAGATTAATCTTCGAGACATTGGTAATTTAATGAACCAGCCACAAAAAACAATAGATTTTTTACAGGCACACCACCTGATTTCTTAGGGTTAGGGTTTAGGGTTAGGGGTTAGGGTTTTTTATTTAAATTTTTTTTACTTCATATAATAAAAAAAAAGAAATTGTTAATTGTTACCCAAAAACAAATCAGTCTTGCATTTTTTGTTTATGTTGTAAAAAAATCACTTCCGGTTGAATTACCTCCCTTTATTTTCAGTAGAAGGACAGAAAATCTGCTGCTTCATATATACGGCAGAAGTGCCAAAATTTTGTATATGTGATAAAAATTAGTCTTGCCTGTTTTTACCAGAGGATATTTAAGGAATTTTGCTAGACTAAGTTTAATTTAAGCTTTCAGAATAATTAATGGAATTTTGTTTTAACTTTGGTGGACATTTACAAAAAAATATTTATCTCAAATCTGGAATGTTATTGTGAGGGCAGATTTTTAAAACTACATCTATTAACCAATTGAATTTATTTTCTAATAGAGCAATAGATTTTTTAACAATTGCCAGATTAGATTATGAGCAGCAATAGTAGATGAATTCAGAAACAATGGTAAAATAAAGGAATGATGAGAGCAGTTTTGGGAACTATCAGATGAAATATTTAACAGAATTTGATCTGTATTTTGATATTACATATCTGTAAAAAAAGAGAAAAAAGAAAAGAGAAAATAAAGAAAAAAAAGAAAAGAAAAAAAAAGAAAAAAAGAGAAAAAAGAAAAAAAAAGAAAAAAGAAAAGAAAAAAAAGAGAAAAAAGAAAAGAAAAAAAAAGAGAAAAAAGAGAAAAAGAATTGAATTAAGATAATTAAAACGGGAGATCCCCAAAGAGGCATGGCAAACAAATAATAAAAATACAGAGTCTAAACTTAGTTACAATTATTTTTGTATTTCTCAGTGAGTTGTGTTGGCTTTACGAGCACCTCGCCGCTTGTGTACCCCGGGTCGTTAATGCAAGGGGGGATAACTAAGATTGACTAAGAAAATAAGCATTTTTTTTAAGAGACAATTTGGGATGCTGATATAATCAATCGAAAAACGAAACAATGTTAAGTAAAAAATGAATCAAATTAAATAAAAATAAACTTGTTAATTAAAAATACTTTTAGTATAAATATATTAATTATTTTCACACTGATCTACAAATTAGGAATTTTAATAAAAGTACAAAAAAAAAAAAGTAAATAAACTGTAACATTATTTCTTTTTCCAAACATGTTAATTATTTAAACATGTATTTACAAATTAGGAAAAAAAAATTATATTACATATTGATCCCTGTATACAATTTTTAAAACCTATCATATTTAGGGAGGAAGGGGTCTACTTTTTAAAGCAGACTTAGGGCAGTTTTCCATTTATTTATTGGGGGGGGGGGGGGCTACCTCTTTAGGTGTGGTTTTACGACCTGGAACTTGGTAGAGAAGGGAAAAGGGAGAGGTATTCCCTCGTATAATTCTTGCAACCAAGGATCAAAATGTGATATTCTTTTTTAATTTTTTTTTAATTAACAAGTTCATTTTTTTTGTAGTTGCTCAATTAGCATGGTTTCATTGTTACAGATTATTTACTATGTAACATGTTTTTTTTTATTAATTGTTTAAAAATTACTCTGAACGCATTCAAAAGCTATTTCTAACGCATTAATTGTTATAAAGGGTTTGTAAAAATGTGTGTGAAAGTTGTCTCCCTTGCCGAAGTGTGGGCGAGTTCGGAATGGCGGCGGCTGGGTAAGGTAGAGTTGTCCCCCTCAGATCGGTCACTGCTTATACAAGAGCGCCGAAAATTTTTAATAAAATACATTTTTTTTATCATCTAATACTTTAGTATTAGATGATAAAAAAATGTATTTTATTAAAAATTTTCCAATTAAATGAGAAAAAAGAACTGGAATTAACACGCGCCAGTTGCACAGATGAATGATAAAAAAGAAATCTTTTAGTTTGAATTTTTAAATTCAAACTAAAAGATGAAATCTAATTCCTAATTCAACTTAAAAATAAATTATCTCCCTTTGTTGACACAAGATGCAAGGGAGATAATCAATGGTAACAAGCCGCGCGTGCGTGATCCCCCTCTGTATGTGACTCGATGTGGAGAGTGTAAAATGCAATAACTTTGGGCAATTTGGGGCATTTTTGACCCCTATTTGACCCCTGGGGGCGCGAACCAGAATTTTTCTGAGGTCAAGGATGCTCATTTTATATCCAGAACAATTGCCTCTACATTTTGGCCAAGTTTCAGAAAAATTGAATGGATGGATCAAACGTTTCAGACTGATTGTTAAGGACGTATCTGTGTCAGGTAAGGGAGGCAACAAAGTAAATGGGTGCTTTTTTAGATAACACTCCCCGGTAGATACGCTACTTAAAAATCAAATTTTTGGAAATGCTTACGCGTGATGGTAAAAAAAAAAAGAATAGCGGTAACCAAAATCTACGGAAGATAATCTAGTAGTTTTTATATTAGTTAAGAAATTCAATTATTTAATTTGCCCACGTTAATGAGTTGAGAGACGCCATTTTGTTGAATATTAGTACTCTTATCTTGCAAGGTGTCGCAAGGTGTTGTGCTTCTTGATATCTATATATAAATGAAGTCAGCAAATGGCGTATCACAATTCAAAAACTTATTTGAAAGAAAAAATTGAATTTCTTAAATAAAAATAAAAAAAAAGAAATCGTGTTTGAAGGCTATGACAATGCAGTTTGGTAGAAAACACTGTTGGATACAAGACGAGGTAAACAGAATAAATGATAATATTGAAAGATTTCAATAATTTTCGATAATTTTTATTTACCAACATTGTGTTGAATCAGGATGGTATCAGTGGTGTAAAATTCTTTGAATTTTCGAGGTATACCTCATCTTCAGAAAATATGTGTAACCCTCGGTTTAGGTGTGTTTTTTCCAGGAAGCCGGAAGTTGTATTAGATTTGCAGAAATAGTTAATTATTCGCGCAGAAAATAATTTAAAAAAAAAAACACTGGATTGTTTTCCGTAAAATTTGGTTACTTTTTTTATTTTCAACATAACACGTAAGTATTTCCAGAAATTGGATTTTTTCAACATATATATATGTTAAACATAACACGTAAGTATTTCCAGAAATTGGATTTTTTCAACATATATGTATTTTCAACATAACACGTAAGTATTTCAACATATATTTTCAAAATAACACGTAAGTATTTCCAGAAATTGGATTTTTTCAACATATATATATATGTTAAACATAACACGTAAGTATTTCCAGAAATTGGATTTTTTCAACATATATATATGTTAAACATAACACGTAAGTATTTCCAGAAATTGGATTTTTTCAGCATATATGTATTTTCAACATAACACGTAAGTATTTCAACATATATTTTCAACATAACATGTAAGTATTTCCAGAAATTGGATTTTTAAGAAATTGGATTTTTATCAAGTATCATATTTACTGGGGAGTGTTATGTAAAGAAGCAGCAGTAAATGTTTACATGAACATTAATTTTTAACGTGCATAAAAATGAACCCTTTAAATGCTTTATTTTTTACATTAGTTTAAAAAAAAAAATCAAGTGAAAAACGTTTCATAGGGGTAATAGAAGGTTGTATTAATGATTTTTGGAAAAAAAAAAATTTATTGAACAAAAATAAATCATGTTGCAAATGTGCAACAAAATCCTAGCACAACGAAAGTTACCTCTAATTGATTTTTGTTGCATATTTGTTATATGAGAAAAATAGGGCCAACATTTTACATGTACAACAAAACAACAATTTATGCATCTAAATAATCATAATACACTAGAGAATCATACAATAATCTTTACTTATCATTATAACGATCAGATTTAAAAGTTTAGGCTTTTGAATTAGGCAGATGACACTTGCCCATGACATCGAAGATACTGATTACCTATTCAGCGGGTGTGCTGATGCAACATCATACAAATACCTACTCACACTTGCCAACAGGCTCGTTTCAGATGTGAAACAAGTTGCAGTTAGACACATTTTTGTTGAATATTATATTAAATAGGCATTTTGTTGGAATGTGTCATATTTGAAACAAAAAGCATTTATGGGTTAAGAAATTTTATATGTGTAACGTTAATATTATGGATACTAAATTTTCCTTATAAAAAAACAAACGGTAAACAAAGAAAAGAAAAAGAGTAAACAAAGAAGAAAAAGAGTAAACAAAGGAAAGAAAGAGTAAACAAAGGAAAAAAAGAGTAAACAAAGATAAAAAAGAGTAAACAAAGAAAAAAGAGTAAATAAAAAGAGTAAACAAAGAAAAAAAGAGTAAATAAAGAGAAGAAAAAGAGTAAACAAAAAAGAGTAAACAAAGAAAAGAAAAAGAGTAAATACAGAAAAAAGAGTAAACAAGGAAAATAAAAAGAGTAAACAAGGAAAATAAAAAGAGTAAACAAGGAAAAGAAAAAGAGTAAACAAGGAAAAGAAAAAGAGTAAACAAGGAAAAGAAAAAGAGTAAACAAGGAAAAGAAAAAGAGTAAACAAGGAAAAGAAAAAGTGTAAACAAAGATAAAAAAGAGTAAACAAAGATAAAAAAGAGTAAACAAAGATAAAAAAGAGTAAACAAAGATAAAAAAGAGTAAAGAAAAAAGAGTAAACAAAGATAAAAAAGAGTAAACAAAGAAAAAAGTAAACAAAAAAGAGTAAATAAAGAAAAAAAATAGTAAACAAAGAGAAGAAAAAGAGTAAACAAAGAAAAGAAAAAGAGTAAAGAAAGAAAAGAAAAAGAGTAAAGAAAGAAAAGAAAAAGAGTAAAGAAAGAAAAAAGAAATAGAAGCAGATAATCTGAAAGAAATAAGTTGATATTTACTTACATTGTTAGTCAATCCTTCGAGTTTGTCAATTCCATTATCACTTAAGTAGAGTTCATCAAGGTTGACCAATGTATCAAGACCTTCAATTTTTCGTATACGATTGTTCTATGGAAAAACGAACCAAACATAAATTCATGTTGAATTTCCAGTCGATTTTTTAGATAATACAAAGAATATGCACCATAACATTTGAGTTAAATAAAACAAGCAATTCTTTCATATAACTTGTGCAATTGTTTGGTTGTTTTGTTTCACAGCATATCAACCCTTTGTTAAATTCAGTTGTTCAGGTAAAAGCTATTATGACTAGATAGGTATCAATATGTCCATTGATGTATGTCAGGGACAACCATTGTAATATGTCCATTGATGTATGTTAGGGACAACCATTGTAATATGTCCATTGATGTATGTTAGGGACACCCATTGTAATATGTCCATTGATGTATGTTAGGGACAACCATTGTAATATGTCCATTGATGTATGTTAGGGACACCCATTGTAATATGTCCATTGATGTATGTTAGGGACAACCATTGTAATATGTCCATTGATGTATGTTAGGGACACCCATTGTAATATGTCCATTGATGTATGTTAGGGACAACCATTGTAATATGTCCATTGATGTATGTTAGGGACACCCATTGTAATATGTCCATTGATGTATGTTAGGGACAACCATTGTAATATGTCCATTGATGTATGTTAGGGACAACCATTGTAATATGTCCATTGATGTATGTTAGGGACAACCATTGTAATATGTCCATTGATGGATGTTAGGGACAACCATTGTAATATGTCCATTGATGGATGTTAGGGACAACCATTGTAATATGCCCATTGATGTATGTTAGGGACAACCATTGTAATATGCCCATTGATGTATGTTAGGGACACCCATTGTAATATGTCCATTGATGTATGTTAGGGACACCCATTGCAATATGTCCATTGATGTATGTTAGAGACAACCATTGTAATATGTCCATTGATGTATGTTAGGGACAACCATTGTAATATGTCCATTGATGTATGTTAGGGACACCCATTGCAATATGTCCATATATGTGTATGATTGAATAAGTAATATGTGTCTTATTTACTAACTAGCTGAGCGATCCCACTGTAAACAAGGAAAGAGTCTATCAAGCATGTGTATGTAGTGTGATGATTTATGAAAGTGAAATCTGGCCATTGAGGGTTGCGGACATGTGTTGCATGGAGAAAATTTATATGAGGATAATACAATGGATGCGTAATGTGAGTCTTAAAGACATGCTTAGTTTGGATGACCTCAGAAAAAGATTAAATCTGGACAGTATAGGGAGATGTGTGCAAAACAATAGATTTCGATGGTATGGCCACATTGAAAGAATGGATAAGAGTTCTTAGGTTTGTAGATGTAGAACAGTTGAGGTAGCAAGGTCAGGATTAGAGGAAGGCCAAGGAAAACAGAGAAGCAAGTGATAATGATGGACTTAAAAGAAAGAGGGATAAATATAAAGACCTGGCTAGAGATAGGTTACTTTGGAAGTCAATTTCTTAAAGCTGTCCAACATATTCTATCATGTAAAGCAGATGGTAAACCGAATATGATGATGATCATGAAAATTTTCACGCTTGCTTTCACATCATAATCATCATATCATATTCGGTTTAACATCCGTTTTACATGCTGGCATGTGTTGGGTGACTTTCCCTTGTGAACTGAACCTGTTACTTCAACTGTTCTACATCCACTAACCCAATAACTCATCTATTCTTTTAACGTGGCCAGACCACTGAAGCCTCCTGTTCTACACACATCTCTCCATACTGTCCGAATTTGATCTTCCTCTGAGGTCATCAGATTTAAGCCTGATGTGGGTATGTGACAATAGTGTTAAAAAAAAAGAAGAAAATTTCAACCTAAAGTTAGATTAAGTAAGAAGAAATTTTCTACTAGAGGTTAAGTTAGAGGTTAGGCTGACGTGTACCAGAAGTTGCGTCACGGGAGGAAGTACGTGGCAGAAAAACGAGATAGGATTTTTCTCTCTTGGGTGTTCAACGTTAAATTGAACAAAGGTCTGTTTTCGAGGACTTCCACCCCCATTTATAAAATGTTTTTATTTATTTCAAAAAACTTTCGTTAATTACAGATATTTTGTCGTCTGTATATAAGGAGGTTGAATGTATGTTAAATGTGTTTCGGAATTTTTGGAGGTTGAAGGTTCAATCCTCGGTACAGCCGATACTAAGAATATAATAAAGAATTAAGATTTTTAACCGGTCATGACTGACGAAAAAAAACAAAACAATTTACCCTCATAGATTAAATAAAAGTTCTGTAGAGATTCACAAGTTTGACATAAAGACGCACCTGAAGAAAGTCGGAGGTTACATTGGCCGAATAATACCCAAGATAGTAAAATAGTAAATTCGTATGAATCAGAATCGTACAACTTTCTTGACCGGTTTTGATTCTATTGTCGGCATTCTTGCCGGAGGGACCACGTAATGGTTGCCAACATCCCAAAGTGAAAGTGGTATTCGACTGGATTCGAACTTGGCTCACCTAGGTAGTCAGATCGTGTTGTTATCCACTTAACCACCGTCACCTCCAAGCTGAGAACAGTAGTTCGAATAATCCAAACAGACAGTATATTAATTGGTTTCCCAATAAAGTCTTACCTGTAAGCTAAGAGTGGTGAGGTTCACAAGTTTATCCAATCCTTCAATTTTAGTGATTTTGTTTTTCCCCAGGTATAAACCAGTCAAATTGGATAAAGCATCTAAATTTTCAATGACCTTGAAATTAAAAAAAGGAAAACATAAAAAAGTAAAACAAATAGGAACAAATAGAAAAATAAGCATTTCTGAAAATCATAAAAAAACGTTTAGATCCCTCAAGTGAAAACGTACAATTTTATTGTTACATATGGAGTGCACAAAAAGGAGTGCTCAAAGTGGAATAGCCGTGTGTCAAACTATAACACGAACCCCACTCGCCTCTATGCACCGTGGGTATCGTTGGCCACTCACGCACAGGTGTTTGATGTCCTGGTCGCGGTGCCAGACTGTCTCTCTGCCTACAGATCTTGCCAGACCGTGAACATTCCTCAGCCGATTGTCGTAGTGGCAAATAAAAAAGTATGTCGATCGAAATTCCTCTAGGCCGGGATGACGACGATGATGATGATGAGTTTGTCGATCTTTGTCGTCTCGTCCAACTCCCACTTGAAACTGTTTATATCAGCGAGCGATTACTGGGTGAACAGCAATCGGCTGGTTCTGTAAGGACGAAATATTATTCAAAGCAGAACAAAGGGAAAAAAATAATATTCAACAACTCGGTCAGGGTCTTTTTGTATGGAATAGTAATTATTAATAACAATAAAAGAAAAGAATTGATTTTACATTGAATTAATGTCTACCGTATGATAAATGTCTTTAGCTGTAGCTGAAGTAAGGCGTTCGACAAAGTCAAAAGAGCACTCGGATTAACACATTCGCCCCCCCCCCCCCCTCGCTCGTATGAAATTTAATGTAAAATGATCCCCTTTTTCTGGACCATTTCAGCTTTTTAAATGCATGCGAAATATGGCAGTTTAAAATAAAACAACAGGAAAACTTATGGATATATGTACTTATCAGTGAAAAATATTAGTGTAAACCAAAAATGACAGAAAATAAATAGAATTTGAATAAAAAATAAAATTCATTTGCTATCCAGAGTTTATAAACCAAAAATGACAGAAGATAAGTAGAATTTGAATAAAAAATAAAATTCATTTGCTATCCAGAGTTTATAAACCTCAAATGACAAGCCTTCGTGTCGTCTTTATTTTAGAAGAAGGGAGATAATCTTCTAAGACACACTGGCTTGACGCGAATGTCGTTCGGAGTTTGTGGATTACGAATAGTAAATTAATTCTACTTATTTTCCGTAATATTTTGTGTACACTAATATTTTTCACAGCTAAGTATGTATATCCATAAGTTTTCCTGTTATTTTATTTTGAACTGCCATATTTCACTTGAGCCTTAATATAAATAAGCACCTTTTTTCTGGCTATCGGAAATAAATTCTGTGCATTTTATTGGTGGTGGGAGAGGGGTGTAAAGCTTTAGCTATTTGGCCTTTTCCAGAAAAAAAAAAGGAAAAGGAATTCGTTTTTTTCTGACTTACAAAACAGCAAAATTCTGTTAAAAAGTGGAGAATTTACATCCCTGTTTTAAGCACAACAAATGACCATCAATCCGAACTTTGATGGATTTTGAGAAACAAGTGAAGGAAGAAAGTTTTAGGGCATTTTAACCGCCCTGTGTGGCAAACCAGAGTTGTTCAAAAATATGCGGCTGAATCAGTTTTCTTGTGTTCATGGTTATAACTTCATGCAACATTTGGTGAAATAATAATAAAAATGAAAAGACTAACAGAATAATAAACAATAATAAAAATGAAAAGACTAACAGAATAATAAACAATAATAAAAATGAAAAAACTAACAGAATAATAAATAAAAATGAAAAAACTAATAGAATAATAAACAATAATGAAAATGAAAAAACTAACAGAATAAATAAAAATGAAAAAACAGAATAATAAACAATAATGAAAATGAAAAAACTAACAGAATAATAAATAAAAATGAAAAAACTAACAGAATAATAAACAAAAATGAAAATGAAAAAACTAATAGAATAATAAATAAAAATGAAAAGACTAACAGAATAATAAACAATAATGAAAATGAAAAAACTAATAGAATAATAAATAAAAATGAAAAGACTAACAGAATAATAAACAATAATGAAAATGAAAAAACTAACAGAATAATAAATAAAAATGAAAAAACTAACAGAATAATAAACAATAATGAAAATGAAAAAACTAATAGAATAATAAATAAAAATGAAAAGACTAACAGAATAATAAACAATAATGAAAATGAAAAAACTAATAGAATAATAAATAAAAATGAAAAAACTAACAGAATAATAAATAAAAATGAAAAAACTAACAGAATAATAAACAATAATGAAAATGAAAAAACTAACAGAATAATAAATAAAAATGAAAAAACTAACAGAATAATAAACAATAATGAAAATGAAAAAACTAACAGAATAATAAATAAAAATGAAAATGAAAAAACTAATAGAATAATAAATAAAAATGAAAAAACTAATAAAATAATAAACAATAATGAAAATGAAAAAACTAACAGAATAATAAATAAAAATGAAAAGACTAACAGAATAATAAACAATAATGAAAATGAAAAAACTAATAGAATAATAAAAATGAAAAAACTAATAGAATAATAAACAATAATGAAAATGAAAAAACTAACAGAATAATAAACAATAATGAAAATGAAAAAACTAACAGAATAATAAACAATAAAAACGAAAAAATTAACAATAATAAACAATAATAAAAATGAAAAGGCTAACATAATAATAAACAATAATAAAAATGAAAAGGCTAACATAATAATAAACAATAATAAAAATGAAAAGGCTAACAGAATAATAAACAATAATAAAAATGAAAAGACTAACAGAATAATAAACAATAATAAAAATAAAAAAACTAACAGAATAATAAATAAAAATGAAAAAACAGAAACGGTGAAAAAAAAACACAAGTCGTTTTCGATTCACATCAGGAAACATAAAAGAATTGAGGAGGTGTATATCTTACCCGTATCCTATTTGACCCCAATTCAAGCATTTGTAGATTTATCAACGTTTTTAAGTTTTCAATTTGTGTAATTTTGTTGTTTACCAAAAATAACTTCACCAGTTTCTTCATATTGTCCAGGTTTTCAATCTTTTTTATTCGATTGAAAGAAAAATCCAACTGTCTGGAAAAAATATATAAATTAATAGAAATCAACAACCGTGCATAATTATTCAGGACAATTTAAAGTAATATTAAGAAATGTAGTAATACGGTATATTGGTGCGTTAGTAAGAAGAAAAAGAAATTTCCACTAGAAATTAGATTAAGTAGGAAGCAGAAATTTCCACTAGAAATTAAGTTAACGTAGGAGGAGGAACTGGAGGAAGACCCACAGTTTTTTATGCAACACTAATATATACTGTAAAAAAAAAAAAAAATGAAACCCGAGAAAAGTTATTAAACACAAACTTTGAGCTGTTGTTGTTATCAGAGATGTGAATAGCCGATGGCACAAAAGGCTGAATTTCCTGCCCCCCCCCCCCGTTTGTATGTTTGTTTAGAGGGCAGCACAAAACAACAATTAAAAGCAACTTGGATAATGTGCTATTGACAAGTAGTAAAAACACATTTAAAATAATTTGAAAAATGTTTAATTAATGAAATGTCAATAAACCGGTATTGTCTGGGCCTTCGGGTCTTGATTTAAGCCGGTTTATCGGTTGTCCGTCCTGTGCAGTTCTAGGAGGTGCACCCTCCCAGGGTTTGCCTTCTCACCCTTTGAGAAGGGGTTAGTTTATTGCTAATCGACTGAGGCGCCCCTTCCGGGGAATGCCGACGAAGCTGCCCAGGCAATTTTTAAATGACCAGAGTGCTCAAATTCTCGAGCGTTGGTTTTACAAATCCCACTTTCCCGACCTTGTGTCACATCTTACCTTGTGGGAGGAAGATAAATAGAATCAATCTTGGTAAACAAAAAAAAAAAACCAGGAAAATTTACAAACAAGATAATCATCAGATGAATTGATCTGACAGATCCGTTTCAACTTAGAAAGTCCAAATTAAGAGAAAGACACCGAGTCCAGATCTGAGGAGAAAGACAAAGGGAGTAATTCTTTGATGAAACAAAAGCCGTAAAAATCTTCCCTACATTTTCAGTTTTCAGAGAGAACTATCAGAAGAGGAAAAAGAAAGGCAAGACAAAACGGAGGGGGAAGGTGAAGAGAGAAAAAACACATAAAAAAGAAAGAAAGATAAAGTGAGAGAGAGAGAGAGAGAGAGAGAGGAACAAATAGAAATAAAATCCAACCAAATAAGGAAAAAAATAAGATAAGACAGAAATCAGCTTTTTCTTATTAAAAAAAAAAAAAAAAAGAAGCGGATTTCGACCAAAAGTAGAGAACTCACATCAATGGGAGGCTCTAGCAATTTAAGCGGAAATCCACCTATTCCGAATTTTAAAAAAAAAAAAAGCGGAATTCCGCTAATAAGCAGAGAACTTACATCTCTGTATCATATATCCGCTGTCAAAAAGTATACGAAGAGATGTCGTCCTATTATGCAGACTGCTACACACAGCTGAGAAAGAAAGAGAGAGACAGAATCAACACATATCATGGCTATGACTACTGCTGCTATGTGTCAACAAGTCGTCTGCTATTACAACTGATGTGCCAGAGATTATTTTGCTATCCGAAGTAGATAAAGAATCACGACGCGATGCAACAGGAGATTATAATTCTAACATTATCTATAATGAACAAGTTGCAAAAAAAAAACAATAGCTTTTAAACATTTCCAGGATTTTCCTGAGATATTGTATATTTTTATTTTCAGGAAAGGCACAAGATATCTAAGAAACAAAAAAAAAACTGTAGAATATTGAAGCTGTGCTTAAAAGAAACTATATTTAAAGAGAAAAAGAGTAAGAGGATGACATAAATAAATGACCTAAATAAAGAAAAACTTAAAAATTACAGAACCTGAAAATAAATGGGTCCACATTCGTTATTGGGCAATGCTGGGCAGGCCTTCTAGTTAAACAAGAGTACCCATTATGTCAAAAATGACGGCAAGAAATGTTTGATTTTTCGAACAAATAAATCAAGCATTAAAAAAACGAGTAAACTTTTTTATTTTTATTTTTTTATATCGCAATTAAATTTGTTTACATTCAAACAAAGAACTATTTACACCACCAGTTTCTTCTCAGATATTGTTTACGGAAAATTTATTTGTAGATAAATTGAAGAACAAAATGAGAGTACTTCCCCCTACAGGGATTGACTTCACAGATCATGAGACTTTTGGGTACTGATATTGATCCTGAACCAACTTTCGTGACGTTCGACTCGGAATCGTTCGGCTGTTCTACGCAATCGCCCGAGTGTCGACGAGCCGAAGCAGTGAGCAGCCGATAACTTTGTTACAAAGTGAAAATAAGTGCTTTCGAAGACGGATTTTGTGTCAGGAAGTTTTTTTGAAGAAAATAAACCCAAAATGAATTACGAACAGCTTTGCACTGCAGTATCATCGCGAGCAAGTAAAAATAAATAATAAAATTTTAAAAATATGTCGTGATAAAAGTAATTTTGGTACGTTTTTTTTTTTTTTGTTTCTTCAAAAAAATTCCTTGTAAATAAAAATACAGTATTCCTTTTATAACGGTAACCTCGCTATGTTTTTTTTCCTGTTGTTTCTTTCAAAAAAATTCATGTAAATATGTTTAATTTTCTTTGTTGTTTCTTTAAAAAATTCCTTACCCTAACCCTTAACCATAAACCTTAACCCTAACAAAAAAAAAAAACAAGCAAAACATTATGATCATAGGACACAGCACCGTATCAAAAATGTCGTCTGGTACAAATCGGCGCGTCAACTCTTGGGTATTTGTGTAGAACAGCCGAACGCTTCCGAGTCGAACGTCACGAAAACTGGTTCAGGATCGATAAGAGCACCGACTTTTGTATTTAACTCTCAAACCCCTGTCAAACATTTTCAAAGTCTAGAGCTGTGGCGTTGAGCGACTATCTCCCATCCACCGGATCCCTCGGGGAACCGTCTTCAGATATGGAGGTTAGCTGCAAATATCCAATAAGCAGTCCCGGACCAATTACTCAGAGGATGTACGTGGAATATGCTCTATCTCCATGAAATGCATACGGATGCCCGATTTAAACTTTAGACTTGGCGAGTGTCGATTGCCATAAAAACTGACTGACTGACCGACTTGGTCCGGTGTTGACCTTTGTTGGTGACGATCACGAAAAAGCGTTTGGCAAGGAAGGGCATCCTCCATAAAACTTTTGCTTCAAATAAACCATAAGATATTTCCATGCATGCAGCTAGCCAGCTATGTAGACGGGGGCTACCTGTGTGGATGATGGCCCTCAACCACATGTTAATACAAAAGAACCAATGAAAGAAAAGGAATTGCAAAAAAAAAAAAAAAAAAGCCAAAAGGCTGAAATGGTAATTTTCGTCTAAATGTTTCTAATACGAGAGGTGGGACGTAATGGGTGAAAATTTCAGATTCATGCGAGTAGTATTTTTTCATGTTCATTTATACATAAATAACACTAAACATTTTGAAAATTTTGCAAAATTCAGAAGGTGCAGACCAAAAATAGCCGTTAGGGCTCCACGGGACTCAAAATCCCATCATTTTTCGGTGAAAAAGTGGTTTCATGCGACATTGCAGGTCCTAAAACATCCTCAAAAGCTATGAATGGATATAGATGGTTAAATCTGATATAGTACTTTAATTTAGGACCATTTTCAGGCTGTGAAAGGGTTTTCTTGAATGTAAAATAGCCAAAAACTATTGGCCTGCACCTTGTGAATTTTGCAAAATTTTCAAAATGTTTGATTGTTTAGCAGTATTTATGTATAAATGAACACAAAAAAATACTACTCGCATGAATCTGAAATTTTCACCCATTACGTCCCACCCCTACTAATACCTTTATTTTGGGACAGAGCGTTATAAAATTTGACAGAATGGTTAGAAAAAAAACACTTTTCTTTAATATAATCTTGTCATTTGCATTAAAAATAATATTCTAAAACAAATTATCTCATTTAAGGTCAAAAACAGAGACTTCAGAAGAAATTTCTTTTTTGAAATCATGCATGTGAAAAATAGTTGTCTACTGATATGAAAACTGAGATACTGAATGAAGTATCAGTACCCGGATGCAAGTCTCACAATGATTGGTAAGAGTTATTTCCCTTCCATTGGATGCTTTTAAACACATTTAAAAATACATTTAAACAAGAGGTTATCATATCATTCGTTGTCAGGTGCGTTGAGAATAAAAACATCACAATGCGATTTTGAGCTGTATCGAATATTAAGAGTTAATACAGGAGCCCCCTCCCCCTCCCATCCATGAAATTATAAATAAGATTCACAATCCTTTTTGGTACAGATAAACTTCAATCTATGCTTGACTTGTCCACCAAGTTTCAGTCATGAATGTCCAACAGTCTTTGTTTTATTGCTGCTTAATAATAAGCAAACCTTGATATGACTTGCAAAATTGTCAACAACTCTGACACACTTCTTTCTTGGCACCGTCCTGATTTTAGCTGTGATGGCGGCACTCTTCAGTTCATAGTGTGGGGATTGTTTCGGGACATTATTATTGAGATAACCCCATAGATAAAAATCTTTGGAGGGGGTTTCAGATCTGGTGAGTGTGAAGCTAATTCAGAATCACACCGCTTACTGATGAGACGATGGCTCACGCATATTATTGAACGGCGATAAAATAAAAACTGTTCAACATTCATGATTGAAACTTGATGGACAAACTAGGCATAGAATGAAGTTTAGTTTTTTTTTTATTACCAAATATGGTTCGATTGTAGAAAGGATTGTGAATTTTAATCTCATAAAATTTGCATCTGTAAAAAAAAAGTTTTTAAAAGACTCCAGAATCAATAAAATTAATTATTTTAATCATGTAATTGTTTTTCATTTTTTTTGTTTTTGATATACAATGAAAGAACTTTATTTCTTTAAGCGAAACCTGGCAAGTGATGGTTGAGGACATACATTGCATGGATAGAAATATGAGAATGATACAGTGAATGTGAGTCTTTAAAGAGAGGCTTAGATCTGATGACTTCAGAGGAAGATTAAATCATGGAGATGTATGCAGAAGAGGAAATTTCGATGGTATGGCCATGTTGAAAGAATAGATGAGAGTTATTAGGTCAGTAGAGTTTTTTTGTTTTTTTTATGGAAATCGCTCCAGACAAGGCATGAAGCCACTTGATGTAAGGAGCTAAAGAAAATAAAAACTACTTCAAGGTCAAAAGCTAGCCAACACTAAGTGTTAGATGGATATATTCGACCCAGAAAACAGCAATTCTTCCTCCTTTGTCAGAAACATCGCTCATGGAATGTGAGGACTAAAGGACAAAATAAGGGAAGCGAGAGTAACGAGACTGCCGAAAGTAAACCCAAGGTTCACTTTCTACTCTCCTTAAGATGTAGAAAAGTTACGATAGCGGGTCCAGTTTACAGGGGAGGGCCAAAGAAAACCTGAGAGGAAGTTATGAGAATGGACTTGAGAGAAAGAGGGATAAATAAAGACCTGGACAGAGATAAGTTAGTTTTTAAGTCAATTTCTAAAAGCTGTCCAACACATACCAGCATGTAAAATGGACATTAACCGAATATGATGATGATGAAGATGATGATGATGATGTTAGTTTTTTTTTTTTTAAGATTGGTGAAAATAAGTTTTTATTTACTTGCCTCTCAAAGGCAGAGTTAGACACAAAGTCGGTTTTTAATGTTGAGAAATTCCAGCTCCCCAAAAAAGAGCACTCTGGACTGAGACAAAAATAAAAATTGCCTCAATCTAGGAAGATTTCGCCTTCATTGCCCGAGGACAGAGAAGATGAAGTATCGTATCAGAACAGATTGTATTTAGGGCAATACATCCCAAGAAACATTAATTCATGGAATTAAAATTATATTCCCAGAATGCATCCACCCTTAGGCATGAAAGCCCACTGTGGAAGGGGGAAGGTGGGGAGTCGAGGGATCTTTGTGACATTTAAAGCCAACACCTGTCAGTATTCCCCGGTAGGGGCGCCTCAGGCGATAGCAATAAACTGACCATTCTCAAAATGTGAGAAGGTAAAGAATGGGAGCGTGGACCTCCTAGAACTGTGCAGGACACACCCACAGACCGGCAGAATCAAGACCCGAAGGCCAAGATGATACCGGTCTATAGGGTGTAGTATCCATCAGAACAGATACTACACTTTGCTCCTAGCCAAAAGGCCAAGTAGTAATAACTACCTTTTTATTTACCTCCCCAGGAGGTTAGGCACAAGGCCAGTTGTATCTTACTCCCACAAGGTAAGATGTGACCCAAGGTCGGGTCGGGAAAGTGGGACATGAAAAGCCAGCGCTCGAGAAGGTGAGCACTCTGGCCATTAAAAATTGCCTGGGCAGCCCCATCAGCATTCCCCGGTAGGGGCGCCTCAGGCAGTAAGCAATAAACTTACTCCTCCCCAAAGAGGGGAGACAAAGCCTGGGAGGGTGGACCTCCTAGAACTGCACAGGACAGACCCATAGACCGGCGTAAATCAAGCCCCGAAGGCCAAGACGATACCAGTTTATGGGGTGTAGTATCCATCAGAACAGATACTACACTTTGCTCCCAGCCAAAAGGCCAAGTAGTAATAACTACCTTTTTTAATTTCAGTCATAGTTGTTCTTGTAACTTGAGAAAACACAATCTGGCAGCAGCTTAATTGATTTCCACAAGGTTAAAGGTTAAAGACAAAGGTCAGGTCAGGTCAGGTCAAGGTTATGTGGGAATGATCAAAGGCCTCTGGCAGTCAAAGCTAAAAATCTTTGGCCCAACAGAGGCTTTTCTTCTTTTTGCTTTGATAATTAGAGCATGGAGTAGCTGTTTGAAGTCTCTTCGTACAGTTAATATTATTGTAAAATGCGTGAGCATCACCGTCTACATACTGCAAATCTTCTAAGGCGGACACATTTTCAATTTGTGTCAACTGGTTGTCGTACAAGTCCAAATCAACAAGTTGCAGCAATGTGGATAAACCCTCGACCTTCTTGATGAGGTTCTGTCGCAAACATAAAGTCTAAAAAAACAACAAAAAAAAAAAACAAACAAATAAAATAAATTTAAAAAATAGAATAGAAAGAAAAGAAAAGAAAGTAATTTATTCCTCGACTTTGTTATAAAAAGCAATGTATATTTATTTGTATATACAGGGTCTGCCATAAGTAACTTTATAATTTTATTTTAACGTAATAAATGTAACATGGAAGTCATATGCAACTGCAATATTGAAACTAACAAAGGATACCCTTGAGTTTTATAAAACATAAAATATGATGTTTATCGAAAGATTTATTAAAGATCCATGTACCCCCCCCCCCCCTCTGGTGCTCAATACACTTTGCCAAACCTTCAAGAAAATGAGCGGCATATTTTGGCACACAGCGTCAATGCCACTTGAGGAATGGCAACTCTGATTCAACGATGCTATAAAAATATAGGATCTTCACTTCTGAATGACACATGAAATACAGCTCGCTCACTGACCGTTTCGTCTTCCAACCAATTTCAGTGGAAACGTCGGGTGTGCTTGGCCCCGAGACTGTTAAATTTTTTCAGGACATTGGATGGAGGATTTCAACGTCTAGGCACGAGCCCCATGAGTCAGCCTGGTTGTTCCAACGCATCTCCCTGGCTATCGTTCGTGGCAACGCCATGTCAGTAACGGCGGCGTCACTTCCGTTCTAATCGTCATCTGTTGACTCTCTCTTTCTTTCTTTCCCCCCTCTCTATCTACCTATGTCTGTATCTGTCTCTTTGCTTCTCTTTCTTTCTCTCCCCCTCTCTATCTACCTATGTCTGTATCTGTCTCTTTGCTTCTCTTCATTTTTACTCCCCCTCTCTATCTACCTATGTCTGTATCTGTCTCTTTGCTTCTCTTTCTTTCTCTCCCCCTCTCTATCTACCTATGTCTGTATCTGTCTCTTTGCTTCTCTTTCTTTCTCTCCTCCTCTCTATCTACCTATGTCTGTATCTGTCTCTCCCCCTCTCTTTCTTTCTCTCCCCTCTCTATCTACCTATGTCTGTATCTGTCTCTCCCTCTCTCTTTCTCTCCCCCTCTCTATCTACCTATGTCTGTATCTGTCTCTCCCCCTCTCTTTCTACCTATGTCTGTATCTGTCTCTTTGCTTCTCTTTCTTTCTCTCCCCTCTCTATCTACGTCTGTATCTGTCTCTCCCCCTCTCTATCTACCTATGTCTGTATCTGTCTCTCCCCCTCTCTATCTACCTATGTCTGTATCTGTCTCTCCCCCTCTCTATCTACCTATGTCTGTATCTGTCTCTTTGCTTCTCTTTCTCTCACATTATTGTTTTATAAATAATTTGACTTGTTTTGGTTTGTCTTCACAATGGCAGCCATGATTGTTTATTTATTGTTGGTTTGAAATTGTATTTCTTGTCCTGGAATAAAATTTTAGAGGTGAGTTTTGAAAAAAATGCTTAAATATCAACAACATTACAAATAAAAGAAAATATATAGTTACTTAAGACAGACCCTGTATGTATGTGTATATATATATATATATATATATATATCTGTCCCATCAATCACAAAAGTTAACAAGTAAAAACCTGCCTGATGAATAAGGGAAGGGAGAACCCAAATAGCAAGTAAGACACCCCCTTCACTATTTCCATGTTTTTCCGTTCCTGCTTTTTATACTGATTTATATGTTTTCTCTCCCCTTTTTCTATCTCCTTCATTATCTTCTGCAAACATTTTTGATGTTAAAAAATTCAGTGTCAGTTTTGTAATGTATATCACTTCCTCTCAATAATCAAAGAAAAAATTAACAATTCCTTGCTCTCTCACACACACACACAAACTTGAATACCTCCAAGACACTGTTCTCGAGTGTCTACAGTCTCTCTGTATAAGGGTTTGTCAGGACAACCTGGCATGAGGATACTTCAGCATACAAGTAAACTCTGACAAAATATTCAAAATAACATAGTATTCAAAGCCCAAATAAGATCCCCTCGGTATGGCTACACTGGCTCATACGAGGAATGGTGCACCTTCTCCAAGTGATGTTGCCTCTAGTAACAGCACTAAGCTTATCCAGGTTAGATGAATTCTTCTCCAGGAATCCGGTAAGACCAAGAGACCACAAAAAAGGTATACTATATAATAGTTAACTGGTCAATTGGGGAGAAAAAAATCAATGTTCTTCACTTCTTTATTAACTCAACTTTTGAGAAATAAAGGAAAACTATAATAGAACACTCAAATATCTACGTATCTCATATAGAGATCAAGTGTTGGTCCCAAGAAGGGACCCCTTGATTTCTGAGAATTTCAACTGAAGTAAAATGAAAACAAAAGGAGAATATATATATATACACATGGACGGCAGCACCGGGGGGCAGGAGGGGGCTCAAGCCCCCCTCACTTTTTTTTACCCCCCCCCCCCACTTCACTTTTTACCCCCCCCCCCCCCCCCAAATTTACGGTCATCAATAATTAAGTTGATATGCATGTGTTTAACCGGGCCCCACCCATATTTATAACTGTCCCACCGGCCCTGATATATATATATATATATATATATATATATAAATAAATAAAATTATATCAACATTAGAAACAATCTATGCGGTTAAATCGGCGTTTCAACTGTAACACATCTTCTCGGGACTGTAGAGTCCCGAGGAGACGTATTACAGTTGAAACGCTGATTGATCTGCGTAGACTGTTTCTAATGTTTATACAATTCTATTTATAAAAGCTCTACTTTATATTGAGCACTTTTGAAAAAAATATTGCACACCTGACCTTGTGTCTAACCTTCTGCATGGAGGTAAATAATATGTGTAATATGAGTCTTTAAGACAGGCTTAGTTCTGATGACCGCAGACGAAGATTAAATCTGGAGAGTATAGGGAGATGTTTGCAGAACAGGAGACTTTGATGGTATGGTCACGTTGAAAGAATAGATGAGAGTTCTTGGGTCAGTAGATGTAGAACAGTTGAGGTAGCGGGTTCAGTTCACAGGGGAAAGCCAAGGAAAACAGGGGAGGAAGTGATAAAATGAACTTGAGAGAAAGAGGGATAAATCAAGACCTATCCAGAGATAGATTAGTTTGAAAGTCAATTTCTTCAAGTAATCCAACGCATGCCAGCATGTAAAATGGACGTTAAACTGAATATGATGATTATCATATCATTTCTTTCCATACAACATGTTGGCAATCCTCACCGGTCAGATTTTACTTCCGTACATCATCACACTGCATAGACATGATTGAAAGACTCTTTCCTTGGTTGACAGTGGTAATGCTCTGCTAGTTAGTAATGGCAGAAGTTCCCTAAACTTACTCCATCCATTCCTAATTCTTGCAATCACACTAGCACCTGCTGCACCCTTGGTAACAAAAAATGTGCATCTGTGTGCATTCACTGCACAGGCTGTGATCGTCCACTCATTGTGCTCGTCTAAAGTTGTTGCACGATTCCGACACCGGCCGCAGTGTTAATTGTCGGGTCTCAGTCAGTGGTGTAAGATTTAAAACGAGTAATAAAGTTTTATTCTTTTATTCTTTTACAATGATGCCTGTTTTCTTCTTTTGAAGAACAGGCCTGCAAATGAGAAATCGTAGCCAGACACAAATCAAAAAAAAAATCCAAGAAACACAATCCATTAGCTAAGATTCCAAGGGCCCATCTTGGTTAGAGAGGCACACAAACCTCAACTGACTGTCAGACTCCAGGAAACCAAACTGATCTCCCTTGCCCATCTGCTTGATATTCTTTGACCATACCAGAAAAATAAACACTTGGGATAATGGCTAGCTAGAATCCACTTGAAAAGGCCAATCAGCTGCTATTCTATGAACATAAAAAAATCTACTGTCTTGGGGGTCCCCGTATCTGGACATTAATTAAATTTGGAAGACCCTGAGTGAGTCATTACCACAGCAGGGAACCTCATATCTCGAAAAACATTATTTTTTTTCTGGGGCTCGTTCTCTCAGCATGACCCCCCGTTTAAAAAGATACTAACTTTTCTCAAGAAGAAATCAAATTCTAGGTGGCCAAATACAAAATCAAAGATATTTCCCATATCTCGGGTGAGTTCTCTTTTCTTAGTTAAACATTTCTCACTCGCAGTTAATCTGTTATTTGCATTGCATTGCAAATATGCAACCCACTAAACATGTCACCTAGTGCACGTTTACAAGTTAGCAGTCGGACAAAAAAGTCGCACCATGCTGATTCATGCAAAATAACTAATTTATTGAGAAGAATGTGAAGTGCGTGATTGAGGTTTTGTTCTTACCTGTACATTGGTCAGCTCTTCCATTCGTTCAATCTTTCCAATTCGACAATGACTTAAATCAATGTCCTGAAAAAGAGACGACACTATTCAATTGAAAAGCTGCAAACAAGAAGACAAGATAATCTTTTTTTTATGAAAGTCGCTCCAGACATGGCACGAAGTAACTAAAAATAAGGAGCTAAAAATCAATGAAAAGATGATTAAGCTGCATAATAACAAAAAGGGAGAGGAATGTAGAATCACTTCAAAACGAGGTAGTCTTTTAACTGACGGTGATAAATTCAGAGGCGAAATAATCGAATCTAAAGCGGAAACATTAGCATGAGAGTGACGGACACAGTCATCCACACCGGAAATACCTCAAGGGACACATCAATACGTAACATGGTACTTGAGAATGTCCAAACATTTAACGAGTGCTGATGGAGAAGCTTCGTCGGAGTTAGGTCTCCAGTACTATCACCTGAGAAAAGTGTTGACCAGAGTAGCACTATGACCTCTAACATGGAACGTAGCAGTGTTGAAGTGGATATTTTGATATTTATGTTTATTTATTTTAGACAATCAAGCTGTTTTAGGTGTGGAGAGGTAAAACACTTTTAATTGTACATCCGTATGCAAAACTTGTTTAAGTAGATTAAAAAGACAAAATATTTTCGTTTGACTAGTGTCTCTTTGAATAAAGTATTCGCCTTCATTTCCAATATTTTATGCCAGTGTGGGTTCGAATCTCACACTAGACAAATGTTTTTGGTTTTTTTTCTATAGCATTCCAGTTATTTTCAAGCTAATATTGAGCATCATAAACCTGTATAAGTTTTTTTTAATAATAAAAAAAAAAAAATAATAATAAAAAAAAAAAAAAAAAAATGGATAAAAAATATTTAATAGATGCTCTTAACTTTTAATCTTGGCTGTAAAATTTAAGAAAATTCAAGAAAAGTTGTAAAACTTGGCATAGACCGGTACTCCAGCGAGTATTTAAATGTTACAAAGTCCGAAGTGCATAAAGCGCCGAGTTAAAAAGAAAGTTTGGTATTGCCAAGTGCGGAGAGAAAGAGAAAAACTAATTGTTCTTACGACAGCATCTGGATCAATGATGACAACTTCTTTGGCCGGCTCTTCGTCTTTGCCACTTTGATTTGACTCTCCTTCAACTTCGTCTGAACTCAACTCGGGTTCCTCTTTGCAGACCTCCCCCGGCAATTTGATCATTATTTTGGCTCCATCCGCACTTTCTGAAGAAATAAAAGTGGAATTATTTAATAAAATATTCAGCATATTTTTGTCAACAGAAATATTTTAGCTTGCCCGTTTTACGGCATATCAACCCTTTTGGGGTGATATAATGCAGAATTCAGTCATTTTTGGTAAAAGCTTGTACACTTCAAATCCTTGATATCCTCAAATAATTCAAGTGTGTCCATGCCGTAAAAAATGATACCATACATTTTTTATGGTTTCTAAACTTAGAACTTTTAAAATAAAATTCACTTGGGGAAAAAATCGTTGTCTCGTTTAGAGACAATAATACTTCAAGTTAGCTGCTACTGATGCATAGTATAGCGTCACTTGTCTATAGCAACATGAACATATCTTTCACTACAAATTACATATTGAAATAGGTATCCCAAAACAAACTTATTTTTATTATATCTAAAAACTTTTAGTGTGGGCACATAGATGTCTGCAAAACACACAACGGAACTAAATTTATTTTGGAAGCTCAATTAACCACCGAATTATGACCATTCAAAGTTTGTTGTGAATGACAAAATTTACCGTTTTGTGCGTTATTGGTTCAGAAGCCAAATATCAGTTTATGCAGGCTTCAAACAAGTGACAAATCATCTTGTGGTAAATGAAAATTAACAAGCCGCGCATGCATGGTCCCCCTCTGTATGTGACTCGATGTGGCGAGTGTAAAATGCAATAAATATGGGGCATTTTTGACTCCCCTTTGACATCCTGGGGGCGAGTACCAGAATTTTTCTGAGGTCAAGGATGCTCATTTTATATCCAGAACAATTGTCTCTACATTTTGGCCAAGTTTCAGAAAAATTGAATGGATGGATCAAACGTTATGGGAGAAAAGGGTCATTTTTTGCATTTTGGGGGGCTTTTGACCTCCTGGGGGCACAAACCAGATTTTTTCCAAGGTCAGCGATACTTATTTTCTATTAGAAACAATTGCCTCCACATTTTGGGCAAGTTTCAGAGAAATTGAATGGATGGATGAAAAGTTATGGGACAAAAAATGTAATTTTTTGCCATTTCGGGGCCTTTTGACCCCCGGGGGGCGGGGGGCTAACCAGATTGTTTTAAAAAAATCGGAGAATGTCACTTTCTCACCTGACCAAAGTTACAACTTCATGCAAAATTTCAGAGAAATTCAATGGATGGTTGCGGAGAAAAATCCGGACGGACGGATGGATGGACGGACGGACATGCCTCAAAACATAAGTCCCCTGATTTTATAAATCTCGGGACCAATAATAATGAAAGCAATAATTATTAGATCAAACCAGCCTAAACATTAAGCAAAATCCCATAACCCCTCGAAAAAATATGCAAAAATGGCAATAAAGTACAACATTGACTGTTCATATAAGATTCATTTCAACATCTAACATATTGAATCTTCTTAATATGATTCATAGCACAGTAGAGATCAAGCTAGATTTTCCTTTTAAGAGAAAATCAATAAAAAAACTCAGATTTGGATTCTGTAAAAATAAACAGGGAAACACAATTTGATTACATGGAAAACATTTCTTTATTTCATTCACTGAAGTTTTTAACTTGACATTTTTTGTTTTGAAAGACAACTTAGAATTCTTATATTAAAACCACCATACTGACGAGGGGCCCTTTACGGGACTATCTTTATATGCAGAGAGACGTACAATATTGTGCTCATCAAGTTTGAAAAACATCCAAATTTCTTTCACGTAAAAAATAAATCGCCTGTCACCAAATATAGTAACGTAACTATAAGTAGGTTGGAAAAAAAAGTATTTAATGGCACAAAAGAAAGAATTGTACATTTATAAAGAGAAAAGGGTTAAATTTTGTTTACATCAACATTTTAACAAAATAACCCAAAAAATAAACAAGATATCGCAAGTTGAAATTTAAGGGAATATCACTATATTTACCTATTTTCACTCTCTAAATTTGTCCAGTTTGTCATACCTAAGTTAAATAGAATACTTATTTATACAAAGCGATATCTTTTGTAAAAATATGTCAAACAAAATCAAACCCCTGTTTCCTCAGCAAAATTTGTGGGTGGGTATATCAGCTAGTTTAATGTAATTGTTATTTTGCATTTGATTGCCTACCAAGGTCAGAGTTGACAGTTTCTTAAGGGTCAACCGGTTTTCAGAATGGACATTCTTAAATTCTAGCTAGTGATCTTTTGCGGGAGAAGGGAGGGGGCTATTCACATTTAAACTGTTATATTTTTAATGTCTTTTCTACATAGATCGAATAAGGACTATTTTTTAAATTTATTTATTAGATATTAAAATTTTCTTTTATTGTTTCATCCTATTCACGGAATCGTAACATACATTTCCTGGAAAAGCATCAAAATCAAATTACATGGGTCTCAGGACTCGCTAAATTAAAAAAATAAACTATCAGCATCACTCTCATATATAATTTTTACATATTTATTATTATTACCTACATACACCAGTGTTTCATGTTTATGCAATCATCAGTGTAGGAGATGCTAATCACTGCCGGTCGAAGGATTTGAACCCAGTTACAAAGTCACCTTTGACTTTGCAGCCTGATATTCAACCCCTAGGCCACCAGTTATTAACACAGGAAAAAAGGGAATTTAAACTATATAATGTCAAATCAAGCGGACATATACAGCAAGCTAAGTCAGATAGTGTTCAACTGTCGAGGCAGGAACATCGCTTGTGTGTGTGTGTGTGTATATATATATATATATATATATATATATATATATATATATATATATAAAACATTAATACGAATTTAAAGATAAGTGATGTATCCTTAAATAATAATCTATCGTGAAAGCTCAATATATTGAATAGAGCAATAAATTCAGGCGATGAAAATAAAAAAAATGTATAGATACAATATTTATTAAAACATCAGAAGTTTAAAAGCAAGGAGTTTCATTATCCTTAACCCATGGATTTTCAAAGAAAAACTTTTTTATCAGAGGATAAAACTCGGTAATGTAACTAAATATTACCGGTAACATTTAACTTTGAAAATTAATACACACATAAAAAAACTATATATACGTGTATTAATTTTCACAGTTACCGGTAATATTTACAGTTACATTACCGAGTTTTATCCTCTGATGAAACGAGTTTTTATTTGAAAATCCACGGGTTAAGGATAATGAAACTCCTTGCTTTTGAACTTCTGATGTTTTAATAAATATTGTATTCATACAATGTTTTTATTTTCATCTTTCATATATATATATATATATATATATATATATATATATATATATATATATATATATATATATTTATTTTATACATACCTGTTCAAGGGTGAGTATAATTCATTCTTTGAACAGAACAGTTTTGCACCAAGATATGATATTGAACATAATGTCTAGCATCCTTAAAATCCATTCAATGATTTTGATTCTAGAAAATGTTTAAGACTTTAGCTTAAGAGGTCATAAGAAATTGAAATTCAGGGAATCTTGCTTGATTGCTGTCTAATGACTATGGATCAAATTCAATACAAATCTGATATATTTGAATTCTCAAATGGGAGGTTGTGCCCATATTATGCCCCCCTCCCCTCCCCTACAAACCCTTAAAAATACTTCAAATAAACTGAAATTGGGGGAATATTTATTAATTGATGTTTAATATCAATTGTTAACATTTTACAAAACTCAGAGGTCTCTGAATTTTCACAAAGGGCTTCCAGCCACTATTTAACCCTTTCGTACACAACTAAATCAAACTATATATAGTCCACATTTCGACCCCTTTACACCTAGCAGATGTGTTCCAAATTCATAATGATCGGTTAATTAGTTTAGGAGTGAATCCAGTAAGATAAATATGTAAACATATACACATACAAATCTTTATATAATTGCGTTGAGATCAACAAAATTAGAATATTAACTATATCAGTTCCAACAATTCAAACAACGATTATTTGGTGTACGATCGTTTCCAAGACAATTTGGAAAAATTTAATTTTATATTATACTTTAGATGACTCCAAACCGTTTATTAATCAGCGCCCTGTACAACATCAATACCGAAGTCATTTAAGAAAAAAAAACATCAGATTTCAGTATTATTTAAAAAAAAAAATTTATTCAGACAATATTGGAGACATAACCTTCCATTATGCAACCGTATACTACTTCATCAGTCAGTTCAAAAATGACAATAGCAATGGGAATACATTAGAAATAGCAAATTAAATATTTAAAACATAGAATGAACCAGGAATAACAAGCCGCGCTTGCGTGGTCCCCCTCTGTATGTGACTCGATGTGGCGAGTGTAAAATGCAATAAATTGGGCAATTTGAGTCATTTTTGACTCCCCTTTGACCCCGTGGGGGCGCGAACCAGAATTTTTCTGAGGTCAAGAATGCTCATTTTATATCCAGAGCAATTGCCTCTACATTTTGGCCAAGTTTTAAAAAAATTGAATGGATGGATCCAACGTTATGGGAAAAAAGGGTCATTTTTTGCAATTTTGG
Organism: Sepiola atlantica; assembly: GCA_963556195.1. Taxonomy (NCBI): domain Eukaryota; kingdom Metazoa; phylum Mollusca; class Cephalopoda; order Sepiida; family Sepiolidae; genus Sepiola; species Sepiola atlantica. The sequence goes on from OY744544.1 coordinate 27,269,115, forward strand.
GGGCTTTTGACCTCCTGGGGGTGCGAACCAGATTTTTTCCAAGGTCAGCGATACTTATTTTCTATCAGGAACAATTGCCTCCACATTTTGGGCAAGTTTCAGAGAAATTGAATGGATGGATGAAAAGTTATGGGGCAAAAAATGTCATTTTTTGCCATTTCGGGCCCTTTTGACCCCCTGAGGGGCTAACCAGATTTTTTTTTCAAAAATCGGAGAATGTCACTTTCTAACCTGACTAAAGTTACAATTTCATGCAAAATTTCAGAGAAATTCAATGGATGGTTGCGGAGAAAAATCCGGACGGACGGAAATGCCTCAAAACATAGGTCCCCCGATTTTATAAATCGGGGGACCAATAATAAGTGTAAATACATGCAATAGAAATGTTTGCGTGTGAAAACATAACTACATGATTGGCTTGTAATTAAAGAGATCACATGTGACGGATGTTGTTTGGCGGTCGAAAAAAAAGTGCATAGAATTATGTTTGAATATAAAAAATATTCTTTGTTCTACTGCCTTGGCAGGTACTTTTGTCATTGCATAATTGCATTCATGTTAGTTGTTTGACGACTACTACCTTTGTTAACTATATTGCATATGTAAGTTTGTACATCAGACGAGTATTGAACGTAGGTATGAGATGTGATCAAGTATCATAGATTCCTATGCAACTGTATATGTGTACGTTTGTTGGTTTTGTTTTATGGCATATCAACCCTTTTTGGGGGGAGTTTTCCAACACTACAACAACCACTGATCATCACTTCGGTCTTGGTAACATTTACTCTCAGACCTTTACTTTCCATAGCATTCCTCCAAGTGTTTAACTTAACAAGTAGGTCTTCCATTGTTCCACAGACGAGTACTAAATCACCAGCACTGGACAATGCTTCTAAGACACAAATGAAAAATAACAGACTCTTACAGAACCCTGATGTACTCCTACTTTAAAATTAAAGCTGTCACTAATAGTGCTGTTAATTTGAACACGACTTTGAGCATTTCTGTACATTATTTAAACAATCTTCACCACCCACTCATTTGCCCCATGTTTATGCAAAGCTCCCCAGACAACCTCTCTTTGCAATCTGTCAAAAGCTTTCTCTAGATCCTAAAAAGCAAAATACAGGTTCTTATTATTCAAGTACTTCTCTTGCATTTGTCTCAGAATAAATATAGTACCAGTAGTGTTTGCCCAGGCATAAAACCAAACTGCATTTCATCTATATTTATGTGACTTTTTATTTGCTGCTCAATTATTCTCTCAATCACTTTCAGGACCTGATCCATTAATTTTAAGTCTCTGCAATTACATCTATCAAATTTTAACTTTGTTAAAATCAAATTTTATTCATTATTAACAATCCTCTCATAATATTCTTTATCATACAACTGGTAATCTATCAATGTCATTAACGCTTATCCTGGAGTGACTTTTAGCGTAATTAAGAGGTGAATCATCACTAGAACTAGGGAGCTTTTTATCGGTGGTTTGGCATATAGAAAAAGTGTTCGCTAATGGGTCGGGAGACCGGGGTTCAATCCTCAGTGGAGTCATACCAAAGACTCAAATAAATGGTACTTGATGCCCCCTTGCTAGACACTCATCATTATAAGGTAAGGATCAAGGGTAAGTGGAGTAATCATGAGCAAGGAGTGTCGCCCTCCCCTACATCTCGGTGTAGTAGCTAATGAAATAGGGAGCCTTCGGTTTGTTCTTGACTATGGTCGACCACTTTACTTTTTGCATCCCGGTGAGGGTTGAGGACATACGTTGCATGGAGAGAAATGATATGAGAATGATATGATGGATGTGTAATGTCAGTCTTAAAGACATGCTTAGATCTGATGACCTCAGAGTAAGATCAAATTTGGACACTATGGAGATGTGTGCATAACAGGAGACTTTGTTGGTTTGGTCACATTGTATGAATGGATGAGAGTTCTTGGGTTATTAGATGTAGAACAGTTGAGGTAGCAGGTTCAGTTCACAGACAAAAAAAAACAAAAAAAAAAAACAAAAACATGGGCGGATGTGATAAAAATGGATTTGAGGGAAAAAGGGATGAATAAAGACCTTGTCAGAGATAGGTTACTTTTGAAGTCAATTTCTTAAGCTGTCCAACAGATGCCAGCATGTAAAACAGACGTTAAACCGAATATGATGAGGAAAAAAAAAACAGATTTACCAAAATAAAACATAGAATTAAGAATAAAATAAGTAATATGGTGTTAGAGGTTGAGCGCAAAAGAACATAGTGTTCCTTATTTCCATCCTGGGCAACGCCGTGTGTGTGTGTGTGTGTGTGTGTATATATGTTTGTGTGTGTGTTTGAGTGCATGTCAGGCTGTTATTCCGGTTTTTAAATCTTTTGAATAATTCAACAATTTGCCAGACCATTTTAACATGTTTGAGCAAGTTTTTTCAGCTTAAATTAATAATTAACTCCGGATTTATTTGTTTCCCATTTTTGCTTTTTTAATCACAGCTCAGCTTTCTTGTCTGAAAATTTATTCCATGTTACATAAAATTCTGCAGTTTCAGAATAAATTACTAAAACTCGGTCGTTTGGCTCTCGTCACATCAGTTTTTTGGGGGTTTTTTTCATATTCGTCCAACCATACCTAAAAGAGGTTCTGTCCGTCAGTCTGTTACACTTATGGTTGTAATAGAATTTTACTTTAGGTTGTCAAAGGGAGATAACTTATTCAAAAAATTTTTTTTCAGCAATGCGTTTTAAAGATTTTCCGTATTCTATTTTTTTTCATTTTTTTTATTTCAACTTGTTTGAAAACATTTGTTTTGTTTTAAAATGGAAATAAAGAAAACATTTTGGTACTTATCCAGATTAGGACCCAAGCTAAAATCGACTTGGCGTCAGTAGTTTCTGGATGTTTACTAGACGGCCGGAAAAAGCCGAATGAAAAGTCAGTTGCCCGCGTCCAAGAAATCCAAATGGATGTACAACTGAAAAAATGATAAAATGTTTTTTTTTTTACATATAATGTCAGCCTTAAGCAAAGTCACGCCCCTTGCTATGTTGACTTCAGTGTCATTGCATTGCATGGAGAGACTGTCCAAGACGGCTGCAATGAACGCCCAGCTATCTCCACATGATGCTTCTTAATCCATTGCCATCAATGTACAGGGTCTGCGATAAATAACTATACAGTGACTGCACAATGTTATTGTTGTAGACCCGTGCTAGGGGTCACAAAGATAACAACCACAAATTGTGACAGGTTAAAATATACAATGTATTTATTCATAGCAATACAGTAACGCCACTAAATGTGGTAGGAGATGACCGGATTCCTACCATGCGGTAAAACATGAATAGGAATGTCCTCGATATTTAACACCTACCCACTATAGGAGTATGTGACACAAGGTCGGAAAGTGGGATTTGAAAAGCCAGTGCCCGAGAACGTGAGCGCTTTAGCCATTAAAACTTGCCTGGACAGCCCCGTCGGCATTCCCCGTTAGGGGCGCCTCAGGCAGTAAGCTATAAACTTACTCCTCCCCAAAGAGGAGAGGCAAAGCCTGGGAGGGTGGACCTCCTAGAACTGCACAGGACAGACCCATAGACCGGCGGAATCATGCCCCGAAGGCCAAGACAACACCGGTCTATAGGGTGTAGTATCCATCGGAACAGATACCACACGTGGACACTCACATAATAGGAGTGTCCTCTGTTTGAGTCTTTGCAACCATAGTATTTATTATAGATGGTTGCTTCCATTAGTTCTTCAATAGGGGTGATTTGTACCCCACAACAGTTATCTAGCTGTGCTTTTGCCGTTATTGCAACAGCAGGATAGTGCAGAGGGTCCGTCCTTTCAGCAGGGTGGGGCACCAACCCATTATGCTGTGCTTGTGCAAGACTGGCTTATCAATTAATTGGCAAGCGTCGACTGCTTGAGTGACTGGCTTATTAACCAGATTTTACCTCTCCCAATATTTTCCTCTTAAATTGCAATGTAATTTTAAAACTACAAATCGAATTATCGTATAGAAAGATCGTTTTTAAAGATAATTTAGGACGATGAAAACAAATTAAAAATTAAAAAAAAAAACAAAGGAATTTTAATTTGCAAATTAGTCGGCAAATTTTAATTTTAAAATTGGTACTTAATTGCAAAGTTTCCATTTCTAGATTTCATCAGAAAATACTGTCAACAAAGATAATTGCAAAAAACAGCTGCTATTCCAATTACCTCCCTTGAAAATAATTCTAAATCTGTTAAACGTTTTGGTAATTTACCCTTTTATTATTTAATCACTTGAATTAATTACTGTTAATATTAACAAAACTATTGCATATGTATAGGGAAAATAGTGAAGTAAAATTAAAAGTATATAACACAAAACAGTAATTTATTATAAACAGTTTAAAAAATAATTATGCAAATTAGACATACAGAGACTTGTGTTTAGATCTTTAATCTCTAGTATATATACAGTATTTCCGAGTTAAATGTATTATTTACTAAAATAACAGAGCCCTTTTGTATGTAATATAGGTATGATGAATGAAAAAAACTTTCGCATTTATTCATTTATATATATATATATATATATATATATATATATACCCCTTTCTTGAGTAGAGCTCTCATAAGGAAATTGCAAACTGCCACTTTTAAGGCATTGCTCATTGGATAAAAGCAATTCGAGCTCACGGGCACTTGACAATGTTTACATTGAGATTTCGTTTACTTTTAACAGATGTCAAATGATAGTGCAAGGGTTAGAAGCGCCGACTGTCAGTTCGACAGTTGAGTTTCGATCCCGGCTTGAGGCACTTGCTTGTCTAGCCGTACTGAAGAGCTGTGATACAGCAAAACACTCTGTCTTTGGATGGCATTATATATATATATATATATAGATATATATATATATATATAGAGAGAGAGATACACACAAGATAAATACCAGTCCCAGGACAGGTAAAATGAATTCTTCGAACAGAACAGTTTTGCACCAATTTTATATCCCTTTACGAAAAGTAAAGTCAAGATATAATGATACTGAACTTCATGTCTAGAATCCTTATTATGATTTTGATTCTAGAAGGGGTCTTAAGAAATTGAAATCTAAGGAATCTTGCTTAATTAGTGTCTAATGACTATGGATTCAATTCAGTGCAACAAATTAGCAATACAAATTTATATATATATATATATATATATATATATATATAAATTTTTATTGCTAAACATCCAGGTTTAATGGACACATATTCAGAACGGACCTTTTCTTAATTATTTTTTCTGCTAAAAAAAACAACAAACAAACAGAAAGGAAAAGGTTTTTTTTAGTTTCCCATGAAACAATTGTCACATGATTTCCATAAAGTGTCTCGAGTTTTCAATCTATTCTCATGTCCGTCTCGGCTGTGAGTAAATGAACCGCTATTTTTATCTCTAGTTTCTTTTTAGCTGAGAACGCTTTCAGTCATTTAGTTTTCCATTTCGCTCGACTGCATATGTCATCTTTAACACAAACCACTTGGAGATAACAGATCTCCCCTAACACTCTTGAATCACGACACGACCGTAAAAAGAGATCGCCGACTCCCGGCACGACCGTAAAAAGAGATCACCGACTCCCGGCACGACCGTAAAAAGAGATCGCCGACTCCCGGCACGACCGTAAAAAGAGATCGCCGACTCCCGGCACGACCGTAAAAAGAGATCGCCGACTCCCGGCACGACCGTAAAAAGAGATCGCCGACTCCCGGCACGACCGTAAAAAGAGATCGCCGACTCCCGGCACGACCGTAAAAAGAGATCGCCGACTCCCGGCACGACCGTAAAAAGAGATCGCCGACTCCCGGCACGACCGTAAAAAGAGATCACCGACTCCCGGCACGACCGTAAAAAGAGATCACCGACTCCCGGCACGACCGTAAAAAGAGATCACCGACTCCCGGCACGACCGTAAAAAGAGATCGCCGACTCCCGGCACGACCGTAAAAAGAGATCGCCGACTCCCGGCACGACCGTAAAAAGAGATCGCCGACTCCCGGCACGACCGTAAAAAGAGATCGCCGACTCCCGGCACGACCGTAAAAAGAGATCGCCGACTCCCGGCACGACCGTAAAAAGAGATCGCCGACTCCCGGCACGACCGTAAAAAGAGATCACCGACTCCCGGCACGACCGTAAAAAGAGATCACCGACTCCCGGCACGACCGTAAAAAGAGATCGCCGACTCCCGGCACGACCGTAAAAAGAGATCGCCGACTCCCGGCACGACCGTAAAAAGAGATCGCCGACTCCCGGCACGACCGTAAAAAGAGATCGCCGACTCCCTGCACGACCGTAAAAAGAGATCGCCGACTCCCGGCACGACCGTAAAAAGAGATCGCCGACTCCCGGCACGACCGTAAAAAGAGATCGCCGACTCCCGGCACGACCGTAAAAAGAGATCGCCGACTCCCGGCACGACCGTAAAAAGAGATCGCCGACTCCCGACACGACCGTAAAAAGAGATCGCCGACTCCCGGCACGACCGTAAAAAGAGATCGCCGACTCCCGGCACGACGGTAAAAAGAGATCACCGACTCCCGGCACGACGGTAAAAAGAGATCACCGACTCCCGGCACGACCGTAAAAAGAGATCACCGACTCCCGGCACGACCGTAAAAAGAGATCGCCGACTCCCGGCACGACGGTAAAAAGAGATCGCCGACTCCCGGCACGACCGTAAAAAGAGATCGCCGACTCCCGGCACGACCGTAAAAAGAGATCGCCGACTCCCGGCACGACCGTAAAAAGAGATCGCCGACTCCCGGCACGACCGTAAAAAGAGATCGCCGACTCCCGGCACGACGGTAAAAAGAGATCACCGACTCCCGGCACGACCGTAAAAAGAGATCACCGACTCCCGACACGACCGTAAAAAGAGATCACCGACTCCCGGCACGACGGTAAAAAGAGATCACCGACTCCCGGCACGACCGTAAAAAGAGATCGCCGACTCCCGGCACGACCGTAAAAAGAGATCGCCGACTCCCGGCACGACGGTAAAAAGAGATCGCCGACTCCCGGCACAACCGTAAAAAGAGATCGCCGACTCCCGGCACGACGGTAAAAAGAGATCGCCGACTCCCGGCACGACGGTAAAAAGAGATCACCGACTCCCGGCACGACGGTAAAAAGAGATCACCGACTCCCGGCACGACGGTAAAAAGAGATCACCGACTCCCGGCACGACCGTAAAAAGAGATCACCGACTCCCGGCACGACCGTAAAAAGAGATCACCGACTCCCGGCACGACCGTAAAAAGAGATCACCGACTCCCGGCACGACCGTAAAAAGAGATCACCGACTCCCGGCACGACCGTAAAAAGAGATCACCGACTCCCGGCACGACCGTAAAAAGAGATCACCGACTCCCGGCACGACCGTAAAAAGAGATCACCGACTCCCGGCACGACCGTAAAAAGAGATCACCGACTCCCGGCACGACCGTAAAAAGAGATCGCCGACTCCCGGCACGACCGTAAAAAGAGATCGCCGACTCCCGGCACGACCGTAAAAAGAGATCACCGACTCCCGGCACGACCGTAAAAAGAGATCGCCGACTCCCGGCACGACCGTAAAAAGAGATCACCGACTCCCGGCACGACCGTAAAAAGAGATCACCGACTCCCAGCACGACCGTAAAAAGAGATCACCGACTCCCGACACGACCGTAAAAAGAGATCGCCGACTCCCGGCACGACGGTAAAAAGAGATCACCGACTCCCGGCACGACGGTAAAAAGAGATCACCGACTCCCGGCACGACCGTAAAAAGAGATCGCCGACTCCCGGCACGACCGTAAAAAGAGATCACCGACTCCCGGCACGACCGTAAAAAGAGATCACCGACTCCCGGCACGACCGTAAAAAGAGATCACCGACTCCCGGCACGACCGTAAAAAGAGATCGCCGACTCCCGGCACGACCGTAAAAAGAGATCGCCGACTCCCGGCACGACCGTAAAAAGAGATCGCCGACTCCCGGCACGACCGTAAAAAGAGATCGCCGACTCCCGGCACGACCGTAAAAAGAGATCGCCGACTCCCGACACGACCGTAAAAAGAGATCGCCGACTCCCGGCACGACCGTAAAAAGAGATCGCCGACTCCCGACACGACCGTAAAAAGAGATCGCCGACTCCCGGCACGACCGTAAAAAGAGATCACCGACTCCCTGCACGACCTTAAAAAGAGATCACCGACTCCCTGCACGACCTTAAAAAGAGATCACCGACTCCCTGCACGACCTTAAAAAGAGATCACCGACTCCCTGCACGACCTTAAAAAGAGATCACCGACTCCCGGCACGACCTTAAAAAGAGATCACCGACTCCTGACACGACCTTAAAAAGAGATCACCGACTCCCGACACGACCTTAAAAAGAGATCACCGACTCCCGGCACGACCGTAAAAAGAGATCACCGACTCCCGGCACGACGGTAAAAAGAGATCGCCGACTCCCGGCACGACCGTAAAAAGAGATCACCGACTCCCGGCACGACCGTAAAAAGAGATCACCGACTCCCGGCACGACCGTAAAAAGAGATCACCGACTCCCGGCACGACCGTAAAAAGAGATCACCGACTCCCGGCACGACCGTAAAAAGAGATCACCGACTCCCGGCACGACCGTAAAAAGAGATCACCGACTCCCGGCACGACCGTAAAAAGAGATCACCGACTCCCTGCACGACCTTAAAAAGAGATCACCGACTCCCTGCACGACCGTAAAAAGAGATCACCGACTCCCGGCACGACCGTAAAAAGAGATCACCGACTCCCGGCACGACCGTAAAAAGAGATCACCGACTCCCGGCACGACCGTAAAAAGAGATCACCGACTCCCGGCACGACCGTAAAAAGAGATCACCGACTCCCGGCACGACCTTAAAAAGAGATCACCGACTCCCGGCACGACCTTAAAAAGAGATCACCGACTCCCGGCACGACCGTAAAAAGAGATCACCGACTCCTGACTCCATACATTAGCTGAATGGGGTGGGAGAATTGTGAGCTCCCTGATGTTAAACTGGACGATTATATTTAGTTTCATTGTTTGGACGGCTGCAGTTTATGTTATAATAAAATAACAAAATGGCACGTATCTCTGAAGGAAGCCTGCTTCCATCATAGCTATGTAAAATAACTTCTCGAGAATGAGAACATTAAGCACTTGTAGTATCTTCATCTTTTATTCATTACCCCTAAAGATGATGGAAGAAGGCTTCTAAAGGAAACAGTACAATCATCATCATATTCGGTCTAACATCCTATTTACATGCTGGCATGTGTTTGATGGCTTTAAGAAATTAACTTTCAATGTAACCTTTCTCTGGCCAGGTCTTTATTTATCTCTTAGGTCCATTTTTATCACTTCCTCCTGTCTAAGACTGTCTTTAAGACTCACATTACACATCCATTGTACTATTCTCATATCATTTTTCTCCATGCAACATGTGTCCTTAACTCTCACTGGTCAGGTTTCACTTTCATCGCACTGTGTACACATGTCGGATAGATTCTTTCCTTGATCAACAATGGTAACGCTTTGCTAGTTAGTAAATAGGACACATATTACTCATTCGTACAAGGCCTGTCTAAAACGTATCTGACCTTAGGCCAGAAAAAATATTTCAAATACCTGATGGCGTTGGGTCCCTAATCCCCTTCAAAGTAGGCCCCTTGTTCTTTCACACACTTAGCCCACCGATCTATCCACTGCCGGAAACACTTCTGGAAGTCTTCTTTTGGAATGGTGTTCATTTCCGCTGTCTCGTGCCACTTACCTCTTCTCTAGTCTCAAAACAGAAATCTTTCAGTGGCGTCTTACATTTTCGAAACAACCAGAAGTTGCAAAGAGCCATGTTTGGAGAGTAGGGAGGTTGGCAAACGACTGGAATTCCATGTTTGTCTAAGAAATATTGGATCAATTGAGATGAATGTGCGGGGGCGTTGTCGTGATGCAGTTGTCAGTTTTTCGCCGTCCACATATGTGTGGTGCCGAACTGCATCAGGAAGACACCTGAAAACTTCTTTGTCACTGTTTGTCCTTCAGGTGCGTATTCGTGATCCACAATTACACGGACATCAAACAAGACAGTCAGCAACACGTTGATTTTGCTTCACACCTGTCTTTTGGGTTGTATTCATACACCCATGACTCATCTCCAGTTATCACAGTGTTTAGAAACCCAGGATCAGTGTTAGCGGTTTTCAGAAGGTCCTGTGAAACTTGAAAACAGATGTCCTTTTGTTCCTGTGACAACAACTTGGGCACAAATTTTGCAGCCACTCTGTGCATGTTCAAATCATCATGCAAAATTGCATGTGCAGAATCTTTACTCACACCGACCTCTTGGGCGATCTCCCACACGGTTGAACGACGATCTTCCATCACAAAATTTTGCATCCTCTCAACAACAACTGCATTCCGAGCAGTTTGGGGCCTGCCAGAACGCTGGTCACTCTCCGTTGATGTGCGGCCATTTTTGAATCAGTTGAACCACTCCTTAATTTGTGTTACACCCATCGCATCTCCAAACACCTGCTGAATCTAACAAATTGTTTTGCTTTGAGAACCACCAAGCTTTTGACAAAATTTGATGCACTACCTTTGCTCAACACGTTCAGTCATCTTGAGAGAATAGGTAATCCGACAAGCAGCGACTAACGTGCAAGAAGGCGGTAATAAAATTCACACATGCGCATGAAGGTGTCTTTCTTCACTGTGTAGAGTGGTGCTGCCCTATCGTCTATTTCGCACGGATAAAATAAAATCGGATACTTTTTAGACAGGCCTCGTATATGAATCTATTACAATGGTTGTCCTTTACATACATCAATGGACATATTGATACCTATCTAGTCATAACGGCTTCTAACCGAAGAACTGAATTTGACAAAAGGTTGATATACTGTAAAACAAAACAACCAAACAATGGCACAGGTTATATGAGACAATTGCTTGCAATAAAAACAAAAGACACCATAAAATCATATTTCCGTTTTTGTGTATGTCTGGCTTCTTCTCATTGTATCAGGCATGACCGAGTGGAAGTGTTAATGTGTGTCATTCTTAGTTATTATTGTCTGTCATAAGGATTGAACCTTCAACCTTTCAACTGGTCACCACTTATTAAGACCCAAAGGCCACTCGAGGATAAGGATAATGAGTTTGTCAGGTGGATGGTGAGAGAACACCTTGAGGATTGGAGACGATGGTTGAAACTGGGCAGAATTTGATTATTAAAGAGGACGGCTCAACAAGGATTTGTTAACATTGGACTTGAAAACGACGACCATGTTGTAGTCAACTGGGATGGGAAGCAGCCCCATGGTATTGTGTTCCACAGTCGGGTAGTTCTTGGAAAGAAACTTTGCTCATGGAAGTTCTGTTTAGTTTTAGGTACACAGAGGAAAAAAGGAAAATTATTGACAGTGGTTGTAGCTAGACGAGTTTATGTCGTGAATGTTTTACAGGATGGGAACCATAGATTGGAATCCAATTGAGCACCTACCTTTAGAAGGCCGTCACTTAGAACGGATTGCTAACCAATGTTGTTACCTGTTATGCCATCGGCCCATGTGGACAATTCTTGTACAGGGTGGGCAAAAATAAGGGTCCTATTTTAAAAAATTCATAACTTTTTTATTTATTGATTTAAAAAAAAATTTTTTTTAGAATAAGTAAAGGACCCCTTCCGAAGCAAGCATCGGCCGTATTAGCCCTAAGGAACGTACCCTCATTTAGAAAACATTATTTTTGCTTAAAAAACTCAAAACAGTGTAAAAAACAATACTTTAGTTTTTGTAAGTTTTAAGAAGTGTTTTTCGGCTAAAATTTGTTTTGTTTATTTCAAAAAATCTCGGAAGGGTCAGTCTACACACACATAAAGTTTGGTGAGTTTAACTTTTATTTTGTGGAAGTTATTCAAATTCAAGTTATTCAAATTTAAAGATAGGACCCTTATTTTGGCCCACCCTGTATGTATTTGGGGAGCCTTAAACTTAATCTTGTTTAGAATGAAAATTAAAAAAAACCCCAGAAAACAAATAATTAATTAGTTATTTATTATTTAAAATTACATAAAAAAATGATGATTAACGATTCTTGAAAATTGTTTCCCCATGAATTTATTTTAATTTTTTTTTTTAACATAGTTCACCCCAAACAAGGCAGGCTGCCACTGTAGACGTAAGGGGCTACTGAGAAAAAAAGGGAGAAGGTTTATTTTTTTTTGGGGGGGGGGGGGTCAACCTAAATTAGGATCTGCTCAGCGAGATGTCTGTTTACATTAGTTTTAAATTTCTGCATGTCAGTACCGTCGGGGAAACAGGGGGCAGGGAGGGAGTTCCAGAGGCCAGCAACACGAGGAAAGAAGCTATTTGAGTAGAACGCTCTCTGGCACCTGGGGACCTCCACAGTGAATGGATGGGATTTAGTTGATTGTCGAGTTGGTCTAGTGAATTTACGCCGAGGGGGCACCAGAGTAGAATGGCGTAATGTATTTTTTTCTTTCTTTTACACTTTTTTCTTCATGGCGTTACGTAAATATTTTGTGTATTTTTTTACATCATTTTCTTTTTTTCTCCTACAAGTTAGACTCCGCTACAGCTAAATAAAATATGTGCTTGCAAAAAAAGAAAGCTAATTATTTCATTTCGTCTCATTTAATAATTGACTTCACCTAAAAAGAAACCAGAAAACCATTGGATAAATAAAGTGGCGTTAACTCTATTTTCAGGAAATATGATAATTGCGTCCGGTTGTTCAGACTGTCTTCTGGACAAACTTAGCTTGCTATATTCATTTTATGGATATTTAAATATCCGACACACTTTGAACAACCGGTAATACCACTTTTTATGTTATTCGACCTGCGTCGGGCATTCCGCCTTCTACTGAAAGATAAAGATTCACATGCGGTCCCCAGTCAGTATGTATATTCCAGTTAGGGGAGATGACATACAACACCTAGTATTTCCAAATAGTCACCCATCTTGTACTGGCAGAGCTCGACGTTGCTTACCTTCGGTGATCTAACGGGAACCGGTGTGTTAATGTGATTAATAATTATTATTACTAGCAAATATATGCGCCCTCCAGTCGCATATTTTTGCTAGTTTTTTTTATTTAATTGCTTAGTAAAATGTGTTTCTTTTTTTTTGTAAAAAAAATAAAAACAAAGAAAATAACCCCATCCTTTATTTTAATAAATAAAACAGGGAGTAATAAAAACATACTTTTTAAACAAAATTAGACAGTCTCGCCTGACAAAGTTGTTCTACAACGAAAGCTTGCAAAAAAATAATTAAATGAATGAATTTTTCATTTAAATTGCACGATTGTTGATTTTCAAAATATTTCACTTTAATATATATATATACATATAATATGAAACTAAAAGTATACTTTTAGTGGATAGAACCTATAGTGAAATGGTTTAAGCTCAATATACGAGATAGAGCAATTATAAAGATAGATGAAAGAAGAAGGATAAACATTCTTGAACTTTTTCAATTCTGCCTTCACGAAAACGCTTCTTTTCCATCTTTAAATCTCCTTTCACTGGACACCTTATCAACAGAAATTTACCAACTAGACAGACCCCATATCTTTTTACACGCACATTCTTACTCTCCATTACTTAATATTTGTTCAAATTTTGAATTTTGGCTTTTTCACTGCCAACTTATCTATCTATGTAATTCCTCTGATGATAAGATTTTAATCTTTGAAAAGACTTGGCTTAAGGAAAAAATAATAAACATGTTTTTACCGAGTACACTTTGCATTGAACAATCAAAGTTGTCATTCGTACATGTTTATCCCTCTTCTTTCATAGATCTATATATATCTTTTTCTGAAGACGTTCGATAATACGAACGAAACCGGTCATATATATATATATATATATATATATATATAGAGAGAGATTATGGGGCGCATTGGGGAATTATTCTTGTGGGTTTTGGGTAGGCCATATAAAGTTGGAATAGTAGGGTGATAATCAATATACGCTAACCAGGTTTTATTATTGTTAATTAGTTTTTTATAGGATTTGTTAAATTTATCTATTTCTTTGTATATAAAAGCGGAATTAGTCTCTTCATAAATGTATTGATTATATAGGAGTTGGACCATTTTTTTGTTGTATTTAGATTTATCCATGATAACAACGCCATCACCTTTGTCTGGACTCAATTCTCCGTAACAGATACTTAAAAGCATTACACAACCTAGCTAACAACGACAACATCATTGTCTCACCTGCAGACAAAGGCGGTGGCGTTATCATGGATATATAACTTCTTTGTAATATAGCAGGAAAAATCCCAGCAGAGTGCTCGATTAATTGAGAATTAAAATTAAAAAATTACAAATTAAGAGCTTAATATTTATTTATTCTGGTACAGAAAAATTAGTACAACATTCGTACCGTCGGTTTCAAGCACAGAAGGGCTTAGCTATCCGGCTCTTTTCAGCTTCTGTTGTCATAATGCTGTACTAATTTTTCTGTACCAAAATAAATAAATATATATATATATATATATGTATATTTTTTTATTTTTGTAACACAAAGTACTTATAATAGCTCAATAGTTTAAAGCAAGAGCTATGCTATATTTAGTATTTTTATGTAGTTCAATATCACATCATTATCACAGAGGACAGATTCACGTCATTTTTTCCAACTCATTTTTTTTATTTCGCAGACAATTGTTTCAGCTAACATGTAATTGTGGTATTGAACTACATAAAAATACATATACATATACATATATATATGTGTGTGTCTGTGTGTGTGTGTGTTATGGCTATAAACAGACCATATATATTTTTAAACATAATGAATTAAAAAAGAAAAGAATAAAGAGGCTAGCTAACCGGTTTCGAACTTTGCTCAACGGAGCTAAATCGAGGTTAAGGTTAAGAGAGAAGAAAAAAACAATCATGCTATGAGAACTACAGTAATGGAAAGGGAGAAGAACAAAATTCAATCAAATAGAAGCAACATTAAGTCCGAGAAGATTTTCACTTTGCTTACAAAGAGAAAGTCACAAAGACTTAATATAAATAGTTTCTAGAATCTTGAAATGAAAGGGAGAGTGTGACTTACTTAGAATTGAGAATAAGTCAACACTAAAATTGGAGGCATAAGAACGGCTATTTATTAGATGTTCAGCGATGGGTGACTCGTATGTATTGTTTAGAACATCCGTCAGTAAATAATTTGCCTGACAAATTTTTGTGGGTGCCTGTTGTTTGACCCGGATGTCTAATCGTTGCAACGTCCTTCCAACCTAGTGCAAACTGCAACTACATTTAAATAAATAGAATTATCATGGTGTCTGTGTGTATGAGGGGGGAGAACCTCTTTTTGAATAGATGTCAAGATCGGCCTGGTGGAAAAAATAACTTGTGTATTTGAGGCAATATAGAATTGTTGTACAAATAAAGAGATTTGTTTGCCGAACCTATCACCAATATTACCTCGCCAAGGTAGGCGAAAGGTAAATGGGACACTTGATTATTGGGGAAATGGTCGTTTGACCAGTACTATTGGAGAGCCATGAATATTATAACTGTCCTGTTTTTAAATCTCCGAAACAGTTACATGGTAAACAGCTGATGATCCCCGTTTTAATATTTCATGCTTAAGTTAAGGTCCCCTGTTTTTGTTTCACTGTTAGATACTTGAATCCCCTTTTTTTTAATTACTTTTTATTCATGAATTTTCCAACGAATGCTAAATCTGCGATATCTTGGATTTAGTTAGTTTCTCTGGGAATTTAAACTGCATTTCCTTTTTTTTTTCGTTTAAAATGACTCAAAGCTTCTTTAGACACACACATATATATATATATATATATATATATATATATATATATATATATATACACATACACGTTTTCATGGTCTAAATATTCTAGCTTTGGAGTTTTAGCCGGACACACATACAAACAGATATATAGATAACTCGACAGTATATTTCCTGTAAAAGTGAGATGTTCATTTTTTTTTCTCTCACATCAGCATATTCGACTAAGATCCGGCTGTCTTTAGTCTCAGTTGTAATGAATTTTTTGTGCATGTTTGACAAATAATATTCAAGAATAGTTTAAAAAAACTCGTGCTTAAAAAAATGATCGGAATGTTCTTCATTGAACATAGTCGTGATATTTTCTGCTCAATTAAACAACGATAAAAACAAAACTGACATCATCTGATAATTTCTGCTGAAAACCATTTTAACATTGTAACGAAATATCTCATTGCTTTCAATCTTATTCAAGACAAAACAAGACTTCACAGATCCTACATTCCTGACGCATACCAAATAATAGAATAATAAAAAGATGCAGTAAATTCTATTAAACAAATATTTATTAAAATCAAAATTGTTAAAGCATAAAATGAAACGAAATTTAAAAAAAAAATCCTACTCCCCCAAAAATATTTTGCTATAAAATTAAATCCGCCGTAATTATTTGTTTTCTTCACACGTTTTGCCAAAATAAATTTGTCCATAAGATCACATGACCTCTGTACAAACACAAATGATTCATTGTATATGATAGGTTAAACACAAGTTGCTATTTTTTAACCATAGTCGAGTTCACCTTTTGCCAAAATAAATTTGTCCATAAGATCACATGACCTCTGTACAAACACAAATGATTCATTGTATATGATAGGTTAAACACAAGTTGCTATTTTTTAACCATAGTCGAGTTCACCTGGAATTGAATTTGGAACAAAATCGACTTCACAATCTAGTGGGGGATCGTCTCTACTCTTCCTTGCAGCCAATTTCACACGGAAGAGATGTTGCTAGTCTCTCTCTACTCTATCATTATGTTCATAGTTAATGCTTGATTAAGCTCTAATCCTCCTCCATCAAGGCTCTCCGTGCAAAACATTCAAAGCAAGAACCCCACAGGTTACAACATTGTCCAACTGGCTATCTCTTAAACTCTTATTCTCAAGTGGCTCCCGGGCCTTGATAAGTGGTGACTTATTAGTACAAAAATAAAAGTGAAACAATTCAAGAAATAAATTATTGGCACAAGATATCTACAAAGAGGGTGGGTGGGTGAGATCTTGAGGACATCACAGCAAGAGGTCAAATGGTCACCCTTTTTTTCTGTTAAATAGTAAGTAATACTCTTCTAGTATTCATCTCAAGATTTAGATTCACGGGCCAACGTTGACACATACACGGGAAGTGGGGTGGGGGAGGCAACGACTTGGATCATCAAGTACATTCAATGTCATCTTAACCATGCTGTGTACTACAAACGGATGTGACGTCACATGGCTAGAAGAGAGAGGGCCCCAAAGATCCCTAGCCTGAATGCCCCCCCCCCCCCTGCTGCTAGCAGAAGAGAAAGCAATGTCAACAGCCTAATAAAAAGCCCTTTCTTCAAATTCTTCTTTCTTTGTGTGGTTGTGTCCAACTTTAATTCCAGCGAGAATTCACCCTTTGAGACTATCGTGTAATGACTGCCTCAGTCACGAACGATTGCCTGGGTTGAATATGGGAGACAGGAGGTATGTTTATGTATGTTCACTATATTATTTGGTTGTGACATGTGAAGCATTAGACCTCCTCTAAAAGGGGAGGTATATGTGATATTTCCAGCAGGTAGCATCTCGTGTGGACGTGTATAAAGATCTTGTGAGGAGCGTTCCTTCCCTCTGGCATGAGGAGTTAGTTAGAAAAAAAAATAATTGTCAGTTTTAGACTTTAGTTCACATCTAAGGCAATCCTGGCCAGGGTTTTCATAAAGAAAATCCTGACCAGGGTTTTCATAAAGAAAATCCTGACCAGGGTTTTCATAAAGAAAATCCTGACCAGGGTTTTCATAAAGAAAATCCTGACCAGGGTTTTCATAAAGAAAATCCTGACCAGGGTTTTCATAAAGAAAATCCTGACCAGGGTTTTAATAAAGATTTGAACTCTTAATTTTTTGGTGTCACATTTACAACTACAAAGAGTTGGAAAAAGCAGCGATGTGGTGTACAAAGAAAAACATGACCGATGACGCTTAAAGCTAACCTAAATTTCAACTTGAGCCCTCATATCTACGGAGTTAGTCGTCGGAACAGAGTGGTGAGAGATCGTCTAATCGTTGAGTTCAAATAGTCAGGCTTAGTCAGCCTTCGTGAGGGACGTGGTGTCGAGGATGGATTGAGCCGGCTAAACCCACCCTGGATTTAATGCGCTTTCAATTACAAGTAAGTAATTTACAACCACGCACGCTGATGACACAAAGACTGTGATGATAACATATGCAGGAGAGAGTCGGGGCAGGAGAGAGTCGGGGCAATACAACAATAGAATTCAGAACGAGAACGACCTATGCAAGTTGATTAGGTAAAATGTTTGTGTGCAAGAAATTAAAGAGAATGGAGATGGATGAGAATTCAGATGTGGAGAAAGTATATTTGGATGACGAAACTAAAGTTTTGTTTCCTTGGTGATACCATTGGAGCACAGGATGGGGATGGTGCTAGTGTGATTGCAAGAATTAGGTGTGTTCAGGGAACTTCTGTTATTACTACATTTTGTTACCACTGTTGACCAAAGGAAGAGTCTATCAGGCATACAGTGTAGTGATGTATGGAAGCGAAACCTTGCTAGTAAAGATTGAGGACATGCGTTGCATGGAGAGAAATATGAGAATGATGTGATGGATTCATACTGTGAATCTTAAAGACAGACTTAGATCTGATAACCTCAGAGGAAGATTACATCTGGACAGTATAGAGAGATTGGTGTAGAACAGGAGACTTTGATGCTTTGGCCACATTGAAAGAATGAATGAGAGGTCTTTGGTTAGTATATGTAGGTAGTAGGTTCGGTTCACAAGGGAATGCCAAGGAAAACAGAGGAAGTGATGAGGATGAAATTGAGAGAAAGAGGGATAAAGACAATAAGTTAGTTTGGAAGTCATATGAAATGAACGTTAAACTGATGGTATGGCCATGTTGAAGAATGGATGAGACTTCTTGGGTTAGTAGATGAAGAACAGTTGAGGTAGCAGGATCAGTTCACAGGGGAAGGTGATAAAAATGGACCTGAGGGAAAGAAGGATAAATAAAGACCTGGCCAAAGATAGGTTACTTTGGAAGTCAATTTCTTAAAGCTGTCCAATGCATGCCAGTATGTAAAACTGCTGCTAATGATGATGATGAGGAGGAGTAGTAGTTTGAAATTGGAAGGTTATTGACTAAGAGAAAAACAACACCTGGAAAATTATGGAAATGACAACAGTCAAACATTGCAAAAATTGCAGCAACAAAGAAAGCGAGGAAACAGTCTGAAACCATGTAGAATTTCCATAGAATAGCAGCTTTATTTAGATACAAACGGTGAAGAAAAAATTATGTATCCTACAAATATTTGAACCTAGTGATTCGAGTAGCGGTAAGAGTACATATAACAGACTGAGGGGTATCTTCTCTGATTATCTATATGACATTACTATTCCGATGGATACTGCACCCATAGACCGGTATTGTCTTCGCCTTCGGGGCTTGATTTACGCCAGTGTATGGGTTTGTCCTGTGCAGTTCTAGGAGGTCCACCCTCCCAGGCCTTGCCTCCCCTCTTTGGGGAGGAGTAAGTTTATTACTTACTGCCTGAGGCGCACCTACCGGGGAATGCCGACGAGACTGGCCATTAAAAATTGCCTGGGTAGAGTGCTCACCTTCTCGGGCGCTGGCTTTTCAAGTCCCACTTTCCCGACCCGACCTCGGGTCTTACCTTGTGGGAGTAAGATAAAACTGGCCTTGTGCCTAACCTCATGAAGAGGAGGTAAATAATACTAATCCTTGGCCTTTTGACCAGGAGAAAAGTGTAGTATCTGTTCTGATAC
This sequence comes from Sepiola atlantica, assembly GCA_963556195.1. Classification (NCBI taxonomy): domain Eukaryota; kingdom Metazoa; phylum Mollusca; class Cephalopoda; order Sepiida; family Sepiolidae; genus Sepiola; species Sepiola atlantica. The sequence goes on from OY744544.1 coordinate 27,289,035, forward strand.
TACACTTCATCTTTTCAGTCTTTGGTCAGTGAAGGAGAAATCCTCCTAGATTGAGGCAGTTTTAATTTATTCCCCAATACAGAGTGCCGTTTTTTGGAGCTGGATTTTTCCCATATTAAAAACCGATCTTGTGTTTAACTCTCCTTTTGGGGAGGCAAGGAAATAGGGTCATTTAAACATTTTTTTCTGACTATCCTGATGATATTACTAATCAAAACTATGAAATATTTGAACTCAGTGATTAGAGTAACGGTAAGAGGACTTATGACAGAGAGGGATATCTCCTACGATTATCTCTATGACATTACTAATCAAAACAAAAACAGTTGATCAGACTAAACATGAAAAGAAAATTGATTGAAAATAAAAATATTTTTTGTTCTGAACATGCAACGATATGTGCACTATCTTACATATTAAGAAATTTTTTTTATGCAGCTTTTGTTTATGAAGTTATACCGGTCAATGAAATAGGGGAAAATATCACTTTACTTTATATATAAGATTACAGTGCTAGTATTTTTATTGCAAATGTAGCATGCAAGGCAGCCATCTTTGAGTTCTTTTAAGAGTTCCATTAAAGGGAGATAATCCTGAAAGTTTATCATAACAAAAGACATACAGTAAAGATATTTCCTTTTATGACCATCCTAATAAAAATGAAGAAAAGAAAAAAAGAGAAAACATCCGGACCATGTTAACGATGTAACTATCAAGGTATTTCCTTTAGTGACCATCCTAAATAATAAACGTCAAAATCCGCACTAACATTGGAAATACATTATGAGTCATGAAAAACAAAAAAAAAAAAACTATATTTGTTTAAAACAAGGCCATACATATAAAAGGCCTAGAGTTTTATTTAACAGTTGAGAGGCTTTACTGGAGATAAGATTTTCAGGTAGCCACAAAAAATTAAGTTGAACCCAACTCCCTTTCAACAACTGAGCAGGGGAACTTTTCTCTTTCTGGGGTGAGGGGGTGGCTTTCCAACACTACAACAACCACTTGTCATCACTTTGGTCTCGGTAACATTAACTCTCAGATCTTTACATAGTATTCCTCCAAGTCTTTAATTTAACAAATAGACCTTTCATTGTTTCATAGGCAAGTACTAAATCATCAGCATACAGCATCTCTTCTAGACAACGTGTATGAAACCTCCTGGACAATGCTTCTAAGACACAAATGAAAAGCAACAGACTCACTACACAACCCTCGTTTACTCATATTTTAACATTGTGCTCCAATAGTATCATCAAGGTAACAAAACTTCTCAACAACCTCAATAGCTTCACCAAGATATACTTTGTCAAAATCCGAGTTCTCATCCAACTCAAACTGTTTATCCTCTCTCTCAACCTACCAATAATTCCACTGCACTATTGCGTACCCAATGCTTACAAATACCACAAAAGATGAAATTGCACCTGACTCGCTTTCCACAAACTGAGCAGGAAAATTTTCTTTTTTTGGGGAGCTTTCCAACATTACAACAACCACTGATCCTCACTTCGGTCTTGGTAACATTTACTCTCAGACCTTTACTTTTCATAGCATTCCTCCAAGTGTTTAACTTAACAAGTAGGTCTTCCATTGTTTCACAGTCCAGTACTAAATTATCAGCATACAGCATCTCTTCCAGACAACCCGTACAAAACTCCATGGACGATGCTTCCAAGACACAAATAAAAAGCAGACTCAGTACAGAACCCTCATGTACTCCTACTTTAAGATTAAAGCTGTCACTAAAGGTGCTGTTAATTCTAACATGACTTTGAGCATTTCTGTACATTGCTTGAACAATCTTCACCAACCGTTATTTTTCCCCTAGTTTACGTAAATCCAACCAGACAACATCTCTTGGCAATCTGTCAAAAGTTTTCTTCAGATCATCAAAAACAAAATACAGGTTCGTCTTCTTACCAAGGTACTTCTCTTGCATTTGTCTCAGGATAAATATAGCACCAGTGGTACCTTGTCCAGACAGAACACCAAACTGCATTTCATATACGCTTATCTGACTTCTCTGCTGCTCATGTTAGGTATGTTTATTTATCTCCTCTGCAGCAGGTGAGACACAAGATCAAGCGTGTTTTGAAAAGCCAATGCACTAGGTGAAGTGTACTCTGGCCTATAAAAATGCATGAGCAGCCCTGTCGGCATTTCCCGGTAGGGACGCCTCAGGCGAAGGTAAAGCCAGGGAGGGTGGACCTCCTAGGACTGAACAGAACCATACCTCAGTCTGACAGCAACAAAGCCACTGTCGAACTGATTGTCAGGGACGTATCCCAGACTAGTACAAACAACACCTACTCAAGCTGTGCCAGTTTATCCCTCAACTAATAAACCGAGCATTATGAATTTAGGAATACAGCTGCTAGGCGTAAGGGGTCGTAATGTGGGTTTCATTTAGTTTTATTAAAAAGGGCTGGAAACCCTCTGTGAAAATTCATATATTTCTGATTCTTGTGAAATTTTAATAACAGGTTAGATATCAATTAATAAATATTCCTAAAATTTCAGTTTCTTTAGATAGTTGTTTTATTTTATGGCATATCAACCCTTTCGGGTTATTTAATGCTGAATCCGGTCATTTTGGTAAATGCTTTTATGCTTAAAGTGCTATATATCTTCAAATATTTATTCATGGTGTTTGGTTTGGTTGTTTTGTAGAGGAAAATTGTTGTGTTTATTTTTGGATTTGCAGAACATGATTGAGTTTTGCAAAAGGAAAGGAAAAAAACCCCAATAACATCAATGTTTGGTGCATTTTTTGTCAGGAAACCATTACTTTCAGACAGCCTGATCAGGCAGTTTCTTTGGAGTATTTTAAAGAGTTTTTAGGGAACTTAACATGGGCACAACTGCTCATTTGACAATTCAAATATTTCAGATTTGCATTAAATTTGATCCATAGTCATGAGACCTCAATTAAGCCATATTCCTTGAATTTCAATTTATTTTTAAGACTCCTTAAGTTTAGGCTTTAAATTTGAGACATTTTCAAGAATTAAAATCATGTAAAAGACTTTAATCAATATTGGAATAAGGATTCTAGACATAAGGCTTGGTATCATTATACCATGATTTCAATCTTCATAAGACGGCATACAAGTTGTGCAAAACTGTTCTGTCCGGGGAATTAATTTTACACATCCTTCGACAGGTATTCTTCTAGTTCACATATAAACTTCAGTAACATAAATCCAAGTGTAGTATCTGTTCTGATGCTACATTTAGTCTATTCTGTCCTCAGTCAGTAAATGAGAAAACCAATTTTTATTTTTGCTCCAATCCAGAGTGCCATCTTTTGGGGAGCTGGATTTTCACCACATAAAAAAAACGACCGTGTGTTTAACTTTGCCTTTGTGGGGAGGCAAGTCAATACGAACATGGATTTGGGGGTGATAAAGAGTGTAGAATAAAATTTGCACTTACCGGCATGAAGTGCTCCAATAGTTAATATGTAAATATTGTTTAATTCAAGCAAGATTGTTCACAATAAATTATCCACCCATGGACTAGCAGCCAATCAGAACTGAGAGAATGGACTTGCCCCATCTGAACTGAGAGAATGGACTTGCCCCATCTGAACTGAGAGAATGGACTTGCCCCATCTGAACTGAGAGAATGGACTTGCCCCATCTGAACTGACAGAATGGACTTGCCCCATCTGAACTGACAGAATGGACTTGCCCCATCTGAACTGACAGAATGGACTTGCCCCATCTGAACTGACAGAATGGACTTGCCCCATCTGAACTGACAGAATGGACTTGCCCCATCTGAACTGACAGAATGGACTTGCCCCATCTGAACTGACAGAATGGACTTGCCCCATCTGAACTGACAGAATGGACTTGCCCCATCTGAACTGACAGAATGGACTTGCCCCATCTGAACTGACAGAATGGACTTGCCCCATCTGAACTGACAGAATGGACTTGCCCCATCTGAACTGACAGAATGGACTAACAGCCAATCAGAACTCAAAGAATGGACTTGCCCATCTGAACATAATGGAACATTTAATGTTGTACAACATTAGTATTACAAATGTTACATATTATCTGTAGAATCAAATTGACACTTACTAGCATAAAGTGCTCCAATAGTTGATATCTAAATATTGATTAATTCAAGCAAGAATTTTCCTGTGGATTATCCACTCATGAACTAGCAGCCGAACAGAACTCATCTGAGCATATGGAACTTCCCAGTCATTTTATAAACCGGCTTTTTAGTGTTCTTTTCAATTTATTGGTTTGTAGCTCAACTGGTCAGACAGTTGACCACTGGCTGCTAAATTCGATAGCTTTCGCCATTAACATCACTTCTTGTCGCAAAATTCTGGCGCATTGTCTGTGATTTTTGCATTTTGTAGAATCAAATTGACACTTACCGGCATAAAGTGCTCCAATAGTTGACATGCAAATATTGCTTAATTCAAGTAAGAAGTTTCATATTAGATTATCCACTCATGGACTAGCAGCCAATCAGAACTCAAAGAATGGACTTGCCTATAATGGAACATTCCAACCTTTTCATAAACCAGCTTTTTACCGTTCTTTTCAGTTTATTTGTTCGTAGCTCAACTGATCAGACAGTTAAGAATTAACTACTAAATTCAAGAGGGGTGTGGTGTGGGCAAACACCTTGCCCAAGGGTGTCCAAGACAGATTTAATGTTGTGCTCATGTTACAACGAATTAAGGATTGTAGTGTGGGCAGCCTGTAATTATGAGGTCATTTTACAATAATTAACATTTGAAATGAAAAACACTTTCAAGAAGGTTTTTAGAAAGAACTTCTTTATTTTTCGATAATCGTGAACTTCAATATGTAATCGTTAATAAACTGAATAAATATTTTTAATATAAAAAAAAAAAATTGCTCGGAAAGATTGTAAAGTGATTCATTCACGTAAGTGACTCATCCGATGTTCTCTCAAATAAGCAATTTTTTAAATGAATCTTTCCAGAATTTTTAAATCTTGCAAAATAAAATTCCAGGAATAGCTCACAGCATTATTCACCAAAATATTCATGACTGACTGACTGACTGACACACACACATACTGGGAGTTCTTGGATAGAAAGCTGTTTGTGTGTGTGTGTGTCCCCCAATATACGTCACAAATTTAAATCATCTGATTCAGCGTGACCCCAAACAGGGTATGGTAAAAAGAAATGTAACATTCATTCTTTTGCGATCACAATGACGAAATTAATACATGAGGTGTGTGTGTGGGGGGTGGGGGGGTAAATGATATTTTTTTACATTTTTAATAGTAGTTGTTTCAAAAACACTGAAATTAGGTCAAACAGTCAGTCAGCTTTGTTTTTTTATTTGCTTGCTTTTCGTCTATTATAGTGAACATATGTGATGTGAGTCTTAAAAACAGGCTTAGTTTTGATGAGCTCGAAGATTAAATCTGGACAGTATAGGGAAATGTGTGCGGAAATTGAAACTTTGATTGTATGGCCATGTTGAAGAATGGATGAGAGTTCTTAGGTTAGTAGATGTAGAACAGTTGAGGGAGCAGGATCGTTCACAGGGGAAGGTCAAGGAAGACATGGGAGGAGGTGATAAAAATGGACCTGAGAGAAAGAAGGATAAATAAAGACCTGGTCAGAGATAAGTTGTTTTGGAAGTCAATTTCTTAAAGCTGTCCAACACATGCCAGCATGTAAAAGGGGATGTTTGCCAGAGTGAGAGAAATAGGGGCAGTTGGAAAGAGAAGTCTTTAACGAATGATGCTACACACACTTTTCTCAAGTCTCTATTTTGTTATTCATAAACCCGTGCAACGTTGGATAACCCTGTTAGTATATCATAGCCGATGTTACAAATATAAATCTATTTATATGCATCCCCAGGGAGCAAAGTTAGACACAAGGTCGGTTTATAAGTTACCCTAGAGGACACTGAACCAAAAACGCACATTAAATTACCTCAGTCTTGGAGTATTTCTTCTTCTCTGACTGAGGACTTTAATCCGAAACTAAAAAGGACAAATTTAGCTCGGGTCCTAATCTGAAGAAGTACCCAAATTTATTTACCTGTCTACTACAGCTGTCAGTTTATAGTGGAGGGTGGACCTCCTAGGACTACCCAGACCCATACCTCAGCCAGATAGAAGCAAGGCCACTGCAGTCTCAATGACTCACTGTCTGTCAATCTGATTGTCAAGAACGTATCCGCGACTGGTAAGCTTGGAGTCTCAAAGAAGACTATCTTCTACTAATCTGCTTGCTTAGTCCATTTTTCACGGGGGTGGTCCTACTACACCAGAATACCGTCAATATTTTCTTACAGAGGAAAGCGCCTCAGGTGACAGAAATAAACCAATCCCCATCTCTGAAAGGAAGAGGTAATGCCTGGTTTCCCCGAGATAGTACACTTTGATCCTAGCCAAAAGTCGGATCAGCGGCCTTTTGAGTCTTTGTGTCATACAAACATTAAGTCGACCTTCCACCTGTCTAGCCTCCGAGCAAGGATCAAAGCAACGTGTGTCGGGGATGCCAGATTTGGCAAGTAATCGACACATGTTGAGAGACTGATTTTCCTGAGCCAAACTATGACAGAGGAGTCTGCGTGGGGCTCTCTGGTCAAGAGTGCCTTTTCCAAACTTATCCTTAGCCTTTTGGTCGAAGAACATTGTAAACCGGGGGTTAAATTACAGTTCTTCGCCGACTGCCTAGTTGCACTCAGAAAAATTTCTAGGTTCAGTGAGATTTAATAGTCTAGAAATGTATTATACAGGTATTTAATGGAGAGTTCTGCTTCGGACCTGCTTGGGGAGCAACTGGGATGGTCGATGAGGGAGATCCTCTTTCAATGGAGTTGGGCACCAGGTTTAGGATATCTCAGCAACTGAGTACTCTCTGACCTGGTAATTCGCCTGGAATGTGTTAGCCGTCAATGGCATATTTTTCGGTTCAAGCATGCTACAACAGTAGTGAGGAAGAAATGGCTGAGCACGCCTACTTCAACTGTTCTGGAGGTATGTCAATGCAGTGATGGCTCGCATCAATCCCGAGCAGTTGATACTGTTGAATGTTACCTACATGATTGAGAATGTCGACCTACCACGAGTGAGGTAAAAATCGAAAGGTATTTCTTGTAATCATAATCGTAGATAGAATTCTTGTGTGGACAACACGCCTGAAAAGAATTCAACAAAAGTTGGGTACAAGTTGCGAGCGTGTGCATATGAAAGAGTCAAGTATGTAATGTTCTCTCGCTGATGATAACACACGCAGTTTTTGATCCTGTTGGACCCCAACCGAACTAAAGTAGCCTCTCTATTAGTTGAGTGAATGAATCCTGTTCCAGTTTTTGATGAAAGACATCCAAGATGCCCACTTTCCATTTTTATTTTGACCGTCCCAATTGTTTCTTATCTTGGAAGGACATCATCCACTCCCAAACTCCACCTCTATTTCATTTCCTCCCACAGAAATCCCACTCACATTTAGAGATTGACTTGCTTCTTTTTGGGTTCTAACAAACCAGAAAACAGTGAGCGGTCTATTTTTAGAAAGGGTTGGGAGGGGCTTAATAACCCCCACCAGTTTTTATTTATCTTTGTTTTTTTAGTTTTTTTGTTGTCCCACTCTGCATCAATTTTCAAAGAAATTTTTAATATATATATATATTTAGGCAAACATTATTTAATAACACAGTGTTTTTGCTTGATAAGACTTCTTTTTATTAGGGGTGGGACGTAATGGGTGAACATTTCAGATTCATGCGAGTAGTATGTTTTTTGTGTTCATTTATACATAAATAACACTAAACAATCAAACATTTTGAAAATTTTGCAAAATTCAGAAGGTGCAGGCCAAAAATAGCCGTTAGGGCTCCATGGGACTCAAAATCCATCATTTTTCGGTGAAAAAGTGGTTTCATGCGACATTACAGATCCTAAAACATCCTCAAAAGCTATGAATGGATATAGATGGTTAAATCTGATATAGTACTTTAATTTAGGACCTTTTTCAGGCTGTGAAAGGGTTTTCATGAATGTAAAATAGCCAAAAACTAGTGGCCTGCACCTTGTGAATTTTGCAAAATTTTCAAAATGTTTGATTGTTTAGTGTTATTTATGTATAAATGAACACAAAAAAATACTACTCGCATGAATCTGAAATTTTCACCCATTACGTCCCACCCCTATTTTTATTTTTTCAATTTTCCGAATGGTTCATTTAGTGTTTCAGTCAAATGTCTGCATGTAAGTTCCATGTGTTTCTTGTTCCATTTTCTTTCTTTTTTTGTGAGTACTTTCGACTTGATTTGTCAAATCATCTTCAGGCGGTGTTAATTTTGGTTTCTTAAAAAATATGTCTTTACTGTTGAGTTTTTTTAATTATTATAACGGCCAGTAATTTACAACTTAAAAGGAGCGTCTATAATATTGAGATGTTACATGAGAGCGTGATTACAGTATATATTACTGATGGAAACGATTCCAATATTATTCCCCAACCCAATACAATTACTGATTCCGATTCTTTTTAAATTACTGATTCCGATTCTTTTTAAATTTCTAAATATTTAATTATAGAGTTTTTTGGGGGTTTTATTTTTTTTCTTTGAAGATTACAAAGTATACAAACTGTCCCCCTTTTCTTTCCTTTTTCTTCAAAGTATACCGCTTTGATATTCATTTCTAACAAACAACTTGTGGAGCTGATAAGGTGTCCACATCTAACGCTCACATCTGTTGTCATACCTTCTAAGAAAATATTGAAATTTATGTTTCACAAAATTAAATCGAACTGTTACAGTTACTGAGTTAAGGTTAATGAAAATGTAATCTTAAGTTCATAACTAAGTGAAATTATGCCAAATACAACTAAAATGAAAACCAATTACTTCCGCCTAGAAATTCTGAAATGTTTAGGGTATGAATTTTACATGGATAGACGTTTTTTGAACAAATAACCTATGCACATTACACAAGTAAGTGCACACATTACATTTATTTTTTACGGTACACTCGATTCAGCAACAACTTTAAAGATTATAAAAACTGTTGTAGACCCGTGCTAGGGGTCACAAAGATAACAACCACAAATTGTGACAGGTTAAAATATACAATGTATTTATTCATAGCAATACAGTAACGCCACTAAACGTGGTAGGAGATGACCGGATTCCTACCATGCGGTAAAACATGAATAGGAATGTCCTCTGTTTGAGTCTTTGCAACCATGGTATTTATTATAGATGGTTGCTTCCATTAGTTCTTCAATAGGGGTGATTTGTACCCCACAACAAAAAACCTTTTTCGAAAAAAATCACCTGTTTAATTTTTAGAGGGGTTACAGGGCGGGTCCAGTTTACTCTTCTTTTTGTGTTAATCCCAAGCTCCGACGGGGTCTGTAAAATGGGTACAGTTCACTACACGAGAGAAATTCCTAAATTTGTCTAGGAAAATCTTCAATAAAAAAAATACTTGCTTGTTTCCCTAAAATTTGAAATATTGGTTTTGCACAATAACACGTCTAGAACGTTTTGTTTGTCCAAATACAAAATTTTAATTTATTTTTGAACGTATGTAAGATTGAACTTCTATGCTTACCAATCGACACCAGCTCTGATACTACACTTCATCTTTTCTGTCCTCCATCAGTGAAGGAGAAATCTTTCTAGACTAAAAAAATTTTTGTTCCAATCCAGAGTGCCCGTTTTTGTGGAGCTGGGTTTTCTGTGTCTGCCTAAGTGGGGAGACAAGTAAATAGGGAATAGAAATTCTGTTGAAACTTGTTTCGTTTTGTATAAAAAGAATGTTCAAAGTTTATTTTTTTGCCAAAAAGTTGTGTCATAAAAGTTCAAATATGTTTGATATCTTTTGAAATGTCTTTTTCCAATCAGTTCACAGATATGTAAACTCAAAATCAAAGAACTGATGGCAAAGTGTGGACTTCTCACACAAAGACATGAAAATCTTTAAATTCACTAATTTATTTATAGCTAATTGAATTCCACACTAACCCTTTCAAAATGTTCAAAGTTTTTTTTCACACCTTTTGCCCATCTCTTGTAAGGTTTACCAATTTTTTCTGTGTTGGAAATTCTTATCAATCATCAATTTATGATTTAATCAATTTACAAGTTAACTAGTCGTCTGCTTTTCTCGCCTTCTGATTGGATAAGAGCCTTGGCATCTTCCGGTTCTTTACGCAAACAGTCGAAAAAAGCTGAACGAAAGGTTGCTTTTTGTCTGGTTAAAATACTGTACCAATACCAAGTTTTAAATTATCTAATGTTTAATTTATTTCAATAAATTCTTGTTTTTATCTTTTTTAAAAATCTGTATTATATTTTGTGGTGCTCTTATAGATAATGAACCAGTTTTTGTGACGTTCGACTCCGAAGCGTTCGGCTGTTCTACGCAAACGCCCGAGAGTTGACGAGCCGATTTGTACCAGACAACATTTTTGATATGGTGCTGCGTCCTATGATCATAATGTTTTGCTTGTTTTTTTTTGTTAGGGTTACGGTTAGGGTTAGGAATTAAAAAAAACAACAACAAAGAAAATTAAACATATTTACATGAATTTTTTTTGAAAGAAACAACAGGAAAAAAACATAGCGAGGATACTGTTATAAAATGAATACTGTATTTTTATTTACAAGGAATTAAAAAAAAAAAAAAAACCTACCAAAATTACTTTTATCACAACATATTTTTTAAATTTTATTATTTATATTTACTTGCTCGCGATGATACTGCAGTGCAAAGCTGTTCGTAATTCATTTTGGGTTTATTTTCTCCAAAAATACTTCCTGACAAAAAATCCGTCTTCGAAAGCACTTATTTTCACTTTGTAACAAAGTTATCGGCTGCTCGCTGCTTCGGCTCGTCAACACTTGGGCGAGTCGAACGTCACGAAAGCTGGTTCAGGATCGATATCAATACCCATTTTGTTTGTTGTTCCGAAAATGGCTTAATTCATTAAAAAAATTGGATCATTTTCCGTAAATTTTGGTGTACGTTAATATTTTTCCATTACAAGTAAGTATTTCCTAAAATTTTCCTGTTATTTTTAACTGCCATGTTTCACTCAGATGTAGTGCTTGAGAAAAGCCCGTATCCAATAGTATATTGTCGAAGAAATTGTTTTTTTTTTATATACGACGGCGCCATAAGAACTCTTGTAAGTGACGTTTAAAATTATTGTTTCGTGCCTCTCATTTCACGGAATTTATACTTGCATTTGTTTTGATAGTTATCGAAACAAATTGTTTTGGATTATTTCAGTAAGAAAACAGAAAACAATTTACTATTTGCCGGCCTAAGTAAGCCCGGGTACTTTAAAGAGGTTATCATCGCGTCAAAGTGCTGACGTCATATTGGCGTCACATTCGACCGCCATTGAAATTAAGCGTGGGTCCTAATCTGAAGAAGCACTTTCTTTTTTCTTTTTTTTTAAGAAGTTTTTTTCAGCTTTATTATTATTATTTTGAACGATTTAATTTAAAATAATCTTAACCTAACCCTTCGGATGCTTAGTGTCGTCTGCCTTTTTACATTTGCTTTTCGCGACTTTCAAATCGTAAACTGCTTCGGACATTTCCGGGACTGTCTCGAAATTCTTCGTCAATAATCGGAACTGCCTCAATAAGAACAGACATCCTGTAGGCGCCCATTCCTTACAAATATCGTTGTTGTTTATTGTTATTTTTTGGTTTCGGCGTGGTTTGTTTTTACCACGCCGAAACCAAAAAATAGTGTCTTGGTCTATGAAATTCAAGGAACGGTCGACACGATTCTAACTAAAAAATCTCATTATACATTTTCCCAAATCGAAAAGTTGTTTCTGACTGTTGGAAGGTGAACCTGAATCATTCCCTAGACCAAAATACGAAGGCTACGTCAAAACCAAAAAAAATAATTTACAAAAATAAATAAATAAAACAGTAAAATTGTCGTTTCCCAACCAAAATGGCGGACAATAAATCGTCTGCAGTTTCCTGATTTTTTTTCCGGCCTCATAAATGAGTAAGTAAACCCAAATAAATTGTTTTTGACTAATTTGACAACTGTATTTCCATTAAAATAATTTAAGCTGAATTTTAAATTAGACCAAAACAATGTATTACTCATTTGTGAGGTCGGAAAACTGTAGACGATTTATAGTCCGACATTTTGGTTGGGAAACGACAATTTTACCAATAAAACTGTCAACGTGGAATGCAACAATTTACAAAAATAAATAAAATGTTCGCGCTACTGAAATTTTAAAAAAAGAGCTAGAAAATAATAATAATAAATAAAAACAATTTACAAAAAAATAATGTAAATAAACCAGTATTTTTTTCGTTTTCCGTTTCAGGAATCCGAGTTTAATTATGTGTGGTCACCTTCTGGTCGTTGTGAGTTTATCGAGCGAATATCGGCAACCGTGGGTGCCAATCTATAAGTAAGGATTATTCTTTTTTTAATAAAAACGAATAACCTTCATAGAAGAAATCAAAATTCAAGAAAGAAAGGAAGGGTATTTAAAAGAAAGAATGTAATTAATGATCGGTTGTTGTTTAAATGCTTCTAATGTCGGAGAATTAAGCGAAAAAAAAGCCTTATTTTCCGATTTTAATTTAGCCATGTTCTTTTTTTTATGTGTTATTAAATGACAAGTACAAGGAGAGAAAATAAAACAAGTGCGTACATTTTAGTAAATGGAGCTGGATAAATAATAAATAAACAGACCTGTGTTGTCAGCTTTGGCGTCTGACATTATTGCTCTGCGCTGATATTAGAACAAAAATCAGGTAAATTTTGTTTCCTTTTTGGTTGTGACAAAAACAAGACAACACAAGCGTTCACGTTGGAAAAGCGCGCAGAAAATGGCGGCGTCTTTTTTTTCTTTTTTTTTTTTTACATATCAGTTAGTCAGAGTTATCCGCCCTTGGTTGTAGCGTTCAATGAGACAGGGGGCCATAAAAGTTACGAATGCATATATATACTAGCATAGTACGCGTCGCAGAGCGAGTATTCTGACAGTCTCGATATTAATAAAACTAGCAATAATATCCCCCCTCCTCAAGTAGTATAATTTTGCTAGTATATATAATGTAAATGTTGAATTTGTAATGAACAGCCAAATGTTTTGTTGACGTACGCTATCTCCACTTCTACAAAGGAGGAGGTAATGCTTTGAAGGATGGTAGATACAACTATACTATTACTTCACTTACTAATGGAGATTTTGTATCTGTCTAAAGCCGAACTATACTATTACTAATGGCGATTTTGGTGCTTCTGTAGTTTCACGATGACATGTTAGGCCTCTCTAAAAAAAAATAATAATGTATGTATAAACTTTGTTATGTACTTACGTGGTAGCTGAAAAGGAGATTGTACACCATGAATTACGCAAATTCATCCAGTATTTATTAAATTAAAAATAAAAAACAATTTTATCTCACGGTCGCGATTTTTCTTATATTTTGAGTTTTTCCGAAAAAAAATCGAGTAATCTCCCTTGCCTAATCAGTAAGCTGAAATGTCTACCGATACGTAAGATCGTTTTTTTTTCTTTTTTTTCTTATAATTTAATAAATACTGGATGAATTTGCGTAATTTTTTCTGTAAAACCTTATTTTCAGCTAACTCGTAAGTACATAATAAAGTTTATACGTTTCTTTAAATATTTTAATGTCATTGTGACACTACAGAAGCACCGATATTTTGTATCTGTCTGTCTGAAGTCGAAACTATACTATTGTAGCAGTTACCTCCTCCTTTCAAAACATAACTACACCGGTTTGCCGGTAGGTGTCGCTTTTTCACCGACAGGTGGCACTGTAAAGCGACACCAGAGTTATCTGCCCTTCTGACTATAAAAACCGTTGCAAACGGAAAATCCATCTCTATTCTTCACCAGCCTCGACAGGAGTACGCTGACACTAGCGTTCCGTTTCACTCTTCTCTTCTGGTCAATTGGCCTCGGTAGAACGACGCTAATACACTAGCGTTTCGCATCACGCTTTTCTCTTTTTCTTTTCAAATGGCATCGGCATAACAACTACCAACACACGTGGTCAAACAACGGTAAGAGTTCTCAACTCATTTTCTTTGTGTACGGCTTTCAAAGACTTTTCCTCACGCCGGATTCATTTCTTCTTATACCTTTTCAAGAACTGTTTTTCCATCGACACATGCATACATCACACACTTCACCATTCCACGTACACACACGTTCAATAAACGTTATTTGAACTACTTCATTTTGTTTGTTAATTATTACTCTGTCTTTGCATGCAACATTGCTTGATTCAACTTTGCACGTTTATAATCGGGAGAACACGACCCTCGATCCGAACACTATTACAAGTATACAAAAGGAGGAGGTAATGCCTGAGAAGATGGTCACATGACAACAGAACAGATACTACACTTTCTCCTCTCTGAATTGAGCATTGAAAGATAATACATTAGATATTTACAAAATCTCTAATAGTAATAGAAGTGATAGTATAGTTTCGGCTTCAGACAGATACCAAATCTACATTAGTAATAGATTGTGCAACCACTTCTCGTGTGTCTTGTGTGTTTCTTGACTTACACATTATTATTTTATTATTTACTATCAATGAAATACTTATTTAAACCAAAACAGGCAGTCGCGTAAAGTACTAAAAGAAACATTTACTTATCCTATTTAAAATATAATTTTATTACGAAAATAAATCCATCATAATGCATTTCGGTTATTCGTAAACAAGTCAGTCATTTTGATCCTTTCTTAATAATTTAAAAAAAAAAAAGAGACTGAATTATTTTGGTCACATTACCAAATTTGAAAGGAATTTGGAAGCATTTAAACTGTCGAATATGAAAGCATTTCTGTCTTTAAAATTCTTAGCAGTTTTTCATGTATGAAAAAGTTTGGAAGCGTAGCAGTTACATTTGGATGAACTATTTTCTTTCTATGTAAAAGTAGTAGCAACAACAGCAACAGCAGCAGCAACAACAACAACAGCAGCAGCAACAGCAGCAGTAACAACCACAGAATAAAGACATCTAAATAATTTGATATTTGCTTGACTTAAATGCTTAGTATTGATTGGATCAAATACTCAATTTCGATTTTTTTTTTGTATGGAAATCGCTCCAGACAAGGCATGAAGCCACTTGATGTAAGGAGCTAAAAAAATACTACTTCAGGGTAAAAAACTAGCCAATGATAACTGTTAGGTGGATAGATTCCGACCCAGAAAACACCAATTCTTCCCCCTTGTTAGAAACATCGCTCATAGATTGTGAGGACTACAAGAAAAAATAAGAGAAGCGAGAGTTACGAGGCTGCTGAAAGTAAACCCAAGGTAAACTTTCTACTCTCCTTGCTCGTGTAAAACTTTAACCAATCAGAAACAGTCTCTGTTGGGAGCCAAGCACCTGTTCTTAAATCCTATATAAAGAATCATTTTCCAGTAAGATATCTTGCAAGAAAGCCAAGTTATCTAACGAATCTTTATCTCTCAGAACAACTACCACACTTCTTATTTATGCGCAAACTAACACCAACTCTTTGTTACTGGTATCGGCACGTGGACTTAATTTCTAAAGATGGCACCATCGCTGCACATGAACTTACTTTCTCAGAATAATACGAACCCTGTCAGTCTTACAAACTTCCTACTTCAACCTGCGTATTTATTTACTCCTCTCCAGGAGTTAGACACAAGGCCAGTTTTATCTTACTCCCACAAGTAAGATGTGATCCAAGGTCGGGAAAGAGGGGTTTGAAAGGCCATCACCCGAGAGGTGAGCACTCTGGCCATTAAAAATTGCCTGGGAAGCCTCGTCGGCATTCCCCGGTAGGGGCGCCTCAGGCAGTAAGCAATAAACTTACTCCTCCCCAAAGAGGGGAGGCGAAGCCTGGGAGGGTGGACCTCCTAGAACTGCACAGGACAGACCCATAGACCGGCGTAAATCAAGCCCCGAAGGCCAAGACAATACCAGTCTATGGGGTGCAATACCCATCGGAACAGATACTACACTTTGATCTTAGCCAAAAGATGTGCTTTTAACATAACACTTTCTTTGTCAAGACACATAAACATTTAATAACTTGTTTCTTAAAACCGTTTCTTGTTGAATGAAGACATGAAATAAACTGTCATTTAATTTACCTTTTGACCAAATGTCTTATCTCTACGCAAGTTTTGTAAGCAATGTACATTCAACAACTTTATAATTAGAGATTAAAACAACATTACCTTAATAGCAATTAGTTCCAGTGTAGCAGTTAGATAAACGACTTATTTTGTTTAAATACACACGTAATATCATAGGGTAGTGGGGTGGAAACATTTCCACCAACAGGAGCAGTAAGGCTCCTCCTTCCCTCTGCTAGCCTGTGGGAGACCCTTGGGCAAGGTCGAGTACCCACTTAGCCCCCCGATCAGGGTACGTGAAGTCATGGCAGGCAGGTGATGGATGGAGGGTTGAGCAACCTAATGGATTTTAGAAACTGGTCAACCCTTCGTTTTGTGTTAGGCAGATGATACTGATTTTTGTACAATGGCTAAGACTTCCAGCTCTGTAAAAGCACTTCCCCTATAGAAGGTAACTGCAACCCACTATAGGGAACCTCTTTGCAAATAACATCATGGTGGAACAAAATATTCAAATATCGGTCAACAGCGTTAATGGAATTTCCAGCGAGGCTGGGAATTCTTTGCTCGGTAGGGTAGATCAAGTACGACAGATCTCACCCGATCGTCAGCCAGTGACTGTACGCAACAAAAACAATCTTAAGACAGCATACCAAGTTCACAGATGGCCTCTACAGGATCACTGGAATCACGACTCTGGATCTCATCAGAAAGACCGAATGCAGAAAAGAATGGAGAGCCATGATCATCGATGTCTGAAAACAGACCTGATACCTGAAGAAGAAGAATATCATGTGTTAGATTGAGTCATGGTTTGGCTTGCCGCTCACGCACTCGAGCCTGAACTGTTAACTGCATGGGTGTTATGATACATCTGTGCAGAAGCAAGATTAATATGTATAGACGTGTCCTTGCACTAAAAAAAAGACAATTCAAATCAGTTCCTGTTTTGATCGCCTCTTGATACGATGTTATCCTGTGCTCACTGTTTCACGAGTGGTCGGCGAGAATTGAACTGCAAGAATACAGCATTCGTTTATCGATAAAAGCCAGCCTACTGAACAATTTTTGTTGTGTTCTAGTTTTCCCTTTATTAAAATTTTATACTTATTTAGTTGTGGAGATGTTTGTCTTATTTATGGAAGATGGTGACCCTTTTTCTTGTTCAATATTCTATTTCAGTCAGATGCGTCCAGATAAAACTAACTCTACCAAGTTATGTTCTTCATCCTGACTTTCTTTCTAACCCTAACCCACATAACCTCTCCATCAAAAAGAACTAAAATAGTTTTATAACAACTTAGTTCGATGTGACAATAAAGAGGAACCCTCACCATCAGGAAAAAGAATGAGGTGCTTCGCATGTCGTGTCTACAGATAAAAAAAAAGGCTTCTCTTCATAGGTGCAGGTTTTTATGGTGGTCTCTGATTTGCATATGTAGAGGTCAGCTGATATAAATGAAGAGGACAGCTGAGAAGCAGGGAGAAGCGATTTGGATTGGAGAGAGAAAGGTAGAGAGAAAGTGTGTTGCCCGAAATTTGGTTGAAAATTGAATTACAATCAAAACTTTTTGATAGAAAGGCGGAGAGAAAGTGTGTTGCACGAAATTCGGTTGGAAATTGAATTACAGTCAAAACTTTTTGATAGAAAGGCAGAGAGAAAGTGTGTTGCACGAAATTCGGTTGGAAATTGAATTACAGTCAAACTTTTTGATAGAAAGGCAGAGAGAAAGTGGGTTGCACGAAATTTGGTTGGAAATTGAATTAAAGTCAAAACTTTTTGAGAGGCAGAGAGAAAGTGGGTTGCACGAAATTCGGTTGGAAATTGAATTACAGTCAACATTTTTTGAGAGAAAGGCAGAGAGAAAGGGGGTTGCACAAAATTCGACTGGAAATTGAATTACAGTCAAAACTTTTTGATAGAAAGGCAGAGAGAAAGTGTGTTGCACGAAATTCGGTTGGAAATTGAATTACAGTCAAACTTTTTGATAGAAAGGCAGAGAGAAAGTGGGTTGCACGAAATTCGGTTGGAAATTGAATTACAGTCAACATTCTTTGAGAGAAAGGCAGAGAGAAAGGGGGTTGCACAAAATTCGACTAGAAATTGAATTACAGTCAAAACTTTTTTGTTAAATTCTTTTATTTTTCTGGCACAGTTAGTTAACATTCGATTAATAACTTAATGACAAAACTTAAATTTACCTTTCAAAATCCTATTTTTTTTTTCAATATAACTAGCCAAAATATGCTTCCTCCTCTCGTCGCATATTTTGGCTCGGCTGGGAGGATTATATAATTGTGAAAGAACTTCATACAATAAATAGTTAAAGCAAAATAAATTGTTCTGGATTATTAAAATAATTTCCAACGCTGTTGATAATGTTTACCTTCATTTATTTATTTTTATTATCGCTTATGTTTGAATTCATGTTTTGAAACATGACGTAAATCATAAATCTTTGAAGTCATACCTAAGCTATAAATATTTTGTCATGGTAATGTTATAAGTTCTATTCATAAGAAAGTCTAAATAGGTCAGTTGGTAGAACCTCAGACTGAAGATTTCCGGTCATGACATCGGCTTTGTTTTTTGGGAATATATTAATGCAATATTTTCCATTTCTAAAAGTAATTAAGACCCTTAATATTTCGAAATGAGACAAATTCTGCAATGCATTTATTACATTTAAAAAATTGTGACAGACGGACAAAAATCTTGGTAAAAAATAAAGAACAGCATATATATTATTTGAATTATTCGGACTACTGTTCTCATCTCGGATATTATTCTCACAACGTTTCAGTTGATGTAACCTTCGACCTTTTTTGGAACTAGCTTTAGATAAGAAATGTGAGGTGGTTGGTCATTCTTACACGTTTTTTTTTATTGTTTTTCAATTTGTTTCCATTTTATGGTACTTATGCAGTTTACGAACCGTGTTTTTATCGGCAACTTACGTAAACCGTCGGAAGGTGGTGAAATGCTTAGTTGACGAAAATTGCAGCAGCCTACAATTGGAAGAGCTTAGTCTATGCCAATGAAAATTGCAGCAGCCGACAATTGCTAGAGCTTAGTCTATGCCAATGAAATTTGCAGCAGCCAGCAATTAGAAGGGCTTAGTCTTAGCCAATGAAATTTGCAGCAGCCGACAATTAGAAGAGCTTAGTCTTAGCCAATGAAATTTGCAGCAGCCGACAATTGGAAGAGCTTAGTCTCAGCCAATGAAATTTGCAGCAGCCGACAATTAGAAGAGCTTAGTCTTAGCCAATGAAATTTGCAGCAGCCGACAATTAGAAGAGCTTAGTCTTAGCCAATGAAATTTGCAGCAGCCGACAATTAGAAGAGCTTAGTCTTAGCCAATGAAATTTGCAGCAGCCGACAATTAGAAGAGCTTAGTCTTAGCCAATGAAATTTGCAGCAGCCGACAATTGCAAGAGCTTAGTCTTAGCCAATGAAAATTGCAGCAGCCGACAATTGGAAGAGCTTAGTCTTAGCCAATGAAATTTGCAGCAGCCGACAATTGGAAGAGCTTAGTCTGAGCCAATGAAATTTGCAGCAGCCGACAATTGAAAAACGCAATGAAAATATTACAGAGATTTCATCAACAGCTACCCGCGTGAATTTATGTGGAGACAGAAATTCAGAAACAATCCCTTCGTCTCCATATAAGAGTGAAGTGTACCCTGTTGAGCAGCTTCCTTCCACTTCCTCTAAACCTTTTTCTTCTTCTATATTTTCATCGTCTAAGTCCATAGAAAATTTGCTCAAAGAAACAGTAACTCACTCTAACCCTAACCTAACCCTAAAAGAAACAGAACCTAACTCTAACCTGGTCGATAGGGTAGAAAAAGAATTTTCAAGAAAAGAAATTGTTTGCTAAAAAAAAAATTATAAAAAAACTCTAATGCACCATATTTTCTTCAACAAACAAAAATAAATATTTATTCTTGAAACTTACCACATACGATGAGTGTTTTGTTTCTTGATTTTAATTTTTTTCCTACATTTTCAAAGTTTCTTACAAAGTTACATATTTTTTTTCCAATTTTCAATTGAATTTTTTCCGTTAAAATTAACATCTGCCTGTTTCTAGCGTTCTAACATTGACCAGCATTTTCGCTACAAAAAAACGAAGTTTTTGTTCGGCACCTTATGGCGGTTTACGCAACCTGCCGGAATGTGCGAATGAAAACACAGTTCGTAAAATGTATAAGTACCCATTTCTCTATTATTTCGGAGCCGTACCGATTTGATATAATGTTTCTAGATTTTTGAGATGAGGATTGATAATTTGTATTATTTGGACTACTGTTCTCATTATGTTGTTATTCTCACTACATTTCGGCCAATGTAAGAAGGTAGGCGCTTACATCGGTCGAAACGTTTTGAGAATAACATCCAAGACGAAAACAGTACGGACTACTGTTTTCGTCTTGGATGTTATTCTCAAATACAAATAATACAAATTATCAATCCTCATCTAAAAAATTAAAAAAACAAGGAACAACATAGTTTTTAAAAATTAGGAAATTGATCACATCTTAAGAAGAATCCATGTGCATGTATATTTTATATTAAAATTTGAAAACCAAACATGATGTAATATTTAATGAATAGAATCATTTATTTTATTCATTTATTTTTTTTAGGCAAGACTTTCGATAAATATATCATTTTCAAGCAAGGCTTTTCCTTAAATAAAAATTGTAACAGAAATGAAAGTGAAAAGACTCTCGGACAACGCTGACAGACAGATACGAAATCTCTATTCATAATAGATTAAAACAATTTACATGTAATTTTTGAAGTGAACTCTTGAAATTCTTTCGGTTGGGCTGGAAAATAAAACAGTACAAATGTAAAGGTGCATTTGAAGAATGCAAATCTGAAATGTGTAATCTTAGAATTGAATCAAATCCTATTAAAATGTATCTGTTACATGATAATAAAGAAAAACCATTCCTGCTGATGAAAAATCTACAGATGGTCTTCATGATGCACAGGACTTCATGCGGACCATAGGCTAGACACCTGTTGTTCTGCACATTGTGCAACTAGTCTTGGCAGAAGTTCTTGTCTGAGAAGAACCAAATTTTACTTGGGGAATGATTGGTTTGGAAGAACGTCAGGATAGAAGAATGTAACAATATAGTTAGTTGTATCTGGCATCATCTGACTGAAATAGAATATTGAACAAGAAAAAGAGGTCACCATCTTCCATGAATATGACCACATCTCCACAACCAAATAGGTATCAACTTTTATTCAAGGGAAAACTGGAACATAAAGATAGTTGCGAGGTCGGCAAGCCTTTTGATAAAGATGTAATATAGTTTCAGGTCTTGAGTTTATTCCCGCCCCTCGTCACCCTGATGCTGATGAGGGGATAGAGAAAATGGCAAGCTGTGTAACTTGAACTCTTATATTTTGCGCACACCTAGCTGTGGGCGGAAATCAGCAGACTTCCAGTGCGCATGTAAGTGGTGTGCTAATCGCCTGTGTATCAATATGTCGACCTAACTACAACTCGACATAATACAAGATATTGCAAGTACAGATAAACAAAAATAGATCTTTCATGTAACTGATGATGATGTGGGGATAGAGAAAATGGCAAGCTGTGTGACTCGAACTCTTATATTTTGTGCACACCCAGCTGTGGGCAGAAATCAGCAGGCTTCCAGTGCGCATGTCAGTGGTGTGCTAATCGCCTGTGTATCAATATGTACACCTAACTACAACTCGACATAACACAAGATACGCATGTACATATAAACAAAAATACATCTTTCATGTAACTGCTACAAGAGCATCTCCGAGTCGACTGGGTGCTTGACCTTGTAAAGGAGTTTCTTGGCTTGTATATGGCCGTTCTCTTAGACTTTAATATTGAGTAGTTGACCATTGCAATTCTTGTATGAAGCGTTGCAAAGATCTTCGTTCAGCTCTTTCTTCAGAGTCGCCACTCCGACACCAATATCTCTCGCCAAGGTATGCATTTTCTTTGCCTTGGTTTTGCAGCATCTTTTTTGCAGCTTTTCGATGAATCTTTTTGTGCAGATGCAATCTGCTATGACCCTTCCTGCTAGCCACTGCTTTCCCATCTCTGTTAAAATTCTTCAGCTCACATTTCACGACCTTCAAGAAGCATTGAACTGCCGCTAAGAGTTCCAAATGTTTTAATCCGACGTGAATCATCATGATGCAAGTCACTCTCTTCCAATATTCCTATACTTTCCAGTCGTCCAGTCTCCAGCTCTCAAACCCACCAATAGTACACAGAAACAGCTATCCTTTGCCATTTACCATTATTAAATACAGTGGCACCTCGGTTTTCGAAAAGCTGCCCTAAAACTGAATTGTCAGAAAACCGAATCATATTTTTCCATTAAAAAAATATAAAATGATTAATTTGTTAATTCTTATATATTAACTATTTTTCATGTTTTTAATTAGTTAATATACAACATTATTAAGCATCAGTTATATTATTATTTTCAATACAAATTATAATGTATAATATAAAACCTTATTTAGTAAAAAAATATATATTTATTTAATTATTTTATGAATTAAGGTTTAGTTTATATTTTGACATTTTCCTACACATTTTGTCATATTATTTAAATTTTAGTAGGTATTTAAAAATATAGTTCCTAAGAAAAGAAACAGATTACAAAAATAAAAACCCAGATTTATATAAAATAAAATTAGCATGTATTTAAAAATATAGTTCCTAAGAAAAGAAACAGATTACAAAAATAAAAACCCAGATTTATATAAAATAAAATTAGCATGTATTTAAAAATATAGTTCCTAAGAAAAGAAACAGATTCCAAAAATAAAAACCCAGATTTATATAAAATAAAATTAGCATGTATTTAAAAATATAGTTCCTAAGAAAAGAAACAGATTCCAAAAATAAAAACCCAGATTTATATAAAATAAAATTAGCATGTATTTAAAAATATAGTTCCTAAGAAAAGAAACAGATTCCAAAAATAAAAACCCAGATTTATATAAAATAAAATTAGCATGTATTTAAAAATATAGTTCCTAAGAAAAGAAACAGATTCCAAAAATAAAAACCCAGATTTATATAAAATAAAATTAGCATGTATTTTAAAATATAGTTGCTAAGAAAAGAAACAGATTCCAAAAATAAAAACCCAGATTTATATAAAATAAAATTAGCATGTATTTAAAAATATAGTTCCTAAGAAAAGAAACAGATTCCAAAAATAAAAACCCAGATTTATATAAAATAAAATTAGCATGTATTTAAAAATATAGTTCCTAAGAAAAGAAACAGATTCCAAAAATAAAAACTCAGATTGATTTTCAAAGGGAGAGTAGAAAGTAGACCTTGGGTTTACTATTGGAGAGCCTCGTAACTCTTGCTTCCCTTATTTTGTCCTTTAGTCCTCACATTCCATGAGCGATGTTTCTGACAAAGGGGATAGAATTGCTGTTTTTTGGATTAGAATCTATCCATATAACACTTATCGTATTTCCATATATATATATATATATATATATATATACAGGGTGGGCCAAAATAAGGGTCCTATCTTTAAATTTGAATAACTTGAATTTGAATAACTTCCACAAAATAAAAGTTAAACTCACCAAACTTTATGTGTGTGTAGACTGACCCTTCTTTTTTTTTCTTATTTTTGAAATAAACAAAACAAATTTTAGCCGAAAAACACTTCTTAAAACTTACAAAAACTAAAGTATTGTTTTTTACACTGTTTTGAGTTTTTTAAGCAAAAATAATGTTTTCTAAATGAGGGTACGTTCCTTAGGGCTAATACGGCTTATGCTTGCTTCGGAAGGGGTCCTTTACTTATTCTAAAAAAAAAAAAAATCAATAAATAAAAAAGTTATGAATTTTAAAAAATAGGACCCTTATTTTTGCCCACCCTGTATATATATATATGAAAATTTATAACTAAAAGGTAAACTTTTAGAGAGTTGGACCTATTGTGAGGTGAGAAAAGCTCAATATACTAGATAGAGCAAAAATATGATAAGACAATGAAAAATAATTAGACCTGCAAATGGAAGCAAATCAATATCTTCGGTTGTTCAGAACAAGGAACATTTAGTGAATAACAATATTTATTTTTCTTCTCTTTGGTGACTTTCATTTACATTGGAACATACCCGTTTGAACTTTAAAACTTTTTCAAATTTCGAATATTGACTGTCCTCATCTGTCAACTTATCAATCATTAACCTCCTCTGATGATAAGATTTTAATCTTTGAAAAGCCTGGCTTAAGGAATGAAAGAAAAGAAAAATAAATATAGTTATTCACTAAATGTTCCTTGTTCTGAACAACCGAAGATATTGATTTGCTTCCATTTGCAGGTCTAATTATTTTTCATTGACTTATCATATATATATATATATATATATATATATATATATATATATATATATATATATATATATATATATATATAAAGTGTTTTAAGGTTCATATTTTTTTAAGAAGCATCTATTAAATTTAATAAGGAATAGGTAAAATAAATACCTTTTGAAGCATTAAAGATGCGATATCAATTTTTTTTTAAAAGTTAAATCAATCGAAACCGATTTTTTTCTTTTTTTTTATTATAAACTAGCATTTTTTTTTGTTAGTTTAAAGTGATACAGATATTTCGCCAAAAACTTGGAATCATCGGTGTGATCGCATCTTTAATGCTTCAAAAGGTATTTATTTTACCTATTCCTTATTAAATTTAATAGATGCTTCTTAAAAAAAAAATGAACCTTAAAACACTTTATACAAATCACGTGCGTATTCACGTTCTCATATTTGAATGTGGGGAAACAACAGCTAACCCCTTTGGCCCGGCTGCAACAACAAAAGCCGGTAAGGAAAAAATACAAATCCGATAACATCAGGATATATTACACACCGATGATGCCAAGTTTTTGGCGAAATATCTGTATCACTTTAAACTAACAAAAAAATGCTAGTTTATAAAAAAAAAAAAATCGGTTTCGATTTATTTTTCCTTTAAAAAAAAATTGATATCGCATCTCTAACGCTTCAAAAGGTATTTATTTTACCTATTCCTTATATATATATATATATATATATATATATATATATATATATATATAACCGAATCATATTTTTCCAGTAAAAATAATATAAAAGTGATCAATACGTTAATCCTTATATATAGACTATTTTTTTTATGTATTAAATGGGTTAATACACAACATTATTAAGCATCAGTTATATGATTGTTTTCAATACAAGCATAATAATGTATAATATAAAACCTTATTTTGTAAAAAAGTATATTCTCTGGGAACTTTTTATGAATTAAGTTTATATTTTGACCATTTTGTAATATTTAAAAAAATTTTTTTAGCAAGTATTTAAAAATATAGTTCCTAAGAAAATAAACAGATTCCAAAAATAAAAACCCAGATTTATATAAAATAAAATAAGCAGGTATTTAAAAATATAGTTCCTAAGAAAATAAACAAATTATAAAAATAAAAACCCAGATTTATATAAAATAAAATAAGCAGGTATTTAAAAATATAGTTCCTAAGAAAATAAACAAATTATAAAAATAAAAACCCAGATTTATATAAAATAACATTAGCAGGTATTTAAAAATATAGTTCCTAAGACAATAAACAAATTATAAAAAAACCCGGATTAATTAAAACAAATTTTTATCAGGTATTTAAAAAATATAGTTCGTAAGAAAGTAAACAGATTACAAAAATAAAAACCCAGATTGATTAAAAATTTTTTTTAGCAGGTATTTAAAAATATAGTTCCTAAGAAAATAAACAAATTATAAAAATAAAAACCCAGATTTATATAAAATAAAATTAGCAAGTATTTAAAAATATAGTTCCTAAGAAAATAAACAGATTACAAAAATAAAAACCCATATTTATATAAAATAAAATTAGCCGGTATTTAAAAATATAGTTCCTAAGAAAATAAAGAAATTACAAAAATAAAACCCCAGATTGATTAAACAAAAAAAAATTAGCAGGTATTTAAAAATATAGTTCCTAAGACAATAAACAAATTATAAAAAAAACCCGGATTAATTAAAACAAATTTTTATCAGGTATTTAAAAAATATAGTTCCTAAGAAAGTAAACAGATTACAAAAATAAAAACACAGATTGATTAAAAAAATTTTTTAGCAGGTATTTAAAAATATAGTTCCTAAGAAAATAAAGAAATTACAAAAATAAAACCCCAGATTGATTAAACAAAAAAAAATTAGCAGGTATTTAAAAATATAGTTCGTAAGAAAATAAACAGATTTCAAAAATAAAAAAAACCCAGATTCATTAAAAGAAAAATTTAGCAGTTATTTAAAAATATAATTCATACGAAAATAAACAAATTATTAAAAAAAAAACCCAGATAAATTGAAACAAATTTTTAGCAGGTATTTAAAAATATAGTTCATAAGAAAATAAACAAATTATAAAAATAAAAAACCCAGATTTATATAAAATAAATTAGCAGGTATTTTAAAAATATAATTTCTAAGAAAATAAACAAATTACAAAAATAATAACCCAGATTGATTACAAAATATTTTCAGCAGGTATTTAAAAATGTAATTCCTAAGAAAATAAACAAATTACAAAAATAAAATACCCAGAATTATTAAAAAACCCAGATCTGGATTAAAAACAAAACAAAACAGGATTAGCAACCCTGCACAGAACTGTCAACGTTTCATCAGACGATATGTTTCGGTTGTCGTCGGCATGATTCAGGAATCAAAATTTTGTTGAAAACCCGATGCATTTCTGGTTTGAATTTTTGGTGCTATTTTACTTATAGGCCGATCAAGTTAATTGTGTTCATGTAAAAGCATTATTTTGTACTTACTCAGTCATATTTTATCTCTCACGCCCCGAAAAAGAATTTAAAAATATCAAGCAAAACTTTAATTAGAACGATTTTTCCATTTCCATAAGGGTTATATGAAATGGCGAGTCTGCGATTTTCGGAGTGGCCGGTTAGTGGCCGGTTAGCTAACTAAGGGCAGATAAGTGTCGCGAAAAGTTACCATGTAAATATGAAAAAAGAAAAAAACCCAAGAAAATTATATCGTGGAAAGTATCCCGGTGAACAAAGTAAAAATAATTATTTAATTTTCTATTTTTTTATTTAATAAATATATATTTTATTACTATTGCTTATGTGTTTCTTTCTTTTTATAATCCTAACAATAAAAACGGAGTTAATGCCATTGGCTATTCTATCGACCGCTCACACCCAAAATGTCGGCTCGCTCACAAATACAGGTTGGACATCGAAATGGAAAAATCGTTCTAATTAAAGTTCTGCTTGATATTTTTAAATTCTTTTTCGGGGCGTGAGAGATAAAATATGACTGAGTAAGTACAAAATAATGCTTTTACATGAAAATACTTAACTGCATCGGCCGATAAGTAAAATTGCACCGAATTTTTTGTTCAAAATCCGAATTGTTCATGAACCGAGGTTTGACTGTATATCAAATAGTTCTGAAATGAAAGAAGATCAACACATTTATCACATTTACCCTGAATTCAACTCGAAATCTTACGAGTTTAGTGAAAGTAAAGAACAGTTAGAAGTCTCGGTGCTTGTTCAGTGCTTCGGCCATACGGAAAAATTATTTATTTATGAAAACAATATCATATACTTACTCAGTTGGTATTTTATTGTTCAATGATGAAAAAAGTAGGAAAAATTATCCACTAGAACTTTAATTACTGTGGAAATTTCTGGATGTTTTTCTAAGTAAGTCAACGGTTACTTCCCTTTGTTGAAGGGTCGGGGGGGCCCTACGTGCAGGTCGAAGGTCATATGGATATTGCGTGGGTGTTATGCTGTGAAGGCCATGGCGTGTCACGTGATTTCTATTTTTAGCAATGATGCATTGTCGTGTCTGGAGATATCGGCGCGAAATTTAGTTAGAACAGATTTGAACGTTGGGCAGGAAAGACCTGCGAACTGTTTCTCCGTCCACGTGGGGACGTTAAATTTGCAAGAATTTCTACTTGAAGAAATTTAAGAGATATGATATCTCTTGGCTGAATTGCATGTTGTTTATGAAATATTTCCCCTCGGTCAAGAATTGTCCTTGGGAAGTTGTTTCAAGCCTGATACTTGAAATAAGGAGATGGAGAATGTGAGCGAGACAAGATGAACTCCATGCAAGAAATTGCCTATGTTGAAGAGCTTAGCTCCCGAGAACTGAAATACTTAGCAACACAGATCGATTCGAGAGATTCAACTGTGCCAGTTGAATCAGTACATTCGCGCGTGATTGCCGTTCAAGACTTGGAATGGAGAAGTTGAACGAGATAGCGCCGGGGACGAAGTTGCCTATGTTGAAGAGCTTAGCTCCCGAGAATTGAAATACTTTGCTGTCGAGAAGATTCTAATCAGAGATTAAGAATCATAGAGACTAATCGTCTTCGCAACACAGATCGATTTGAGATATTCAACTGTGCCAGTTGAATCAGTCACATTCGCGCGTGATTGCCTTTCAAGACGAACGATGGAAAATAGTGAGTATTATGTTTATTTGAAATGTGTACTGTTCTTGTGCCATACATATTGCGTTGGATTTGCTAAAAGAAAATATTGAAGAAAAAGAAGAAGAAAAGAACTTTCTGACAGACGTTTGATAAAATAAAAAAAGAGTTAATTTTATCGTGGAAATTATGTTGGACTTCAGCACGGTTTGTTAATTTTATTTCTTTTGATTGTAACTTGGGTGAAAAGAAAAAAAGAGACTTTTGATTGATTTGTAAGAATACGGACTTTATAGTAAGTTCATGTTTTAAAAGGATTTATTCCTTAACTTAGATTGTGTCAAAATTTGTTGTATCTAACTTTAATGTCCAGAAGTACTGATGTGTATTTTTTTGAGTTTTATTTTTTTTGCATGTTATCCAGGAATAATTTATTTATTCCAGCTTTGGAAAAAAAAGCAGTCCTGGCTACCTTTTTTTGTAAATAAAACTATATTTTAACTTTTACGAACATCTTGTATTCCCTTTCTCCTCTCTTGTATTGTCCCATGCCTTATCTCTTGTTATAATTTTTTTATGATAATTGTCCTAGATAACATAACCTTCGTTTAGAGCGGTTTTTCGTTAACGTCACGAAAATTCCGACATTCTGCTTTTTTTTGTTCCATTTTCGTCTGGGTGGACGAACTTCAGAACGATATACTGGAATAATTAATTTCTTTCTATGAAAAGCATTCTGCTTTTTTTATCCTAGATTCGTTTGGGTGAACGTATTCAGGCGATGTGCTGGGAATAATCTAATTAATTTTCTTTCTATTAAAAGCATTCTACTTCTTGTTTCATATTTCGCGTGTTGGAAAAAATACTCGAAAATGTGCTACTAGTTTGGATTTGGATTAGGTTTCTTCTATTGCTAATTTTTGGTACTGAGTCAATGAAGGAACTTACTTCAAGTGATAATCTACTTTCTGCCTTTGGCGCCTAGTTGCGTGTAACAGACGTGTTGCCCGGGATTCGGCAGCCCATCATTACAATTAAAACGTAGTCAAATACGAGATGTTCAGGTTTTAATACTGTTTTAAGCTGACTGCTTTTTTTTCTTTTTCTTTTTATGTATTTTATGTGAAAATTGCATTTTTAAGAGTCTGATCGCCATTTTTGTTCGCCACGTGGAGTCATTTTTGTGAATTTCCCGCGTATTCTAAGTCGCCATTTTTGTGAACTGTTGAATGTTGGATATTGAATGATTTTTGTGTAATTATTTTTCCCTTGAGAATTTTGCTTTGACTGACAAGTGGAATTGTTAGAATTACATTTGAACGAATTTGGTTAACTATGGAACAGCCTTTTTCCATTTTTTTGTAGGAATCTTACTTAGATAATTTTACGTTGTCATTTTCCCGCCATTGGGAAGACGTTTGGCGCCTATTTTAGGTTAGCCCACACCTGATCGCCATATTGTATTTTGTTCATAATGGCGTCTACCCCCACTGTTAATCTCCTTGTAGAAAGGCGAGATATTGTAAAAATTAAAGTCGATACTATTATTGATGTTCTTGGGGGTGGCGAGGGGGAGAACCGGGAATTTGTTTCTTCCCAGAAGGTTAGGGTTAAGGAACTCTTTGCGTCCATTGATTCGCTCAATGAGCAGATCACAAGTGCCTATATTGAGAGTGAGTCTCGCGAAGAGATGTCTGAGAACTGTCGGAGCGAAACGTTATATCGTATCCATGTGGATCGACGTTTCAGCGAATTGGAGAGCATGTGGAAGGATGAGGGCTCCCCACATAATAGAGAAGGGGAGAAGTCTAAAGCGTCCCTTTGTAGTGTGACACCAAAGCTTGTCTGTCCTGTTTTCGACCCCATGAGTTTGGAACGCGACAGATTGGCGTATCTCAACTTCTCGAAGGAGTTCGAAAATTGCGTGTCAAATATACCCAGTGAGTCCATGAGGTTGATTATTCTGAAAAATCACCTCAGGGGCTATGCCCACCGAATAGTGGGACATCTTTCCATCTCGGATGCCAACTTTGAGGCAGCGATGGAGATCCTAGATAGAGAATTTTTAGATAAAAAGTTTATTGTAAACTCTATTTTTAAGGATCTCCATAGTGCTAAACCTCTTGGGGATTCAGATACTAACTCGGTGAAGAGCTTTCTAACTAAGGTGAAAGCTCAAATATACGAGCTGAAAAACTCCTTTGGTATGGATTTTCTAGAGGAGGAGGCCCCCGGCAATCTGTTGCTAAGTAGCATTATTTTTGAAAAACTTCCTTTTTCTGTGAGACGGGAACTGATTCATGCCGTACAATGGTAATTACCCATCTCTGGGAGATATCTTTGATAATTATTCTGAGGTGTTGCGCACGTTGGACATCATCAAACCCAGGATGGTTAAAACGGTAAAGCCCGTCGCCAAACCGCGTTCGTCTGGTTCCTTTAGATTCAGGCCCGCTAGTGCTGTTAAGAAGCCCTCCACTTTGGAGAACTTTTTTGTAAAAACTAAACCCAGTCGACACAAGTGCTTCCTTTGCAGTAGTGACTGCCATATTGCTTACTATTGCGGGAAGTATCCCTCTCTAAGGGATCGGTTACAACGATGCCAATTGGCTAAGTTGTGCACCCGTTGTACTAGCCCGTTCCATAACGCCGAGGCATGCCCCGGTAAAAGTGGTCGTCTCCGCCCCTGTTGGAAATGTAAAAGTTGCGAACATGCAGGTGCGTTATGCCCTGACTTTGACAAGTCTCGGCTGGATACTAACCCCTGTCTCCAGGTGGGAGAAGTGAATCTTCTCCTGCCTATAATTAAAATTGACGTGGGCAATGATGGAGTTGTGGAATCTTTCAATTGTCTGTTGGATTCAGGGAGCCAGCGCTCCTATTTGTCTGATGTAGTTCTGGACCTATTGAATTGCCGTTCTATGCTTGTAAAGAGAAAAGACTTCTTTATTAAAACTTTTCTCGGAACGGCCAGAAGGAGCCTAAATGAACTCGAGTTGCGGGTCAAAGTGCCGAACTCTGAGTGTGTTATACCCTTTTTGGTGGACGAAGGCTTGGACCTTCAGTTTCACGTCAGGGGTCTGTCTACTGCTATTGAGAGTATTATTGCGGGTGGGGGGAAATTGGCTGCTGACTTTTCAAATGTTGAAAATGATTGTATTACTGTACATGGTTTGGTAGGTATTGACCTACTGATGTATTTGGGACCCATGAAGTTGTCTCCCTTCATGAATGGGTCTGTTTTAGAGTTTCCTCAAGGAATTGTGCCTTTTGGAGATATGTCCAATTTTGTGAGTCCTGTTATGAAGAAAACGGATGTCTCCGTTGTTGGCGCGAATTACAGCCAAGTTGTGTCCGAACACTCACGGTGTCTTATGACACATGTTTATTTTGTGCTTGAGCCGAAGTCTCAATATTTCGACCCTTTCGATAGTTTTGTTGATTCTTCTGTGGAAAGAGCCGTGGACAAGCTCTTTAGTTTGGAAACACTAGGAGTTACTGAGAACTCTGTAAGTGATTATGACAAGAATAAAATTGATGCCTTTCGCAATTCGATCTCGTACCGAGACAGTTGCTACTATGTTAGTTTGCCATGGGACGAGAGAAAGTTGCCTTCTGTTCCTTCCAACCATCAAGTGTCGTTGAACGTGCTTGATAAGGTTGTTACTCGTTTGACGAGGCAGGGTCCATATGAGGACTACTGCCAGGTTTTCTTAGAGCAGGAGAGGGAAGATATTATTGAGAGAGTGGAAGTGAATCCAGAGGATTTCACTCATTATACTTGGATTCCTCACCGTCCGGTTATTAAGGCTAATGGTCAGAGTACCACAAAGATAAGGCCGGTGTTCAACTGTTCGTTGCGAACAGGTGGACATCCCTCTCTAAATGATTGTGTCTATCCGGGAATTAACCTTTTCACGGATATGCTAGAGTTATTGTTGAAGTTTCGTATGGACCGTTATGTCCTGTTGGCTGACGTCCGTAAGGCCTTTCTCATGATTCGGTTGGAAACCGAAAGAGATAAGAATCGGTTTTGCTTTTTTGTGAAATTGAATGACAAACTGGTATGTTATCGTTACAAAACATTGATTTTTGGGTTTGTGGCCAGCCCATTTATTCTCAACTTTGTCATTAGACATCATGTTGAAAAATACCCTCATAGTTTATGTAGGGATATGCTTATGGAAAATTTTTATGTGGATAATCTTATAAAAACTCACAATTCACAGAAAACTTTGTTGGACCTATACCTGAATGCAATGAGTATCATGCAGGATGGTAATTTTTCATTAAGGTCCTGTAATTCCAATAGTGATGTTTTGACCACTCGAATGAAAGCTGACAGAAGTTTTGTCACCCATGATTCTCCTCTGGAGAGGGTGTTGGGTTATGAGTATGATCCTGTGCAGGATAATTTGCATGTGGCGGTCGGTTCCTTGGATGTGCCGGCTGATACAAAAAGGGGCATCCTATCGCAGAACTCTTCCATATTCGACCCTTTGGGGCATGTTTTGCCTGTGACTATCAAGGGAAGGGTAATACTCAGTGAGATATGGAAAACTCAGGTGTCATGGGATCAGAAGATACCGGAGAGTTTGCAGCTCACTTGGAACAAGTTGTTTCCTGAGTTGATGAATCTGCATAGTGTGAGGATCCCCAGATGTGCTGTTGATTCCTCTGCGCCTGCCACGTTAATAATCTTTGTGATGCTTCACAACAAGCCTTTGGTTTTGCGGCTTACATTTTCCAGTATGGGGCTGCTAAATTAATATTTTCCAAGGCTAAAGTGGCTCCTTTGGCAAGGAGAACTTTGCCGTCACTTGAGTTGTTGTCCGTCTTTTTGGCGATGAAATGTATCCCTAATCTTTTGAAGGTGTTTCAAAAGGAGGTGGTCAAGAAAATGGTGGTTGCGGTGGACGCACAAGTCGTGTTGTCCTGGATTCTGTCCGAGACAGTTGTGACAAAGAGTATATTTGTCCGAAATAGGTTAAAAGATATTCGAGTGGGAGTGGATAAATTGTGTGAACAGGGTTTGGAAGTGATGTTCAGGTATGTGAACACTTCTGACAACCCTGCCGACCTGATCACCAGGGGTATTTCTTTGTCGAGATTCAAATCTCTATTGCCCTTTTGGTTATCGGGGCCGCAGTGGCTGGTCGGTGAGAATTTTAACTGGCCAGTGTATGATTTGAACTGTTTGAGTTCTGACAGTCAGAGGTTAGTGCTGACTAATGCCATCTCTGTGGCTCCTGTGATTCAGGAATTGTCACCGGTAGTGGATTTTAAGAGATTTTCTTCTTTGGGAAAACTCATGAGAGTTTTGTCCTACGTGTTTAAGTTTGTATTGAAGTTGCGGAAATCCATGAAAGAACCAGGCCAAGTGGCCAAAATTTATTTGATTAAGTTGGAGCAGTCCTTGCTTCTTCCCAGGGAAAAGTCCTTTTTGTTGAACCCCTCCAACCGTGAGATTCCTCCGTTGGTGGCGAAGTTAGATCTTTACCTGGATGATAGAAGTTTGATAAGGTCTGGGGGAAGGATTGGTAAAGCCAGCCTTTACCCTCCGGAAATTTTACATCCGATTTTGTTACCTCGAGGCAGTCATATAACTGATTTGATTGTTATGGACTGTCATCTCAAATGTAAGCATTTGGGTATTGCAGCTACCCTCAGCAAACTCCGTTTGTCAGGTTTCTGGATACATAAATCCAGGCAGGCAGTGAAGTCGGTTATCTCTGCCTGTGCTCTGTGTAAAAGATACAATGCCGTATCTTTCAAATACCCCAAGGTAGCCAATTTACCTAAGCACAGAGTTAATTTTGTGAAGCCCTTCAACCATACCGGGATAGACTTTACTGGTCACTTGTGGGTTGAAGATGAAAGGGGACCGCAAAAAATGTATATATTACTTTTTACGTGCTTCAATGTGAGGGCGGTTCATTTGGAGTTAGTGGGTGACATGTCTACCCACTCAGTGATATTATCATTGGTGAGATTTTTTAACATTTATGGGGTGCCTTCCCATATATACTCAGACAATGCTAAATCATTCGTTGCTGGATGCGGTTTGATTAAGCAAGTGCTGGTGTCTGACGAGTTCGAAGAGAAGTTTAGTACCTTTGACATCAAGCACCTGACGATACCTTTATATTCTGCTTGGTTCGGCAGTGTTTGGGAGCGTCTTGTTAAGACGGTGAAGGTTTGTCTTTATAAGTTAGTGAGTCGGCAGAAGTTGGGTTATTTTGAACTTCTTTCTGTGTTGTCTGATATACAGAATGCTATTAACTCACGTCCTCTAACTTATAGATGTTCTGGAGATGATGGTTTGGATATTATATCTCCAAACGCGTTTATTCGCCCGTATTGTAATAGTGCTGTTTTTATAAATTCTGAAGAATGTTTTCTTGAGAATTCTCCTCCTTC
This sequence comes from Sepiola atlantica, assembly GCA_963556195.1. NCBI lineage: Eukaryota > Metazoa > Mollusca > Cephalopoda > Sepiida > Sepiolidae > Sepiola > Sepiola atlantica. Next base: position 27,324,135 of record OY744544.1, read on the forward strand.
TAGGAGTGACCTTTTGGAGAAGCTGAAACAAAGGGATCTTCTCTTACAGAGATTTAAGGTTTTATGGTACGAAGAATACCTGCTCGGCTTGAGAGAACTGAGTGGTGATCTGTACCAATCTGATTTTGGTGATGTCATCGCGATAGGCGATGTGGTTCTTGTTAAGAACCCAGCCAAAGCTCGCCCATATTGGTCCTTGGGTAGAGTGATAGGTTTGACTCCAGGTGATGATTCTCATATTAGATCTGCCCTGATTAAGAAGGCAGATGGTTCCTCTCAGGAACATTCTTTGAGACACCTTTTTCCGATGGAGTTGTCGGTTACTCATTCCCATCAGGCCTCGGAGGTTCCCGAAGAGCCTTGTGGTTCCGAGGTTCCTGATGTGGTCCAGCCGGATGTTGCTGGTGGAGATCATTCCTCGACTTCCAATTCTAGACCCATTCGAACTCGCAAGAATGGGAGTGAACGGGATAATGATTATTTGTGGTATTGATGTGTACATGAGACATGTATAAACATTGTACATTTTTTTTCTTTGTCGGGAGAGTGTGGAAATTTCTGGATGTTTTTCTAAGTAAGTCAACGGTTACTTCCCTTTGTTGAAGGGTCGGGGGGGGGCCCTACGTGCAGGTCGAAGGTCATATGGATATTGCGTGGGTGTTATGCTGTGAAGGCCATGGCGTGTCACGTGATTTCTATTTTTAGCAATGATGCATTGTCGTGTCTGGAGATATCGGCGCGAAATTTAGTTAGAACAGATTTAAACGTTGGGCAGGAAAGACCTGCGAACTGTTTCTCCGTCCACGTGGGGACGTTAAATTTGCAAGAATTTCTACTTGAAGAAATTTAAGAGATATATCTCTTGGCTGAATTGCATGTTGTTTATGAAATATTTCCCCTCGGTCAAGAATTGTCCTTGGGAAGTTGTTTCAAGCCTGATACTTGCAATAAGGAGATGGAGAATGTGAGCGAGACAAGATGAACTCCATGCAAGAAATTGCCTATGTTGAAGAGCTTAGCTCCCGAGAACTGAAATACTTAGCAACACAGATCGATTCGAGAGATTCAACTGTGCCAGTTGAATCAGTACATTCGCGCGTGATTGCCGTTCAAGACTTGGAATGAAGAAGTTGAACGAGATAGCTCCGGGGACGAAGTTGCCTATGTTGAAGAGCTTAGCTCCCGAGAATTGAAATACTTTGCTGTCGAGAAGATTCTAATCAGAGATTAAGAATCATAGAGACTAATCGTCTTCGCAACACAGATCGATTTGAGATATTCAACTGTGCCAGTTGAATCAGTCACATTCGCGCGTGATTGCCTTTCAAGACGAACGATGGAAAATAGTGAGTATTATGTTTATTTGAAATGTGTACTGTTCTTGTGCCATACATATTGCGTTGGATTTGCTAAAAGAAAATATTGAAGAAAAAGAAGAAGAAAAGAACTTTCTGACAGACGTTTGATAAAATAAAAAAAGAGTTAATTTTATCGTGGAAATTATGTTGGACTTCAGCACGGTTTGTTAATTTTATTTCTTTTGATTGTAACTTGGGTGAAAAGAAAAAAAGAGACTTTTGATTGATTTGTAAGAATACGGACTTTATAGTAAGTTCATGTTTTAAAAGGATTTATTCCTTAACTTAGATTGTGTTAAAATTAGTTGTATCTAACTTTAATGTCCAGAAGTACTGATGTGTATTTTTTTGAGTTTTATTTTTTTTGCATGTTATCCAGGAATAATTTATTTATTCCAGCTTTGGAAAAAAAAGCAGTCCTGGCGGTGTAGTCCGGAAAATGTCATCTGTATATTTTGGTCATAACTATTTGTTGAAAGGTTGTCAATCACACAAATAGGATTTTAAAAAATCCACTCTTAATATGGAGAAGGGGGGGGGGGTGCATCGCACCCATCGTATTTAAAAAAATAAAATAAAAATGAGATTCTGTGGCGACAAACTTTGGATCTTTTTAAGATCCCCCCGTCACTGCCAAGGGAGACAACTTTTAAAACTTTTCAGCCACTTTTGCTTCCTTTCGGAGAGCAACTTCTGTCCGACATTGACGTGAATTACATCGCCATCTTGACCAATTACTCGATAAAACCATTTGATGGCCATTCTTGCAGAGACGTTGCTGATGCAGTACTCCGTGGTTTTGCAAAAAAAAAACTACAGCAGACTCCTTGTCGTGGACCAGGGTTGCTAGTCTTAGAAAATTCATAAGGAAAGGTGCACTCAAACACGTGTGAAAAGGGTTAACGCGTAAAGAATTTAGCAAGCCAAAAAGTTGTCTCTCTTGGCAGTGGCGGGGATCTTCTTAATAAGATCCCAAACTTAAAAAAAAAAATTTATTTTACGGCGCAACAAATTTCGGTGAAGTTACAGAATAGTTAACAAAAGCACCCCTCCACCCGCCCTCTCCATGTTAAGAATGGATTTTTAAAAATCCGATTTGTTTAATAGGCCTAGTAAAAACTTAAAAAAAATTTAACGTTTTAGTTTTAATCAAAAAATAATATTGAAACTATTTCGCTTTTCTTATTTGTCGACCAAAAATATATAGACGACATTTTCCGCACTACACCGGGCTGGTTTGGGACTCATGTTAGAACGGAAGTTCGGCTGCACGGTTGTGATGCTTCTAAGCCCAAACTGCTAATCAAGGCCCAAAGGCCACTCGAGGATCAGGGTTAATGAGTTTGTCAGATGGACAGTGAGACAACACCTTGAGGATAGGAGACGATGGTTGATACTGGGTAGAATTTGAATATTAAGAGAATGGCTCGACAAAAATTTGTTAACATTGAACTTAAAAACAACTATGCTGTCGTAAGCTGGGAAGCAGTCCCGTGTTATTGTGTTCCACAAATGGGTAGTTCTTGTAAAGAAACTCTGCTCATGGAAGTTCTGTTTACCTCCCGGTACACAAAGGAAGAAAGGAAAGTTATTTACAGTCGTTGTAGCTAGACCAGTTTTTGTTGTGAATGTTTTACAGAGGGGGGAAACCATAGATTGGAGCTCATTTAAGCACCTACCATAGAAATAACGATAGAGTAGAGAAAGATTAGTAACCTCTCTTCTGTGAGAAAAGGGGCTGTAGGGAAGAGAAGAGGACATCCCACCACTAGATTTTGAAGTCAGTTTTGTACTCTGTCAAGGCAGAAAAGGGTGCTCTGAACGGCACCTCCCCTGATGTGGCAACAGTACTTTTAATTGTAGCAATTGTATCCATATAATCATAAAAGTACGAAATAATTTTACGTATACTTCCAGAATATGTCAAGCTTTGTTCTTGTCAGTAACTACTATAACAATGAACTTTACAAGCTTAGTGATAACAAGGAAACTCAAAATTGTCATTAGAATATATTTGTTTCATCTTAATACGAAATAAAGCCTTTAATTTAAAACCTCTGTGTCCATATTAACACACAAATAATAAATTTGGTTTCTTATAGCTAAATATCTTCTTCTTCTTCTTCTTCTTCTTCTTCTTCTTCTTCTTCTTAATAATAATAATAATAAAAATAATGAAAGCTGTAGACGACTGAAGGCATAGAACTACCCAACCTAGAGCAGATGAGGGAGCTAGGCGAACAAGACAGCTATAAATATTTGGCAGTTTTGGAAGCAGACACAATCAAATCAACAGAAATAAAGAGAAGATTGGAAAAGAATATCTGTGAAGAATGAGAAAGCTTTTAGAAACAAAATTATATAGCAGAAACCATAATAAAAGAGATAAATACTTCGGCAGTATCACTAATAAGATACTCTGGACCATTCATAAGCTAGACTAAAGAAGAACTCATACACCTTGACGAGAGGACTAGAAAATTAATGACCATACACAACGCACTACATCCAAAAGACGATACAGACAGACTCTAAGTGAACAGAAACGAAGGGGGAGAGGACTGGTACGCATAGAAGACTGTGTGGACGACACTATAAAAGATCTGGAGAAATACATAAACCAGAACACAGAAAGGCTGATCACTACAGCAAGAGACAAAAAAAAAGAAAGAAAAAAATAGTCCAAAAAGAATACAAAAACCGACACGACTTGGAACTATGCAAACGACTTCATTTTGAACATGCAGAAAAAGGATGTAGACACAAACCAGACTGGAAAAAAAAAATCACAAAATCCTCTGGGACATGGAAGGCAAACAGATAAGATCATCCAAGCGAGGAGACCAGATATCATAATAGTTAATAAGAAGGGAAGAAACTGACAAATCGTAGTCTTTGCCATCCCAGCAGTTCACAGGGTGAAGGTCAAGGAGAAACTTGCCAGAGAACCGAAAAGGATATGGAACATGAAGAAAGTCAATATAATAAAAGAGTAGAAAGTGAATCTTGGATTTACTTTCGGCAGCCTCGTAACTCTTGCTTCCCTTATTTTGTCCTTTAGTCCACATTCCATGAGTGATGTTTCTGACAAATGGAGAAGAATTGCTGCTATCTATTTAATACTTATTGTTGGCTAGTTTTTGACCTTGAAGTAGTTTTTAACTCCTTGATGTATCAAGTGGTTTCATGCCATGTCTCGAGCGACTACCGTAAAAAAAAAATACTAATAATCGTAACAGCACTAGGAACAGTTCCGAAAAACCTGGAAAAGAAACTAGATGAAATAAGAATCAAAGGGAAGACTGAGACTATGCAACGGACGTCAATGATGAAAAAAATCCTCGATTGCGGAAACCAACCCACAGAAACAACACATGCTGAAAAGGAAGGCGCAATAGAAATTAAAAAAAAAATATTTGAATATAAAGAAAACCTTAGAAACCAAGGGAACTGGAACTGCAAGAGATCTCATAATCTACCCCCCCCCCCAGAAAAAAAACACACACACACACACACTGTGATGGAATCAGCGTCGGCTGATACTACACAAGTGATTGTGAAGGGTCAAGGAGGATGGAAAGACCGAGGAGGTAGAGCACTAACCAGACCTCCACTAGAATGGTGTGGAGAGTACTGGGACCTTAGGGAGGCTTATTGCCAACCAAATCTCAGATGACTAATGGTCGTTGCCAGCAAGAAATCAATGGTAGTGGCTGTTGCAATAACACGAAATCATTTACAATGATTTATCGAAAGAGGTGGAGAACACTGGAAATCTGGGGAGACTTGTTGTCACTCCGCCTCCAGGGAACACCACAGGTTAGTGTAAGTGAGTAATCACTGATGATTACCTGTGTGAGAACTCCTTGTGAGTACTACTACTACAACTACTACTACTACTACTACTACTACTACTACTACTACTACATCATCATCAGTAATAATTAATAATTATTAATAATAATAATAATAATTAATAATTAAAAAAACTTAAAAAAAAAACTATCCCTAAAAGGATACAAAAACAGACATGACTGTGTGGGTTTATTGGTTCAGCATCAACAAATTACAAAAATACGCACAGAATTTATTTCCCTTTCTTGTTTGCTAAAACGCTATCCGGTTTGACAGTGATCTGGAAATGGTAGATCCTTTTACGTTAAATTTATATGCGAATGTGATCTCTCACTCTAAATTCTGAAATAATTTCTTGGCCCATTTTTACTTTAGAGTGACAAATTGTCATATCAAGGGAGATAACTTATCTAAACTTATTGTAGAATGTCGAAACCCATTTCGTTAAAAATAATATACGTGACTAAAATAGGAATTAACCAATAATTTTGCCAATTGAAAACACCCATTTTTTTAAAATGTAAAATATCCAAAGAAGAAAAAGAAGAAGACACAAAAAAAGAAGAAGAATAGATATGACAAGAAGGTAAATATTGCATGAAAAATATGTATCAATTAATGTCATGTTCAATATTGGGTAATTTTCTAGATTACTCCTCCCTCCCCCCCCAAAAAAAAATGGGCGCTATTTTTCTTAGCCGCCGCCTTTTCGAATTCGCTTATACTTTGGCAAGGGAGATAACTTTGTTTATTAAAAAAAAACATGTTACGGTTTTGAAATGCGTTAAAACCCCTAACCCTAAACCCTAACCCTAACCCCTAACCCTAAACCCTATCGCAGCATGAAAGAAAATAACTTTTATGCCACAAAGTTCATAAACTTTATAAACATTTAATTAAAAACATGTTACGGGTTTTAAATACGTTAAAAATAACTTTTAAGCACTTTTATTTACATACCACAAATTGTATACACTTTATATAAACATAAAAAGAAAAGTTATTTTTTTTCATGCTGCGATAAACAAAGTTATCTCCATTGCCAAAGTATAAGCAAATCTGGAATAGCGGCGGCTAAGAAAAATAGAGTTATCTCTCTCAGATCGGTTACTGCTTATACAAGATCGCCAAAAAATGAGCCTAGTCATTTTTTCGGTGGGATGTTTATGTGACGTGTTTCTGTAGCGGTCATAAACATAGACCTATTTTCTTCCTCCAAAAAATGTCCCCATTGAGTGAGCTGGTCACACACTGACCATTCAGCCTTCTGTTGGCTGAAGAACTACTTCAGCCCCTATGGGAATCACGAGCGGTCAGCAGAGAGACCCCGGCAGGCAATGAGGAAACCCTTCTTTCTCTCTCTCTCCTGTCCCTGTCCAGACCTCCAGCAGCTCTAAGACCTTCCTACCATCATCTTCCTCTCTCGGACACTGTCCAACTTTCTTCCACTTCCACATATACCAAAACGTATAGGTAACCTTTTTGAATAAACCCTTTTCGTTGCTGTTATGAAGAGGTTTTGTTATTTCATTTCATGTCTTAAACCTAAGATAGGGACAACGTTCCCTTCTTTACATTACTAGGCGGGGTTATAATGATAATGTATTATAAAATGCATCATCATAGTAGCCTCGCCCTGAGGGGCTACTATGATAATATTTGGACATTAAAAAGAGAACTGTATAAAAAGCTGAAATATAATTTTTCCATCACTTTATTTAGAATATCAAAACCTAAATGGTATTCATTTAGAAAATAGGTTTTTTTTTGCGCAACAAGAGTGACACAGTAAAAACAAATGCCCTTGACCTATCCATAGTCGCCCTGGTTGAGGGTATATTTTATTGTTACACGAAAGATCTTTTCTTTTACAACCTCGTTCGTAGGCTCCCCCCCCCTACTATGCGTCACACTAGCCAAATAAAGTTTCAGTATTCTCGACTGGGGCAATTTTAATTTTCAGCAAAATCCAAAGCGCCAGTATTTGGGGAGCTGTATATTCCCCACATAAAAAAACGACCTTGTGTCTAACTTTACCCTTATGCGAGGCAAGTAAACAGGGAGAAATAATTGTAAATTTTGCTCAGAAAAAGTTTGTTTTTACAATAAATAAAAAAAATATTGTAAATTTAAATAAAATATTTAATTGTATTTCATTCCGTATTCTGAAATAATAAACTTTAGTTAATCTGAGGTTAAAAGGTAAGAATTTATAATTTATTTTCAACTAAATTTTCTCATCGTTTCCAACTCTTCGCGGAATAAACTAAGGGAGATAAATCAAGGGAAGTCGATGAAAGGGGCATAACTCTCACATTAAAATGGTTCAAGGGGAACAATTCATATTATTACGATCTCTCTATAAAATTAGTAAGCATTTATAATATCTTTTCGGGCATTTATAATGACAGCTAACAGAACGAAAAGGGGTTAACAAAAAAACAAGTAGGCAACAAATAAATGTTACGAAAGGCAAGATAAGTTACTCTTCTACTAACCTGGATAAGTTTATTTGTGTTTTAACTTATTTTAAAGTTTTTTTTTTCCGTTCAAAACAAACCTGGTGTTCACCTCTTCAATCAGAACGACAAAAAACAAACAAACAAAACAAACAAACAAACAAACAACAACAAAAAAAACAGGATGAAATTACAGTTTCGATAATCGCTCAAAAAACGAAAATTAAGCAAAATACTGGTAGAACATTACATATTCCTACGATTGGTGACATTTATTGGTTTTATTTACCCCCCCCCCCACGAAGTTAGGCACAAGGCCAGTTTTATCTTACTCCCACAAGGTAAGATGTGACCCAAGGTCGGGTCGGGAAAGTGGGACTTGAAAAGCCAGCGTCCGAGAAGGTGAGCACCCTGGCCATTAAAAATTGCCTGGGCAGCCCCATCGGAATTCCCCGGTAGGTCCGCCTCAGGCAGTAAGCAATAAACTTATTCCTCCCCAAAGAGGGGAGACAAAGCCTGGGAGGGTGGACCTCCTAAAACTGCACAGGACTAACCCACAGACCGGCGGTATCAAGACCCGAAGGCCAAGACGATACCAGTCTATAGGGTGTAGTATCCATCGGAACAGATACTACACTTTGATCTTGGCCAAAAGGCCAAATTTTTTGAATTTTCACCAATTATGAAGGATCCCCGTGCTGGACTTATGAACAGCTATTTTCTTCCGTTCTAACTGAACAAGTGGACACCAGGTTTGTTTTGAACAAAAAAAAAAACACGCTTTAAAATAAGCTAAAACACAAATAAACTCATACAGGTTAGTAGGAGAGTAACTTATCTTGCCTTTCGTAACATTTATTTACAAAAAGTTTTATGTTTGAATTTCTTAAACCGACTAAAAAAAAACCCAACGGATTCAAGATATGGAAAGATTCGAAAAGCAGCATCAACAAATTTTGAACGCCAGGAGAAATTTTTTCAAGACTCTTAGAAAAGTTCTCAAGAGATAATGACCAAGGCTACACTAATTCGTTTTGTCAACATTCGGGAATCAACTGAAATGAAGAATTTAGACACAGGTCAGAAGGAAAGGTCACATTTGCAGTGATTTTCAAAGATACGAACAAATACAAAAAAAAGATTGTTTTATATGGTTCGACGAGAAAAAAGTTTGACTCTTACTTGGAAAATTTGGAGTTATCGGAAATTAAAAGTATTTTAATTTTATGCTAACAAAAACTGAAACGGAAATAATTCGCCATGGATCGATCTAGAAAAAACTATTAGGAGAATGGGTCAAGTTAACCGAATTGGTCAAAGCAGGCATTGAAGCATATGCCCCCATGCGAAAATTCTTCAGCAAACCTCACTGTCCTCAATGGTTCACCTCGGAATGTGCAGCTTCTATTGCACCCAGGCAGCAAGCATTGCGACAATTCGAACATTGACGACGCGAAGTCACGGAAACGTGGGTCGTTCTCCATAAGAGTACATAACACATATATACAACTCCCTCTAATATTTATTAATCAATTAAAAACGACACATGCCTCCAAATTATATCGCAAAAAAGCTATTACATTTAGTTTACAAACATCGGCTCCAAACGCTACCAAAACGAAATGGTAAAATACCGAGTCACGTGGAGTTGTCTACAATTACGCTCACGAAAGCAAAATGTGATATGCCCCTCCCCCCCCCCAAATAAAAGAAAATTTTCTCGAAGAGCCGATCATAAATTATCAAAGAATCTTAGAGGCAACACCAATTACTCTTCACTTAGTCGAACATTTGTCAGAAAGTGACGACAAGATACGCCAATATTGTCCATAACGCCCGCTACTGCTTTTTCTGTCAAACCACACCACCAAACAGTTACCACAACCGTATCTTTTCTCACTGACACCGAAATGCTGTAAGCTCATCCCATATTTTGCTCTCTTTTCAAAATTATATTACACACTAGCATACAACTCCTTGTTTTTTTTCACATAGTCACATACAGACATTTTATTTAAACATTGAAAGAGATATTTTATTCAAAAACTGGAAGAAACGTTAATTCAGTAACTGTATAAACTTTGATGTGCTGACAGTAATTAATAAATTGTTTATTATTTATACAACGATTTTTAAGTACTGGATTTTTATTCCAATCATTATTGTGCTGCATTTCTGACATTCTGTATTTTGAAAGAATTGAATTTGTAAGTATCCCCACGGTACAAAATAAAAAAAATAAAAAATAACTTGAATTAAGTTTTTTGCGGCATTTTTCTGAAGTTTTAGTAAGGTGCTGAATGGGAAAATCTACACTTGAATAAAAAACAAACAAACATGTAAAACCAATTTGATTCCCAAAAAGTCAAATACCCTTTGAAGTTCTAGAAATAATAGACAAAATTTGGACCGCTTAGAAAAAAAAGTGGAGTTCTAAATAAAACAGACGATAGTGCTTTGGCGAATACTACTGGATTTTTATTCCAATCATTATTGTGTTGCATTTCTGACATTCCATATTTTGAAAGAATTGAATTTGTAAGTATCCCCACAGTACAAAAAATAACTTGAATTAAGTTTTCTGCGACATTTTTCTGAAGTTTCAGTAATGTGCTGAATGGGAAAATCTACATTTGAATACAAAACAAACAAACATGTAAAACCAATTTGATTCCAAAAAAGTCCAATACCATTTGAAGTTCTAGAAATAATAGAAAAAATTTGGACCGCTTAGAAAAAAAAAGTGGAGTTCTAAGTAAAACAGACGATAGTGCTTTGACGAATCACACAGTTTGTGTAAAAAAGCACACTAAAATTTGGGTTTACGTCGATTACTCAACTGGACTAAACAATTCTTTATAATCTTCAATTACCCATTGCGCAGTCCTGAACTTATATAGAAGAAAAATATTCTCAAAAGTCGATTTATTAAATGCATACCTGCAAATATAACTAGAAGAGTAACGCACAGAATTGTTAACCATAAACACACACAAAGATTTGTACACATTTAATAGACTGATCTTGCTCTAAATGTAG
>OY744544.1:27337345-27432345 GCA_963556195.1 Sepiola atlantica
ATGTTGCACGTCTGTGCTTGTTTGATAAGTTCTTCAATAGAATGTGATTCCATGAGCTTGCTGCTCTTGTGCCCCTATCGACGTAAATACACCAGACAATCAGCTAAATCCCACCCCGTCACCGTAGAAATCCATAGATACCGGAAGGCTTTCTACTCTACTTTTCTCGAACTGCATGCCTTTGGAATTCCCTCCCTGCTTCTTGTTTTTTGACTGTACCAACATGCAGAAATTTAAATGCAATGTGAACTCGACACTTAGAATGCCCCATATTGATATGACCCCTAATTTTCAGTTGCCCTTTACATCTCAGTTGCAAGGTGCCTTGTTTGAGGTGAAAAAAAAGTTTTACTTGAATATAGAACTTTTAATAATTTACGAAAGAACTAATAATAGTAGTAGATAAAATGGGTGTATTATAATAAAACAAGTAATTATTAATAAAAAACATATATAAATAAATAATTAATATATTTATGAAACCACATTTAAATATAAACATTTATAATAACAATTAATAATAATAATAATAATAATAATAATAATAATAATAATAATAATAATAATAATAATAATAATAATAATAATAATAATAAGAGCTAGGATCTTGGGGAGGCGTATTGCCACCCAAATCTCAGTGAAGACCAATGGTCGCTGCCAGCGAGGAATCAATGGTAAGCAGCTGTTGCGATGATGCAAAGTCATTTGCAAGGGTTATCGAAAGAGGTGTAGAGCACTGGAAATCCTGGGAGAATTGTTGTCAGCCAGACTCCAGGGAACGCCACTGATGATGACCGTTGTGAGAACACCTAGCGAGTAACAGAATAATAATAAATTAATTAATAAGTTGATAAGAAAATTCAATATTAATATATCACAAAACCAATAAATTGATCAAACGAAATGTATATGAATGTTTAGCAATAAAAATTATTGATAAATTTAAATATTAAATGATAAGAAAATAATTTAATAAATACTAAACTTACTGACTTAATAAAAATAATACTATATATAATATTTAATAATTATAGTGTATATAACGGATAATAATAATAATTTTATCCGTTATATAAATTATAATTATTAAATATTATAATTAAATTATATTTTAATTAAATAATAATAATAATAATAATAATAATAATAATAATAATAATGTAAGCATGAAACAAATTAAGTAATACGAAAGTAAACTTGTACTTTTGTTGTAATTTTGTGTATCTAAAGTTATAGATGTTTTCGAATCAATATTGTAAAAGATAAATAGACATTCATTTTATAATAATATAGACTACAACAAAGATAGGAATTAAGATTATAAACCGAGAATCATAAGTTAAATACTTAAGTTTAAAAGAAATAAGTAAATAAATTCGAAATTACCCAGTTTCTTATAATCTTATATTAAAGTGATGAATTAATAGGCTAGAATGATAGTTAAAATTTAAAAAATAAAAATTTAATATAAATAGAACTTTATGTTTTCAATGCTATTAATCGGATGTGACTTATCGATAATAATTATTGACGTATGAATGGACTTGAGGTAGATACGAAAATAAACTTTTATTTTAAAAACTGAATGTTAAGCGATAATTTAATAAATATTGAATTACATAGTTTTATTTATATTTTTTGTGTTGTAATGAGTATGGATGACAAAAGAAGATAGAATTATAGTAAGAATAGAAATTAGTAATAATTAATGATTTAATCAAATTACTATAGAAGTTGTTTATGGTTTTACCGGAAGTTGATTTGCATGAGATTGCCGGCACAGCTATTTCGTGAGAAAGAAACAAAAATGTAAAATGAATAAAAAAAGAGAAGGAAAAAAATGAGAAAAGGATTTAATGCGAATAATTGCGGTTGAGGATTAATCATTATTAATTATACGTTATCTTTGAAATATGTTTTTCATCGATCGAATGTGAACACTTTAAACAAAGAAAGATAAAAACATATCATGAACACCACACAACATGAACCTTCATATACAAAAGAGAATTAATTAATGTTTTCCTTTGGATTTGGAGCGAGAAAGAAATATGTATAAATTAAATAAATGTTGGATGCATTTTGATTTTTTAGCCTGACTGTGGAATATTATACACTGATGAAGCCTCTTCATGAATATTAATGACATTCCATGAAAAATGCCAGTATACTGAGATCATATGTCCTTAAGAGGGTTAAGATAAAAATTCATATACACTAAATGTACAAAAGCAAGGAAATTCCCAAATGTTTACACTTTTATTGTCATTAAGGGTATGACTACATATCAACCAAACTATTTCATTATCACATCACTACAGTATAAATCTCTATGCAGTAGTGGATGAATTGTGTGTGAGGTGCGCTGAAGAAAAAATCTGACTGCGGAATATTATACACTGATGAAGCTCTTCATGAATATTAGTGATATTTTGTATATTATAACAATATATGTTCTAGAAATGGGCAGAAAAAATTGTCTGTCAATAAAGTCTTTTTGAAGGAAATATGAAATGTTTCTTTGAATAACTAAGGTTTACATAATGTTATATGTTACATGTATAACATTATGTAAACCTTAGTTATTCAGAAATATGATATGAAATATGGCGTCCATTCATGAAAGTAAGCAGGTGAGTTTTGTGATTTGTGTGTTGTATTTTCTGATGTTTTGGACACGATTTTAGTTTTTCCTTCTGACGATTCACACTCATAGAACATCCAAGCATAAATAACTCTGTATTTTAGTGGTCTTAGTTACGACGAAACGGCCAGTCAAGTGCTGGATCTTTTTAAGAATGAACAAGCCGTGTTCCCCCTCTGTATGTGACTCGATGTGGTGAGTGTAAAATGCAATAAATTTGGACAATTTGGGGCATTTTTGACTCACCTTTGACCCCCTGGGGGCGCGAACCAGAATTTTCTGAGGTCAAGGATACTCATTTTACATCCAGAACAATTGCCTCTACATTTTGGTCAAGTTTCAGATACAAAGAAAAAATCATAGATAAAAACCGAACAAACTGTAGGGTGGGTGGGTGGGGGTTAAATGAACCATTTTCAATCAAATGTGTAGAAAGAAATTTTTTTTTTTTGGGGGGGGGGGGGGTTTGTCAATGTTTTCTTTTTCATTTGTTTCGCTGTTTTTCGTTTTAGGGTTAGGGTTTATGGTTAGGGCTCCCGTTAGGGTTTAAGGTTGGGGTTTAAGGTTAGGGTTTAAAGTTAGTGCTCCCGTTAGGGTTAGGGTTTCTGTTCTTAGCGATATCCAAGCCCTGCATTCAAACTGCCAAGCTCTAACTGGAAGATTGGCAGACGCTAATATAAGACGAATAAATTCAAAGAAAAAATACATAGATTAAAATCATTATTTTTTGGTAAAAATAATGTTTTTTTTTTTGGGGGGGGGGGGATAAGATAAAAAAGAAAAGATATTCCGTCAGCGCTCGGGCGCTTCCGCGACATGCCCGATCGTTGTCGACGCGAAGTCACGGAAATTAGGCGCGTCATCTGGAACAGTACCAAATATTTATCTTTGTATTTCTATTTACATATATTGTTACGACTAGGTGTCTTTAAATTTTATATCTGTCTCGTGCGCATACACGCTCTCATATTTGAAAGTGGAAAACAACATCCGCTAAGCCCGTTTACACCAACAGAAGTCGGGAAAAATCCAAATCCAATAACATCAGGATATAGACACACTGAAGAGGCCAAGTTTTCAATTGGCGAAATTATCTGTATCACTATAAACTAAAAAAAAAAAAAATGATGAAAGTTTATATAAAGAAAAAAAAATCGGTTTCGATTTATTTTTCTTTAAAATTGATATCGCATCTTTATATGCTTCAAAGGTATTCATTTTACCTCATTCTTTATTAAATTTCAATTAGATGCTTAAAAAAAATATGAACTTTAAATTTATATATATATATATATATATATATATATATATATATATATATATATATATATATATATATATATATATACATATATATATATATATTCATCCAGTTATCTATATATCTATGTTTTTGACCAAATAAATGTCTGACCATTCCTGGTAGATAATTCACCACAGAAAAAGAAAAAAAAGAAAGAGAACAGATTTACCTCTTCCCACACAAACTGTTCCAGCAAACCCATTTATTCTTGTTTATTTTGCGAGATATCGATTTGATATGCAATCGACTGATCGATTCCGACACCACGAACACCTACTGATTCATTTTCCTTATTGATCTTTGCGGCAAAATATTTAGGGGGCGAGCAGGCACTGATCCGCAAAGACTACAACTTTGGCTTTGTACGCCGAATTCCACATCCAACCTGACATTGTGATATGGGACAAAAGGGAGAAAGTAGCAACCCTAGTTGAAGTCAGTGTCCCTAATGATGCAGGATTAAACAGAACTAAAAGGGAAAAGATTACGAAATACCAAGATCTTATGTACGACATGAAAAGAAACTGGAATCTTAGGAAAATATCCATCATGCCAGTAATTATAGGAGCAACGGGACTAATGGAAAATAATTTCAAAAGCTATCTGGTCAATATACCCGGTGAACCAAGTGCAAGAGAAATGCAAACAATTGCACCTAAAGGAACGGTTAGAATCTTTAAAAGATCTCTCGGCTGGTGTGTCTGATATAGCCGGTGAATGTCTAGCATCTGTTAGGATGCCCCATTCCCAGCAAAAACGAAATGATAAGAAAAAAAAAAAAAAATGAAACAAAATGGATTATAAAACTGAATAAACACAAAATATGGTCTGAATATGTATAAATATTTTACTAACCGAAAATTTCGTTCTGGTGAATTAAACTTTGTTCACTGAAGGAATATTTTTTTACTGTAATTTACGACGAGATGAGCGTGCACGCGTGCATTTTGAAAAAAAAGCAACGGGTTTCTTTGCCAGTCTCAACTGACTTGTACATACATGCTAGGCATCAGTCTACGTAGAAGAAAAAAAAACACCTAGATCAGACAAAATAAAATAAAATAATTTTTATATTATTTTATATTTGATTTTCAACGGTCTCAAATCTAACCACGTGACTTTCCAAATTAAAAATTTTCTTTTTTTCCTTTCTTCTCTTTTTTCTTTTCTCTTCCATTTCATTCTTCCCAAATATGATCTAAGGTAAGGATCTGACTTTAAGGATCTCAGTTTCTAACAGCTGTATCGATAGCATCGACATGCTAGTGTCGCAGATTTTGTACATGTCTGTATAAATAAACATGAGCATATATATAAAAGCTCTATTTGATATTGAACACTATTTATAAGCACGGTTGAAATTCTTTGGATTCCTATTCTGTGGATGTGTACTTTAACTGAATTACTAATATATATATATATATATATATATATATATATATATATATATATATATATATATATATATATATAATCAATAATATTTTAATAAATAAATATTAATTATTTAAATACCTAGAGACATCGATGTTTCATGCTAACGCAATCTTCAGTCTAGGAACTAATTCCCGACGGTCGGTAGGCGCGAACCCCGGACACAAATCGCCACTGATTCGTAGTCGGTGATCTTAACCAAACGGCCATCGTCAATTAGTTAGTAAATATAGAGTAACTTTAACTGTAAATAGCGACACGTGGCCGCCATTTACCAGGCAGCTAGAGTGATCTTACGAAACGGTGTTCGGATCGCGCATATAGCTATTTGTACTGCTTGTTATTAAAGCTACTTGGAAGTGCCCAGCCCTTGTGGGGAGGGGGCTGATAAACAATAATATTTTAATAATTTAATAAATAAATATTAATTATTTAAATACCTAGAGACATCGATGTTTCATGCTAACGCAATCTTCAGTCTAGGAACTAGGAACCCTGGACACAAATCGCCACTGATATATATATATATATATATATATATATATATATATATATATATATATATATATATATATATATATATAAACAATATTTTATTAAATAAATATAAAATTATTTTTACCTACATACGCCGCCGTTTCAAGCTTTTGCTCTCATCAGTGTAGGAAGTAACAATTACAGACGGTCGGAGGGCACGAACCCAGTTTAGTATCGGCCTAGACTCCACAAGCTAGCGCCCTAACCTCACGGCCACGGGGAATTATCACGTAAAAAATGCAAATTAAGTTCTATTTGTGCCTTTAGAAAGCGGGCAACAGACAGTAAACAGTTGAGAGGGTTCAACGAACGTTTTCGGAACTTTGCGTATAGATACGTGACAGTCTATTTTAACTTCGTGAACACAACTTTAATTTCTTAAAGGGACTTATAAAAATAATTTATTAAATAAAATTATAATTTGGTATTTGTACCTACATACACCGGTGTTTCAAACTTTTGCTATATATAGTAGAATAATACCAGTCCGAGGGCGAGTTAGATTCAAATGACAGCTCATCTCAAATGTCCCAACATTACAGCGGGTTTCATACTCCCAAGAGACACATCTCAGATGTTGATTAATATGGGATTAACTTTTTATTTTCTGCATCAGCGGTTACATAATTTGAAGCCTTTTACAAAATAACCTTTTCATTGTTTTTTAAAGCGTAATTTTTCTTATTTTCGCTGTGAATTTTAAAAAATGATATATGGATTGTAAAAGCTTCGTTCTTTTAAAAACATATAAAAAAACTTTTCGACCATCGATTGCCATGACTAATAGCACGCCACTTGAGAGTACACAATTCAAACTTATCGGCCTAAGATTCACAGGCAACATGAATTGGAACAAATACCTTGAAGATATTGCCAAGGCTGCTGCAAAAAAGCCCGACCCCGTTACCGCGCTAGAAAACCTTTTACACTTGCCAGTATCCTATATCAGTACAAAACCACCATTCAACCATGCGTGGAGTATTGTTGTCACATCTGGGCTGGTGCATCAACCACTAGTCTCCCCCTTTAGACAGTGTTCCGAAAAAGCGTCTCTAATCTAATAGGTCTCACACTGTCAACCAATCTTCAACCTCTGTCCCATCGCCGAAATGTTGCATTCATGTGCTTGTTTTACTAGTACTTCAATAGAATGTGCTCCAACGAACTTGCGGTACCGATGCCTCCTTGAGGTAAATACACTCTACTAACCCGACAATCAGCAAAATCCCACCCTATCAATGTGGAGGTTCCCAGATACCAGGCTTTTTCTAATAGCTTTTTTTCTCGAACTGCTAGTCCTGGGAATTCTTTCCCTACTCACGTTTCCTTGACTGTACCAAGATGAAGACATTTAAATGTAATGTGAAGAAATATCTCGCTGCGAAACTCTCTACTTACAATGGCCATGTAGATATGTTCCCTAATTAAAAGTAGCCCCATTACGTCTTATTTGAAATATGCCTTGTTTCGGGCGAAAAAAAAAATAGTGAATGAGTTTAATAACAAGCAGTACTAATAGCTTCAAGCGAGTTCCAACACAGTTTGTTGTTGTAAGATCACTTTCACTGCTCGTGTAAAATACCCGCCGACTCGGTATTTACAAAGTTAAATTCCTCCTTAATTATTAGCTAATTCACGGTGGCCAACGGGAGAACGCTCTTGACTGCGAATCAGTGGCGATTTGTGATCGGAGTTCGAGCCCGCGGACCGTCGGGAATTAACTTCATTCACTGAAGATTGTGTTAGCATGAAACATCGATGTCTGTAGGTAATAAATAATTAATATTTATTTATAAATATTATTATAAATATATATATATATATATGCAAAAATTGTTAAAAATAACAGAATTCGTCTTTTTAATTATACTTTTTTCATTTTTTCTGATGGTCTTTTTTGTATTCAAATAATAAAACAATAAATGTCCTATAGGTTTCACAAACGTTTTCGATTCTTCGCCGAATCATCCTCAGGTGTCAGGTGTAATTTTATTTAGCGATGCAGTAAACACAACTCCCAAAAGCAAACAACTCACATTGATTACATCTCCAATCAAGAGAGACTTAGAAATCGCTACACAGCCATCTTGTTTTATGAAGTAAAGCCATGAAATAATACGCACAATATTGCACAAAAAAAAAACTGTCAAAAATCTGTTGAAGCTTAACAAATTTGAAAAGTTGACACAGAAAGTTGACATACAAATGTTGGATGTTCTAATGTGAATCAGGTTTATTTTATATTCCAATAACCATGTTTTTATTTTATTTTTTAATTTTTTTCACATTTCCAAAAAAACATAACATTTCTATAAGATGTATGTTTTACGGTCCATTTTCTTTGCCGTGAGCTAAACGACATTTTTAATAAAATGTCTTGAAAAAAACCCTCTACATTATACAGTGGTTCATTTTTTGGGCGAAAACAAATAAAAAACAAAGAAAATAGCAAACTCACATGTGGGGAAACTCACTAGTACACCATTTTGAATTTTTCAGTTCAGAGCTAGTACATCCTAAAAGTTGTGTGGGCATTTATAAATTTTAATTAAGTAATATTTCTTAAAATAGTTAATTAATTCTATCATTTATTTAGAAAAATTCGAATTCACTTGAGGATCATTTTTTACTTTCCTAAAGTTTCATCAATTAATCTGAAAATGCCTATTTAGGTCATTTGGATACGAAGCTAAGTGCAGAGCTGATCTATTTTAACTTCATCAGTTGGGAGCTAACTATATATATATATATATATATATATATATATATATATATATATATATATATATATATATATATATATTCAGCCATCCATTCAAGCAATTAAGATTGTTATACTTCAGTGTTTTGGTAGAATGTTTAATATTTATTTATAAACCGTTTAAATTAACACGGGCATGGTTATTGGAATATAAAATGATCCTGACTTATATATGCTCTGTTGTTACTGATTGACAATTATCGAGCTGAGTCTTTTAAAGAGACTGCAAAATAAAAAGGCACTGACAGTATATGCTAATACATATATTGCCCTATTTATATATATATATATATATATATATATATATATATGTATATATATAGTGCTTCAATATATGTTGAACATAAAATAAAGTGCGCGATTTCAAAAGATTTTACAGCTAATATACAAATTATTTATTAAAAAACTATACGTTACATACTTCAGATATATATATATATATATATATATATATATATATACTAGGTGGACTCGTGTACCGATATTGTCCTGGAAAATTGAGAAACCCAAGAAATTCCCGTCCTTCTCCCCATTCCTTATTACATATTTTTATTCTTTCTATAATAATATATTCTCAAGTTTTAAATGAAAGCAAGTAAAACGTTTTTCTTGCTGTTCATGGATCCTCGACGAAAACGCAGACCCTACGATATTATCGTAAAACCCAAACCGGAAAAATAAAACTGTGAATCTTAAAGTTTAAAAGCAAATAACCGTATTATGTACATTATCAACGTAATTTGACATTTTCTGTAAGTTCGAAAGTCATTTTTGTTTGTTTTTATTTGTTACTCCGATTATTTTGAATAAAATCGACAAATACTTTGAAATGTATTAGTAAATCATTGAAAAAAATATCATAAGTTACTTTTCATGTCATTATTTTTTATATTCTTTTCTATGTTGGTTTGTTTAAAACATTCGCTGCCTGTTTTTTTAATGTTAAATGCGTGAACGCGTTTTGTACCAAAATTACCCCGGGATGATCGAAAAAAAGCAGTAAAGTATTGTTATAAACTAGATGCTAACGAGATTTAAGTCAAAGATATGGGCATACATCGCGTTTGTAATACGACTGTGATTGTTTTGATAATTGCAAGGTGGCGAGTAAAATTTAAATTGTAAACATTTTATTGTTTTTATTTTGAAGTATGCCGAGTGAGCAATGTATTAAAACAATTAAAGAGTGAAGTCGCCGGTCGAATAAGGACCGGGGAAATAATGAGAGTACACACGTGACGATCGAAGTTAGCAGACGTTGCGTCTTTTGCTCCCCTTGATGGGGTTGGGGAATTGACTGGAACTATAAAGCGGGTGCGCTAAAAGGAATGTGCATATTACACATGCACTAAATTGCAAATTATATCAAAAATCGTTCTTTTCAATTTTTTTAAATTTCTGCTGCAACACCTTTACAATTTTAATTTTGGAGAAAGGGGTTACGTTACAGTTTTTATTTTGGAGAAGGGGTTACGTTACAGTTTTTGTTTTGGAGAAGGGGTTACGTTACAGTTTTTATTTTGGAGAAGGGGTTACGTTACAGTTTTTGTTTTGGAGAAGGGGTTACGTTACAGTTTTTATTTTGGAGAAGGGGTTACGTTACAGTTTTTGTTTTGGGGAAGGGGTTAAGTTACAGTTTTTGTTTTGGGGAAGGGGTTACGTTACAGTTTTTGTGTTAGGGAAGGGGTTACGTTACAGTTTTTGTTTTGGTGAAGGGGTTACGTTACAGTTTTTGTTTTGGAGAAGGGGTTACGTTACAGTTTTTGTTTTGGAGAAGGGGTTACGTTACAGTTTTTGTTTTGGAGAAGGGGTAACGTTACAGTTTTTGTTTTGGAGAAGGGGTTACGTTACAGTTTTTGTTTTGGAGAAGGGGTTACGTTACAGTTTTTGTTTTGGAGAAGGGGTAACGTTACAGTTTTTGTTTTGGAGAAGGGGTTACGTTACAGTTTTTGTTTTGGAGAAGGGGTTACGTTACAGTTTTTGTTTTGGAGAAGGGGTTACGTTACAGTTTTTGTTTTAGGGAAGGGGTAACGTTACAGTTTTTATTTTAGGGAAGGGGTTACGTTACAGTTTTTATTTTAGGGAAGGGGTAACGTTACAGTTTTTATTTTAGGGAAGGGGTAACGTTACAGTTTTTATTTTAGGGAAGGGGTAACGTTACAGTTTTTATTTTAGGGAAGGGGTTACGTTACAGTTTTTGTTTTTGGAAAGGGGTTACGTTACAGTTTTTATTTTGGAGAAGGGGTTACGTTACAGTTTTTATTTTGGAGAAGGGGTTACGTTACAGTTTTTGTTTTGGGGAAGGGGTTAAGTTACAGTTTTTGTTTTGGGGAAGGGGTTACGTTACAGTTTTTGTGTTAGGGAAGGGGTTACGTTACAGTTTTTGTTTTGGTGAAGGGGTTACGTTACAGTTTTTGTTTTGGAGAAGGGGTTACGTTACAGTTTTTGTTTTGGAGAAGGGGTTACGTTACAGTTTTTGTTTTGTAGAAGGGGTAACGTTACAGTTTTTGTTTTGGAGAAGGGGTTACGTTACAGTTTTTGTTTTGGAGAAGGGGTTACGTTACAGTTTTTGTTTTGGAGAAGGGGTTACGTTACAGTTTTTGTTTTAGGGAAGGGGTAACGTTACAGTTTTTATTTTAGGGAAGGGGTTACGTTACAGTTTTTATTTTAGGGAAGGGGTAACGTTACAGTTTTTATTTTAGGGAAGGGGTAACGTTACAGTTTTTATTTTAGGGAAGGGGTAACGTTACAGTTTTTATTTTAGGGAAGGGGGTACGTTACAGTTTTTATTTTGGGGAAGGGGTTACGTTACAGTTTTTATTTTAGGGAAGGGGTTACGTTACAGTTTTTATTTTAGGGAAGGGGTAACGTTACAGTCTTTATTTTAGGGAAGGGGTTACGTTACAGTTTTTATTTTAGGGAAGGGGTAACGTTACAGTTTTTATTTTAGGGAAGGGGTAACGTTACAGTTTTTATTTTAGGGAAGGGGTTACGTTACAGTTTTTATTTTAGGGAAGGGGTTACGTTACAGTTTTTATTTAAGGGAAGGGGTTACGTTACAGTTTTTATTTAAGGGAAGGGGTTACATTACAGTTTTTATTTAAGGGAAGGGGTTACGTTACAGTTTTTATTTAAGGGAAGGGGTTACGTTACAGTTTTTATTTTGAGGAAGGGGTTACGTTACAGTTTTTATTTTGGGGAAAGGGTTACATTACAGTTTTTATTTTGGGGAAGGGGTAACGTTACAGTTTTTATTTTAGGGAAGGGGTTACGTTACAGTTTTTATTTTGGGAAAGGGGTTACGTTACAGTTTTTATTTAAGGGAAGGGGTTACGTTACAGTTTTCATTTTGAGGAAGGGGTTACGTTACAGTTTTTACTTTAGGGAAAGGGTTACGTTACAGTTTTTATTTTGTGGAAGGTGTTACGTTACAGTTTTTGTTTTGTGGAAGGGGTTTCGTTACAGTTTTTATTTTGGGGAAAGGGTTACGTTACAGTTTTTATTTTAGGGAAGGTGTTACGTTACAGTTTTTGTTTTGTGGAAGGGGTTACGTTACAGTTTTTTTACTCCTTATTTCTCCCGTATCGGGCGAAAGCGGGAGTTAAAAAGAAAGGAAGTCGCCCGGGTGCATGTCTGTGTATATGTATGTTTTTGTTGTGAACCGTTACTTTAGAAAAGGATCACTAACATAGCTCGTAACAAATAGAAATTGAGAGTCGACGTAACAAATAGAAATTGAGAGTCGACGTAACAAATAGACACTGAGAGTCGACGTAACAAATAGCCACTGAGAGTCGACGTAACAAATAGACACTGAGAGTCGACGTAACAAATAGACACTGAGAGTCAGTAATTCGTTGAAACGGAAAAGGATTTTTAAAATTAATTTAAGCATTACTTATTTAACAGCAATAAGAAAATGGCAGTTAACCCCCCCCCCAACAAAAAGAAGGTTTTAATAAAATTTAAACCTACAGTATTTAGCTAATATTATCTTTCAAAAATGTATCAATTGATTCTATACGATAACGCTAAATATAATGTATGGAGGCACGAATGCGTAAAAATAGGCGTAATGTTTTTATCTATTAATTTTATATAACGTATTTGAGTAGTTCATTTAATATTTCTAAAGTTAATTAATGTTTTATTTATATTCCTCCCACAAGGTAAGATGTGACACAAGGTCGGGAAAGTGGGATTTGAAAAGCCAGCGCCCGAGAAGGTGAGCACTCTGGCCTACAAAAATGCCTGGGCAGCTCCGTCGGCATTCCCCGGTAGGGGCGCCTCAGGCAGTAAGCGATAAACTTACTCCACCCCCAAAGAAGGGAGGCAAAGCCTGGGAGGGTGGACCTCCTAGAACTGCACAGGACAAACCCATAGACCGAAGGCCACGACGATACCGATCTATAGGGTGTAGTATCCATCGAAACAGATACTACACTTTTTTTTTAATCGATACAAATAAATATTTTGTGTTTGTTTTACGTTAAATAAATACATTAAATAACTAGCCAAATTCGTTTTTGGAAAACTTTGTTAATAAAATGTGTTAATTTTAGGTTATTAGCTAATTTAGGTTATTATTATAATGTACGTCCATAGAGTTAGCAAGCGGCGAAGCAAATCTGACTAAAAATAAGAAACCCAGTGTAATTGGGTGGCGGGCAAGGTAATGTTAATGAGAGAGTGAAAACTCCGCCAACTTTCTTTTAAAAAGACGAAAACAACAAACAAACAAAAAACAAACTCTAAAATATCGACCTGGACTAAAATACTAAATTTACTAATGTGAGTGAAAAAAAAAGAAAGTTATTTTTCATGCCACAGACCAATTTAGGTAGAAAATTAAATAGAGGAACATTTTTATATTATCTGGTTTTTGATTATTAACCTATCCCGGTCACTAGGATAGGGAATCCGTCATAATGGGTAGTTTAACATTATTTATAACAGCTTCCTAAATATGCCCGCTTTCATAGACATAAATAGAACTTAATTCTCTTTTTTTTCCGTGGTTGTTGTGTTTGTCACATAATCATGGACATTCAGACAAAAGTAGAAAATGTTGACTTGGGTCTGAAGTGTTCGAATCGTGTTACCACCAGAATAATCATCCTCCATACTGATGATTCCCGGAAAAAGATGAAACATTTGCCCGTGGATAAGAATTCAAAAGTATTCATCAAAATATTTTTATAGCCACTTTAATGTTGAGAATTATAATTAGGCTGTCCAATTTAATGCATAATCCTAAGCTCCGCCCCAACGAATCGTTGAACACTGTTCGTAACAGCCTTCGATATATGCCCGCGTTCATAGACATAACTAGACCTTAATTATTTTTCTTTCACCGTCGTAGTTGTGTTGGCCACACGTTGCTGGGTGTTCAGACAAAAATAAGAGTGTATAATTGTGTCGAAGGGTTTCAAGTCATGTGAGCGACAGACAATCATCCTCATAACTGATGATTCCCGGAAAACGATGAAACACATGTGTATGTGGATTTAAAATTCAAAAATATTAATCATAATATTGCATATATATATATATATATATATATATATATATATATATATATATATATAATTTGTAGAAAATAAATAAATAACATTTATTTATCTTAAACTGAGCTTTCGAATATAAAATATTCCTCGTCAGAGAGTTTTTTCTTTTTTTTTTTTTTCTTTCGTTTCATAGTCTGGTGTTTATTGACTTTGAGGAAGAAAATCCGTGTCTTGGGCGCGGTTAAGCCATTTTTGAATACGTAGATAGGAGTAGACACATTATTATAAACCATTGTTTCGTAAAGGTATAAACATTTTTTTGAAAAACCATAACAATGTAATTTGTAGAAAATAAATAAATAACATTTATTTATCTTAAACTGAGCTTTCGAATATAAAATATTCCTCGTCAGAGAGTTTTTTTCTTTTTTTTTTCTTTCGTTTCATAGTCTGGTGTTTATTGACTTTGAGGAAGAAAATCCGTGTCTTGGGCGCGGTTAAGCCATTTTTGAATACGTAGATAGGAGTAGACACATTATTATAAACCATTGTTTCGTAAAGGTATAAACATTTTTTTGAAAAACCATAACAATGTAATTTGTAGAAAATAAATAAATAACATTTATTTATCTTAAACTGAGCTTTCGAATATAAAATATTCCTCGTCAGAGAGTTTTTTTCTTTTTTTTTTTTCTTTCGTTTCATAGTCTGGTGTTTATTGACTTTGAGGAAGAAAATCCGTGTCTTGGGCGCGGTTAAGCCATTTTTGAATACGTAGATAGGAGTAGACACATTATTATAAACCATTGTTTCGTAAAGGTATAAACATTTTTTTTGAAAAACCATAACAATGTAATTTGTAGAAAATAAATAAATAACATTTATTTATCTTAAACTGAGCTTTCGAATATAAAATATTCCTCGTCAGAGAGTTTTTTTCTTTTTTTTTTCTTTCGTTTCATAGTCTGGTGTTTATTGACTTTGAGGAAGAAAATCCGTGTCTTGGGCGCGGTTAAGCCATTTTTGAATACGTAGATAGGAGTAGACACATTATTATAAACCATTGTTTCGTAAAGGTATAAACATTTTTTTGAAAAACCATAACAATGTAATTTGTAGAAAATAAATAAATAACATTTGGTTTATAATAATGTGTCTACTCCTATCTACGTATTCAAAAATGGCTTAACCGCGCCCAAGACACGGATTTTCTTCCTCAAAGTCAATAAACACCAGACTATGAAACGAAAGAAAAAAAAAAGAAAAAAACTCTCTGACGAGGAATATTTTATATTCGAAAGCTCAGTTTAAGATAAATAAATGTTATTTATTTATTTTCTACAAATTACATTGTTATGGTTTTTCAAAAAAATGTTTATACCTTTACGAAACAATGGTTTATAATAATGTGTCTACTCCTATCTACGTATTCAAAAATGGCTTAACCGCGCCCAAGACACGGATTTTCTTCCTCAAAGTCAATAAACACCAGACTATGAAACGAAAGAAAAAAAAAGAAAAAAACTCTCTGACGAGGAATATTTTATATTCGAAAGCTCAGTTTAAGATAAATAAATGTTATTTATTTATTTTCTACAAATTACATTGTTATGGTTTTTCAAAAAAATGTTTATACCTTTACGAAACAA
The DNA here is from genome assembly GCA_963556195.1 of Sepiola atlantica. NCBI lineage: Eukaryota > Metazoa > Mollusca > Cephalopoda > Sepiida > Sepiolidae > Sepiola > Sepiola atlantica. Next base: position 27,353,181 of record OY744544.1, read on the forward strand.
TGGTTTATAATAATGTGTCTACTCCTATCTACGTATTCAAAAATGGCTTAACCGCGCCCAAGACACGGATTTTCTTCCTCAAAGTCAATAAACACCAGACTATGAAACGAAAGAAAAAAAAAAGAAAAAAACTCTCTGACGAGGAATATTTTATATTCGAAAGCTCAGTTTAAGATAAATAAATGTTATTTATTTATTTTCTACAAATTACATTGTTATGGTTTTTCAAAAAAATGTTTATACCTTTACGAAACAATGGTTTATAATAATGTGTCTACTCCTATCTACGTATATATATATATATATATATATATATATAGAGAGAGAGAGAGATTTTTTCTAAAATTAATTAATAAATTAATTTATAAACAAATTTGTTGTATACAAAATTAAATTAATTTGTAAATTAATTATAAAAATCTGTATACAACAAATTGGTTTATAAATAAATAAATTAATTAAAAAATATCTATATATACAATTGATGACTCGTTCGATTAAGGGACGATTAAAAAAAATAAAAAAAAAGGAAAAATGCGCTCATTTGCATATTCTAAAAAAAAAAATAGAAATAAAAACCCTCAGCGTGGCGAAAAATAAAAACGCATCGTAAAAGAACACCGGTCGCTATCGTAAAAAACAAACAAAAAAATAAGATATATATATATATATATATATATATATATATATATATATATATATATATATATATATATAGTACACGTATTGTATTAGTTTCTGTAGATGTAAATCCGTTGAAACTCCAGTGTTTATAAAAAGTGCTCAATAACAAGTAGAGATTTTCTTAAGTATACATTTTCATTTATATAAACATTATTGGTTACATATGTGCATACATGTTTCGGTTGTACTAAGTTGACTCTCTGAAGAGTACAACCGAAACATGTATGCACATATGTAACCAATAATGTTTGTATAAATACAAACTTATACTATATATATATATATATATATATATATATATATATATATATATATATATATATATATATATATATATATATATATAAGGAATTACAGAATGAAGAGATGGAATGATAAAATGAGAAAGAGAGAAAGATATATATATATAGAGAGAGAGAGAGAAAGAGAGAGAGAGAGCGAGAGAGAGAAAGAGAGAGAGAAAGAGATAAAAAGAGAGATACATAGATAAGTACAGATACAGACAGTAAGTATTTAACAAAGAGACAAATAGGCTTTCTTCTGTTTTCATAAATAAATATTTATCACTGATCAATAACATTGGCCCTTTGAGAATCGCTTCTATCGACGATTTCAGTGCCTACGTTATTAACCGCCATTACGGCCCCCTCTGCTACTTGCAACCTAAAAGGCCAATGTCACTCAATTCTTATCTAGAGGAACATTTCTGGAGTACTTCCAAAAGCAGACTCCATCCGATACCGAACGAGAGGAGTCGACTGCCATGGGCGGTGCCGAGCGCCTGCATGAGGGTAGGCGCAGATACGACCTTTTTTCTAACCCCAGACTTCCTTCAAGCTAGCATTGGGTACCGTAAGCGACTGACCCGTAGTGAAAGGCTCTCGCGGGTAAGATGATTATCGAAAGGTCAAGGAAACGTAATTATGGCCACATTCATCGAACTCTAAAAGCATCTTGGAGTCTAGAGTCTTTTAATTCCTCCTTCTTTCCACCCTCATTAAGCCAGCAACCTATAGCCAAACATAATAATAGTAGCAAAACACACACACACGCATACGTTACCATATGTTTTTTAGTTTGTCTTTTTATTATAATCTCTTTCTTTCTTTCTTTTCTCCCCATCTCTCTTTCTCCCCATCTCTCTTTCTTCTAATATATATATATATATATATATATATATATATATATATATATATATATATATATATATATATATATATATATATAATAATGGTAATAATCCAGGTAAAAAATATCCACAGGGTGGTAATCCAGAGAATTTTAACCGGGTTTATAAAAAAGTGCTCAATATCGAAATAGAGTTTTATATATGATCATTTTATTTACGCAGACATGTACAAAATCTGCGACACTGGCATGTCGATGTTATCGATCAACAGTTACTATAAACTGAGATCTCATCAGGCAGAGTTAGAATCCGATCTTAACCTCAGATCATATTTGGAGAGAATTCTTATACTAACTGTTGATCGATAACATCGACATGCCAGTGTCGCAGATTTTGTACATGTCTGTGTAAATAAAATTATAATATATATATATATATATATATATATATATATATATATATATATATATATATATATATGAGAAAGGAAGGATGAGGGTGATCCGACGTAATGGGAAATGAAAAAGGAAAAACAAAAGATGTTTTGTTTTTTTAACATTTTTTTTTATGTATTCATCAACGTTTCGTCTTTATTTCTCAGGATGATAATTTTAAGAAATCCACATTCATTTCACTCCCTGCCACCGACTTCTCTCAACCCGGACCTTGGTCCCGCGCTCCCAGTAGTGGCTACTACTTCTTCTCATTAACCCGTCATGTCAACCTAATATTTCTATGTACTTGCATGACATGAGGATGTCTTACAAATAAAGACAAAACGTTGATGAATACATAAAAAAAACACCTTTTGGTTTTTCTTTTTTCATTTCTCATATATATATATATATATATATATATATATATATATATATATATATATATAATAAATATTTGTTTTTGTTTATTATCTATGTACGTATACGTTTCGTCCTTTATAATCGGGACTCATCAGCATAGAGATATGACTATTCACTACTGGTCATGCGATTCGAAACCCCGGATTCTAAGTATTTTACAACTCAAATCTCGACATCTAGAAACACTGGGCCACCGATGAATAGCAAATAAACAGTGATAATTTTAACACTTCATTCGGCGGCTTGACGTCATAAGAGCGTTCAACTTTATGAAAAGAACGATGCATTTATAGATAGCTACGTAATGATATATATATATATATATATATATATATATATATATATATATATATGTATATATATATAGATGTTAACAAATTGAACTAATATTTCAACGTAACGAAAAAGGAAAACCAAGAATATTATTTATGTATTATTTAACTTTTCGTCTTTATTTCAAGATCATCCTGAGACGAAACGTTGATGAATACATCATGATGAATACATTATTTTGTGTTTTTCTTTTTTCTTCGAACAAAAAAGCTGGTGAAAAGAAGAGAATTTCAAAAGGTAGCTGAGAAACGGACATGTGAAGTCAGTTAGACGCCAAGAGAACGTTTTCACACTGTTCCAGGAAAGACGTTAGCAATTCAAATTCCGAGACGGCAGAATTAACGTCACAGGATAAAATTGTATTACGTTAAGCATTTTAAAATGAGTCGGTATTTAGGGAATTACATATCCCCAAAAGAGTTTATATGCCGTAAAAAGAAGACAACACACCAATCAATAGATTATTTAAATAGGATTTGTGTTCAGCATTAAATAAATGAAAAAAGGTTGATATGCCGTAAAACAAGTAAACCACTTACAAACAAACTGTTACCGAGAAATGTTTATAGGTCTATTCATATTGAGATTTTTTTAAACCGAACACCTGCAAGTGTATGGCACCCAGTGAGGATCGAACTCTTTATTAGGAATGCTTACCACCCCTTCTAATTACGTGTATTTTTATTTGCTTTTAAGTGTTTTAGGAACAAGAACGTAAACCAAACATTCTTAAGATGGGTCCATTACATTTACGAATTTAACGATGAAAATGCTATTCCAAACTAAAACGTGACATACCAAAGAAACTGCTTTTTCAAACTTAGCTGTAACAGACTAAAGAAAATCCTATTCCAAACTTAAACGTGATAAACTAAAGAAACTGCTATTTCAAACTTAGCTGTAACAGACTAAAGAAAATGATATTCCAAACTTAAACGTGATAAACTAAACAAACTGTTATTTCAAACTTAACTGTAACAGACTAAAGAAAATGTGATTTCAAACTTTACGTGACAAATCAAACAAACTGCTAATTACAACTTAGCTGTAACAGACTAAAGAAAATGCTATTCCAAACTTAAACATCACAGACCAAAGAAACTGTTATTTCAAACTTTTCTCTAACAGATTAAGTAAATGCTATTTAAAACTTAACGTGACAAACCAAAGAAACGGCTATTTAAAACTTAGCTGTAACAGACTAAAGAAAATGCTATTCTAAACTTAAACGTAACACACAAGAAACTGTTATTTCAAACTTAGCTGTAACAGACTAAAGGAAATGTTATTTACAACTTAACGTGACTAATCAAAGAAACTGCTATTTAAAACTTAACTGTAACAGACTAAAGAAAATGTGATTTCAAACTTTACGTGACAAATCAAACAAACTGCTATTTACAACTTAGCTGTAACAGACTAAAGAAAATGCTATTTCAAACATTACGTGACAAATCGAAGAAACTGTTATTTCAAACTTAGCTGTAATAGACTAAAGAAAATGCTATTCAAAACTTAAACGTGACAGACCAAAGAGACTGTTATTTCAAACTTAGCTGTAACAGACTAAAGAAAATGCTATTCCAAACTTAAACGTGACAAACCAAAGAGACTGTTATTTCAAACTTAGCTGTAACAGACTTTAGAAAATGCTATTCCAAACTTAAACGTGACAAACCAAAGAAACTGCTATTTCAAACTTAGCTGTAACAGACTAAAGAAAATACTATTTTAAACTTAACGGTACAAACCAAAGAAACGGCTATTTAAAACTTAGCTGTAACAGACTAAAGAAAATGCTATTCTAAACTTAAACGTAACACACAAGAAACTGTTATTTCAAACTTAGCTGTAACAGACTAAAGAAAATATTATTTCAAACTTAACGTGACAAATCAAATAAACTGCTATTTCAAACTTAGCTGTAACAGACTAAAAAAAGCTATTTCAAACTTAACGTGACAAACCACAGAAACTGCTATTTCAAACTTAGCTGTAACGGACTAAAGAAAAATCTATTTCAAACTTAGCGTAGCAGATCGAACAAAATTATATTTCAAATGTATGAGTGACAGACTAAGGAAAATGATATTTCAAACTTAAACGTTACAAACCAAAGGAAATACTATTGTAAACTTATGCGTGACATACCAAAAGCAGGCCATGCCAAACTTATGCATGACAGACAAAAGAAAATGCTATTTTAAACTTTAATGTGACATACAAAAGAAAATTCTTTTTTAAACTTTTACGGTACAGACGAAAGAAAATGCTATTTCTTACTAATGAAAATACTATTTTAAACTTAAACCTGACATACCAAAGAAAATGCTATTACAAATTTAAGTGTGACATACCAAAGAAAATGCTTTTTAAACTTTTGCGTGACAGACGAAGGTAAATGCTTCTAAACTTATGTGTGACAGACCCGAAATTGTGCTATTCCAATCTCTTACAAAGAAGGTTTACCGTAGCCAAAAGTAAGATACGCATGTTGTTTGAAACTGAAGTGTGACAGATCGACAGACGGGCGGACCAAGCTTCTCATGGAGAAGTGTGGCCGCGCGTGGAAATTATTATTTCATTTAATTGCAGATAAAATTTTAATGATTTTTAATATTTGAAAATTGTTCGAAATCGTTTTAAAAGATTGGAATGGGATTGCTTGGGAGAATTATTGCTAATCTGGGTTTAGCAGAAAGAGATCGGAACGCGTTGATAATCTCCTTTAAGCGGAACAAAAGGAATTACATAGAATGAAGAGATGGAATGATAAAACGAGAGAGAGAGAGAGAGAGAGAGAGAGAGAGAGAGAGAGAAAGAGAGAGAGAGAGAAATAGAGAAATAGAGAAAGAGAGAGAAAGAGAGATAGAGAGAGAGAGAGAGACAGAGAGAGAAAGAGAGAGAGAAAGAGAGAGAGAAAGAGAGAGAAAGAGAGAGATAGAAAGAGAGAGAGAGAAAGAAAGAGAGAGAAAGAGAAAGAGAGAGAGAGAAAGAGAGAGACAGAGAGAAAGAGAGAGAAAGAGAGCGATAGAGAGAGAGAAAGGGTGTGAGAGAGAGAGACAGTGCGAGAGACAGAGAAGGGGGGGGGATAGAGCGAGCGCTAGATAGAGACAGAATCAGAGAGTGAGAAAGAGTGGTAGAAAGACGGAGGAAAAAGAGAGATAGATAAACAGAGAGTTATAGAGATAAAGAGAACACAAGAAAGATAAATAGAGAGGCAGATAGTGATAATAAGTGGTAGAAATAAAAAAAATCTATGCATTAACGAGTCACCGCTTATCAAGGCCCATAGGCCACTCGAGGATAAGGGTTAATGAGTTTATCAAGAGGACAGTGACACAACAACATGAAGATTGGTAACAATGGTTGAGACTGGTCAGAATTAGATTATTTAAGAGGCCTGCTCAACAGGAATTTGTTAACATTGGACTTGAAAACGACCATGCTATAGTCAACTGGGAAGCAGCTTCGCGGTATTGTGTTCCACAGAGGATTAGTTCTTGGAAATAAACTTTGCTAATGAAAGTTCTGTTTAGTTTTTTAGGTACACAGAGGGAGAAAGGAAAATTATTGATAGTGGTTGTAACTAGAAGTATTTTGTTATAAATGTTTTACAGGGAGGACAATAGATTCGAGCTCAGTCGAGCACCTACCATGAAAATAACGATAGAGTAGAGAAAGACTAGCAACCTCTCTTCTGTAAGAAAATTGTCGTAGGGAAAATAAGAGAAAAAAAACCTCACTAGATTTCGAAGCTGTTTCTATACTCTGTCAAGACAAAAACACAATGCTCTGAGTAGCACTTCTTCAGATGTGTCAACAGTATTCCATATAAGGACGTGTTTGACTCTTTTACAGGTAGAGAATTGCATCAGGAGTTAGATACCTTCCGGGCGGTAGAATGATCCAACTATTTTTCCAGCGACCTTAGCAACAGATTTGATGTATGTCTTCCATTTGATGTCTAAGGTGAAGGCCAGTCCTAAGTACTTATTAAAACAGGTTATCTCTTCAAGGAGAGAGCCATCCACTTCAAGGTGGTGAAAGTTACGATCCGAGCGTTGGAGGTGAAAGAAGATAAGCTTGGTCTTATATGTATTGAAAGTAACCAACTACCCTTTTTCTCCATTGCACTACGTGCTCAAGATCGGAAGAAAGAGAGCCAGAAAGATCTTGATCATTAATGTTCTTCGAAGTGTTGTCATAGATGGTTGTGTCATTTGCTAATAAATGAACTTAGAATGTGATTTTGGAGATGATTGATGAAGATCAGAAAGAGGGCTGGGCCTAGAATGTATACATGAGGCACGCCGGCATTGATACTATGTGCTTCAGACTTCTTCCCATCAACAAACACTTTTATAAACGTATCAGAGAGAAAGGATTTGATAGTAGAAAATACATTTCCAGATATTCCATAGCTAGCTAGCTTGTGAAGCAAACTTTTGTGTCAAACTCTATCAAAGGCCTTTGATAAATCAAGAGCTGTTGCTCTAGAGACGAATCAATAGATTCACTGATCCTGTGTGATATTACAGTCAGCACATCAGTAGTTGCTTTTGCAGGACGAAATCCATATTGCTTTTCACTTAGTAGATTGTGTTTGCTGAGGTGGTTAACAACTTCTGGATTTTTCACAGATTCAAGCAACTTACCCATGGCGCACAAGGGGACTGATTGGTCTGTACTGAGATGCAGAAGACTGATCTCCAGTATTTTTGGAATACTTGGAAGACTTACGAAGTTTTTTCGAAGTTGATGGAAGACATTTCTCCTTTAAGTAACGACTGAACAGCTTCATGCTAATTCTGGATCGATTTCCATAAAAAAGGACTTGCTGGCATCTACGTTCTTGATAAGTTTGGCAACATCCCGGACAGATATACGGATGTCTCTCAGAGTGTCCTAGGGGAATATTCAGACGGTAGGTGGCCCTGATCGCAAAGAGTGAAATTTGATGCAAAGTCTTTTGAAAAAGTTTGGCTTCATCAGATGCTGAGGAAATCACCCCTGATCCATTGGTGATGGTAGGAATAGAGGTAATACATCTGTTCAGGATCCTGTTTGTTATTCGTCCAAACTCTGGTTGAGCCAAAACTCTTGGAAACCAAAACTCTTGGGAACCAAAACTCTTGGTAACCAAGCCTTTGCTAAGCTACTCTAGATTTAACGGATTGAGCATAGGATTCTTTCGCGTCATTTATAACCCTTTTGCAGTTGTTGCAAGCAGTGCTAAAGACGGCTTTGGTTCCAGAGCATCTATTTTCTTAAGCAATTGAAACAAAGATTTCTGTGAGAAATGGTAGTGGCACATATAAGGGTGTACCACGGCATGGTGTTTGGTTTCTGTCGGAATTTTGGAGCATGAAGTTCTCAATACCAACGATTAACCAATCAGTTATATCAGATGTGATACTGGACACATTCTTAAAAAAAATGGAGTGCTGAGGAATTTCTGATATGAAAGATAAGCCATCGAGTATCGATATACTATGCTATGGAAAGTTTATCATGGGTCATGCTGCACTTTGTTTTTATCTAAATTGAGACAACTGAGTGATCGGATGATCCCAGCCGATACAGAATATTGGACGAGTACAGTTCAGGCCAAGTTGTTATGAAAAAGATAAAGAATACATGCCACATGTCCGTCAGCATCGGGTACGCGAGTAAGTTGGTCAACAATCTGTGTTTGATCATAAGCAATGGAAAAGTCGTGACAAAACATCCCTTCATCATCGGCCTTGTTTGAGTGAACTAGCAATTAAACATTGTCAACATTAAAGTCACCACAGACATGAATGCTGACAGAAAGGGTAAACTGACAAGATATGGTCAATTTTCTCAGAGATTCTCTCAAAAATAGTTATTCCGTCATTGTGCGTACGATAGAGGGCAAAGATGAATACGGTGATGTGAGTAAGTGCTTCACGGAAATACATAGGGCGATTTAGGGTCTTCTTTGGAGATGTCCCTACTCCATAGAAAGCTATTGTCTATGGCGATCATGAGTGTCGGGTTTTGATGTCATGTTCGAGTCGCCTTTAATTAGTAGAAACTGACGGGCTAATTCCAGTTTCACACAGAAAGAATAGGACCTGTTCAATAAGAAAGAAAATACAGAGAATCGATATGTGGTTGTGAGGAGAGAGAGAGAGAGAGAGAGAGAGAGAGAGAGGGAGAGAGAGAGAGAGAGAGAGAGAGAGAGAGATAGTGATGAAGTGCCAAAGAGAGAAGATAGATTGATATATAGAAAGAGTGGGAGAAATCGACAAATATATATATATATATATATATATATATATATATATATATATATATTTATATATATATATATATATATATATAAAGAGAGAGAATGGCAGGGTAATAGAGAGAGGCTAAAAGAGGGAGGGAGACAAAGAGAGATAGAGAAAGGGAGAAAGGTGAGATAAGGAAAAAGATAGGGTGAGGGAAAGGTAGAGAGGGTGGATATAGAGCGACGCAGAAAAAAGAGAGAAGCAAAGAGTGAGAAAGAGTGGTAGCGATATAGATAAAGGTGAACATTACAAGTTAGTTTAATTACTACCTAATTCGTGCTTTTAGTACATTACAAGTTAGTTTAATTACTATCTAATTCATGCTTTTAGTAAATTACAAGTTAGTTTAATTACTACCTAATTCGTGCTTTTAGTATATTACAAGTTAGTTTAATTACTACCTAATTCGTGCTTTTAGTACATTACAAGTTAGTTTAATTACTACCTAATTCGTGCTTTTAGTACATTACAAGTTAGTTTAATTGCTACCTGATTTGTGCTTTTAGTATATTACAAATTGGTTCAATTACTACCTAATTCATGCTTTTAGTACATTACAAGTTAGTTGAATTACTACCTAATTCATGCTTTTAGTACATCACAAGTTAGTTTTAATTACTACCAAATTCGTGCTTTTAGTACATTACAAGTTAGTTTAATTACTACCTAATTCATGCTTTTAGTACATTACAAGTTAGTTTAATTACTACCTAATTCGTGCTTCCAGTACATTACAGGTTAGTTTAATTACTACTTAATTCGTGCTTTTAGTACATTACAAGCTAGTTTACCTAATTCGTGCTTTTAGTACATTACAAGTTAATTTAATTACTACCAAATTCGTGCTTTTAGTACATTACAAGTTAGTTTAATTACTACCTAATTCATGCTTTTAGTATATTACAAGTTAGTTTAATTACTACCTAATTCGTGCTTTTAGTACATTACAGGTTAGTTTAATTACTACCTAATTCGTGCTTTTAGTACATTACAAGTTAGTTTAATTACTACCTAATTCGTGCTTTTAGTACATTACAGGTTAGTTTAATTACTACCTAATTCGTGCTTTTAGTACATTACAGGTTAGTTTAATTACTACCTAATTCGTGCTTTTAGTACATTACAAGTTAGTTTAATTACTACCTAATTCGTGCTTTTAGTACATTACAAGTTAGTTTAATTGCTACCTAATTTGTGCTTTTAGTACATTACAAGTTAGTTTAATTACTACCTAATTCGTGCTTTTAGTACATTACAAGTTAGTTTAATTGCTACCTGATTTGTGCTTTTAGTATATTACAAGTTGGTTCAATTACTACCTAATTCATGCTTCTAGTACATTACAAGTTAGTTGAATTACTACCTAATTCATGCTTTTAGTACATTACAGGTTAGTTTTTAATTACTACCAAATTCGTGCTTTTAGTACATTACAAGTTAGTTTAATTACTACCTAATTCATGCTTTTAGTACATTACAAGTTAGTTTAATTACTACCTAATTCGTGCTTCTAGTACATTACAGGTTAGTTTAATTACTACCTAATTCGTGCTTTTAGTACATTATAAGCTAGTTTACCTAAATCGTGCTGTTAGTACATTACAAGTTAATTTAATTACTACCAAATTCGTGCTTTTAGTACATTACAAGTTAGTTTAATTACTACCTAATTCATGCTTTTAGTACATTACAAGTTAGTTTAATTACTACCTAATTCGTGCTTTTAGTACATTACAGGTTAGTTTAATTACTACCTAATTCGTGCTTTTAGTACATTACAAGTTAGTTTAATTACTACCTAATTCGTGCTTTTAGTACATTACAAGTTAGTTTAATTACTACCTAATTCGTGCTTTTAGTACATTACAAGCTAGTTTAATTACTACCTAATTCATGCTTTTAGTACATTACAAGTTAATTTAATTAAACGTTACCTCTAAACGTTACCTCTAAAAAAAAAAAAAAAAAAACTCCGAAAGCAATTCAAAAAAAAAAAAAAAAAAAAAAAAAAAAAAAAAAAAATACCTTCTCAATTGAGGATCATCATCCGTTCCCGGCAGATCTATTCAGTCATCACTTCTGCATCATCTCATCAAATTCTGATTCCAGTTCACTATGCCTGCATCTACAAGATCTACATCTGTGCGCTGTGTTTCTTCCAACACCGAAGATGATGATGCAAGCGAATTAGATGTCCTGAGGGGTCTACTGAACGAACTCATTTCCGAAAACTGCCGCCTCAAAGAACAACTCAGTTGCTTACTCGCATCCAAACAAGAAAGCGATTCGCTTATCACTTCTCTCAGCCAAGACTTGCAATGCTTAATGCGGTGGAAATTGAGAGTTGAAGCGCAGTTAGCACCACCTTCTCGGCATGCAGAACTGTTACCCGAACTCTTTCCTTGTGAAGCTCCTCCCTGTGTCACTGAATCCTCAAGTCAAGAAAAGGGAGACGCAATTGCAAACGAAAAAGCTACGAAAAAAAAAGCCACGAAAGTTAAAGCTGCACCGAAATCGAAGAGAGCAGCCAAGCAAAGCCAACAGAACTCTAAGCCAAAGACATTGCCCGCCAACCAAACCTCTGCCACTCAACCAGCTCACGAGATCAAGGCCGCTAGTGTCAACCCCTCCACGGTTTCCCTCGAAAGTGCCAGGTCCAATGTAAATGACCTAGCTGCCTGGCAAACCTCCACAAACGGGCGTCATCATAAGCTCAATATTAACCAAACCAAAGTCCCTCTAGAGATCCCAGTGCCTGAGAATTGTGCAGTCGTTATCTATGGGGTTGAAGAATCGGCCTCGGCCGACTACAAAGAGCGTTTAGAGCACGACAAAAACGCAGTTTCTCAGTGCATCGGTGCTACATTCGAGTCAGACGATCAAGTTGCGCACATCCGCAAGGTTATGCGAATCGGTACGCTCAACAACAACCCATCGTCCCAGCGACCAAGACCTATCAAGATCATCTTCGCCGATCGTGAACAAACTGACTTATTCCTGAAAAACGGAGACAAAATCCGCACTGTCAACCAAACGTGGGGTTTTCGAGAGGAATATTCCCCCGAGGAGAGAATAAAACGGAGGACTGTAAAACGCGAGTTAACCGAACGCCAAGCGAAGGGAGAGAAGGGTCTCTTCATCAAGGACGGTCGCCTTATGAAGCGGTTCCTTTGGCTCAATCCTCTCATAGTCAGAGCCCCCTCCTAATCCCCAACACGGGTGGAGTCCTAACTCACCAGCACCCCAAAATCTGCCAATCAAATGAGCTGCCCACCCATGAGTCTGCCCTAAAAGTATTATATACCAATGCTTGCTCCCTTCTTCGCAAATTTTCCGAGTTGCAATTGCGAATTCAAGAATCCAATCCAGACGTCATTGTCATAACTGAAACCTGGCTCGAGAGTTGTGTCGAGGACTCCGAGGTGGACATCCCCGGTTTTGTATCATTTCGCTGCGACCGCGAAGGTGCCCGAGGCGGTGGAGTTATCGTCTACATCAGAGATCATTTGAAACCCCTTCAGCTAGAATTGCCTCCTCATGCGCTCCCTACAAAATTTTTCAATGCAGTTCTGTGTCAAATAGAGACTCGCAGATCTTCCTTTCCTATTCTCGCCCTTTACCGTAGCCCACAAGCAAACGAGGACGATAACCAGAGATTATGCAAGGCTATCGAAGACTTTTCGAGTCCCTCTGTTGATTGTCTGGTTGTTGGTGATTTCAACGCACCCTCTATTGAATGGAGCGACCATGTATGCAACCCCGCTTCGAACTTTGACTGCCAACTTCTCCAAACAGCTGAAGAGCAATTTCTCGTCCAGCATGTTGCATCAAACACCCGCTTTCGTGGTCAACAGGCGTCGACGCTCGATTTGGTGTTCTCAAAATACGATATGACGGTGTCAGATGTAAAATTCCAGCCACCCTTGTCGCGCAGCGATCACGCTGTCATCGATTTCATCCTACACACGGAACCTGTTACTCAATCACCAGATCAGTTGCCGATACACAATTATGCTGCACTGAATCATACCACTCTTCTTGATGCAGCTTCGACAATCGACTGGAATGCCATAGCCAATCTCCCCTCAGTTGAAGAAAAATGGTTAGCCACCAAACAGGCTATTCTCTGGGCGACTGATTTGGCTGTTCCATTCACTGTTCCTCGAAGGCGCCTTCAGCCCTGGATAACTAGCAGAATCAAAAGAGAATGGCGACTGAGAGGCATTGCATGGGCCGAATACTTGAGGCTTGGGACTCATGCATCATATGAAGTGTACCGTGAACAGCGAAACAGGGCAGAGTACATGCTGAGAATTTCAAGATTTCGATATGAGCAACGTCTGGCATCCAAAGTGAACTCAAACCGTAAAAGATTCTACGCCCACGTTAAGCGGAACAAGAGACTTGTGAACCGTATAGCAACGTTGAGAACTCCAGATGGAAGAACGATTAGCGACCCTGGTAAACAGTGCGAGCTATTTGCCGACAGGTTCTCCTCAATATACCGGGTGGACAACGAGCAACAACCTCCTCCACTGCCGACTTATGATGTTCAGCCAATGCAAGCTATTGAAGTCACTCCTCAAGAAGTTTTTGTGACCCTTTCCAGCATTCAAACCAACAAAAGCCCAGGACCTGACCATATCCATCCAGCAGTCCTTCGTGTTTTGGCGCAAGTTCTGGCAACTCCACTAGCGGACCTGTTTAATCACTCACTTTCAGACGGTGTCGTACCAGAGGACTGGAGAGTGGCTACAGTATGCCCCATTTTCAAGAAAGGCGCTAAAACCGACCCTCTTAACTACCGCCCCGTGAGCCTGACTTCAATCATCTGCAAAGTTATGGAGAAAATCCTGAAAAATGCATTGATGAACCACCTTGAACGAACCAAATCTTTGACTCAGACCCAGCATGGTTTCGTCCCAATGCGATCCTGCCTCTCCAACCTCCTTCTTACGGAAGAATGGATAACCAAGATTTTGGATGATGGCGATGCTGCGGATATCCTGTTTCTGGACTTCTCCAAGGCGTTTGACTCCGTAAACCACCGCCTGCTCCTTCACAAGCTTGATCGGTACAGGATTCACCGGGCCATCATCAGCTGGATTAGGTCGTTTCTACAAGCACGAACTTTTCGAGTTTCTGTGAGTGGATGCACTTCAGCAGAAGCAAATGCTTGCAGCGGAGTACCACAAGGTTCAGTGCTTGGCCCGATTTTGTTCCTCCTGTTCGTCAACGACCTTCCAGACTTACTTCAGGGCAAAGTTTTGCTTTTCGCTGATGATGTCAAACTCATAGCGCAAAGACGCAATCATGCCATCCTGCAAACCGATCTGGATTGTACTGCAAACTGGGCCTCAGACTGGGACCTTCCACTCAACGCAGCCAAATGTAGTCATCTTCCAGTTGGCGCGCGACCATCCCAGCTCTTCACTATCGGTCCGAACAACCATGAAATGGCCTCAGTATCTCAGGCAACTGATCTTGGTGTAAGAGTGGATAGCTCTTTCAAACCGTCTCGTCACTGCGTTGAAATGTCCAGCAAAGCCCGGGGCGTCTTGTTTCAAATTCGACGTTCCTTCATCAACCTGACGGCCGAAGTGTTCCGTCCACTCTATTTGACGCTTGTTCGACCTTTGCTGGAGTACGGTGTTGAGGCGTGCAGTCCCTATCTCCGAAAGGATATACTTCATGTTGAACGCATCCAGAGGCGTGCAACCAAAATGATTTCTGGCTTTGCCGATCTCTCGTATGAAGAAAGACTCCACCGTCTTCAACTTCCGACGCTCGAAATTCGAAGGATGCGAGGGGACCTCATCCTGGTTTACAAAATCCTGAATGGGCTCATCAATCTCCCCGCTGACGAATTCTTTACTCGTGCGCCAGACAGAGGCCTTCGAGGTCATGACCAGAAGCTCTACTGTCGTAAATTTCGGCTTCAGAGGCGTCAAGCATCCTTCTCAATTCGTTCTGTCAACCCCTGGAACAGGCTTCCCGCTGAGGTCATCCAAGCGCCTACTATCAGTGCTTTCAAGAGAAAACTTGATTTATTTTTGTACACTGATTAAATTTTTGCCTATCTTACATGGCTTGTGCGTATGCTTTCTTAGCCAAAAAAAAAAAAAAAAAAAAAAAAAAGAGCGGGGGAGTGAAAATATGCGCAGACAGAAGGAAAAAGAAAAGGAGAGACATAGCGTAAGAATAAGTGCGTGAAAGAGAGAGAGAGAGAGATAGAGATAAAGTAGGAGTAAACTAGTAAAATTTGTAGTATTAATATTTTTACATAACAGTGAACATACTCAGCATCCCAAAGATAAATCATGACAAATTTGATGCGATTAAGTCTATTCGTTTTGGAGCCTATCATTATTTGATGTTTTGCACATCAGCAGTAGTAATAGTAGCATTAAGAGTATTAACATTTTCACCTACCTCAACCCATGATTTTATTGGTGCATCAAGTGTGTCTCATGCAAAGTTAGCACAATTTTGTCGAGTAGTTTTGGAGCCTATACGTGATAACAGATGGACATAGGTACATGGTGTGTATGGTTGGACAAATGGACACCACCGCGGCTTATGGAATCTGTTATGCCGAGTTCGAACCCTATCGAATTATTGTGTTCATTTATCTTCTAGTATTGTTGGAAAATATATGAATACCCATCCTCACTCCCACAAGCTATCAGTTAAATGACAACTTGTGTTCAACCAATCGTTTGCAACAAGTATTTTGTATCAGCATTACATGATGCAAAAAGGGTTTAGCATAACACCAAAGCAGACAAAGTTTTGACTAGGAGTAGAGTGTAGTATCTGTCCACTTCATCTTTTCTGTCCCTAGTCAGTGAAAAAGGAATCCTTCTAGAGGCAATTTTTACTTTTGTCCCAATCTAAAGTACCACTTTTTGGGGGAACTGGATCTTCCTAATATTAAAAACTGACCTTGTTTCTAACTTTGTGGGGAGGCAAGTAAATAGAGACTAGTAGACAACCCTTTTTATTGCAAACATACAGACACGAAATCACCATTGTTGTAAGGATTACCAAACGATCACGACTGCTTCAATTCGTGAACAAATACTTTTTGACTCTTTTCTTCAGTCTTGTATTTCTTTCTCGTCTATTTCTTTCTCTTCCTCCATCATTTTCTCTTCTCTTTCTCTCTCTTCATTTGTTTTTTTCTTTTTCTTTTTTTTCTAATGATCCACCATTTATCAAGGCCAAATGCAACTTGAGAATAAAGATTAAAGAGATTAAAGAGTGGATTATTAGTTGAAATGATGAAGAATATTATGAGAGGATTGAAACTGATGAATTGAATGAACACAACTTACTGACTTATGAGGGCAGTTTATGACTATTATTTGCTGTCACTGAACTATGTTATAGCATGCAAGGAAGCACTCCCGGTGTATTATGTGCCTTTCTTTCTCTCTCATCCTGATTAATGTTTCACTTATCCCTCTGTTTGTTTTTACTCTAACTCTCCGACAACTACCACCGGCGTTATTAATGCTACCACTATCACCATGATTATCTCTATCCCCCCTTTCTACTGGCCAATCAACCAATCCGCTTACTCAGCTGTCCCTCCCGTAAAAAATCCTCCAATCAATAAAAAGCAAAAAGAAAGTTTAAAAAAAGAAGAGAGACAAAGACACCGAGAATTAAAACGTTTCATAGAAATTGATTTCTGAGAAAAACATTTTTATATTCATTTACGGCCATATTCTATATTATTACTAGCCGAAATACCCGACCCAGTAGGGTTCATAATAACAAAACACCCTTGGAACCTTTACTTAAAAAAAAAATGGAAATCGCTTCAGACAAGGCATGAAGACACTTAATGTAAGAAGCTAACAAGAACAAAAGATGATAATCACAAAGACAGGATATGCCTATTGGCCTAAGTCTTGAAAAGACCATGACTATAGGTAGGAGGAAAACAGTCAGCAGGAAGAGAGTTCCACAAGCCAGCAATTCATGGAAAGAAGCTACTGGAATAGGAAGCTGTATTACAATGAGGTATCAAAACAGCGAATTTATGGAGACCACTAGACCAACGAGTCAAGCGTGCTGGAACAAAGAAAGCATGGAATAGATCAGACAATGCTTAAGAACATATTCCATAATGGTAATTATAGAAAATACTGAGACTAGCAAACTAGCAACATCACGTCTGCAAGAAAGAGGGTGCAGTGAAAAAGAAAAGGTGGGAACAATCAAATTACAAATACGTTTCTGCACCTTACCAAGAACCTTCAAATCGGACAGATATTCACGAGCCCAAATGTGACAACAGTTCTCCATACATAGTCTGATAGTAGATTCAGGTAGATTCTTTCACAGAACTACAGGCTTGTGGAACTCTTTTCCTGCTGACTGTTTTCTTCCTACCTATAGTCTTGGTCTTTTCAAGACTTATACCAATAAGCATCTCCTCTATTTGCGATGATCATCTTTCGTTTTTGTCAGCGCCTTACGTCAATTAGCTTCATGCCTTGTCTGGAGCGATTTCCATAAAAAAAGATTTGAAATATAGAGAATAGCCGCAGGTGTGAGAAGGTGTTTAAAGCGATAGAGAAAACCGACTTTACGAGAAACATAAAGATCAATTGATCTAATATATGAACTCCAGTAAAGATTTGATATGAAAGAAAGACCAAGAAGTTTCAGAGTCGATCTCTCCTCAAGAGCAGAGCCATCCATGAGAATCTCAGGAAGAAAAGAAAAGTGACCATACATAGTCCAAAGATGGAAATACCGCTGTCACACTTGAGAGTTGCCCACATAGCACTCTTTCCTGCCTTGACGTAGTAGAAAATCGACTTGGAAATCTGGTGCGGAGTGATCTTTTCTCTTCCATACAACTCCTTTCTCACAGAAGAGACGTTTCTAGTCTCCCTGTGCTCTATTGTTATTACCATGGAAGGGGTTCGACTGGATTTCTATCTTTGGCTCTTCTTTCAGCTGACAACAATTTCAATCTTCGTTTTTACCCCGCCTAATAAACCGGTATCGTCCGGGCCTTCGGGCCTGGATTTACGCCGGTCTATTGGTTGTCTGGCCCTGTGCAGTTCTAGGAGGTGCACCCTCCCAGGCTTTGCCTTCTCACCCTTTGAGATGAGGTTAGTTTATTGCTAATCGCCTGAGGCGCCCCTACCGGGGAATGCCGACGGGGCTGCCCAGGCAATTTTTAAACAGCCAGAGCGCTGTTTTTTCCCACTTTCCGGACCTTGTGTCACATCTTACCTTGTGGGAGGAAGATAAATCGAAACAATTTCAATCTTCGTAAAGGGACATAAAAATAGTGCATAACTGTTTTTTTTCGTGGAATTCATTTTATCTGCCAAACGACGGATATTCTTCTAGTCTGATCTATAACTATAAAAGAGAAAATTTGTTGCGTGTTTGTTTGGTTGGTTGTTTGTTACAGCGATCGACATGTTAATTGTCAGAAAACTCAAAAGGATATGCAAAAAGGATAACATTTTTCATGGAATTTAATGATTTTATTTATCTTCAAAATTTTACAAAAAACTTCCTAATATATTAAATTTTCTTTATAAAATATATATAACTTGGTTCGTCCAAACACACATAAGCTAACGATCTTTTGATTCCATTTTGCGTCACTAGGAACTCTCTTCCTGCTGACTGTTTTCGTTCTACCTATAATCTTGGTCTTTTCAAGACTAAGGCCAATAAGCACCTCCTGTCTTTGTTCTTGTTAGCTCCTTACATCAAGTGGCTTCATACCTTGTCTGGAGCGATTTAAAAAAATAAAATAAAATTCGGTACAAGGCACAAAATATAAAGAGAGTTAATTATGTGTTAAGCGTATCTCTTAATTATATTATCGTTTCTTTAGACCATTTTTAAATGTGTTATATTGGCTCGGGCGCCTCTCCAACACCCGGTAAGACTATCATATCATTAGACAATATTTATCACGTTTATGGGACAGAACACTTCTATCGAGACTGACCGAAAGGCTTTCCCTACTACTCTCTCTTTCGTTCATATCTAACGTTATATCCTCCTACATATCATCGACTTCGGTTTCTCACGATTTTTGTACATCATAATTTTGGTGACCCCTTTGTGATTTCTGTCTTAAATGCTTCCTGTTTTCTAATATAACCGCCATAGTACTAACATGCTAATACACTCACTACCAAACGTATCCACCTTTATATTAAGCACCAAGACCAAACACAACTTTTCTAGAGTAAAATTTTACGATGAATTCGATGGTTGTATTGATTATGAATTAGAATGTTTTACAATAATGTCGTGGGTCTGGGTTCGTATCTAAAATCAATGAATAGTAAAGACGACGTATTACTTTATTTTAGCAATTACAAAAATTAGATAAAAATGATGATATGGGGTTCAGGGCTGGGAGGATGAGTACACAGGGTTCACAATACTTCACTAGAAACGCCGGATATCTCTGGATATAATTGAACGGAATGCCAACTAAGGAGATAAACAAATATCACCGACATTATTTTCCACGTTATCATTTTTTTTTATATAAAACTTCGTGCAACTTTGAGACCCCAATTTTGGAAGATTTGTGAAGTGTAAAATTACCCCTCAGTTGCAATTCATCCCAAGTCCATTTCGACCCAGTGTTTGAGGAACTGCAAGGGTTGCATCGATACGTTGAATAAAATCTATCTTTTGCAGACTATTTATTAAAAAAAATATATGCCTACAAACCAAATTACTCTACAAACATAGTTTTTTTTATGTAAGATATCTACAGTTTTGGCAGAAAATGTCATAAAACCTAACCAACCATTTTTCTACGAACGTGCAATCACACACACACACCACACATGCACGCACACATACATACACATGAGAGTTTGAATTACCTACTAGAACCCCATCCTGGAGTGTCTTCGGTCTCTCTGTACAAGGGGTTGTCAGGATAACATGACATGAGGATAGTTCACCCTACAAGTAAACCTTGACCAAATATTCAAAATAACATAGCACAAATAAGATCCCCTCGACACGGCTATACACTGGCCCACACGAGGAATTGTGTACCTTCTCCAAGTAATGCTACCTTAAGTAAAAGCACTTAGCTGGATACTACACCAGACTAGATGAATTCTTCCCCTGGAATCCGGTAAAATATAGTATAACAAACTTAACTGGTCAATTGAGGAGAGGGACATTAATATTCTTAACTTATTTACTAACTCAACGTTTGACAGGTAAAGGAGAACTTGAATGGAATATTCGAATATCTATGTATCTGATATAGAGATTAAGTGTTAGCCACAGGAAGGGACCCCTTTGATTTCTGAGAACTTCGATTGAAGTAAAATGAAACAAAATACACATACAAAGATAGCTTAGAATCTAGTCCGTATAAAATGACAGAATGAAAGGAACATTGAACAGTCAGTACAATAAGCATTGCAACATTAGTAACAAGGTTTCTCGTACTACTACTACTACTACTGCTGATGTTGCCACAATAACCATTGCGTAATGGCATGTGTTCAATGAGAAAATAAGTGAATGGAACCATTCACATGCGAAGAATCGGTAGGTTTCTGGAAGACGCGACGTAAAGAGGAAACTGGATTTTGAAACGAATCGGCAGAAAACAAACAAATAAACAAACAAACTAAGGACAAAAAATAAAAATGATACAAAAAAAAAATTTTCGTCCAAGAAGCAACATCTGTAATGCCAAAATGTCTGCACACGCAATATAACTACATAGACCAGGGGCGGGCAACCTTTTCAGAGTGAGGGCCAGATGAAACTTTTGGAAGGAGATCGCGGGCCGGAGTGAAAAACGAAATCTCAGAATTACTATATTTTGTTTACATGAATAAATTGTACAAAAATTGCATTGAACACTCTACAAATCTGATATTTTTTCTCAAGAGATTTCTGTATGTGATGTTATAAAAGGCGCCGACGAAGAGCCATTTTGGAATCATAAAAAATAATGACGGGGGAAGTAGCAAGTTGATCCAGCATTCGTTTTGACACACCTCACATAAGTTCTATGTTTTATGCCCTTTCCTCGTCTCTCGTTTCCTCTTTGCCTCTCTCTTTCTCTTTTTATATTTTTATCTCTTAATAGTTAAAGAAAAATGAAATATACATGCATCATCGCTTTCTGATATTTATACATTTTTATTCCACTGTAAATCTTAATTGAAACCTACTTTTACGTCTATGTCACAAAAGGATATGAGTTTTACTGGGAGGTCAGCGGGCCGGATTGCAATAATAAAGCATAGCAGGGTGGCGGGCCGGACGCTAAGCCTTCGCGGGCCGGAGGTTGCCCGCCCCTGACATAGACAATCAACCAGTTCTTAAAAGATTTGGAACTGGGATTCTCTGCTGCGTCGGCGCGACTATTACATGACTGTCTCTCCCTCTCCTTCTCTCTCTCTAACATACTCTCTCTATATATATATATATATATATATATATATATATATATATATATATATATATATATATATATATAATTTGATGTATACGCGTATGATATTATATGGTGTTAATATATGTATGTATAGATTTTAAGTATTTACTTCAACAATACTCAAACCGTGAGTAGAACTTAGTAAAGTATAAACATATATTTATAACAATTACGCTACACAGAGGCGTTCGCATTTCATTCACCGTCAGGAATCGTCAGGTCAAGTGCACAGATTTTTTTTTACTGTTTGTTTTTATATATCCACGTGATGTTTAGTCTAGCTAACTTATCAATCAGATTCGTTGTTATTTCTCTCCCAGATTTTAAAACAAGGTATAACAACCATAGCAACACTTTCAAGAACAAAAAATGCCGATTCAAAATATCACGAGCGAACCATTACTAGAACTTAAAGAAAGCGGACGCTCGCCAATAAGTGAGCGGAAATTAGTACGATGGGCCAGTAAATGTAGATAGTTAGACGACCTGTGTGGATTATGTTTGAATGAGAAGCTTGAAATTTAAAATTTTAAAGTTTCAAAAACCTACTAAACTCTAGAAGCGAAATAACAATAAATTGTAGGAAGAGAATACACTTTACTTAAAAATAACAACATACATAATAAATAAATAAATAAAAAAAGCTAAATCAACATCTAAAACATCAAATTATTTAATTCACGCACGTGCTAAAATAAAGTCAATTATTAGCTCGACACTCGCAAGAAAGAGATGTCAAGTAAAGCTCAACCGATCCTTTGCCTGACAGAGGCTCAACCATTGGCTAATGATAGCATTAACCCGTGGGAAGGAAATAACAACGAATCTGATTGGTTAGTAAGCTAGACTAAACACTACATCGATATATAAAAACAAACAGTAACAAATAATCTGTGCACTTAGCCTGACGATTCCCCGCAAGGATGAAATGCGTACGCCTCCGTGTAGCTTAATTGCCAAATCCTGTCTGAAAACTTTCATTTAATTTGGTTTATCTATTTGTTTGTTATTTTTACGGCAAATCCACGTTTTTTTTTTGTGTTCCTTGATAAAAAAAAAACACTACTTATTGTAGTTGTCTATTTGAAGGGTTTCTTTTGTCTTTTTTTTTGCGGGATGCAAACTGTTTTGATCTCTAACCCAACATTGTAATTATTCCATTGATCGTTTTATCGGCTCAGCGACGTATCTTTTATATATTAAACTAGATGAACACCCGTCCCAGGATGGGTAAAATAAATTTCCGAACGGAACAGTTTTGCATCACCTTTATATCTCCTTACAAAGATTAAAATCAACATATTATGCAACTAAACCTTATATCTAGAATTCTTACTCCAATTTTGATCAAAATTCCTTTACGGCTATGGATGAAATTTAATGCACATTTGAAACATTGGGATTTTTAGATTGGAAGTTTTCTTATATCATGTCCCTAAAAACCCTTTAGAATTGTCCGAAAAGAACCTGACATTTGGGGAATATTTTATCTCAGCAACTAAAGTTACAGAAAGACTCAACAATTTTTTTTGTGTGTGTGTGTGGGGGGGGGAGGCTACACCGAGAGGCATGTGCACCCGGTATTTATAGTGAAACGGAAGAGTACATGTTGTCCGTAAAAGTAAGGACCATAACACATATAGTAAAGTATGAACTTATATTTATGGCAATTAAGCTACAGAGAGGCGGCCACGTTTCATGTCCGCAGGGAATCATTAGGCTAAGTGAATAATGAAAATCTATACACAACATATTATATCACCTTATAATATTATACGTGTGTACATGAAATAATAACACTTCATATATATATATATATATATATATATATATATATATATATATATATATATATATATATATGTGTGTGTGTGTCTAGGGTGAGTCTGTAACCCGGTTCGAACCTAATGACCGTCTGAGATTACCATTCCCTACACTGATGAGAGAAAAAGCTTAAAACGATGGCGCTTGTAGGTAAACATAATTTAATATTATTTACTTAAAATTAATATTGTATATATATATATATATATATATATATATTGTACATATATTATATTACTTTTGTAGATGTTAATCCGTTGAAACCCCAGTGTTTATAAAATGTTCTCAATAACAAGAAGAGCTGTTTTTTTAGTATACATTTTTATTCATGCAAACATTGGCTACATATGTGCATACATGTTTCAGTTGTACTCTTCATAGAGAGTCAACCTCTTCAGACCAAAACGAGGAATTGAAATCTTTGGTCTGAAGAGGTTGACTCTTTACGAAGAGTACAACTGAAACATACATGCACATATGTAACAAATAGTACACGTATTGTATTGGTTTCTGTAGATGTAAATCCGTTGAAACTCAAGTGTTTATAAAAAGTGCTCAATAACAAGTAAAGCTGTTCTTAAGTATACATTTTTTATTTATACAAACATTATTGGTTACATATGTGCATACATGTTTCGGTTGTACTCTTCACAGAGAGTCAACCTCTTCAGACCTCCTGTCTTCTTTGGTCTGAAGAGGTTGACTCTCTGTGAAGAGTACAACCGAAACATGTATGCGCATATGTAATAAATAATGCTTGTATGAATAAAAATTTATGCTATATATATATATATATATATGTATATATATATATATATATATATATACAGACACACGAATTATCCATATTTATTTGCGTTGATGAGAGTAAAGAAAGAAGATGGACGACTTTTTCGATCACGAATTGATATAACATATTTTTAAAATAAAAGCCGTCGTAAAATAACGAAAGAAAAAATTATGCTCATAAATTCCTCAACATCAATCGTTTTGGCGGGAATATATATTTGTTTGGCCGATATTTTTATATTATTTTCCCCGGCCCGCTACTTTGCAGCTCATGTCTACGCGGCCATTAATGTCAAATGTGACGTCCACGCCCATAACTGAAATGTTATCCGCTTAATAACGGACAATAAAGTGTCCGCGCTAGCACAGCAATTGTTATGAATATGATAGACGGTGTGTTGAGATGAGCGTGGGGGGGGGGGGGAGATAGATGAGACAATTAATTGGATATTGGAAGAGGGGCTCGGATTTAGACCTGGATCAGGTAACCGAAAAAATGGGCCGTAGGTAAATTTGTGCCTTACTCGTGCGAAGGCTGACGAAAGAAAAGGACCGGCATGCTTTAGATGCACCCACTCAATTTGCGCGTTTAGTGCTGTAAGTTAGAATAGCGTGACACCTCGACGGACTAACAGAGCCTCTTATAGAGATCTTTTATTTCATGAAAATCGCTCAAGACAAGGCATGAAGCCGCTTGATGTAAGGAACTAATCCTAATAATAACAAAGGGAAAGGAAAGTAGAATCACTTCAAGGCAATCCAAGCCTGAAAGAGACCCCACCAACAGCGTTCAATTCTCAAGACTCCAAACAGGCTTGCTAATAATTGAGTCCCTTCAAGAGTCCAATAGGGAAGGACGGAGTTACAAGGCTAGCTGGAAAAAAGTCTATCCCTAAACTGGTTGAGTGGCTGATCTGAAACTGTTTTTTTTTATCATGACATCATTGTTGTATAGCCGTCCCGAAATGGACCGTGGCAGTTTTCGCTTTGTATAACTGTCCCGGAATGGGCCGTGGCAGTTCTCGTTTAAACAACTGGTCATTTTTAACACCAAAAATGTATATGTTGCATACGTTTTAATTTCTCGTACCTTTACTTCTTCGTCGAGGAGGGGCACCGTCTCGATGTCGTCTAGTGGTTGAGTCTTTCTTCGTTTCTGTACTGCCGTGAACATCGCCGTCCGTAGTGTCTGCAACAAAACCTTCATAATTCGATTCACGAGACAAACAACCTTTTAAATGTTGATTCTGTTTATTTCAGGCGTCAGTCTACCGTCGATCTTGGAGATGTTTCACCAACGTTAAGAGAGAGATGAAATTACTACTCTATCGTAGTTAATTCCTAGCTGAAGTCCTTAGCCATTCGAGCAGGGGGGGAAGAAGGAATCTCATGCCTTTAATTCCCCTAATCAGTTGAAGACTACATAGAGAAATCGTCTGTTCGGCTTGCGTCCCAAACCAAGACTGTCAAAACTCAGTTTCCCCACACAAAAGCCCGTGACGGCACAGAGCCCCGATGCGCAGGTGCACCTTGACCCTTGATCTGAGGTCTCCTCAACGTGGTGGGCCCGTCAACGTCTGTGAGCTCCGACTGTGAGAACCAGTTCATTTTGCACTCGACTGAACGGGTCCACCCGCACTAAATCGCGCAAGCCAAACCAAACGATCTCCCACATACGCCCACTTCAAAATGCGTCCGGGCCATTATCCAACAATCATCACTAGAATGTAAGATTGAAAGTTTTTTTCCAAATCATTGAATATGCAGCGAAAGCAACATACCGTTTTCTTATGTTGTTCAATAGTAAAAAAAAGCCTGATTTTGTTCATCCTTGACGAAGCAGCGGAAGCTAAATACTGCTATCGTATGTTGTTCTATTGATGAAGGTTGGATTTTTTAAAAAGTAATTCAGAAAGAAGCAGGAGCAATCTACCATTTTCTTATGTTGTTCAATAGCAAATAAATGCTTGATTTTTTTTTAAATCCTTGAAAAAGCAGCAGGAGTAACATATCACTTTCTTATATTGTTCAATAGTAAATGAAAGCTTGATTTGTTTTTTAAAAAATCCTTGAGAAAGAAGCTGGAACAACATTTTCTTTTGTTGTTCAATTAATGAAAGTTGAACTTTTACAAATCATTGAAGAAGCAACAGGAGCCAATTACCGTTTTCTTACGTTGTTCAATATAAATGAAAGCTTGAATTTTTTAATCCCCGAAGAAGCGTCAGGAACAATATACCGTTTTATTATGTTGTTCAATTGATGAAGGTTGAATTTTTTTACATCCTTGAAGAAGCAGCATGAGAAACGTACCGTTTTCTTACGTTTTTCAATAGAAATTAAAGCTTACATGTTAAAAAAATCTTTGAAGAAACAACAGGGGCGGCATATCGTTTTTTATGTTGTTCAATTGATTATGGTTTGATTTTTTAAATCCTTGAAGAAGCCACATATCGTTTTTTATGTATTCAATAGTAATGAAAGCTTTAATTTCTTTACATCCCTGAAGACGTAGGAGCCACATATTGTTTTCTTATGTTGTTCAATTGATGAAAGTTGAATTTCTTAATGACAGCTTATTTTTTTGAAGAATAAAACAGGAGTAGGAGCAACATACCGTTTTCTTAGGTTTGTGAATTGATGAAGGTTTGTGAATTGATGAAGGTTTGTGAATTGATGAAGGTTTGTGAATTGATGAAGGTTTGTGAATTGATGAAGGTTTGTGAATTGATGAAGGTTTATGAATTGATGAAGGTTTGTGAATTGATGAAGGTTTGTGAATTGATGAAGGTTTGTGAATTGATGAAGGTTTATGAATTGATGAAGGTTTATGAATTGATGAAGGTTTGTTAATTGATGAAGGTTTGTGAATTGATGAAGGTTTGTGAATTGATGAAGGTTTGTGAATTGATGAAGGTTTATGAATTGATGAAGGTTTGTGAATTGATAAAGGTTTGTGAACTGATAAAGGTTTGTGAATTGATGAAGGTTTATGAACTGATGAAGGTTTGTGAATTGATGAAGGTCTGTGAATTGATGAAGGTTTATGAAGTGATGAAGGTTTGTGAATTGATGAAGGTCTGTGAATTGATGAAGGTTTGTGAATTAGACCACAATGAGAAGTGGTATGAGCACAAGCCCGAAGTGGTACAGGAGAACGACAATGTCAAACTTCTTTGGGACATGCGCATACAGTCCAAAGGGGTTTACCATCATGCTTAGTAGTATATCATTGATGACAGTGCTTAACGCGAGAAGAGGGCCTTACATTTACAATCATCTACAGATAGATTGTTTCGCTGTATCACAACAATTAAGTGCGGCTTGACTAACACCCACCGCAAGCCAGGGATCGAACCTACAACCATATAGTTGATAGTCGGTAGTTCTAACCACTTGACCAACGGTTTTATATAAACACTGATCGCTACTAAATAGTCCTTCATTCATTTATTTATTTATTTATTTATTTATAAAGAGATTTGCATTACGTTAAATAGAAGGAGGCGATATCATTAACGACAATTCTCAATCTGAGAGATGGGGGGAGTAGTAAATGTGACGCATGAAACTCCCGCGCAGAAACAAAAATTTACAATATATTTCTCATTTTATTTCCATCATAGTTCACATGGTAAATATTATAGTTCACATGGTAAATATTATAGTTCACATGGTAAATATCATAGTTACCATTGTAAAGATTATAGTTCACATAGTAAATATAATAGTTCACATAGTAAATATCATAGTTCACATGGTAAATATTATAGTTCACATGGTAAATACTATAGTTCACATGGTAAATACTATAGTTCAACTGGTAAATATCATAGTTCACATGGTAAATATTATAGTTCACATGGTAAATATCATAGTTAACATTGTAAAGATTATAGTTCACATAGTAAATATTATAGTGCACATGGTAAATATTATAGTTCACATAGTAAATATCATAGTTCACATAGTAAATATCATAGTTCACATTGTAAATATTATAGTTCACATGGTAAATACTATAGTTCACATGGTAAATACTATAGTTCAACTGGTAAATATCATAGTTCACATGGTTAATATCATAGTTCACATGGTAAATACTATAGTTCACATGGTAAATACTATAGTTCACATAGTAAATATCATAGTTCACATGGTAAATATTATAGTCTACATGGTAAATATCATAGTTCACATGGTAGATATCATAGTTCACATGGTAAATATTATAGTTCACATGGTAAATATCATAGTTCACATAGTAAATATCATAGTTCACATGGTAAATATAATAGTTCACATAGTAAATATCATAGTTCACATGGTAAATATCATAGTTCACATGGTAAATATCATAGTTCACATGGTAAATATCATAGTTCACATGGTAAATATTATAGTTCACATGGTAAATATCATAGTTCACATGGTAAATATCATAGTTCACATGGTAAATACTATAGTTCACATGGTAAATATAGTTCACATGGTTAATATAATAGTTCACATGGTAAATATTATAGTTCACATGGTAAATATTATAGTTCACATGGTAAATATAATAGTTCATATGGTAAATATAATAGTTCACATGGTAAATATTATAGTTTATATGGTAAGTATTATATTTTACATGGTAAATATCGTAGTTCACATGGTAAATATTATAGTTCACATGGTAAATATTATAGTTCACATGGTAAATACTATAGTTCACATGGTAAATATAGTTCATATGGTAAATATAATAGTTCACATGGTAAATATTATAGTTCACATGGTAAATATTATAGTTCACATGGTACATATAATAGTTCACATGGTAAATATTATAGTTCACATGGTAAATATTATAGTTCACATGGTAAATATAATAGTTCACATGGTAAATATTATAGTTCACATGGTAAATATTATAGTTCACATGGTAAATATAATAGTTCATATGGTAAATATAATAGTTCACATGGTAAATATTATAGTTTATAGTTCACATGGTAAACATTATAGTTTACATGGTAAGTATTATATTTTACATGGTAAATATCGTAGTTCACATGGTAAATATTATAGTTCACATGGTAAATATTATAGTTCACATGGTAAATACTATAGTTCACATGGTAAATATAGTTCATATGGTAAATATAATAGTTCACATGGTAAATATTATAGTTCACATGGTAAATATTATAGTTCACATGGTACATATAATAGTTCACATGGTAAATATTATAGTTCACATGGTAAATATTATAGTTCACATGGTAAATATAATAGTTCACATGGTAAATATAATAGTTCACATGGTAAATATTATAGTTCACATGGTAAATATTATAGTTCACATGGTAAATATAATAGTTCATATGGTAAATATAATAGTTCACATGGTAAATATTATAGTTTATAGTTCACATGGTAAACATTATAGTTTACATGGTAAGTATTATATTTTACATGGTAAATATCGAAGTTCACATGGTAAATATTATAGTTCACATGGTAAATATTATAGTTCACATGGTAAATACTATAGTTCACATGGTAAATATAGTTCATATGGTAAATATAATAGTTCACATGGTAAATATTATAGTTCACATGGTAAATATTATAGTTCACATGGTACATATAATAGTTCACATGGTAAATATTATAGTTCACATGGTAAATATTATAGTTCACATGGTAAATATAATAGTTCACATGGTAAATATTATAGTTCACATGGTAAATATTATAGTTCACATGGTAAATATAATAGTTCATATGGTAAATATAATAGTTCACATGGTAAATATTATAGTTTATAGTTCACATGGTAAACATTATAGTTTACATGGTAAGTATTATATTTTACATGGTAAATATCGTAGTTCACATGGTAAATATTATAGTTCACATGGTAAATATTATAGTTAACATGGTAAATACTATAGTTCACATGGTAAATATAGTTCATATGGTAAATATAATAGTTCACATGGTAAATATTATAGTTCACATGGTAAATATTATAGTTCACATGGTACATATAATAGTTCACATGGTAAATATTATAGTTCACATGGTAAATATTATAGTTCACATGGTAAATATAATAGTTCACATGGTAAATATTATAGTTCACATGGTAAATATTATAGTTCACATGGTAAATATAATAGTTCACATGGTAAATATAATAGTTCACATGGTAAATATTATAGTTCACATGGTAAATATTATAGTTCACATGGTAAATATCATAGTTCACATGGTAAATATCATAGTTCACATGGTAAATACTATGGTTCACATGGTAAATATAGTTCACATGGTTAATATCATAGTTCACATGGTAAATATAATAGTTCACATGGTAAATATTATAGTTCACATGGTAAATATTATAGTTCACATGGTAAATATTATAGTTTACATGGTAAGTATTATATTTTACATGGTAAATATCGTAGTTCACATGGTAAATATTATAGTTCACATGGTAAATATTATAGTTCACATGGTAAATATCATACTTCACATGGTAAATACTATAGTTCACATGGTAAATATAGTTCACATGGTAAATATAATAGTTCACATGGTAAATATTATAGTTCACATGGTAAATATTATAGTTCACATGGTAAATATTATAGTTTACATGGTAAGTATTATATTTTACATGGTAAATATCGTAGTTCACATGGTAAATATTATAGTTCACATGGTAAATATTATAGTTCACATGGTAAATATCATAGTTCACATGGTAAATACTATAGTTTACATGGTAAATATAGTTCACATGGTTAATATCATAGTTCACATGGTAAATATAATAGTTCACATGGTAAATATTATAGTTCACATGGTAAATATTATAGTTCACATGGTAAATATTATAGTTTACACGGTAAGTATTATATTTTACATGGTAAATATCGTAGTTCACATGGTAAATATTATAGTTCACATGGTAAATATTATAGTTCACATGGTAAATATAGTATACATTTCTGAATAATTGGTTTAAGGAAAGATTAATAGTTCGTCACATTTTTCGCTAATGCTTAATAAAACTCATACTTTTCAGACATAATACTTCTTCAGGCAGTTTTTATTTCACTTAAAACAAATTCTAAACTAAAACATAAAAACAAACATAAGTAACCAATACCAAATACCTATCACATAAATGTAAAGAGAACGAAAACAGATAATTGCTGCAACAAGTTTATCTATGGAAATCGCTCCAGACAAGACATGTAGTCCATTGATGTAAGAAGGTAAAAAAATACTACTTCAATGTAAACAAAAACTAGCCAACGATAAGTGTTAGATGAATATATTCCGACCCAGAAAACCGCAATTCTTCTCCCTTTGTCAGAAACATCGCCCATGAAATGTGAGGACTAAATGACAAAATAAGGGAACCGAGAGTTACGAGAGGTCCACTTTCTACTCTTTTTCTTTAACTGGCAATGTTTAAACGACGTAAGGAAAATCAAGCCAAAAATGTTCTGTGCGCCAATAAATGGCTTAAGAAAATGTTACTTTTAGAGGCTTTTGATAAAGCGAAACATGCTTTTTTAACGCACATATAGCCATAACAAATATTTTACCAATGATAGTTATATATATATATATATATATATATATATATATATATATTACTATGTAAGTGGTCCCGAATTTCTACGTTATATATATATATATATATATATATATATATATATATATATATATATATATATATATATAACGTAGAAATTCGTAATAAATTTTTCAATAAAAAAAATAAGGTATTAAAGAAAACAATGGTGGCATTAAACTCAATTAGGGGCGATAAGAGAATTTCTTTACAATGATAAACAATGTTATGATATCATAAAAAGAGATAAAATATAATAAAATGGAGTGAAGTTAGATATGGTATATGAAATTGTAACATTGGGAAATAGAGTCGTTAAATAATAATTATTATTGGTAGATGGAAGTCAATAATAATAGTTTGAAATAATACAAAAAAGTGGGAACAATTAATATATATATATATATATATATATATATATATATATATATATATATATATTCAATAATATAATAAGTTTAATATAGCGGTGTCTATATTACAATATTGCAATAACTAAGATGTATGTTTAATAATGTTACATATATGAGATTAAATAAAAAGTTAAAATTGCATGCGCTTATCTCACTTGCTTTTGCAGAGCCTTAGGAACTTTTTGAGAAACCTTAGGCTTCTGAGGAACTGTTGTAGTTTGATGTCTCTGAGGTGTGCATACTCTTTTTTATACACTCTTGCAGTTGGGATCCACATGTGTCGCCTTCGTCGTCTTTAATCAAATAATATGACACGGTTGTTATATTTTCACTCACCGATGCTTGTATAAACCATTATACGCCCATGTCGTCGTCGTCGTCGTCGTCGTCGTTGTGAACCCAGATTTTTGCTTGTCTGCGGATACAATCACTCGGAAGCCGATGTTGATTTATAAAATGGTTTATTTCAAAAGAGAGACAGTCACAGTACGCGTAGGAGAATAAGAGAGAGAGAGAGAGAGAAAGAGAGAGAGTGAGAGAGAGAGAGACAGGCAGGCAGGCAGGCAGGCAGGCAGGCAGGCAGGCAGGCAGGCAGGCAGGCAGGCAGGCAGGCAGGCAACCAATCAGACATAGATAGACAGATAGCCTGTTTTGCTATAACCAGCCACACTGTGTGCATTTTAACCCATTGGGCACAGCACCATAGACACGTCTTTCCTGCTTGAAATCTTGCTAGCCAAGAGGCAGAAAATCTTCCCCTCAAAATCACGTGGTTTAACGACTTCCGTCTGGGCCCACCTCTTATCATTAAAAATTGTCACTTAAACTTTTCCATTCGAATACGGCCCTGCTTATGTAACAACGGTCTTCTTTTTGAATAGAACATTTGATTCGTGTGACAAACATACAACATTTACAGAAACTAGAGAGAGAGGGACATATAGTAATGCAATCTTGGCTAAGATGGAGAGAGAGAGAGAGAGAGAGAGCGAGAGCGAGAGAGAGAGAGAGAGAGAGAGAGAGAGAGAGAGAGAGAGAGAGAGAGAGAGAGAGAGAAGCATAGATAGACAAAAATTAGCCGCCCTTATGTTAGATTATTTTATCGTTTACTTCACTCCATTTGGGTTTTAGGATTAGCACCGAGTGTTTGCGTTGACTGGCTCTGAAAGATGACGGGAACCAGAGACCATAATACACGTCAGTGGAAATAACGCAAAATCTTTAACTCATTCACTGATGTTACATTTCTGACCCCACGTCAATCATTTCTAGTTTGTTGTTTTCGACCACTCTGCCATTCTTTGGCATTCATTATGTAACGACATCTCGGTGGGGAAACGCTTGTCCAGACTAATGCCGGCCATCTTGGCGGCTTTTTGATAGCAATTGCTTAGAAATGTATGATATATAACTAATGAATATTTTTTTCAAAGAAGAAAAAAATGTATTTTATGCTCTTGTGCTGAAATAACTAGCAATCTATGTCATAAATTCAATTTCTGTCGATTCATTTTCTTTTAATTTTGTCCGACATTTGATGAAAATGTTTGATATTTATTTCGCATTTATTTGTAAATTCTATTAATAAAATACAATTCTCTGATGTGCTAGGTGCGTTCAGATTTGTTATGTTCTATTAGATCCAATCAATATAAACACAATTATCTGTTTGATGTGTCTGTAAACGATCTCGAAATGTGTATTTCCTGTTCAAGGGGCCGTGGTTTATGTATTGGGATTTTCATGCATTATTTTCTTGTATTTATTTCACCTTTATATTTGTTGCCTTTCTTTTATTCTTTCTCATTCTTTTGTTCGCGTTTTTTCTTTTCTTTCTGTCTGATGTTTTATTTATTTTCTTTCTTTGTTTATTCTCATTGCTTACTTTCATTTTTTAATTTTACTGTTTTTTAGTTTTTTTTTCTTTCTTTTCTTTCTTTCTGATGTTTTATTTATTTTCTTTCTTTGTCTATTCTCATTGCTTTCTTTCATTCTTTCTCTTTACCGTTTTTTACTTTCTTATTTTTCTTTTCTTTCTTTCTGATGCTTTATTAATTTTCCTTCTTTGTCATTTTTTAATTTTACTGTTTTTTAGTTTTTTTTCTTCCTTTTCTTTCTTTCTGATGTTTTATTTATTTTCTTTCTTTGTCTATTCTCATTGCTTTCTTTCATTCTTTCTCTTTACCGATTTTTACTTTCTTATTTTTCTTTTCTTTCTTTCTGATGCTTTATTAATTTTCCTTCTTTGTCTATTCTCATTGCTTTCTTTCATATTTTAATTTTACTGTTTTTTTACTTTCTTATTCTTTTCTTTTCTTTCTTTCTGGTGTTTTTTTCTTACCTTGTCTACTTTCATTGCTTTCTTTCATTCTTTGATTTTACTGTTTTTTACTTTCTTAATTTTTTTCTTTCTTTCTGATGGTTTATTTATTTATTTCTTTGTCTACTTTCATTGCTTTCTTTCATTTTTTCATTTTACTGTTTTTTACTGTTTTCTTTTTTCATTTCTTTCTTTCTGATGTTTTATTTATTTTCTTTCTTTGTCTATTCTCATTGCTTTCTTTCATTCTTTCTCTTTACTGTTTTTTTTACTTTCTTATTTTTTTTCTTTCTTTCTGATGTTTTATTTATTTTCCTTCTTTGTCAACTTTCATTTCTTTCTTTCATTCTTTCATTTTACTGTTTTTTTTAAAATTACTTTTTACTTACAGCTTATTGTAATGTAGCCATGCTGCTAAATATACTCCCCTTCGGAAATTATTAGTTTTGAAGTCCAATAATAAAAGAATACAATGATAC
The DNA here is from genome assembly GCA_963556195.1 of Sepiola atlantica. Lineage (NCBI taxonomy): Eukaryota > Metazoa > Mollusca > Cephalopoda > Sepiida > Sepiolidae > Sepiola > Sepiola atlantica. The sequence continues at coordinate 27,388,434 of OY744544.1, forward strand.
AATTTCATTGCAAAGTATTTTATGAAGCATAGGCAGGTATGAGTGAAAGAAACGATCTCCGTAATGAAATCGCGCCCGAGATGGATATATTTGCTGACGACATAACGCTCTATTATAGATATGCAGTCACATCGAAACCACACATATTCAATGGCTGAATCTTTCGAAAATGATCTCCACTCTATAGTAAAATTGGATAAAAAAAAAATTTATGGTTACATTTAATACTACGAAGATGATGATCATTTCCTTTAAAAATTATAAGAAACCTTTCCAACCACCGATTGACACGGATGATAGCACCCTGTCCGTTAGTTCAACGTTCAAACTCCACGGCCTAACATTCTACAGGTAAAATGAATTGAAATAAATACATAGAAACTACTCCCAAGTCTGCTACAAAGAAAATGGTCTCCCTCTACCAGGATAAAAAACTTCTCACTCCTTCCGTTATCCTTTAAAGCCATTAATCACTACATAAAAAAAATAAACGCATGTATTTAATTATTAACAGATTAGAAAATGGGAATTCATTAAAAACTAAAAACTAAATGAATATGCAAATTAGAGGCCAAGAGGATGATGTCATGATCAACTAACTAAATACACTGACCCCTAAAGGAGCAGGTAATGCCTGGGAGGATACACTTTTAAAAACAGAGGAAGTAATTCCTGGGGGGGGGCAGTCTTATGAAAACAGAACCGATACTAAACCGACCATTAAAAATATTCCAATTTAATCATTTTTTTAAATTTAAAAATGCCTAGTCACAAAAAAATTGTTTTATGGTTTCTTGGCCTTTTGTAGTATCTGTTTTCGAAATCTCAGCGATATTTTACACTTTACTGAAGCCGGAAGTAAATTATCTCCCTTGAAAATAAAATCATGAATAAGTTTTTAAACGCTATCATTCTTTCTTTATAAAATCACTTTATCTTATTTTATTTATAATTATAATAATTGTACTATCGATAAAACGATTGCGTATGTAGAAGAAAATTTGAAAATACAAAATAGAAAGGTATATTACAGTATATTAACGCATGCAGTATTGTTTAATTGTTTTTAAACTTCTGCTACCAACTGATGATGATTGTATTTTAACAATCGAAATATTTTGGTAGAACTATTCAATATGTGTTTTTGAGTTTATTTTTGCTAGTTGTTGATTTACTTATCCTTTATTCCATTTTTATTTTTACATTTTGTCTGAAACATTGTTTCTTTTATTTCTCATATATATATATATATATATATATATATATATATTATATATATATATATATATATATATATATATATATACATATTGCATTTTTTGTTTTTATCAACTCGACTGAAAGATACCATAATGTTCCAAATTGAACTCTGAAAGTTCCTACCAAAAATAAATGAATAAAATTGAAAAAATTTTTGCGATTAAAATTTGGTCAACTTTAAATACACTATCTGTGTTTCATTTATCAAACACGTCAATTTCGTAAAAGATGCAACGCTGCCGATAATTAACCGTGTTTTGGGTAACCCTAACCACACATGTAAACACATAAGTTTAAAAACGCATGCGACGGTGCAAAGTATTATTTTGTCAATGAAAACTGGTTGTGTTTGTCTTAAAAAAAACAAATAAAAAAACTCCGTGTTCTTCTATGGTAAAGAGAAAATAGAATAAAAAATGAAATAAAGGTGTATTTATGAAGTGTACGTTTGAAATAAGGAAACATGTGGAGCTTTCACGACTATTTTCGGTAAAGAACAAACTAAGTTTAGTCAATAAAAAAGGTTAGTTTAATCGGCAAGCTATAGATACCCCCCCCCCCTTTATATTTCACCTGTCTTTATGTAAAAAATATTGACATCGTAACAACAGTAGGAAAAATCGATGCAAAAGGTTGTCGGTTCAGATTTTAACAGAGCGCAAAAAAAGACTCCCTAACATAATAGATTCCACACGCCGCAATGTTGCATTGATGTGTTTGTTTTACAGATACTTACACGGAATGTGCCCCGACGAACTAACTACACTTGTACGCCTCAACGTAAAGATCCCGGAATAATCCGACAAGCAGCAAAGTCCCAACCCTTCACTGTAGAGATCCCCAGATACCGGAAAACTTTCCACTTTAATAGCTTCTTTCCTCGAACCGCTTACCTTTGTAATCCCCTCACTGTTCCCTGTTTCCCCGACTATACCAAAATGCAGAAATTTAAATGTAATATGAACAAATATCCTACTGCAAAACTTCCCACCGAAGATGCCCCCATAAAATCTGGCCCCTAATTCAGAATAGCCCCTGACGTCTTCGTGACAATAGACCTTATTAAGGGTGAACAAAAGCAAAAAAAAATCAGTCATTTGAACATCAACTTTAATATAGTTTATACCAATACAAACGGTCTGATGTTATCATAATCAACAGTTATACCCTTTCGCAGGTAAATACTTGTCAGAACACAATCTTGCTCAAAATGATATACTAAGAAGTTTTATATCCTATAATAACTGGATATATATGTTTAAAAAAATGGAAACATTTGATGTTTTTCATGCTTAACCTCTATTTGTGATGTTATGAGGGGCGCTAAAAAAGGGACTCTTTGAATCATAAAATAAAATATTTCGAATCGTTTTAGAAACGATCGTACGCCAATTATTTAGTGTGGTTGAATTCTTGGAACCAATACAAATAATGTGCTAATTTTATTTATCTCAATGTACTACATAATATATATATATATATATATATATATATATATATAGGGTGAGCCAAAAGTAGGTGGACAGTAAAAAACATTTTTTTTTGTCGAAGCGTAACAGGCAGACTTCAAAGATGTGTAAATCAAGAAAGAAAAGTTTTTTTACTGTCCACCTACTTTTGGCTTACCTTATATATATATATATATATATATATATATATATATATATATATATATATATATATATATATATATTACTATTTCATGTATCCACATAAAATTTTATAAGGAGATATAATTTTTTATGTATCAATTTTCAGTATTTACTTCAACAGTACTCGATACGTAAGTAGAGCTAGGTAGTAAGCTATGAAAATATATTTATGGTAATTAAGCTACCGCGTTTCATCCTGAAGATTCCCCCCCGGGGATGAAACGCGGGAGCCTCTGTGTAGCTCAATTGCCATAAATATATTTTCATAGCTTAGGATAATAATTAAAATATGTATTATATATTATATATATATATATATATATATATATATATATATATTTTTAATTATTATCCACATACATATATGCTTCATCCTTTTCGAGAATCGTCAGCGTGAAGATAACTGTTCAGCCGATCGCACGGTCCGAACCCAGGCACGAGGCGTCTTTTACCTCAAGTCTGAACCCCTATATATATATATACCATACAGATGAGATTTTCAATACCTCCTTGAAACAGCCGATCGAATTATTGTATAGTGTTTTATATCATCTATATACATTTATCATTAAAAGAAATCTACGTACACATGTGTTTAATGGTCTATCGATCTTCAGCGTGGCTTTTTTGCAAGATTCGAACTCGCAACCACATGTCTGAAGTCTAGCGTGTTACATCCGAGCTAGAAGAGCTGGCACGGAATATGTACGATTTTTTGTCGCTTCTTTAATAGTTGAGATTTCTGTTGTTGTTAATTTTATAGATTAATAAATGAATACGCCCCTATAAAATTAACATTAACGCGTGTTAATGTCTTATCTCTCTTCCTCCTTCCTCCTGCCGGGCCGACAACTGAATTTCGGGCTAGCCAAAAATTGTGTGTGTGTGATGTTAAGAATAGGTATATGTGTGCGTGTGTATGGAGGCGTATGAACGTTAAATGTCACCAGGTCGGAAATGTAGAAAGAATATGTGCGCTTAACTCAGACGTTATTATTTTAATAAAAATAAACAAAAAAAACCATAAGATCCCTTTCGATTGCTTTAGTTAAATATAAGATGTTAATTCCTACTCGCTCTGTAATAGGTATTCAGACTGGCTGCGACCACCACTCTCTCTGATTGTGTTTGAAGTGTCGAGGATAAATTCAGTTTTCTATCAGTCTCAAAAATGTAATTGTCAAGTTGGATGCTTGAATAAAACCGCAAGGTTGAAATAAATTATTGCATCGACAATCATGTAATTTCGTGTTATTATATTTTACGTTATTATTGCTCTGTTTACCACATTGAGCTCACTTACCCGGATTTCTTCCTGGAATTATTCCATTATAACACTAATATATATATATATATATATATATATATATATATATATATATATTATTTGTTGCTCCTCGAAAAAGTAAAGCACTGTAATGGTAGTATTAACACAGCATGACGCCACTTGCTTTATAATGCATCGTTCCTTCCCTTAAAAGAAGTAGAATGCTTAGACGTTAATCCCGCCGATAAAGTGTTAAAACTATCATCGTTTATTCGCCGTTTAAAATTGGCCCAGCGGTTAAAGACGTCGAATTTGAGTTGAAAAATACTTGTAGTCCGGGGTTTCGAATCGCATGACCGGTAGTGAATAGTCATATCTCCATACTGATGAGTCCCGAATTTAACAAAGACGAAACGTATACGTACATAGATAATAAACAATTATATATATATATATATATATATATATATATATATATATATATATATATATTAGTACTTAATGTATCCACATAAAATATTATAAGGAGATACAATTTTTTATGTATCAGTTTTCTGTATCTACTTCAACAGTGCTCGATACGTAAGTAGAGCTAGGTAGTAAGCAATGAAAATATATATGGCAATCAAACTGCACAGAGGCTCCCGTGTTTCATCACTGGGGGGAATCGTCAGGCTAAATTTAGCCTGACGATTCCCCCCGGGGATGAAACACGGGAGCTTCTGTGTAGCTTGATTGCCATATATATTTTCATTGCTTACTATATATATATATATATATATATATATATATATATATATATATATATATATATATATATATATATATAAAAGGAGGGAACTTCATTGACTTAGAAAATGAAAAATACGACAACGGTTCTCGCTAACAACTAAAGCCCAAACATCTCATATATATTTATATATAGATATATACAAAGAGATAGATAGGTATGTATATAAACTATGTTCATCTTTCGTTGATCTCCCTCTTATCCAAAATCTCTGATCAAGCTGCCCTTATTCTTGACCTGACCATCCCATTTCTGGCCCAGCCTGTTCAGCAGACGAGGGGGGTCGCCCATTAATAGACAGTTCTTTGATACACGACTGCGTTTCAACCAAGATTAGCGCCGATTCATTTTCTCTTTAAACACGCCCCCGACACTACCCTTCCGGAAAAAAAAATAACAAACAAATAAATACGACAAAAACATAAATATCCTTAACCCCCCCCCAAAAAAAAACAACGACGCCATATTTCTTATCTGCCTCGTTCCCTGTCTCATTCTCTGTTGTTCAGGTCTATCACTCGCATCAATGATCGATGCCCGATCGATGGACTGTTGATCGATCTAGCGATCGAACTGTACACGCGCAACAGCCCCACACGCGTTCAAAAAAAAAAAAAAAGAGAGTTAGAGAAATAAATAAGTAGAAGAAAAAAGGAAATACATAAACGGAGAAAACGAAAGTAAGAAAAAAAAATAACACAAATAAAACAAAACAGCGTTTATCTTGTCGACCCGCGGTGTTTTCAAAAGTGTACATCGATAAAGCATTCGTCTATGTTTTGGAGATAATGGAATATATATATATATATATATATATATATATATATATATATATATATATATATATATATATATATATATATATATATATATATATATATACATGAGGATAAAATACACGATATGTTATAAAATTAAATACCGTGGAGGCAAGGTGTATGAAAAAGATAAAAGGAAAACAAATTAAACACAGGAAGAATAATATCAAACGAGAATTTTATGACCGGTTTCGTTCGGATTGGCGAATGTGTTGCACCCTGTCCAAGAGGTAGAGACTAGTGGTATGTGCACCAGCCTAGATATGGCAACAATACTCCATGCATGGCCACTATATATAATAATAATAATAATAATAATATATTACCTTTAAGACTACCGTGTCATATGGTAATTTGCATATCAAATAAAATTCTTTATAACAATGTATTATTATTACAATAATAATAATAATAATAATAATAATAATAATAATAAAATATTATCTAAACACTACACCCAAGAACCATTCTGCAATATGGTAGCTATAAATAAAATTATATAGGAATTAAAGTAGCATTAAAAAAAAAAGCTTTAGTACCTTAGGTACCAGAAATATATATATATATATATATATATATATATATATATATATATATATATATATATATATATATATATGAGAAAGGAAGGATGAGAGTAATCCGACGTAATGGGAAATGAAAAAGGAAAACCCAAGAGATATTTTTTATATATTCATCAACGTATCGTCTTTACTGTAAGACTTCCTCGGGATGATAATTTGCATGGCACTTTTCTTAAAATTATCATCCTGAGGAAGTATTACAGTAAAGACGATACGTTGATGAATATATAAAAAATATCTCTTGGTTTTTCCTTTTTCATTTCCCATTATATATATATATATATATATATATATATATTAAATTCATAGTTACAATGAATTCCTTGAACAGAACAGTTTTGCACAACTTTATGTCCCTTTACGAAGATTAAAATCCAGATATAATAATACTAAGCATTATGTCTGGAATCCTTATTCTACATAGTTTTGATTCTAGTAACTATCTAAAATTGAAAGCTTAACCTTTAGGAGAATTTAAGATTTATGGAACCTTTGCTTAATTAGTGTTTAATGACTATGAGTCAAATTCAGTGCAAATCTGGTATATTTGCCTTTTTCTAAAGGGCGGTTGTGCCCATATGATGTCAGGAAATTAGAAGGTGGTCCTTGGGGTTACTTTTGGCAGCCTCGTAACTCTCGCTTCCTTTATTTTGTCCTTTAGTCCTCACATTACATGAGTAATGTTTCTGACAAAGGGGGAATAATTGCTGTTTTCTGAGTAGGAATCTATCCCTCTAACACTTATCGCTGGCTAGTTTTTCACCCTCAAGTAGTTTTTTTTAGCCCCTTACACCAAATGGCTTCATGCCTTGTCTGGAGCGATTTTCAAAAAAAAAAAAAAGAATTAAATTCAAAATATAATTATTATTTGATGTCTTATATCGATGGTTAAAATTTCACAATTTAGACGAAGGGCTTCAAAACCTTTTTACCCTCTTTGCATAAGAGTAAATTAAACTAAATATAATCCACATTTAACCCCTTACGCCTAGCAGCTGTGTTTCAAAATTCATAATGATCATCGTCTATATCGCATCCAAACTAGTATCTATGTTAACAAAAAATACGATGAATTTAGCAATTGCATTCCTGTGCGTGTTTTACAAGTACTTCCACAGAATGTACTTCGACTTGTAGCAAAATCACACCCCTTCTCTGTAGAGGTCTCTAGATGCCGAAGATTTTCTAATTTAAGAGCTTCTTTCCCTGTAGTGTTTGATTTTGGAATTCCCTTTCTATTCCATGTAATGTAATGTGAACAAACATCTTGCTCCCCCCCAGGTTACTCGGATAAATCTGGCCCTTATCACAGTAGCCCTTACGCTTGAGTAGCAAGAGGTCTTGTTTGGAGTGAACAAAAATAAAAATAAACAAAATAATCATCCCCATAACATAAACAACCTTAAAGCCTTTTAATTAAGAATAGTCAAACAGGAGTAAGTATAAATGTTTATTTTAATTAGAGATACTTGTATATTGTAAAAGCAAAGTTTTCGTTAGGAAAAATTAAAAGAATTTATAATTAAGAAATAATAAGATGTAGTTTATTTGAAGCATTGTGTATAATATGTAAATAAAGGAATAATAGAAGGCTTGCACACTGCAAGACATGGCAATATGTTGATGATGAGAAGGAGGACAACATTTTTTTAATGGTAAATCTTGTTTAGTCACAACTTCAAATCTGAAGCACGAGTTTCAGAAGATTTGAAACACCTACACTTTGATAAAGAGGTCTTACCTCGAAATATATCATGGAACACGGTCACACACATTAGATCACCGTGTAGAGGTTGTGACTAAACAAGTAAGATGTACTATACAAAATTAAAAATTCCTTTTAATCTCTTCATGTTTGTCCTCCATCTGAACACTAAAAATTAAAATTTCTCACAGAAATAGAATTGCAATTGAATATTTTGGCTATACGCCACTTTTCTTCATTCTAAAAATAAAATTATGTATAAAATTTAATTAAGGATAATTCATATTAAAAGAAAACTTGTTGGAGATAGTACGATATTTAAAAAAAACCGACAAAGTTTATCCATACCAAAAATATAATTATTTTTTGACAACATATTAAGTACCACAGAATATAAATATTTCGTAAAGAATGAGAGTTCAAAATATTCGATAACGTTCTAGGTGAAAGAACGTATTTTGTCTTATAACACTAAATTGAGTCCACATGTTTATTTCGGCTGGCGCCGTGGGAGTTTCCGTGTAAAATGAGTAGGCATTATAGATGTGCATATATATTAGTTTTCCAGTGAGATTGTATGCATGAACTTGTGTGTAAGAGAGTTCAATTAGCAGTGTATAAATGCTGATGCTATGCGTACAGCGATTCGTGATTGTCTGTGGTAATGTCTGTGCTGCTCGCCGAGGGCATATCGACCCCAAAGTGCTTAGGCAGAACTGTGTCGTGCGCACGTGTGTTGTCTCTAGAAAGATAATATCGAAAAAAAAGCTGTGTTTTGGTTTTAATAGTACGCGCGACTTTTTAAGAGTGAATATTTCTTGCGCTGTCATTGGCTGTAAGAAACTGCTGATTTGAGCTTTTATTCATTCGACTGTTGGCTCGTATAAAAACAATATTCGCTGCCGCTGCTAAAAACTAACATTATTATAAATGCATATGTGGAATTTTTCTGTCGTTCATAAAATAGTCATTGAACGTTTTGCATTAAAGAAATAATGAAAATGATAATTAAAATAGTTTATGTTTAATTAAATTTACTTAATTTAATATATTATAATAATTCTTTGCCGTAAAAATTCTAAAGACAAAAGCTATTGTCTTGAAAATATCGGCACTTCTGCAATTTACAGATTGTGCTATTTTTTTAGATAGGATTTACAAGTTAAATTCAATTTTTACAGTATCTTTTGTTTATTAAATTGTTAAGTAAAAGTACAGAATAGTTAACAAAGTCGCCCCCGACCCATGTTAAGAATCGGTTTCTAAATGATTACGTTATTATTTCAGCACGGTCCGTAAACTGCAGTAGTACCAAAATATCATATTAGCTTTAATTCTCTTTTACATTCTTGCGTTTGCTATTCAAACAACAACTCTCTATCTTCAAAAAGATATTGTACAACTGGAGCGTGTAGAATAGTTGTCCACCAGGATGGTTACAGGATTCTCCACGTTTACCAATAAAGAACGGTTTCAAAGATTAAATCTATACTCACTTGAGCAGCGAATGGTGCAAGGAGACTTGATTCTAGCATACAACATCATCAGCAGGGCCTCGTCGCGGTGTCCGCGGTCACCCGCTGAATATGTACCATCGTCGCTTTCATCTCAACAGAAGAAAAGTAGCATTCCTAGTCCGTGTTTCTGCTCCCTGGAACAGTCTGTCAGAGGAGGTTGCGATATTGCCTACCATATCCAGGTTTAAAATCGTCTTGGAAAATATTCAGACACTATATTAATGCAACATCTTCTAACTGTTTTTACATGGCTTGCTTCACTTTGCCATTTTTTCCAACACTCATTAATCAATATTTTTGGAATTATTGCAAACCCAAAATATAATTTTAAAGAATTTTGCCAAAGAAATTTCATATAATTTTTCTTCGTGGTATTGTTCTTCATTATAATGAATGTCCTATAATACAAAATATTTTTAACAAATAATTTGTGTTTTATTTATGACCTGTGTTTAAAAAAGTATGTCTTTCCCGACAATATTAGAGTCTAAGTGAATAGAACGGATCCGACTGGATTCGAACTCACGTTAGCCGATTCCAACGGCCCCCATGTAGAAATTATACCAGCTATATTATGTTACGGAATTTTTTAGATAAGGATTGATGATATGCATTATGTAAAATATTATATACTCATCTTACATGTTATTCTCACTACGTATCGGTCGATGTAACCCCAACCCTCCTCAGATGCGTCTTGTTGAACTCGGGAATCTTTATGTCGAAATCGGCACAGAATTTTGAACAACACCCTTTATTTAATTCACGGCGCTGGCTTGCTCTCGTTTCGTCAACAAAGACCGTAATTCGTAATTGCATTCTTAGTATCGCTGATACTGAGGATTGAACCGCAAAGACTCGTGGCGAAGCGGATAAAAGTGCTAAATAATAATCAGTTCTAAGTGACAATCTTCTAGAGGTTAAACGTTGAACTGCATGACCCGTGGGGCAACGAATACAAGTGCTAAGTAATAATCAGTTCAAGTGACAGTCTTCTAGAGGTTTAAGGTTGACCTGCAAGGACATGTGGCGCAACGAATACAAGTGCTAAGTAATAATCAGTTCTAAGTGACAGTCTTCTAGAGGTTTAAGGTTGACCTGCAAGGACATGTGGCGCAACGAATACAAGTGCTAAGTAAGAATCAGTTCTAAGTGACAGTCTTCTAGAGGTTTAAGGTTGACATGCAAGGACATGTGGCGCAACGAATACAAGTGTTAAGTAATAATCAGTTCTAAGTGACAGTCTTCTAGAGGTTTATGGTTGACCTGCAAGGACATATGGCGCAACGAATACAAGTGCTAAGCAATAATCAGTTCTAAGTGAAAGTTTTCTGGTAGTTGAAAGTTCACTCCTCGACACGGGCGACACTAAGAATACACTGCCCCCTGTATGTATTTTCTAATGGTATTAACGTGCACGTGAATACCATGGACGTAGCTGTATTTTAACCCAGGTTAGCCGATTCAAACGCCACCCTATGTATAAATTACACCAAAGACGTTCAGTTTAATCACTTTCAAAAGTATTGCAATGCAGGAGAATAGAAATAAAAACACAATCTAAGATAAAGAAAGCACGTGAATCGCACTGTGAATCTGGACAGCATTTTGTAGTAGAACATGACTTATATTTTAGGTCATTAAATATCTCTAATTATACACAGTTATCTCTGGCAAGTTAGTTGCACAGAAGCGTCCATGTTTCATTCCCACATGAAACAAGCATGCTAAAGTATTACGTTCCTAATATATCTATAAACTAAAGTGCATTCTCGAATCTTTTCATCGATACATTATGTCCTATATAATCAATATTTAATTCCGAGTAGCCAGCCTTACTGTGGATGGTGCCACTATGTTTTTGAATACAATAAAATATAATTCGCTTAAGTTCCTTTCAGAAAATATATTTCTAGCTAGGAAGAAGACATCTTATAAGTATCATTGGCTTACGGTAATAACAAAATATGCATTGCTATTTTTAATTCAGCTTTCAGATAAACCCTTTTATATGTTTAAAAACTTATTAAACTACTAGCAGGAAGACACGCCGTTGCTCTGGATTGAATGAGGATCACTACTATGTACTTTCTAACTGTGCTAATTACACCATATTATTTTCTTTGTTTTTACTGCCACCACTTTCCGTTTTGCCCCCTAACTCGGAAGAAGCTGAAATGTTAGATAACTCTCTAGATTAGTGTCTTATACATAGGGTTTGAATTTTTGTATTTAAAGTTTTAAGAAGGTGTTATGTCCACGTGAGTCATTTAGAGGTTGGACACGTATATATTCTTTACATAGAGGGTACTGTAGAGATTCAGGATCACTTCCATTGTTATCATCGGAGAATTTTATACGTATAATATAGATTTCATAAAATAGTATATATATTTGAAGTTTTAAAGGAGGTTCGACTACCATATCCGCCTGAGCTTAGGAGAGTACTTATAAATTTGGGACCACTTCTATTTCTTTCCCATAAAAATTTTATACATATGATCCAAATTTTATAAAAATAAGATATTTTTGAAGTTTTAAGGCGGTTATGCCCTCAGAACCCCTTAGGGCTGCGCATACAAATTTGGGAACACTTCCATTGTTTTTCACGGTAAATTTGATATAAGAATACACTTTTAGATTTTATGTAGATTCTGTAACCTTTACATTTATAGGGAACACGCACACATCACACACACACATACACGCAAACATTGAGTTGTATATATATAGAGATTTATTTCTTACAATTACTTACATACCATAATAGTAGGTAAATTATCCTATTTCGAGCACGCAATTAAAATCTTGTCTTTATGAAATGTTAAAAGTGGCTGCCGTTAACTTCTATGGTCATCATGACCTTAATGATTTTGTATACTGAAATATTTCCATAAGTTACTTATTATTTACTGAATTAGTTTTCTTCTAAATTACTTGTACTGTGTTTTATGCCTTTAGGTAGCAGATATAAAAACATAGAAACTAATTTAAAAGAAAAATCCCGCTCCTTGAAAAACTAAACCAAAATAAACTACATGAAGTCACACTAAATCAATAAACAAACATTTACTATTCAGCGACTAGCACAATATTATTATTATTATTATTATTATTATTATTATTATTATTATTATTATTATTATTATTATTATTATTATTATTACATTCACGAAACCGCATTTTATTTTCCCATACTTATACTATATTCTTCATTAAGTAAATATTTCGGTTTTATTCAAATTTTTAAAACAAAATTAATTTCGTGTTTATTATCATAAGCGACATAACATTTCTGTTTAAAAAAAAAATATTTCAGTTGTATATTACTGTTAGAATAACACACTAACTTTTCCATTTCATAGACTTCTACAAGATTCTTCCTATATTTTTTTCATTTTTAACACCGGAAGAAAACTAAATATAAACATGAAAATAACATTATTGAACGCGATGACATTTACACTAATGTCTTTCAACTAGATTGAAAACACACTTTCATCAATTTCATAAGCGACATATCACGTCACCATCTTGATTTTGTAACTTAACAGATACTGCCGTATGCGATGTTTCACAATCCACATAAAGATAAAAAAATAAACATGCTACTTATTTTACAGTTAATTACTTCATCAGAATGAATTACTTTTTAACAATCATAAGCGGCATAACATTTCCGTTTAGGTAAATATTTCGGTTGTAAATTATTTTCGAATTATTCATTAACTTTTCCGTTTCATCGATTTCTATAATATTCTTGCTATTCTTATTTACTTAATACACACTTGAAAATAAAATCTTTAAACGCGATGACATCTACACTAACATTTTCAATTCAATTCGATTACAAAACAGAAAATCATTTTCATAGATTTCATAAGCGACATATCACCATCACCATCTTGATTTTTAGCTTAAAATGTAATAACCTCTCGCTGTATGTGATTTTATCGCGATTCGCTTAAAGGTATTAAATACCTACTTCTTTATAATAAATTACTTCTTAATTACCTTATTTTGTTTAATATTAATTTTACACAGAGTGAAAAAAAAAAAAAACTTTTCCAAGTACTGGATAATTGTGTACGTTTTCAGAGTCGCAAATTTTATTTCCAGCGTATTCAAAAAAATTTCTGACACTAAAAACGAACACAAACTTGTAATCCGCTTAAAAAATAAAATAAATGGAATAGTGACACACACACACACACACACACACACACACACACACACACACACACACACACACATATATATATATATATATATATATATATATATATATATATATATATATATATATATAAATACACTTATAGAAATTATATGTTCGAATAAAAGAAAACTTATATAGATAGCAGGGGTGGAAGCAGAATATGCTTGAGTTTCTAAAGAGTTCCCGGGCAACGCTGGGACAAAATACCCGTTATATATATATATATATATATATATATATATATATATATAATATTCATAAATAAATATTAAATTATATTTACCTACAGACGACGTTGTTTCAAGCTTATGCTCTCATCAGTGAAGGGGGTAGTAATTTCAGACGCTCTATCCTATAGGCTATAGGAAATTATCACGTGATATGGAGAAATTAAGTTATATTTATACCAATTGCGGCGGACTATAAACATCAAGACAATCTATAGAACTCAACGAACTTTATAGGACCCTCGTTTCGTAGCTTCAGTGAATGTCTATTTTTAAATATCTCCTAACAGTACTCGCAACTTTAATTTTTTTAAAGGGGCTCTTTATAATAATATTCATAAATAAATATTCAATTATATTTACCTACAGACGACATCATTTCGAGCTTATGCTCCCATCAGTATATATATATATATATATATATATATATATATATATATATATATATATATATATATATATATATATATATATATATATAGTATGGAAAGCCACAAACTATATTATTTATGTATTCATCAACGTTTCGTCTTTATTGTCGACTTCTTCAGGATGAAGAAAAATGCAGAAAAAAATCATACAGTCATTAATTTTGATTTGCCTGGAAATGTTCGAGTTTCGGAATGGTTGTGGATGAAAAGGCAAAAATGGAAACAGGCGATTTAGCTTAATTCGTTTATCAGCAGCAGTTTATACAGTTTAGGGGGAAAAGATGAAATGGGGTGACAGCTGGGCGTTATCAATTATTTTATATCTATTTTTGGCTTAGGGAAAATATGTCAAAACCGACCGTTGTTGAAAAAAGGTTTGAATTTTTTTAGACAATCTAAAACTCGACGATTAACAAGCGGATATATTAAAGGCGATAAAAGACACATTTTTCTTTACAAGTAGAATGTAGAATACATTCCCAGATTAATGATCTAAAGCTAAACTAATCAACCCTTGAGTATAAGTACACTCTGCGATAGAAATGTAAATTGAAATGTTTCGCTGTAGCACAGTTGTTCAGTGTGGATAGACATGCGAGTTCAATTAAAATCCGGTCGTTGTTTTGTCGCCAGTTTAAGCTTTTACCCACTGCGCCATCATTCGTACACATCTTCCAATTTTTATCGCTGAAGGTTTATATGGATGCTTCGTTACATTTTGGACACGGAGGTTAATGTCACGTTAATTGGCTATTAATGATCGCGTAATTACTTGTTAATGAACGAGCGGGGAGATTTTAATTTAGTGCCGTCATTTGTTTTCTTAGTTTTGTTTACTTGTTTAGTCTCTTGTTTATTTATTTATTTATCGATTTTCGATTTTATCGTTTTTATTTATTTATTGATTTTTGTTTGTATATTTTCTTTTCGTTCTCGCCAACTCATTTTTCTCCAAGTTAAACGATTCGCCTTCGGTAACGCTATATTCAATACGGTGACGGCACACGCCATTAGCGATATTTAATGATCTCATGCAGGGGTCGGCAATCTTTGAAAACAGAATATGATGATACTAAGAATAATGACAGCAATGAACAATTATCGTCAATGTTTTTTGTTTGTTTGTGTTTGTAACTTTGACATATTTTAAAGCATTACATTTATTAAAGAGTCAAAGTTGACCTCCGTATTGTGAAGAGGTCATCCGGGATTGCTAATAAAGATGTGTATACAACTAAAAAAAAAAAAAAATATGACCCGTTGGGTCACTCATTGAGCTCGAGTTAAATTGTTTGAATCGGGAAAAATGAGTTTGCAAAGCCAGTTAAATATTAAAAAAAAATAAGGTACTTACACAGTTTACGGATCGTGCTGAAATAATAACGTTATAATTTAGAAACTAATTTTTAACATGTAGATAGAGGTGAGTGGGGTTGATTTACTATTCTGTGCTTTCACCTAACAATTTAATAAACACAAGATACCGTAAAAATGGAATTTAACTTGAAAATTTTATATAAAAAGGACCCCGGTCCGTAAACTGCATAAGCACTAAAATAATACGACAAAATTCAATATTAGCCAATCTCTTTCTTCTCGCCGCTATCTATCTTTCTCTTTCTCCTTTTTTTTCTGAACTAAAATAATATTACCATCTCTTGTGATATTCCATTTTGTTTTATTCTTTCCTTTTCTTTGTGTTATTGCCCTTAGCTGTTAATTAACACCCACACCCACAGCTACCTATCAGTAAAACGCAGCTGTCCAACCTGACATTGTCATATGGAGCAAGAGAGAGATAGCAACTTTGGTTGAGGTCAGTGTCCCTAATGATGGGGACCTAAACAGAGCTGAAAGGGAGAAAATAACAAAATATCAAGGTCTAATGTATGATATGAAAATAAACTGGAACCTCAAAGAGATCTCCATAATTCCAGTTATCATAGGAGACACTGGACTCCTGAAGAAGAACTTGAAAAAGTATTTGGCAAGTATACCTGGTGAACAAAGTGCAAGAGAAATCCAAACAACTGCACTCAAGGGAACAGCCAGAATCCTTAAAAGAGCTCTCAGTTGGAGTCTGTAAATAGCGGGTGATCGTATGGCATTTGAAAGAATGCCCCGTCCCCAGCAAATGAAAGAAAATGAAAAGAAAAAAAAATGAGAATAGAGAGAGAGAGAGAGAGAGAGAGAGAGAGGGAGAGGGAGAGAGAGAGAGAGAGAGAGAGAGAGAGAGAGAGAGAGAGAGAGGGTTCCGTTTTTAAAGGTCAAAGTTGATAATCATATTGTGAATCGGTCCTCTGTCATTGCTGATAAGGATTTATATGCTACTAGACCACTCGCTGATTTTGTAAAACGGTTTCATTTTAGCAGTCGTCTTGGCCAGAATAAATGTTTAGAAAAAGTAAATTGTACCTAAGTTCGTTATGATGTTGCCAATAACACGGTACAACAATCAACGAAACAAAAGTATCCTTTAAAACTGACTGAATACACTGCAAAAGTGTTATAGACAACGCTTAAGAATCCTACGCTTAATATGTTAAATCTAGAGTGGCCGATCAGAGACTTGGCTCCCATGAGTTTTAGAGAATAACAAAGAGGTTCCTGAACAGATGTACGACCTCTATCCCAACCACCGTTAATGAACCAGAGGTGATCTCCTGAGCATTGGATAAAGCCAACATTTTCGCAAAGAACATTGCATCAAATTCCACACTTGATGAGAAGGGCCACCTACACCTTCCCCATGACTGAAAACATTTTGAGCTGGCAGGATATAAACAAAAAATATTACAAAGTGAAAAATGAGACGCGTACATGATTAGAACCTTATTTTGTACTTTGTTTGGTATTCTTTGTTTATATCCGACCCCGCGAAGTAAATGCACCGCTTGATAAGTGATATTACCCGCGCAAACAATAGCGTCAACAAAAAGATTTAGAGAATAACAAAGACGTCCCTAAACAGATGTACGACCTCTACCCCAACCACCGTTAATGAACCAGAGGTGATCTCCTGAGCATTAGATGAAAGCAACATTTTCGCAAAGAACATTGCATCAAATTCCACACTTTACGAGCAGGGCCACCTACACCTTCCCCATAACCGAAAACATTTTGAGCTGGCAGGATATAAACAAAAAATATTACAAAGTGAAAAATGAGACGCGTACAGGATTAGAACCTTATTTTGTACTTTCTTTGGTATTCTTTGTTTATATCCGACCCCGCGAAGTAAATGCATCGCTTGATAAGTAAATGCATAGCTTAATACATAACATGATGTATACTGTCGAAAAAAAATTCATATTAAAAAACACATTAAAACGTAGTGTAAACTAAAAAACGACTCAATATTTGTCAACTTCTCTTTAGTATCTTAACTTATTTTGTTTATATATATATATATAATATATATATATATATATATATATATATATATATATATATATATAAAGTATAAGGGTATACTCAAAAAAGAATAAAAGGGAAATACCAGCAGAGTGCTCAATTAAATTAAATTAAGAGCGTAATATTTTTTTATTTACAAATACAGATTTTAATCAGACATATTGGCCAGTGGTTTCTGACAGGAAAAAAGGTTTAATCCCCAATTCCGTCTTCGTCAGCACTGTCTGAAATGGTAAAATGATGATTTTTTTATATTTTATTTTATTTTAATTTCTCTTATTTTAATTTCTCTTCTCTTTCCTTCTCCTTCTTTTCCTCACTTCTTAATATAGAATCTCTTACATAACGGCTATTTCTACGGTTTAAGCGTCTCACCGCCTCTTCATTTCAAATCCTTTGAGCATAGCGTTTCATAACGGGTAAAGACTGTTCACAGATGTTTTTTTTAAGAAATTCCATCATTTTACCATTTCAGACAGTGCTGACGAAGACGGAATTGGGGATTCAACCTTTTTCCTGTCAGAAACAACTGGCCCATATGTCTGATTGGTAGTAGTAGTAGTAGTGGCCATTATTTTATTTTATTTTTCCTCCCAATATGTCTACCCTACATGTATCTGTACTTGCATGACATTTTTTTCTCTATATTATCATCCTGATGAAGTCTTATAAATAAAGACGAAACGTTGATGTACACATAAAAAACATCCATTTTTTGGTTTTCCTTTTTCATTTTCCAATCACGTCGGATTACCTTCATCCTTCTCTTCCCATATATATATATATATATATATATATATATATATATATATATATATATATATATATATATATATATATATTATAAAAAACTACCCGCCTTCCGGGCAGCAGTTACCGAGACAGGAGTCTTCTTCACAAAAAAAGCATTTCTATTTGACGTTTTTGTAATTTAGAAAAAAACAACAAAAAGATGATTGCTGCAGTGTTATTTGATATATTCCAATGTTAAGGGAAATTTACTAAAAACAATTAAAAAAAAGGTTTAATTTATATGGTCTTTAAGATATTCAAAATCAAGGAATTTAGTTTTGTTTTAGTAAAAAATGTAAAAATGAATACCTCATTAAAAACTTATTATATAATATAAGTTAAAAAAAAAAAACTTGTTTCTTTTGTTTTTCAATAATTTGTGGAGCGGATTTCAAAAGAAATGATTCCCATTGTTGGAGGGGCGCACATCCTTTGAAAAGTAATGAACATGGTTTCGATTTTTTGTCATCATCACTTTAATTAACTTTGTTATACATTATATATATATATATATATATATATATATATATATATATATATATATTATATGAAAAAGACAAACAGAAAAACAAATTGAATACAGGAATAAATCATAAAAACAATTTTTTAATGATTTATTTAGGCATAACATTTTTTTTTCTTTTGTCTTTTTCACACACCCTGTCTTCTTTTATGATATATCGTGTATTTTATCTTCATATAAACATATACTAGCAGAGCTACCCGGTGTTGCCCATGTTAGAGTGTGGGATAGCATCATATGCAACATCATGGTAGGGAGAGCTTACTTTAACAGCAACCTTGATGCTGTCAGCTAGATATCTTAGTCACCGAGCTATTTAGATATATGTTAATACTCTTAAACTAACGCTAATAAACAGATTAATTTCATTGTGTAACATGTTTAAAAATTGTCATTAGCTTCTTTAAGGGGCAGCCAGAAACGCAAAAATAGTTCTAGTATGTTCACATGCAAATTGTGCATGTGAATACACTTATATTGAAAGTACACTTCCTAGTATGTCTTCGTTTTTAGGGACATACATGCACAGACAGAGATGTGTTCTCATTAATATATATATATATATATATATATATATTTCATTTGAATGAAAGAGAAAACAGTTTTCAGTGGAGTGGTTGTGCTCCCGGGGGGGAATGTTAATATCAAAATTGGCTGACATATTGGGAATAGACATAATTTTTGGTCATTTACCTATGGTTTAAATTTCATTTTAATCAAAGGGAAAAGAGTTTTCAGTGGGGGAGGGGGATCGTGCCCCCCCCCCCGCGGACCCCCAGCGTTGAAATAATATATTTCTTATATAGCCTATGACCTTCACTGAGAGTCCACATGTTAATTTTCAAGGAATTCGACCCAGCGGTTTGGGTGTACATAAGACATAAATATCAGGCGGACACACACAGACAGAGTTATTATTATTATATATATATATATATATATAAGATTTATTTATTTATTCATTTATTTTAATTCTTTTAATTTATAGAGATCAAGGATTCTACTCCTGGGGAGAGCACTCGATTTCATTACAATTTACTTTTATATCTGACTGCTCTTTTAAGAATCTCTGGTGCTACCAGGTAAGCCTGTCTGAAAATACTTGCTTTCTGACCTAAAATGCACCAAACATTGATGTTATTGTTTTTTCTTTTCCCTTTTCAAAACTCAATCATGTTTTGCAAAGCCAACCCCCACCCCCGGATTTGGCATTAAAAAACCCGAAAAACGTTGATATGCCGTAAAACAAAACAACTAAATCTTTGAAAGATCCTCTCAACTCCCTAAACTTTGTGTAAGTAGAACAAGGGGAGAATAATTTCCTTCTTCCAAATGGACCACTTAACTATGTTATTGTTACTTGTTCTTGTGGTCTTCGTTTGGTCTTACCGGATTCCTGCACCAGAATTGGTCTGGTCTGGTGGAGTATCCAGCATAGTGTTGTAACATGTTGCAGAACCATTAGGAGAAGGCGCAGTATGACTCTCCTCGTATGGGTCAATGCGTAACCATGTCGAGGAGAGTATATTTGAGCTTCGAATGTTTTATATTATTTTGATATTTTGTCAGTGTTTACTTCTAAGGGGAAATATCCTAATGTCAGGGTTGCTTGAAAAAAAAAAACACATCTTTACAGAGAGACTGAACACAATCGAGGATGATGTCTAGTAGGCATTCAAACTCTACACAGGCATGGTAAAAGTAAATAGACCCGCTTATTATGATTAATAATGAAGATTGCTGTTAGAGGGTCCTGATGGACCTATGCGAGATAATATTGATTATTTTTCCTATCTGATGAATTCGAAAATCACTCGGCTAAGAATGGAAAGTCTGCGTCGATAGTATGCTGATCAAATAAACCTTCAGATTGATCTATAACGTAGTTCTTCTGAAACTCTGAGAATCCTAATGCTTTCCTTGGTCAGTGCCATACTTCGATTGTGAGATATGATAGATATATTGATATCTGAAACACACACAAATGTCAGTTAGTATGAAATGTCGAGGTTTCAAACTTTTACTGCTGCTCTGTACTGCTTCGAGTTCTGGCCGTCGACGAAGGAAGCAGACACTTTAAGCATGTATGAATTATTTTTGTAGGTTGTCTATTTATTTCCTGCACTCGGTTTTGAATAATTTAAAATTAACTTTTGTGTTTTGAATTTTCTTTTATATTTTCTTCCTCATTTAATTTCACGTTTAAAGGCGAATTACATTTTTCTGTACGTTTTTACAGTTCCGGTAGAACCATACCGTTTTGTCAAATCACGTGGTCACAGTCAAAGAGGCCATACAATGATCTCGTTGATTACCCGTAGATGCCCATAGTCCAGAAACAAAACCTGCTTTCAAATATTCAAACATTTCATAAATAAAGTCTCAATATTTTGCTCTATTTTTTCGACATATTTTGGTTTAAAATAATACGACGGTTTGATGTTAAATAATGGAATCCGTAGTTTCAGCATAAAAAAAAGTTTTGAGGTGGAATGGGTCAGAGAGTGATACCCTGCGGAAGTTGACGGGGTCACGTGATTTCCGGTGAGACCACTCTTACTCTCTTGGCTGGCGAAATTTCAACGAGGAAAAACATTTTTGCACGCTGTCCCCAAAATGGAGACAGCACGTGTCGGGCGACTGATGTAGTGAACTCTCTCTCTTTCTCTCTCTCTCTCTCTCTCTCTCTCTCTCTCACACACACATACACACACGGCCATTTTACTGTTTTGTCTTCTGAATACACCTTTTATAAACTGAACATTGCCGTCTGAGTAGTTTTGTATCAACAGACCAAAATAAGCCTGGGTTCACAACGATGACGGTGACGAAAAGTTTACCACACAGCCGTAAAGGATTTTATACACGCATCTGTAAGGGTATAGATAACATTAATAACAAAATATTACGGCGAAATCTTTAAGGGAAATAATGAAACAAGAATAAAATTTACTATGCTAAAATAGTATAAGAATTATAGCAAAATCTCGAAAAAGCATAATATATATATTTTTACCATGCAAACATTTCTAATGTATGAAGTAGTAAAATAAAAACAGATATTTTTTTCATGTGTTTGTTTATAAAAAAAAAAACTCTGTATTTTGACCAGTCTCTACACCGTTATAATATTCAAATTTCAATGTATTCAAACAGTGGAAATACTTTCACTTCTAACTTACACGTGCTTACTAGGGCACGTAACCACTGGAATCGGACATACAACACCTGAATCTTCGATAAGAACAGAAGATCGCGGCTAAGTGACAAAAGAGAAAAAAATATTGTCTGTATTTTCCTGATGAAGACTCTTATATGTGTCGAAAATTAGAATCTTAAATAAATAAATAAATAAATGGAACAGACGCATCTTGAGGTGGGCGTATCTGTTGGAAATCGTTGGTTTGACTTGCGCGATTTAGTGCGGGTGGACCCGTGCAGTCGAGTGCAGAATAGGGCTGTTCTCACGGTTGGAGCACACAGGTGCTGTCAGAGCGAACGTTGACGAGCACCGGGTCAAGAGGTCAGAAAACATGAATGAAGGAAATGTTTGAGCATGAGTGTAGCACGTGTGGATCTGTGACGTCATCCGTTCTTCGCGAGAAGCTGAGAGTTTTGCCAGTCTGGGTTTTGGAGGCGAGCCTATGAGACGTGATTTAAGATGTAGTCTACAACATAATTAGGGGAATTAATTCCATAAGAAAATACAGGCGAAAGATCTCTTCCCCCCACGAATGGTTAAGGACTTAATTGATAAGTAATTACGAAAGCAGTAATTTGCTCTCTCTCTCTCTCGACGTTGGTGAATATCTCCAAGCCGATAGATAACTAACGCCTGAAATAAAACAAAAAATAAGTTTAAAAGATTGTTTGCTTCTGAGTCGGTCATGGAGCTTTTGTGTTGCAGCGGCGTGGTTCACGGCAGAAAGAAAGAATTCAACCACTAGACGACGCACCACTCCACGCGGCGAGGAAGGATTGAAGGTGCGAGAAATTTAAAGGTAGCAAATTATATGATTTATGGTGTTAAAAATGATTAAACGAGAACTGCCACGGCCCGTTCCGGGACGAGTATACGGAGCGAGAACTGCCGCGGCCCAAGCGGGGGCTATGTAACAGTTTTAGATTCCTGTCTCGGTCACCCTCTTTTCTACTTGATTTTGCTCGAGGTGGATGTGTCTTGACATCGGTGTCTCGAGGGTCGGAAGCCACGCCTGCTTTCCAGCTTCATCCAGGGGAGGGTTAGGATACTTTAAATAACCACAGTTCACTACTTTCGCTTCCGGAAATATAAATAAACCAGTGAACCGTAATGAAATGTGTCGTAGTTTCTTTGATAAAGTTTTGTTCTAGATCGACACGTGTGCGGACTTTATTCAAGATGGCTGCTTCGAAGGAAACAAAAACCGCTGGACGAATAAGAGAAATCATGGAGCCAAATTGCGCTGGTTATTCTCAACTAAGCAACAGCATAATCAATTAGATTGAAAGAGGTTATTTGGAAGAGTTAAATAAAATTAATTCTAATAGTTGCCTTAGTAAAAAAACAAAACAAAAAAAAAACAACAAAAAACACGGCTCACCGCTCGCTCGACGTTTTCTCTCCTTTCTCATCTTTTCTTTTCTTTCTCTCCGTTCTACTCTTCAAAACCTCAAGTTTAGAGATTAATTGCTGACGACGAATGCTATTTCTGTTCCTTCTTTTATTAAGGTAAATCAGATACACGAAAACCAACTCGATCTGAATGACTACACACAGATTTGCTGTCCCGGATGTTAAAAAAAAAACTAAAATTAAGCCGGTATTCGTAATCCATCGCGCAGTGTTCGAATCCTCACTCGACCTACAATTCAAACATTTCTTTAACTTTTAAATTACACGCCAGGCAAAGATGAGCTCTTTTATGGCGGGGATGAGGCAAGTCGGGGCCACTTCCACTGCTCGATCTTGGTTTAGAATTATCACGCTTGTCACATAACGAAATATATAGTTGGGATTGATGCATGAGTGGCGTAATGGATATCGTCACGAGCTATGGGATCGTCTATACCGAATTCGCCTCATTCAGGATATATTGTGTTTAGTTAGGTATTAGAGTGTCGAGCGACGGTGGTGAAATAGATACTGGCATTAGTTAAAGACTCGTAATGCCCCCTTCGAGTTTTGTCTTATTGTACTATAGCGTGTTACTAATAGGAGAGATGATGGAAACATCAGAGCTTGTGAAAAAGAAGTTCACTTTTCTATAAAGTTGAAAGACTATTTGTTGACAATGTTTCCATTATTTCAGAAATTAATTGTCTGAAAAGTAATTTAGCTTAAAGATATACATAAAAGTAATTTCTTTACTTTTAAAATTCTTTTACCACCTTTGGGTTCTCTTGATGCAAAGAGTCATTTTAATTCTATGTTTTGAGATCATGTTCCCTTAATCGTAACAATTAAAAAAAAAGAAGGAAATCGATCATCATATTTTCACTACCTTTATGAGTATTTATTTACTCCTCTCCAGGAGTTAGGCACAAAGTCAGTTTTATCTTACTCCCACAAGTAAGATGTGACCCAAGGTCGAGTCAGGAAAGTAGGATTGGAAAAGCCAGCGCCAGAGAGATGAGCACTATGGCCATTAAATATTGCCTGGGCAGCCCCGTCGGTATTCCCCGGTAGGGGCGTCTCAGGCAGTAAGCAATAAACTTACTCCTCCCCAAAGAGGAGAGGCGAAGCCTGGGAGGATGGACCTCATAGAACTGCACAGGACAGACCCATAGACCGGCGTAAATCAAGCCCCGAAGGCAAGACAATACCAGTCTATGGGGTGCAGTATCCATCGGAACAGATACTACACTTTGATCTTAGCCAAAAGGCCAAGAAAGATTATGGGGAAACGGAGTTTAGTTGTATGTGAATTATCCTGCATGTATCGAGTAAATATCAGATGATTAATTGGGATGTACAAGAACTATCGGGCAACATTTGTTCAAGATTCGATGAGAAATTATATGTCTAATATTCTGGGATGTATCTGGACCTCTGTGCCAAATTTCTATCTGCGTCTCCTTCATTCGTGCTACTGCTACTCTTGTTTGTTGTCGTTGTTATTAATACTTTACTTGTTGCTTTGTTGATTGTTAAAAATTCTCGGTTAGTCGTTGTGAGTACGCACAAGAAACGACAGAGAGGAAAACACGTACACTTTGGTTAAAAAAGTTTTATTTTGATTTATTAATGCGACCAACACTGAACAAAATTACGTTGATCGTTTATGCATGCGTTATTGAAGAGATTGCTATGCGCCCCTCTCTGTGAATATGTCACTTAACCATCTATTCATTTAACTGTAAACGCTTGCGTCATGCACATTTTTTTTTCCTTAATTCTAAATTCGATATTTTTGTGAAGACCGGTCGTTGATCACATTTCTAATAACTATTTGAACTAATATGAAGATCTCATTTGTTTAATAGATTCTAATTGTTCATTGTCTGTTGACTGATGCCATAAAATATCCTAACACAGAATTGAGTTTAATAAATTCGCAAACAATTGCGCTTCAATAATTCTTAGAACATATATTTTTTATGGTTTCAAGTTGTTCGTCAGGAATTTTTGCTAAATTACACGTATCTCGTCTCATCGTGTTTATCTGTTGCACAATGTACCAGCAGGCCACGAGTGGTATAGTTTCTGTATAATCTGCCGACATTTTTTTTTGTTTGGGATTTTTTTCATAGGCGAAACGTTGTAGCTAATTTACAACCCTGCTGATTTGCTGTGATATGCGGGATATGTATTCAAAACAAATTTATTTGGGAAAAATACCAAAGTGCAACAAGCCATGTAAAAAGACATTCATACGTTATTTACATCTACATATAGGCTGAATGTTTGTCCAAGGCTATTTTAAACATGGATATGGTCGTCATCTTCACGACCTACTCTGGTAAGTTGTTCCACGGAGCAGAAACAAGGACAGACAACGCTGTGTTTATTTCAATTAATTAAGGGCCATTTTAGGAATAGCGTTTTACGTTTTTAGTGAGTTTGTATATTACTGGCGTTATTAGTTTTATATAATACACGGAAAACGCCATAACATATCCCAATAAAAAATTGCGTTTCACTAATACTTCGATATATTATTTTTCATTGTTTCAAGGCCTTCGTCCGTAATTTTTATTAATTTTAGTGACACATGAACACAGTTCGACTTTCACTCGGGATTTTGGAAACCTTTACCATGTCTTTGCTGTAAATACCTGATTCTAAAATGATGCGATAAATCAAGTACAATCAATCGTAACTGGTTGATTTATATGAATGCCATCTAGATGCGTACTAATAGTAATACTTTGGGGATTATCTCCCTTATTCTAGAACTCTTTAGCGTATGGAAAGCAATAAATGGTAATCCATGTTTGTATCTGTTACTTAAAACCCAATAAAGCTTCATACGGTATGCCGTTTTTCTATTTTTCTCACACTAATGGCGTTGATAAAGGTATGAACCCCAACATTTCCCGTAGCTTTGGGTCACTTAAAAAAACGTGTGTTTAATACATTCTTCACAATAAATCATTTAAAATAGAGATCGTTTCTTTTGGTATTTCATAACGAAAAACGTGTTGATATGCCGTAAAACGGACAAACCAAACCCTACAAAGAAATAGTTGGTGTCAATATACTAATGATGATCATGATACTGAAGATACTGGTGATGTTGATGATGATGATGATGATGATACTGATGATGATGATGATGATGATGATGATGATGATGATGATGCTGATGCTGATACTGATGATACTAATGATGATGATGATACTGATGATACTGATGATGATGATGATGATGATGATGATGATGATGATGATACTGATGATACTAATGATGATGATGATGATGATGATGATCTGGGATTTTGGTCACTCCTGAAGGAGGAACCCCTCTCTTATTTCCTTTTACCTTATTGGTGTCTGCTATTCAGAGGTTTTGCCATAATCACCATACTAAGCATTCCGTGTTGGCGACGCTATTTACCTATAGCTAGCTGTGACACACAGCGCCTGGTATTCCCCAAATGGTCACCCATCTGCTACTGACCAGACTTAACATCGCTTAAGTTCGGTGATGTCACGAGAACCGGTGTATGAACGTGATTATATATATATATATATATATATATATATATATATATATATATATATATATATATATATATATATATATATACTAATACAAAACCAAATGTTACGCATTTCCACTAATGCCAATTAACCTCTATGGACATTGTACATTCGTTCAAGTACCATCACTTACAGACTCCGCCGGAATGTTCTCTGTTCTCCCTTTCCCTTAATTTACAGATTAAATTCTATAAATCGATCTGCTGCACTTACGATAATCCCCATTCCGCTTGCAAAGGGATTATTTCTGTTGAAGATTAGCCGTCGTATATTAGCCTCGCTGTAATAATCGGCCACGTGATATTAGATGTGACAATTCTTCTCCAGTGATATCCTAGATTTTACAAACGTGGGAAAGCTGAATGTTCAAAATGAGGGTATTTTTTTTAGAAGACTTCATGTTATTCAAATAAAATCTTCAATATGATTTGTATCTTTTTATAGTGCAAATAAATTTTGTTTTCTTTTTTTTTGAGAAAGAGTGTGTTTCTCCAGAAATATAACAAAATACGCTCCATTATCCTCAATTTTATTAATATTAACAGAAAGTCTTATATTTATTGATATTGTACGTGTAGGATCTGCCCAAAATATGATTTGTATCTTTTATAGTGCAAATAAAGAGTCTAGTCATCTTATACTTTTCCTTTCCTTGAGACGGATTGAAATTTTGTTTTCTTTTTTGAGAAGGAGTGTGTTTCTCCCGAAATATAACAAAATACGCTCCATTATCCTCAATTTCATTAATATTAACAGAAAGTCTTATATTTATTGATATTGCACGTGTAGGATCTGTCCAAAATATGATTTGAATCTTTTATAGTGCAAATAAAGAGTCCAGTCATCTTATACTTTTCCTTTTCCTGAGACGGACTGAATTTTTGTTTTCCTTTTTGAGAAGGTGTGTGTTTCTCCCGAAATATCAAAATACGCTCCATTATCCTCAATTTTATTAATATCAACAGTAAATCGTATATTTATTGATATTGTACGTGAAAGATCTGTCGAAAAATAAATAGACAATGGTGACGATTAATACCTTAAATATTATCTCCAATTATTTGTTTTTGTTTATCTTCTCTTTCGCCATTCCGGTTTTTTGCATTGCTATCAGCCTTCATAAGTATCCACATACTTATTTATCAGCAATGCTTCAAGCAAACTGTCATTCCGTTTTTAGAAATTAGACTTTGCACAGACGAATATTTCAAATCTAAAATTTGACCGTCAAAGGTTTGTTTTAATTAAAGGAATAATATTAAGAAAATATCATATTACTTGAACAAAATAATTTGGATTGTGTAGGGTGATGAAAATGGAACACGTTTCTTAGTGGTAATTTTACAAAAAAAAATGACGTTTATCGCGTTTTGTATTCGAACTCTTCAAATATTATGACAGACTGACGAAAGCTATATTTAAAGCTTGTGACAGACTGACGAAAGCTATATTTTGAACTTAAGTGCGACAGTCTGACGACAGTCTGACGACAGCTATTTTAAAAACTTAAGTGTACAGACTGACGAAAGCTATATTTTTAACTTGAGCGTGACACTCGGACAAAAATGCTATTTCCAACTTAAGCATATCGGACAGACAAAAATGCTTTTTAAAATTTAAATATGACAAAATGGCGTAAATTATGTAACAAACCAAGGGTTTACAGCCCAAAGAAACTGCTATTTCAAGCTTAAGCATATCAGACAGACAAAAAAGCTTTTTAAAATTTAAATATGACAAAATGGCGTAAATTATGTAACAAACCAAGGGTTTACAGCCCAAAGAAACTGCTATTTCAAGCTTAAGCATATCGGACAGACAAAAAAGCTTTTTAAAATTTAAATATGACAAAATGGCGTAAATTATGTAACAAACCAAGGGTTTACAGCCCAAAGAAACTGCTATTTCAAGCTTAAGAATGACTGAAATGCGAAGATGTTATTTCAAACTTACGCTTGATAGATGAACGATTAAGATAGCTTTTTATTTAATATTTAATATGTCAATATTCACGTAATGATCAAAACAAGAATAATGCTGTTTTGAATAATATACAAAATGAGAACAGTATATAATATTTTGTCTGTTTACATTAGCATTCACAAAAACCTTAATCGATAAACAAATATTTTCATTCAGTTAAAAAAAAAACTCAATTCGTTCATCATGGCCATACTCAGCGAGGGTTTTTATGTATTAAAGGGTAACCGCTTATCAAAGCCCTAAGCTTATTCTAGGATAAGGGTTAATGAGTTTGTCAGGTGGACTTTGAGACAACACCTTGAGGAATGGTAAAGTGCAACAAGCCATGTAAAGAGACATTCATACGTTATTTACATCTACATATAGGCTGAATGTTTATCCAAGGCTGCTTTAAACCTCGATATTTATTATTTAAGAAGATGGCTCGACAAGAATTTGTTAACATTAGACTTGAAAACGACTGTGTTGTAGTCAGGTAGGAAGCAAGCCCATTGTAATATGTTCCACAGACGGGCAGTTCTTGGAAAGAAACTTTGCTCATGGAAGTTATGTTTAGTTTTAGGTATACAGAGGAAGAAAGGTAAATTATTTGCACTGGTTGTAGCTAGACGAGTTCTTGTTACGAATGTTTTACATGGGAGAAACCATAGTTTAGAGCTCAGTCGAGCATCCAACATGAAGATAACGATAGAGTAGAGAAAGACTAGCAATGTCTTTTCTCCGAGAAAAGGGCTGTACGGTTAGGGTGATGCAAGATTTGCAACTTGTGTGGATAAAAAGTTTTCTGTTTTAAAATTTATTCGACGGTTAATTTAGAAAAAGAAAACAACAATAACACAATCGATGTCTTATGGATTGATTTTTGGGGACTTACTTACATTGAAGACACAATCATTTCTTTCGTTGAAACTGATGTTTTATTTGTGGAGTAAAAACATCTTGAAAAATGAAAACTCAGAACAGGCTCTCTTGGGCACACCAGCTACTTACAAACGTCTTTATCACCTCAAAAGAAAAAAAAAACAGCTATAGTTGACAATACTGGGTTTTCTAGATTTTTAATTACAAACCGCTCAATGGCTTTCTTCGAACATTTGATAGATTTTTATAAAATTATTATGGATCCAAACATAAACAATTCGAATAAAATAAATACATTAATATAATTAAAATAGAAAAAAGACAAATTTTAGAGAGACCCCCCAAAAAACCTGCTAGAAGGATTTTTTTAGGAAACATATTTAAAAGAACAATTAAGTTTGATATATATTTTAAAATATTTTTAAATGTCTATACATGGGAGTCTTTAAATAGCCATATAATATTGGCATTAATAAAGTACCCTATCACAAGTATTTATGAGCATCTAACCCAAATATTAGCTAAACATAATATTAAAATAATAAAAATAAGATATAACTGTTTTTTTTCTGCTTCATTTAAACCAATTTACAAGTAAATATAAATTTCTTCAGTAAGGGAGATGATAAATAATTTCGGATTACTTGCCCTTTAAAATTCAATGAAAATAAAATTAAAACGATCCACCGATTCCAGATTATATTTTGTTTTAGTCATACTCAGACAAAACCATTATATATTTCGATTTCTTTGATTTTCATACGGAATCCCACACCAAGTATTTATTGGAAAAAATATGAGAAAAATCAATTATTAATAATAAAAGCTAGAAAATAAAAATGTTTTACAGTTAGCACAATGCATTGAAGCGCCTGTTTTAATTTAATCAAAGAAGGGACCTTTATTTCTTTTCATAATTATTATTTTTCTTCGGTCCGTTTTAGGATTTTTTTTCAGCTACCGAAAAAAAGGGAGAAATCTATTTTAAAAACAGCGAACCTCTTCCAGAAGGCCTACACTATCTCTATAGATCAACTATTGCTGAGCGGTTTATAATTAAAACTCAAGAAAACCTATTATTTTTTCACCTTGTTCCGCGATCCCAGCTTGTTCATCTACATTTATGTAATATTATAAATAAATATTACGCTCTTATGAAATAATCTAACACACTGTGATGATTTTTCTATCAAATAAAACCACGTATTATATATATATATATATATATATATATATATATATATATATATATATATATATATAGGAAATGAACAAAGAAAAACCAAAAGATGTTTTTTTTTTCCTTTTTCATTTCCCATTACGTCGGATTACTCTCATTCTTCCTTCCTCATATATATATATATATATATATATATATATATATATATATATATATATATATATATATATATATATATATATATATATATATATATATATATAAAGTAGAACACTGTAAATTATAGTAATAACACAGCGTGACGTCACTTGCTTTATATGCATCATTCCTTCACTTATAAAAGTTGAATGCCTGTATGTCTCGCCGCCTTTAAATGTGTTAAAATTATCATTGTTTATAAGCTGTTCAGAATTTGCCTATCGGTTAGCAACGTTGGATTGGGGTTGAAAGATACTTGTAATCCAGGTATTCGAATCGTCTGACCGGTAGTGAATACTCGTACTTCTATGCTGATGAGTCTAGATTGAAAAGAGACGAAACGTATACGTCCATAGATAAATAAACAATAGCAAATATATATATATATATATATATTGTTAAGGTACCTTACCTATACGTACTACTTGGAGACTTGCATTCACCATAAATACTGGAAGCACCTGCTTCTCAGTGTTGGATGTACACCGGTCTATACTTATCTGTTGTATTGTACATTTCCTATGTACTTGTTGTTTCTAAACTCCGAGTTCGTGTTTTCCTTCCGGACCATTTAAAGGCCCACAACAATTGGCAACGAGATACATTAAGAGATTCCAAAATTCATAAGCATCGGTTCCTAAAAACTAGAAAATAAACTTTATATATATGTAATGTTAACTTTTACAAAAAAATTATGTGCCAATCCTACTCGCCGTATTTTTGAGGATATATATTCTAAAATGCATAATGATCCGTTAATTATTTTACGAGATTACCTTGTAAATATATATATATATATATATATATAATTAAAATTGAAATAGAAGCCTTTATCAATGCAAGATTAATCATTTTCATTTATTTTTTTAAACTTTAATCTTATTAATTTCGGAATAAAATTTTATCATCAGAGTTGACCAGTATTGTGCCATTCCATTTTTTATAAAAAAACACAAAAACAAAAATAAACAAACTTTTTTTTCTTTTGTTTCTTTGATAAATGTCCTTGGTTTGATGTATTAAAAAAATAAAAATGATTAATCTTGCTTAGATAAAGGCTTCTATTTTAATTTTAATGGATACATCACACTAAGGACATTTATCAAAGAAACAAAAGAAAAAAAGTTTGTTTATTTTTATTTTTGTGTTTTTTTCATGAAAAAAAAATGACACAATACTGGTCAACTCTGATGATGAAATTTTCTTCCGAAATTAATAAGATTAAAGTAAAAAAAAGATTAATTTTGCATTGATAAAGGCTTCTATTTCAATTTTAATTATACTGACCCAGCAATGCTTTAAATGAACGACCCATTATATATATATATATATATATATATATATATATATATATATATATATATATATATATATATATATGTATATATATATATAAATATATATATATATATATAAATATATATATATATATATATATAAATATATATATATATATATATATATAAATATATATATATATATATATATATATATATATAAATATATATATATATAAATATATATATATATATATATATATATATATATAAATATATAATATATATATATATATAAATATATCATATATATATATAAATATATATATAAATATATAATATATATATATATAAGTATATAATATATATATATAATATATATATATATATAAATAAATATATAATATATATATATATATATAAATATATAAATATATAATATATATATATATAAATATATAATATATATATATATATATAAATATATAATATATATATATATATATATATATAAATATATAATATATATATATATATATATATATATATGTGTGTGTGTGTGTGTGTGTGTACATGTATATGAATAAATACGCATACATTATGGATGCGTATTTATTCATATACATGTACACACACATATATAAGTTGTGATGCGTTAAAAATACAAGAATAAAATAATAGTTATAAAAAGTCGGTAATAAAATGTGATGTGTAATAACTTTTTTCCTACCCGCTGTTCGTAGATAATCGATTTGGACACTGATCCACACGGAAGTTTAACAAGTGGGAGACATTTTAATTTCGTAAATATGGATTCATTGTTGGCTAGCTATGATGATGAGGAGGAGAGTGGGAGAAAGAGATGAAGTAGACAATACAAAATGATGAAGCAGAAGAACAAAGCATGACAGAAGATGATAAGTTGGGTTTGCGTTTTACGGCATGTCAACCGCCGTGTAGTTATTTTATGACGAAACACTACAGAGCTTTTATATACGACTGATTTGATGAATAATTTATTCGTAAATTATTTTTGTAAACGATTGTTACTATTTAGCCTATTCATAAATAGGTCCATTTCAGTTACTACCCCTCCGGGGCAGAGTTGCCCTGGGGGTAATAGTAACCAAGAGGTTACTCCACACTCACAAATTAGGGCCTCATCACTGGATGCAGCTTTGTATCATACCCAGGACGGTTGGAGAAAAGAGCTTGGGTAGTTAATAGGGTTGGGAAATAGGGTAGGCAGAAAATAACGGTAGAAACGGATAAGAGATATGGATTTCAAGGAGGTGGGTGGGGGAGATCTAAACATCTTTCCCAATGGTGTCCGATTAGTTATGTGTTATGATTCAGCCAGATTCTATTTAAATCATAGATATCGGGGTCGACAAGTTCTACCACTTCGAGTGGAACAGTAAGTAACTAAAGGATGACTTCACACTCCCCAAAGCTCCCTAATTGAGGCATCACAACTGGATGCACTTCACATTCATGCGTGGGACATGAAAAGATGATGATGAATGAGAAGGCGAAATAGAAGATGAAGAAAGCAAATAGGAAGAATGCAAAAATACCGAAGAAGAAGAAGAAGCAAAAAAATTTGGATGATGAAGGAAAAGAAGACGGGGAAGAAGAAATACAGAATAAAGTAGAAAAAGAGGAGGACAAGAAAAAGATGGTGACGATGAAGGTGAAGATGATGATGAAGTAGAAGGAAAAGAAGATAAAGAAGACGAAGATGAACAGAAGAGGAAACAGAAATAAAAAAAGATCATGGAAGAAAACGAAGATAGCAAAGAAGAAGAAGAAAAGACAAAGAAAATGAAGATGACGAAGGAAGAGAGAGGAGGGGGATGGGGTAGAAGAAAATGACGAAGAAGAAAAAGAAGAAGACGAAGTAGGAGGAGAAGAAGAAAAAATGACGAAGTAGGGAGGTAAGAAGAAGAAGAAGAAGAAGACGAAGTAGGAGAAGAAGGAGAAAAAGATGACGAAGGTGAAGGAGAAGAAGAAAAAAATAAAGTTGACGAAGGAGGAGGAGAAGAAGAAGAAGATGACGAAGAAGAAAAAGAAGAAGACGAAGTAGGAGGAGAAGAAGAAAAAAATGACGAAGTAGGGAGGTAAGAAGAAGAAGAAGAAGACGAAGTAGGAGAAGAAGGAGAAAAAGATGACGAAGGTGAAGGAGAAGAAGAAAAAAATAAAGTTGACGAAGGAGGAGGAGAAGAAGAAGAAGATGACGAAGGGAGAGAAGAAGAAGAAGAAGAAGAACATGAATATGACGAAGGAGGGGGAGAAGAAGAGGAAGAAGAAGAAAAAGAAAAAAAGAAGAAAAAGAAGAAGACGAAGTAAGTGGAGAAGGAGAAAAAGATGACGAAGGTGAAGGAGAAGAAGAAGAAGAAAATAAAGTTGACGAAGGAGGAGGAGAAGAAGAAAAAGATGATGAAGGGAGAGAAGAAGAAGAAGAAGAAGAACATGAATATGACGAAGGAGGAGAAGAAGAAGAGGAAGAAGAAGAAAAAGAAAAAAAGAAGAAAAAGAAGAAGACGAAGTAAGTGGAGAAGGAGAAAAAGATGACGAAGGTGAAGGAGAAGAAGAAGAAGAAAATAAAGTTGACGAAGGAGGAGGAGAAGAAGAAGAAGATGACTAAGGGAGAGAAGAAGAAGAAGAACATGAATATGACGAAGGAGGAGGAGAAGAAGAGGAAGAAGAAGAAAAAGAAAAAAAGAAGAAAAAGAAGACGAAGGATGAGGAGAAGAAAAAGAAGAAAAAGAAGATGACGACGAAGAAGAAGAAGACAGAGCTTCGAAAAAAGGCGCCCAAACATAGAGCTCAGTTTACGTAGGCCAACTTTAATCTATTATATTCACAGAAAGTCTCGTAGCCTCTTTTATGCACATTTGATTAAAATATAATAGACAACGTCCCCATGACGAAACTTGGAGGACAAGCCAGTCATACACTGAAGTTTACTTTCACCAAATATGGGATGACGGTATAAAGGATTATGCATTTTAGATAAAGTTCTCACAAGCCAGAGGCAAATCTTTCTCTATTCTTTACTATGTCTCATTTCGGAGTTCCTCTCCATGTTAGTCTTTCTCTACTCTATCGTGATTTTCATGGCAGGTGCTCGACTGAGTTCAAATCCATGCCCACCTGTAAAACATATGCAAAAAATACTCGTCTTGCTACAACTACTGTAAATAATTTTCATTTCTCTTTCTGTGTACCTAAAACTAAACGAATATTTCATAAACAAAGTTTCTTTCCAATAACTATCAGTCTGTGGAACACGAAACCACGGGTCTACTTCCCAGCTGACTATAGCGTGGTCGTTTTCAAGTCCAGTGTGAACAAATTCGTGTATAGTTGTCGTCTTTAATAATCGAATTCTGACCAGTCTCAACCATTCTTACCAATCCCCACGTTGTTGTTTCATTATCCCCCTAACAAACACATTAACCCTTATCCTCAAGTTGCTTATGGGCCTTGATAAGCAGTAACTCGTTAGTACATAAAACATGACGTCATATGTAGACACGTACTCCTAACCTTTAACTAAACATCTAATGGAATTTTCCATGCTCTGCTTAATTTTTAACCTTACGTGGAAAATACCGTTTTTCACCCTAAATCCGCATCCATATGTTTCTAAAATCACTCCCAAAATCAAGACATACGCGAAGTATAGACTTGTTGTCACTTAATTACAAATGTTTATCTAATATTTTCACTTTCGTGCGTTTCGTTGCTCTGCATAGAAACAACCGGAATTTAAATAAATCGTCCCCAGGGTTCAGTTTAGAATTAGCTTCAACATTCGCTGGTGAAAATCAGGAGATTGTGGGAAAAAAAGTTGAAAGGGGGTTGGAACGATTTCACCTGACGTTAATTTTGGCCTTTTAGAATATTTGCCAAACACAACGCTGATCGGTAATCTCCATCCCTGTACACAACATACCACCACCCAGGTGTGCAAAAATGCAACATAAACGCTGCCACTCCTACATGAACCGCCATTCCGCTCCACCCCGCTCACCAATCGTTACTGAGAACCTGGTAGGGATGATGAACACATGTATCACGCAATCAGCCCTACTCTGTGAAGTTCCACAGTCACTTGGCAAGCGCGTCGAAAATAAACCAGAATCCTCGCAGAGTGATAATAAATAGCTCTCATGGTTTCTTCAAGGCAGTGTTGCTCTGCTGATTTTTATCAGCTTTGCACTGATATAGGGAATTAACAGTACAACTACTATACAGCCTATATAAGACATAAGCATACGTTTGTCTAGTTATTCTAAGTTTCGTTTATTCAAATAGTATATGAAGTTGTCCGAAAGTCTTGTGACCACTAACTATAGAGAATTGTCCGAAAGTCTCGTTACAAAATGTTAACATACGTTTTTCTACTGATTCCAAGATTCATTTATTCAAATAAACTACAAGGTGGTCCGAAAGTCTTGTTGTAAAATGTTAGCATACGTTTTTCTACTGATTCCAAGATTCAGTTATTCAAATAAACTACAAGGTGGTCCGAAAGTCTTGTTGTAAAATATTAGCATACGTTTTTCTACTGATTCCAAGATTCATTTATTCAAATAAACTACAAGGTGGTCCGAAAGTCTTGTTGTAAAATATTAGCATACGTTTTCCTACTGATTCCAAGATTCAGTTATTCAAATAAACTACAAGGTGGTCCGAAAGTCTTGTTGTAAAATATTAGCATACGTTTTCCTACT
Source organism: Sepiola atlantica (assembly GCA_963556195.1). NCBI lineage: Eukaryota > Metazoa > Mollusca > Cephalopoda > Sepiida > Sepiolidae > Sepiola > Sepiola atlantica. The sequence goes on from OY744544.1 coordinate 27,426,059, forward strand.
GATTCCAAGATTCAGTTATTCAAATAAACTACAAGGTGGTCCGAAAGTCTTGTTGTAAAATGTTAGCATACGTTTTTCTACTTATTCCAAGATTCATTTATTCAAATAAACTACAAGGTGGTCCGAAAGTCTTGTTGTAAAATGTTAGCATACGTTTTTCTACTGATTCCAAGATTCATTTATTCAAATAAACTACAAGGTGGTCCGAAAGTCTTGTTGTAAAATGTTAGCATACGTTTTTCTACTGATTCCAAGATTCATTTATTCAAATAAACTACAAGGTGGTCCGAAAGTCTTGTTGTAAAATGTTAGCATACGTTTTTCTACTGATTCCAAGATTCATTTATTCAAATAAACTACAAGGTGGTCCGAAAGTCTTGTTGTAAAATGTTAGCATACGTTTTTCTACTGATTCCAAGATTCATTTATTCAAATAAACTACAAGGTGGTCCGAAAGTCTTGTTGTAAAATGTTAGCATACGTTTTTCTACTGATTCCAAGATTCATTTATTCAAATAAACTACAAGGTGGTCCGAAAGTCTTGTTACAAAATGCTAACATACGTTTATCTACGTTAAGATTCGTTAATTCACATAGTCTAGAGGGGTCCGAAAGTCTTGTTATAAAATGTTAGCATACGTTTATCTACTTATTCTAAGATTTAGAGTTGTTCAAAAGACTTGTTTTAAAATGTAAGTATGCATTTGTCTACTTATCCTAAGATTAATTTATTCAAATAGTCTACCGAGTGGTCCGAAAGTTTTGTTATAAAATGTTAGCATACGTTTATCTACTTATTCTAAGATTCATTTATTCAAATAGTATACCGAGTGGTCCGAAAGTCGTGTTATAAAAGTGTTTGAATACGTTTATCTACTTATTCTTAGATTAATTTATTCAAATAGTATACCGTATGGTCCGAAAGTCTTGTTCTAAAATGTTTGAATACGTTTATCTACTTATTCTAAGATTCATTTATTCAAATAGTCTACAGAGTCATCCGAAAGTCGTGTTATGAAAATGTTTGAATACGTTTATCTACTTATTCTTAGAATCATTTATTTAAATAGTTTACAGAGTCATCCGAAAGTCTTGTTATAAAAATGTTTGAATACGTTTATCTACTTATTCTTAGAATCATTTATTTAGATAGTCTACAGAGTCATCCGAAAGTCTTGTTCTAAAAATGTTTGAATACGTTTATCTACTTATTCTAAGATTCATTTATTCAAATAGTCTACAGAGTGATCAAAAATGTTATAAAACTTTAGCATAAGTTTATCTACTGATTCTAAGATTCATTTATTCAAATAGCACACAGAGTGGGTTTAACGTCTTGTTATACGATTTTAACATAGATTAATCTTCTTATTCTAAGATGCATTTATTCAAATAGTCTACCGAGTGGTCCGAAAGTCTTGTTATATAATGTTAGCATAAGTTCATCTACTTATTCTAAGACTCATTTATTCAAATAGTATACCGAGTGGTCCGAAAGTCGTGTTATAAAAGTGTTTGAATACGTTTATCTACTTATTCTTAGATTAATTTATTCAAATAGTATACCGTATGGTCCGAAAGTCTTGTTCTAAAATGTTTGAATACGTTTATCTACTTATTCTAAGATTCATTTATTCAAATAGTATACAGGGTGATATGAAAAGTTAGTTCTTTTTCTACGTATTCATTTTTTCAAATAGTATACAACATGTTTTTATAGTCTTTGATACTCCTACATAAAGGTAACAACACTAGAAGAAAAATCACCAACGCACAGCTTAATAAAATATTACACACGTCATGGCATTGCTAGTTTGTAATGGCAGAAGTTCCCCGAACTAAACTTCATCGACTCCTAACTCTTACAATCACACTAGAACCTGCTGCACCCCGTGTTAACGAAACTTCTCAACAGCCTCACTAGCTTCGCAATCCAAATATACCTTTTCCATATCTGAGTTCTCATCTATCTCCATTCTCTTACACTTCATGCACACAAACTGCACTACTTGTGTACCCAATGCACCAATCAGCAGAGCGTGGCCACTGTCAACGAAAGGAAGAGTCTGTCAGATATGTATATGCAGCGTAATGTTATATGCAACTGAAGTCTGGCCGGCGAGGGTTGAGGACATGCGTTGCATGGAGAGAAATTATATGAGAATCGTACAATAGATATGTAATATGAATCTTAAATACATACTTAGATCCGATGACCTCTGAGGAATATTAAATATGGACAGTATAGGGGGATTTGTGCAGAACAGGAGACTTTGATGGTATGGTCACATTGAAAGAATGGATGAGAGTTCCTGGGTTAATAGATGTAGAAAGGTAGCAGGTTCAGTTCAGAGGAGAAAGACAAGGGAACATGGTAGGAAGTGATAACAATGGACTAGAAAGAAAGAGGGATCAATAAAGACCTGACCAGATATATATATATATATATATATATATATATATATATATATATATATATATATATATATATATATAGAGAGAGAGAGAGAGAGAGAGAGAGGGGTTAGTTTGAAAGTCAATTTCTTGAAGCCGTCCAACGCATTCCAACATATAAAATGGATGTTAAACCGAATATGATGATGATGATGATGATGATGATGATGATGATGATGATGATGATGATGATGACACTACATCATTTTCGGCCACGAAAATTCTATTTCTTTAGTGATTTTATATTGTTTTACTATTCTTTAAAGTAAATGAACCTAATCAGTGACATGTGTTTTGTATTGCTGTATTACTCGTTACACTGCTGGTGTTTCATTTTAGCATAGGTGACGACACGTTTGGATTAGCCCGCGTGTGACTATACGGGACACAGAAAAGGAAACACATAGGTATGAAAAGTAATTATAGGATGTTAAGTTCAAGAAAATAAAAATGCTGTAAAACAGCATGAGTTACCACTTACCAAGGCCAAAAGTAACTCGAGGATAAGGGTTAGTGAGATTGTACGTTGGATGATGGATAATACTATGAAAGGATTGGAAATGGTGGGTGGAATGGACACCTTTTGATTAGACAAGTACTTGCTGATTTTGAGACGACTCTGTTGTAATCCGCAAAGAAACAGTCCTGTGGTAATGTGTTCCACAGATTGGAAGTTCTTGGAAGAAAAACTATGTTCATGGAAATTACGTTTGTTTTTTAGGTACACAGGGGAAGAAAAGAAAGTATTTTCGGCTTCAGACAAACAGATATAAATTCTCTATTAGCAAGAGATAAAGAAGTACAATGGTACATTAATAGAAATGTTAGTCTAGTTTAGGTTTTAGATAGACATGTATCAAATCTCCATTAGTAGGAGATAAAGAAAGACAATATTACAATTAATAGAAGCAATGGTATAGTTTCGGTTTAAGTAAGACAAGTACGTACTCCCCATTAGTAATAGTTAAAGAAGGACAATAGTACAATTAATAGAAGCAATAGTATAGTTTCGGTTTAAGTCAGACAAGTACGTACTCCCCATTAGTAATAGTTAAAGAAGGACAATAGTACAATTAATAGAAGCAATAGTATAGTTTCGGCTTAAGTCAGACAGGTACGTAATCCCCATTAGTAATAGATAAAGAACGAAAATAGTACAATTAATAGAAGCAATAGTCTAGTTTCGGTTTTAAACATACAGACACAAAAGCTCTATTACCAATAGATAAAGAAATACAATAGTACAATAATAGAAGTACTAGTTTAGCTTCGGCTTCAGACAGAAATATACTAATTCTCCGTTAATAATAGATTGCGCGACTTTTCTTATAAAATTTGTTTATAAAAATATTTAATGTTTAAATACTGCTTCAAATTCATAGACAATCGAACGCAGCCTGCCGTTGGCGAAACATTAAAACAATCACTCATTGATCTAACGTAATTGAATTTACAAGAGGAGATCGATCGAGAGTCATCTATAAAAAAGTACGCAGAAGATTAATTCTAAATGTATTCACAATATTATTTTGTTTTTCATTGCCTGGGGAAAAGGGGGGGGGGCTTATTATGTTATTGTCTGTTATTACCCGAGAGAATTAAGTCACGTATGAATGAATATGAACATTTAGATATTTATAGGACACACCCTCACCTCAACAAGTGCTTCTCACAGACTAATTACAACATAGGATGGTGCCAGCGCGTCTCTCTGTTAAATAGTAAGGGTATGGCTGCTAGTAGTTATTTGATGATTTAAATTTACAGGTGAAACATTTGCGCGTAAACAGGAAATAGAGGTCAGACGGGGGTCAGGTGACTGGCATTTGGGGGCATTGTCTCCTGTGAGAACACTCAAGATAGTATAGCCGCGAAGAGCGACGATTCTCGGTTGGAAGTTCGAAGCGACGAGACGTGATAAGAAATGACTTAAGAATCGATTATAAATGAAGGGACCAGCCACCGCTAGCAGAGAAGAAGGCAACATCAACAGCCTAATAAAATGGTCCTTCTCTCAATCCAAGATCTAGATTTTTTTCTCTGTGTTGTTGTGCTAGAGCAAGAATGCACCTCCACGTAAGGTAACCATTATGGGACAACGAGAGACTATCTTGGATGAAGTTTCCTGCCTCAGAGGACAGGTGTGGTTGAGAGTTGACGACACTAGGTATGATTTAATTTTACTGTTATAATTTGTTGATTTGCATTCGAAAACACACATATATTTGATTTGATAGTAACATACGAAACGTTAGACCTCCCTTCCAAGGGGGGGGGGTAATGCACCATCCCTAATGATCATCGGAGGCAACGCCATGTCCATTATAATTTCATTCCGCAACGTTTAAGATTTTTCTATCACAATAAAATTACAGTACATTTAATGATCAAACTGTATCATCATCTATACGCTAACACAATGTCATGTTCGTACGTACGTTATCACCCTCCACATTTACTTCAAAGATGGGGGTCGCCCGATCATCGAAGATGAAATGTAAAAAAAAAGAATAAAAATAATTCATTATATTTGCTGTTGTGTAGGACGTGACATTCAAACTGAAATACATTTTCTTAGTATTCAGGCTAGGATGAAAATGCTAACCCCTTTAGGGATATTTTAAGTAGAATGAGCTCTAGAGTAAATGTGGTATAGTGGCGACGGCATTGATTATAGACAAGAGTGGAATAGACAAATAGAATAGACAAAGGATGAACAACAACCCCCATTTTCCCCACACCTTTGATGGCCTCGTGCCTCATTTGTCAAAATTTATATTTTATATTTTTTCGCAAATGAATAATTCAAAGTGTAGTATCTGTTCTGTCCAAAACTGGTGAAATGATATCGTGGAACTTTTTTGTTCGTGTCGGACGTCCATATGATCACGTCAAAAATACACAACAGTTTTAGGATACAACTGTGAAATTTCCACGGGTCCTTTTAGTATTTTGAAAATACTTTTATTATTTTGTTTTATTGTTCTCTAAATAATGGCAAACTAAAAGAAATGTTTTAACAATTCTATTAAAAATGATTATAATTATTTACATGTATCTGGTCCGTCGAGTCTCATGTGGAATAATAAGGGTCAACATTCGCAGGATGCCGACCGCGTCCTTCTATTTTAGCTATCAATGGATCCCATGCCGATTATGACACTCAGATCTTTCTTCTGAGCCACACGAACTTTATATTTTGTATAGTGTCATGTGGTCGCCATCGACTATGGTCGACCGCTTTACCTTTTAGGGTCAGGTTCATTTCAGTTCATAATACCATATTAACCTTTTTTATTCTTATTTCTTTTCTAAAGAAATGGTAGTTTTTGCCCAAATGAGCAATAGGGGGAATTCATTATTATTTTGGAATTATATTCATTTACGTTAGGTCAGCGTTTTTCACTCGGGGTTCCTCGGAACCATGCGGTTCCACAATAAGTCCCTAGAGATTCCACGAAAACAAGTGAGATAAGCAAATGCACTTTTGACATTTATTTAATTTGGATAAGCTACTCTCTTTCTTTCTTCGTTCGTTTTCATTTTAATTTTCATTCCTTTTCATTTCTTCATTTCTGTATCTAGTTGAAATAGGATGCAAAAATAAAGAAAAATATAATTTATAATTTTATATAAATGTGTGAAATCTTCCAACGAATGAAAATCATTTTCGCTTTTTAAAAATAAATACTCAACTTCCGCACGCAATAGTCCGTAGATATTCACAAAAAAAGGACGCATATGCATAATGTCTATTAAACTCACACACGCAGTTTGAATTACCTACTAGTCACCATCCTCGAGTGTCTTCGGTCTCTCTGTACAAGGGTTTG
>OY744544.1:27437345-27444845 GCA_963556195.1 Sepiola atlantica
ACAAAAGCGACGATGGTAAAGTCCGCGGAGACTGTGACTAGGCGTTGGGGTGAAAAACTCTTCAAGAGATAGATTTACATTCCCGTTGATGATTCTGCTTTCCAGAATCAGGTCTCCTCACATTCTTCGCTGCTTAAGTGAAACCGTTCTTTATATAGGAGTGTGGAGAATCTCGCTATTATCCTAGTTGCCATCCGTTGAACACGCTACAGGTATACGAGGTCTATTTGAAGATCTGGATTTGTTGCTCGGATATAATAGTCAGGAATTGGCTGTACCAGTGTTAGTTATAGGGGACGGACAGTGTCTGCTGTTAGGGTTAGATAGGATCTCTGCAGTAGAAAGTGGACCTTGTTTTTACTTTCGGCAGCCTCGTAACTCTTGCTTCCCTTATTTTGTCCTTTAGTCCTCATATTCCATGACCGATGTTTCTGACAAAAGGGAACTAATTGCTGTTTTCGGGGTCTGAATCTATGTAACACTTATCGTTGGCTAGATTTTGACCTTGAAGTAGTATTTTTTCAGCTCCTAACATCAAGTGGTTTAATGTCTTGTCTGGAGCGATTTCCATTAAAAAAAGAAGAGAACCAGCCTGGCTTTGCTCACCATCTTGATACAGGTTTGAAGGAGTTGTCCAAAATTTTACCAAAGTCACGATGTCACGATTAAGTTTTAGATAACATTTTCGTTGATCTGTCACGCTTTTTAAAAAAATGCGCCCATTAAATAGTCGCATCTTAAAAATATCAGGAATTGCGTATTTGCGTATCCGTTTCGGATTACGTGACCTTATTTTTATGATTTTTGTTTTGGGGCAAACTTCCAAAATGAACTCCGATCTCTTTCTAACCAATTTTTTCGTTCTTTTTCTAAGACTAAAGAAATAAAAAAAATATCGGATAGAATATATGAAACGTCGAATTACAAGCCGCAAATGAAGAACACCAGACTTTAAATAGTAGATACATTTATGATAGACAAGGACATACCGTCAACGATGCTGCACCACTTTCACTTAAATGCTGGGAAATGTCGGTAATCAAGTGGACTGAGGACATGTAGTTCGAATATGAATCCTACCAACATTTACGTGGCCCCTTCTGTGAGTGCATGATTCTAGAAAGAATCAAGGATGGCAACACCATAATAGAGCCGGTAAAAAAAAGTCATACCAAGCTGATTCATACGAATTTATGTTTTTATTCAAAGGTATGAATCAATCTATTAGACCCCTCAGGTATAAGTGGAATTGTAGAGTAGACTGGGCTCTCTGTTTTTAAGTGTATTATTTACTCCTCTCCAGGAGTTAAGCACAAGGCCAGTTTTATCTTACTCCCACAAGTAAGATGTGACCCAAGGTCGGGTCGGGAAAGTGGGGGTTGAAAAGCCAGCGCCCGAGAGGTGAGCACTCTGACCATCAAAAATTGCCTGGGCAGCCTCGTCGGCATTCCCCGGTAGGGGCGCCTCAGGCAGTAAGCAATAAACTTACCCCTCCCCAAAGAGGGGAGGTGAAGCCTGGGAGGGTGGACCTCCTAGAACTGCACAGGACAGTCCCATAGACCGGCGTAAATCAAGCCCCGAAGGCCAAGACAATACCAGTCTATGGGGTGTAGTATCCATCGGAACAGATACTACACTTTGATTAAGTGTAGGTGATGATAGAATTGAATAGGATCTTATGACGCCAGATCCCCTGCAGTACTAGTTATGTGTTTCATTATTTTTTGTTGTTGCGTTTTCGCGTATCGATGCGTGTATAAACCATGTTACACACGTCCGGAACAGCAACAGAAGAAATCATAAGGACGGCTTACTGTGCGTGTGTACGGGAGAGAAAAACAGACAGATAGATAGACGGATAGGTACATTGTGCGCGCCCCCTCCCCTTGACACGTTTTCTCATCCTTGAAGTTTTGCTAGGAAAGAGAAATAAAATCTCCGTCCGGAAATCACATGATTTCGTTGACTTCAGTTCTGGTGTCACCCTTGACCCTTCGGTGTCACTCTCACTTTTCCATTCAAACAACGGCTTTCGTTTTGCCTTTTTTTCTTACCTGGAATTTTTATTTCATTTCCTATTTTAGAGCGATCTAATCTTTTATTACTTTTAATATTTCTTTCCAACTTTAAGCGATATTTCATTATGATAGCGATGATATAATAAGATATGGTGACCACCCAAAAGGTGACCCCCAAATTTGTCACGCACCAAATAGTTAATAAAATCCACAATATTTTCTGCATTCACACCATTTAATTTAATTTATTATTAAAAAACTGTGTTCTGCGGCCACAGTAGTCAAATGACATCCCGTAGCTGCAATCACTCCATCTGGCCTTGTCATGCGCAAGTTGTCGTAAGCAATGAAGTTGTTTCGTTGTACGTAGTGGTCCTAGTCCCGCCTGCTTGAGGTCAGCGTGTAGTGTGCCCAGCAGATTTGTGCAGTGCCTTCCTAGTCGCGGTTGGTAGGCTTGCAAGCCAGTAACGGCAAAGTCTAGTGCCCTCTGTGCGGGAGTGTCGGTCCATTCGTAGGACATGGCCTAACATAGACCATCTTTGTTCAGCGACCTTTGTGGAGAGGGGTTTTTCGTTGCACAGCTAATATAGTGCCTTGTTGCTGATAAGTTTTTTCGGCCAGCAGTGACCTGTGATGGAACGGAGGTGACTGCGGTGGCACGCATCCAGCTTGTCAAGCATGGCTTTTGTTATTGCCTAGCTGTTGCTATTGTAGAGCATGATGGACACGCAGTACGCGTTATAGAGACGGAGTCTAGTCTTCAACGGGATCTTGGTTCGTCGGCTCCAGAGTTTATGTAATGAATGAAACGCTACATTGCCATGTATTAAGTACAAATTAACTTCAATCTATAACTGACTAGTCTACCCCGTGGCTTTTTTATACTCGGTGAGGATTCTTTCTTCGCACTTAGTCCGGCAGATTCGACACTCCATTAGCAGGACCAGTTCCCCCCTTTTCCGGGATGATCTATGATCCAGATCTATCATAGAAGATGTACTCTCCTACACAGTACCTTCTCTCTTTTTGGAGAGATTAGTTTATTGTCGGTCGCCTAAAGCGTTCCTACCGGGGAATGCTGATGGGGCCGTTGCTGGCTATTTTTTTTATCCGGAGTGCTCCCCCACCCCTCTCGAGGGAGCTGGCTATCTTCGCCTTCGGGCCCTTTCACCACATTTTAGTTTGGCAGGAAACAAGTAAAAAAAACTTCCAGGTTTCATGCATACCCAGCAGTCTTTGTTCTCTCGCCTTTCAATGACAGTGTGCACCTCTGCGTTGCAAGCACACGTGGATTCGATGGGCAAAACTGTCAATGACTCTGATGATACACTATTCTCTCTTTACACTGAATAAGTGGCTCTATTACGCTTTGCGTTCAAGTTTAAGATTGTTCCATGGGATCTGAATTTGTAGACACGCATGTACATAACTATTAATAAATAAGTAACTTTATTGTAACCCTTTCAAAAAATAATTCATAATTTAAATGAACATCTAAGTTTATATACTTCTGTCATCTACCTCTCTCTCTTTTTTCTCTCTATATACTTATCCGTATATAACTATATATATATATATATATATTCTACTGTATATTACACGTGACTATATTTTTTCCAAATTGCGTTCTTTGTATAGATTCGAAAACTTTTCTGTTTTTAATTAAAGTTCTGCTACCAACTGATGATGATTGTATTTTACAATTGAAATATTTTAGTAGAACTATTCAATATGTGTTTTTGAGTTTATTTTTGCTAGTTGTTGACTTGCTTATCCTTTATTCCATTTTTATTTTTACATATATATATATATATATATATATAGATTTAAAAAGAATACGCGGAAATCTCTCTAAGGCCCTTTCGACTATCATCTCGTCAGGAGAAAATCGATAGTTTTAATTAATAATAACGTCGAAAGAAAGAGCAAAATGGGGAAATTGTAAGATCGCTGAATCTCTTTGGGGAACTTTGAACTCCTTCCCAATTTTTTTTTTTTTTTTATCCCCTAACGTAGTGCCTTTTAATCGACTTTTAATCGAAATCATTAAATTGAATTTTAATCGCTTTAACGATAATTTTGGCACACTCAATTTCCCCATTTTGCTCTTTCTTTCGACGTTATTATTAATTAAAACTATCGATTTTCTCCTGACGAGATGATAGTCGAAAGGGCCTTAGAGAGATTTCCGCGTATTCTTTTTAAATCTATTTATAAATTTTGTACCTCGAAACATTATATATATATATATATATATATATATATATATATATATATATATATATATATAATTTATATTTAGAATTTTATATATGTATTCAAATATAAATTTCATAACATAAAGTAATTATAGTAGCTCAATAGTGTAAGTCCAGAGCTGTTATATTTAATATTTTTTATTTAATTTCATACCATATCAATGTTATGAAGGACAGATTCACGCTATTTCATAAAACTTGCTTTTATTCAGCAGCTTACACCAAGATATTTGTAAAATGCCCCTGTGAATTTATTTCTTGGTGTGGCTATCTTCAGTGCTAATTATATAAAACAAAGTAAAATAATTAAAAAAAAAAACAATAGAAAAAATGAAAATACCAGGCAAGCAGAGACTAAATTACAATCGGTACTGATTATCAACATTATATCTTGTTATAAGCCGCTGAATAAAAAACAAGTTTTATGAAATGGCGTGAATCTATCCTTCATAACATTGATATGGTATAAAATTAAATAAAAATATTGAATATATATATATATATATATATATATATATATATATATATATAGAGATAGAGAGAGAGAGAGAGAGAGAGAGAGAGAGAGACTTTGGCGATTCAAAGCATCTTTCAAATCAAGTTCCGAATAAAAAGAATTCACCATGGTATGATATACGTTTACAACTGTTTCAAGTCAGCATTTATTTTAAGTCATACAATGAATCTTAAACATTATGAATGCTGACTCATTAAAGCCAAATTATTTATAAATCAGAATTATTGTTAATGCAATACAAAATAAACACATTCTATATTATATGCCCAAAAAGTTCAAAATTCCGCCAAGATATTCATTAATAATTTTTTCTTCGAATTTACAGTTTGATTCAATAAATACATCATTCAGCATTTCACAAAATATGAATATCATCTTTCTTGACCTTTTGGCTAAGATAAGATGAAAGTGTAGTATCTGTTCCGATGGATACTGCACCCTATACACAGGTGTCGTCTTGTATTTTGAGGCTTGATTCCGCCGGTCTGTGGGTTTGTTCTGTGCAGTTCTAGGAGGTCCACCCTCCCAGGCTTTTCCTCCCCTCTTTGGGGAGGAGTTAGTTTATTGCTTACTGTCTGAGGCGCCCCAACCGGGAAATGCCGACGGGGCTGCCCAGGCAATTTTTAATGGCGCTTCTCGGGTGCTGGCTTTTCAAGTCCCACTTTCCCGACCCGACCTTGGGTCACATCTTACCTTGTGGGAGTAAGATAAAACTAGCCCTGTGTCTAACTTCCTGGGTAGGTAAATGTTGTAGACCCGTGCTAGGGGTCACAAAGATAACAACCACAAATTGTGACAGGTTAAAATATACAATGTATTTATTCATAGCAATACAGTAACACCACTAAATGTGGTAGGAGATGACCGGATTCCTACCATGCGGTAAAACATGAATAGGAATGTCCTCTTTTTGAGTCTTTGCAACCATGGTATTTATTATAGATGGTTGCTTCCATTAGTTCTTCAATAGGGTGATTGTACCCCACAACAGTAAATAAAATGAATGTCAGATTTACATTTGAAAGTTCATGAATATTTTTTTTTCAAATCACCAAGTTTAAAAAGCCTATATTCGGAACATCAGGAAGTTTCATCTGATGTCCTCTTGGCTTGACAGTCCAAGGAAATGCTCAAGGACAGGCTCAAGGACAGGCTCAAGGCGTTTCCTTTGAATAATAGCGATCGAGAGCCGCTCGTAGAGCCGACCACATTCACGATGATCCCCTGTGTGGAACGTAATTAATAAACCTAGGCGTATTTTGAACGCTTGCGGTCCTGCGATGACGCTGGTACATTTCCAGGGGTTTTCGCCGATTCTGTTACTGACGAGGATGCAAAGGGGTCGACACAGGTCACATCCAATTAGCGACTTGCTATTTGCAAAGGAAAACGCCGCTAGATCATCGGACCATTTGTCGTCCTCTCTGTCGAGGTTAACTGATTTGAAGATATAATTAAATTTTCTTATTTTTAATGAATATTATTTTATATACACGGGCATATATGTTTCATCTTCATTAAGGCTCATCAGTGTGGCTATATACAACGGTTCCACTGGTCGCATGATTCGAACATTAGGTCTCAGTCACCATTGACTGTTGAATCTAGCGTGCTAATCAACGCGGCCACTGTGACAGCCGTGAGAATGAGAGAGAAATGCATTCTATTTATCGTTAAGAACATATAAGTCTCATAGAATGTTCTATTCCTAAAGAGAATGAACTTTTCATTATTGTTTAAATAGAAAGTTCTTCATAGTTTTCTCCAGAGTGCCCTCCTCTTAAGGGAGCTTGAATTATTAATTATTATTTTTTGAATACAAATTATTTTTATATGCACACCCATATATGTTTGATCTCCACCAAGAATCATCAGGTTGGCTATATATAACTGTTCCGCTGTTAAAATGATCCGAAAAGTCGACCCAAGACATAATTGACTGTCAAAATCTAACTGCCAATCAATGCGGCCATCATGACAGCCATGGGAATTTGAGAGAAATATACTCTATTTATCTTTAAGACAATAATAAGTTTCAAAGAATGTTACATTTCTAAGGGTAGAAATACGTTACATTAGAGCTTCGAGAAAACGTTCTTCTTCTTTTCTATCTAGAGTTCTCGCCCTTTAAAGGATCGTTAATAAATAATTACTATTAGTATTACTAATAAATATTATTTTATCTCCACAGACGTATGTATGTTTGATGTTTTCATATTGATTTTTCTTTTTAATTCTGTTGCATATACGATGTTATTAATCCACAAATATGAAGAGAAACAGTTTAGAAAGAGAATTTCAAATAACAATGCCTTCGATAAACACAATTCACCCACGCAATGAGAAATGAAAAATGCAATCGCAAAACAAAATTTATTTCAAAGATCTTTGTTATCAATCTTTAATCATTCACACACTTATATATGCACTCGATCGCTCACCGCATATATATATACATATATATATATATATATATATATATATATATATATATATATATATTTATATATATATATTTATTAATATATATATATGTATGAATATATATATATATATGTATGAATATATATATATGTATAAATATATATATGTGTATGAATATATATATATGTATAAATATATATATATGTGTATGAATATATATATATGTATAAATATATATATATATATATGTATGAATATATATATATGTATAAATATATATATA
>OY744544.1:27447345-27474845 GCA_963556195.1 Sepiola atlantica
TCAATCCTATTCATTGCGTGTTCTTTGAATGAGACAGGTCACTGCTGATAACGCTATAACAAAACATATGATTTTCATTATCTGCTTGTTCACGTTAACAACCATGTCGAAGTCTGGACACTTTCCGACAAATCAAAATAATTATTCTGTATGATTTTTCTACATTGTTTTCTTCATCTTGATGAACTCTTTCAATAAAGACGAAACGTTGATTAATACAAAAATAACGTAGTTTTTGCTTTCCTTTTTTCCTTTTACACACACACACACACACACACACACACACACACACACACACATATATATATATATATATATATATATATATATATATATATATATATATATATATATATATATATATATATATACACTAGCTGGCTTCGACCGCTAGCTGCCGCTTCACATTTATTATATATATATATATATATATATATATATATATGGGAAGAGAAGGATGAAGGTAATCCGACGTGATGGTAAAATGAAAAAGGAAAACCAAAAACTGGATGTTTTTTATGTGTACATCAACGTTTCGTCTTTATTTATAAGACTTCATCAGGATGATGATGATATAGGGAAAAGATATCATGCAAGCACAGATACATGTAGGGTAGACATGTTGGGAAGAAAAATAAAATAAAATGAAAAATAATGGCAGCGTCTTGCTGGACGTCCGTACTTGTTAGAGAATGTATATGTGTGTGTATGTGGGGGAGGGAGTCAATAGATAATTTGAGAAATGGATGTGGAGCCACAGCAAACCAGCCTCTTTCAGTGAATCATCCAAGGTCTTCATCTTATTCTGCTGGAATTTCTTCTTAAAAATCACAAAAAATGCCTTCCGACGAGGGCAGATGACAAATAGATTTAGTGTTTTCTTCGTCGCAAACCAAACGGTTTTTCCTCAACTGATTCAGTGAAGGCAATTCATTCATAAAACAACAAAAAACAAAAAACACTTAAAAAAAAAAACCTCAAAGTAAGTGACGCCATTTCTTGTTATGTAAAGTCAGCACTTCTAACCACTGGGCTATCGATACAACATTCTGTACAATAACGTAACAGGCTCTAAAGAAATTCCAGCAGAATAAGATGAAGACCTTGGATGATTCACTGAAAGAGGCTGGTTTGCTGTGGCTCCACATCCATTTCTCAAATTATCTATTGACTCCCTCCCCCACATACACACACATATACATTCTCTAACAAGTACGGACGTCCAGCAAGACGCTGCCATTATTTTTCATTTTATTTTATTTTTCTTCCCAACATGTCTACCCTACATGTATCTGTGCTTGCATGATATCTTTTCCCTATATCATCATCCTGATGAAGTCTTATAAATAAAGACGAAACGTTGATGTACACATAAAAAACATCCAGTTTTTGGTTTTCCTTTTTCATTTTACCATATATATATATAATGTAAATCATCCTTATTTAATATGTATTAAATAAGGTATACATTTCATTGAAATTAGACCTATTTGAATTCTCGGTGGAAATACGGTTTAAATTTCATTGTGTGTGTGTGTGTGTGTGTGTGTGGCGGCTTTTGCCCCCGGGGACCCTCTTAATATCATCAAAATTTGCTGAAACTTTGGGAATAGATATCATTTTTGGTCATTTACCTATGGTTTAAATTTCAGTTGAATCAAAGGGAAAACAGCTTTCAAGTGGGTGTGTTGGGGTTGTGCCGCCCGGGGACCTCCAGCGTTAAAGTGCTATATTTCTCATATAGCCTATGACTTTCACGGAGAGTTCAGTAGTCCACAGTCCAATTTTCAAGCAATTATGTCGAGCGGTTTGGGTGAACATAAGACACAAAGATCAGGTCCACACACACAGACAGTTGCTATTTTATATATATATATATATATGATTGTCATAAATTTAATATTGTGCTATTTAACTAATAATTTTCAATAAAAATTAAAATGTTTTATTGATGTATGCTTTGCAATTTACAATGTATTTTAACTCAATTCCTTTCAAGATGTAATTATTCTGTGATTCAAATATCGATAGATTTTTTTTGCAATTCTTCTGAAAAACAAATTTTTATGAGAATATAAGAATGAACATTCTTGAGATACGTCAATTCAACTTGCGCGTTTAGCTATTTCAAACTTAGGCGTGACAGATCGACGAACATGCTATTTCAAACTTAGGCGTGACAGACCGACGAACATGCTATTTCAAACTTAGGGTTTGCACACGGACGAAAATTATATTTAAAATTAAGGCGTGACAGACGAACGAAAATTATATTTCAAACTTGGGTGTGACGAACGAACGAAAATGCTATTTAAAATTTGGGTGTGACGAACGAACGGAAATGCTATTTCAAACTTAGGCGTGACAGATTAAGGAAATGCTATTTCAAACTTAGCGTGACAGATTAAGGAAATGCTATTTCAAACTTAGGCATGACAGATTAAGGAAATGCTATTTCAAATTTAGGCGTGACAATTTAAGGAAATGCTATTTCAAACTCAGGCGTGACAATTTAAGGAAATGCTATTTCAAATTTAGGCGTGACAAATTAAGGAAATTTTATTTCAAACTTAGCCGTGACAGATTAAGGAAATGCAATTTCAAATTTAGACGTGACAAATTAAGGAAATGCTATTTCAAACTTAGTCGTGACAGACAGACAGACAAACAGAGAGACGAAAATGTTATTTTACACTTAAGCGTGACAGACGAACTAAACATGTTATTTTAAACTTCGGCCTTACGCACAAACGAAAATGATATTTTACACTTAGGCGTGACATAGGAACGATAATTCTATCTCATACTTAGGCGTAACAGACGAATGCAAATTTTGTTTCAAACTTGGGTGTGACAGACGAACACAATATTTATTTAAAACTTAGGTGTGACTGACGGACGAAATGACAATTCACATTTAATCTTGACAGACGAACGAAAATGCTATTTCTAACTTGCGTGTGACAGATAAACGGAATTGCTATTTAAAGTCTACGCGTGACAGACGGACAGAAAGACACAGATCGACTGACGGATGAAGAATGTCAAAATAGCATGTATCTATTCAGTCTGCGTGGTATGCAATGAAAATGTAATTTCAGACATTAGCGTGACAGACCGGCGGAAATACTGACGAAAAGATTATTACAAACTTAAGCGTGACGGATCGAGTGACGGAGAGATTCTTTCATAGAGATGCCTTGACGTACCTAAAATGAGATACGCCCATTCAATCAGATTGATGCGTGACATACATACTTACGGAGAGATAGGGCATCTTCTCAAGTAACAAGGACGCATCTACCAAGAATCTAATGTAACATTAAAAAGCAGAAAGATAGAAAAAAAATCAGAAAACAAACGGATAAAATAATAATCGCGATCGAAATTACTTTGAAAGGAATTTTAAAACACAATTTGAATGAAACGCAAAACGAAGTAAACTCGACGGTAAATTAAAGCTTAGAGCGAAATGTGCGTCTCGAAAAAAGGCGGGAAAGAGAGAAAGAGAGAGAGAGAGAGATAGAAAGAGAAAGAGAGAGAGAGAAAGAGAGAGAGAGAAAGAGAGAGAGAGAGAAAGAGAGAGAGAGAGAGGATGGTTAGGCATAGTTAAACAGATGGGTAAATATACAGAGAGAGAGAGAGAGAGAGAGAAGGAGAAAGAGAGAGAGATAGAGAAAGAGAGATAAAAGGAGAAAGAGGGATAGAAAGAGAGAGAGAGATAGAGATAGAGAGAGAGAGAGAGAGAGAGATAGATAGAGAGAGAGAGAGAGACATAGAGAAAACGGGAAGGAAATACATTGAATTTCGACAGATAGATAGCTAGATAGAGAAAGAGAAAGAGAAAGAGACAGAGGGTTCGGTGATTAGCCAAGGTTTACCATATATATATATATATATATATATATATATATATATATATATATATGTATATATATATATATATATATATATATATATATATATATATATATATATATATATAGAGAGAGAGAGAGAGATGAGAGAAGGAAGAGGCACAAGGAAGGCGGGAAGGAAATACACTCAATCGACAGATAGATAGCTAGATAGGGAAATGGAAAGAGACAGAGGGTTGGGTGATTAGCAAAGTTTACTATATAGATTAATGTATTGAGATAGATAGATAGATAGATAGATAGAGAGAGAGAGAGAGAGAGAGAGAGAGAGTGAGAGAGACAGAGAGAGAGAAGGGATATATATATATATATATATATATATATATATATATATATATATATATATATATGAGGAGATGGTGGAGGTAAGAACCAGAGAATTAAACTAACTTGAATAAAATAGAGGAATAGAAGAAAGAAAAGAAGATGAAGAGAGCGACATATACCCCTCCCCTGCAAAGCACTTTAATAACGATAGAGCACGCTTCGGCAGTAGATATTATTTATAGTAACAATAATTTCTTGCTCAGTGGCTTGTGTCTAATGAAAATAGACCTAATGAAGAGTTGTGATACAGCGAAACTGTCTGTGGATAAATAAATTATATATATATATATATATATATATATATATATATATATATATATATATATATATATATATATATATATATATATATAAGTACTGTATGGTAGGGCAGGAAAAACCAGCAGAGTGCTCGATTAATTAAGAAATCCGAGATTTCGGAGGATTAAGAGCGTAAATATTTATTTATAAAATACAGAAATTCAATGTAACATCAGTACCGTCGGTTTCAAAGCGGGAGGTTGATCCCGATTATCGTCAGCTGATAAACATATTCAGGAATGGTGGGACTTATTCGGTCACGTCTGGGATCACGTAGGACGTGATTTGTGTAAAATGGGGGGGGGGGGTTACATATGTGTGCATGAGGGGTTAAATTTAGATTCTAATATTTAAATTGTTAATGTATATAGAATTGTTATTAATTAAAATAAAGCAGAAGAAAAAGTTTTTTTGTAATATATATAAAAACTAAAAGGTGTAAGAAATTCTGTAGGGTAGGGGTCGGGGTTTGGGGGCCAGGAAGTATAGGGGAAAGACGAAGTAGAGATGCAGGGTAAGACACCGAGGGGAGGGAGGAGAGAAGGGAGGGTCTAGGTGTGGTAAACATTGATAGCCGTTGGTTCTAAGGCTCGGCACCGCCGCTAACTTTTCGACCCAATATCGTAGCATAAAGTGTAAGAGTGGGGAAGAAGGGAATAATATTACTGTTAATAATAATAGTCAAAATAATAATAATGGTGGTGGCCCGGCGAATTTAAAAGATAAAAATAAAAATAAAACTAAACAAATAAATAAAAATAATAATAAGAATAAAAATAAAAATAAAAACCCCGCGTGGCAGGGAAAAATACTGTAGGCATAAGCGTGTTATTAAAATAGCACTGGCTATTTGGTGTAACGGTTTCCGGGTGTCAAGCGGGTCCTAAAATGTAATACTGAGTGAAGTGTGGAGAGGTATAAGGGAATGAATTTGGGGAGCTTGAAAATTTTAAAGGTTAGATGGCTTAAAACGGAGGTTATGGAAAGTAGAGGATATGGAAGTACTATAGAAAAATTATAGAACGATAAATGAGCCTCGGATCCAACTGACCGATTCACTATCAACAGGTTCGGCTGTTGACGGCCCGAAAGGGCCTGCTACGAATCTGTTGATAGTGGATCGGGCTCTAAGGGTGTATTAAAAAGATCAAATATTTAAGGGGTCCGGCACGGGAGAAGTCTAATGGAAATTGGATGTCTGTCTAACGGCTGTCTATGGCATTATCTAAAGTCGGTGTTTACAAAGGGGTGATGTTTACAAAACAGGTAGTTCTTCGTTGTCGAGGGGGGGGGGATAATTAATCGATGAAGGTAGGTGTCTGATTCTAATAATTGGGGTTGCTTGGGGTGGGTGGATAACTTAATAAGAAATATATAAAAAAATATATAAGAAAAAAATATATAGAAAAATATAATAAATCAATAATAAAAAAACACACTAATAAAAAATAAGAAAATAAAAAAATAAGAAATAAAAAATAAAAAATGTTAAAAATATATAAAAAGGGTATTAATTAATACTTCGTGTAAAAAGATATTGGGGCAAATGGTAGGAGGGTTGGAAGAAAAATCTTAGAACATAATACTAATACACACAAACTCCACATACTAGAAGCTTTACTCATTAAAACAAAAAAACCTGCTATTAACAAGATTCATTTTTACACTAGTACTAATATACTTAAATGCTTATAATACCTAATAAACATAGTTTCATATTTAAATTTTCCCGCCATAATTAATTATAAATCCCACTCCAGGTCTTTACCTGTTTGTCATTATTCCACTGACGATGGAAACAGACAGGTCAGAAAGTACTCTGGACCAACATGTACATTACGGCAGTTTCATCAGCCAATTTTCTTCCGAGATTAAGATTTTAATCAGGAAAATTGAAGGGATCAATACTAAAATAACCAGACAAAAATTGTCGGTTATTTTTAATAATACGTGTCTTAAGGAAAAAATGCTGCCTCAATATACATATATATATTTATATATATATATATATGTATATATATATATAAATATATATATATATATATATATATATATATATATATATATATATATATATATATATATATATATATATATATTACCCCCCCCCCCTTTTTTATTTTTATTTTTTATTTTATTTTACTCATATATTTTCATTTATTAATTTTCCAACGAATGTTAAGTCTGCAATATCTTGGATTGTCTAGGAATTTAAACTGCATTTTACATTTTTTTTTTTTAATGACTCAAAGCTTCTTTAGACTATATATATATATATATATATATATATATATATATATATATATATATATATATATATATATATATATATATATCTTTGTGTGTGTTTCTGTGTGATATGCTTAATTCAAGTCTGCTTTTGTTGTAATTTGAAATGTGTTTCTTGGCAAAAAAAATGATTAATTTCTTAATACTTAAAAGTAAATAACTTAATGAAACTACAGACATGGAAGCTTCGTCAAGAGATAGTTTAAATAAGCGTTGTCAAAAGTTAAAGAGATATTGTAGAGTAAGTTGAGACTAATAAATTTATAACATTATTACTTTCAGTTCTAAAAAATCATGATCAACAATGATTAGGCGTACGATCGTTTCTGAGACGATAAGGAATTTTTTAATGTTCTTAATTTTTCCTTTTTAATTCCAATATGTCACTTCTTCAGCGCCTTTCACAAAAGATTACACGCCTCGCCATTGTTTATCTTGAATTCTTGGAACGGAAATAAATAATGTCATAAATGTATTTGCCTCAACTTACTCTATGACTTTACACACACACACACACACACACACACACACACACACACATATATATATATATATATATATAAACATATAAACGTCTGTCTATCTTTACATCAATCGTGATTTATATTAATCAAATTATCTTTTTGACTTTCTATAACGCAATTTTGCGATTGAATAATTTTTATATATCCGCATGCAATTCTGTATAAAAATGAATGATAAAGATCGATTCAAATGAGATTGAATGTGTTAAAAGATGATGAATATTAACTCGATCATATAACATTATCAATAATATTTCAATACATAAAATATTCTGTGAGAACGTCTTACTTAATCAACCACGCCAATAGGCCGTAAAACGGCGAAACATGTGCCTGTGGATAATTATATTTTTATAAATAAAGACGATTCATCTATGTGGGCATCACACCGGTGAAAGGGAACAAGGTTTTCTTCCTTATCATTCAGATAATGCTTCGCTGTAAAACAATGTATGAATATGTTCATCTTTCAATATCCCAAAATAAAAACAAAAAAACAAAAACAAAATAATAGTCAAATAAAATATTGAGAAGAAAAACGTGGAGGCAAATGATAATCAATTAATAAAATGTCTAATTTCGAAACCAACATGCACGCATCAGGGAATTTCATCCAATACCCGGCTGGCTTGGCAGGCCGAGAGAAGGCTCAAGACGTTTCCACGAATAATGGCGATGAAGAGGCGCTCGTAAAGTCAAGTCAATTAACGATTGCCCTCGGTGTGGTGTGGCTGCCGATCATGTCGCCCATAGCGGGGCCTATCACTCCACTCGTCTCCACCGCAAGCGGTTGAAACACAAATCTATCGAAAAGACCGGCATATTTTGATTGTTTGCGGCTGTCTGATGACGCTGTTTTATGTACATAGTTTGTTGCCGATTCTATCACTGACGAGATGGCAAACGTGCCGGCACAAGTCACATCTCATATATGTGACTTGCCGTTTGCAAAGGGAAACACCGTCAGACCATCATGTCGTTTGCCACCCCTTCTGTCGAGTCAAACTGTTTTGAAGATCGTTGGGAAGCCAGCGATGTCTAGTGTCGGTCGGACGATATCATTGAGAGCGCTGTGCCTGGGAAATCTGACTGCGCTTCTTCCACACGAAATATATATATATATATATATATATATATATATATATATATATATATATATATATATATATATATATATATATATATATATATATATGAGAAAGGAAAGATGAGAGTAATCCAACGTAATGAGAATTGATAAAAGGAAAAAAACTAAGAGATTTTTTATTTTTATATATTCATCAACGTTTCGTCTTTATTGTAATACTTCATCATGATAATAATTCGAAGTAAAATGTCATGCGAGTACATCGAAATTTTGGGTGGAAATGATGGAGTGATAAAGGAAATTAGTAGCCGTGGCTGCTGTGAGCGCTGGAGGAGAGTCCAGGCTGTTAGAAGTCAGTGGTGGCGAAGAATGAAATGAATATGGAAAGCTTTGAGTGCGTCCCATATATATATATATATATATATATATATATATATATATATATATATATATATATATATATATAGTCTCGGAAGTTTCTCAACCATTAAAAAAACCAAAAAAACTTATAGTCCCAAGTCTTTCAGTGGAATATCACTCATGTAAGTCAATTTATTTTTTACAGTAATTATATTAGTTTGTTTCTAACACTATTTTAAGGGATCATCAGTTGTTTACCATGAAAAACTGTTTCGGGAATTTATATATATATATATATATATATATATATATATATAAAGTTAGGTGTGTATATGTTTATATATTTGTATGTACAGTATTCATTTAGAAACTAATTAATTAATCATTATGAATTTTTCAAACACTATAGAAACTGAAATTTGAGAAATATTTATTAATTGATATCTAATAGACATTGTCAAAATTTTGCAAAAAAGCGGAAGTATCTGGATTTTTACGAAGGGGCTTAATCTCCCTTAACCCTATTTGTGTAAACTAAATATAACTTTGGTTCTCTTCCGCCCAGCAGCTTTTCCAAGCTTGATAATGATCGGTTAATTAGTTCAGGACTGAATCTTGTACATACAAATATATAAACATATAAACATACCTAACTTTATAAATGTGTGTGTGCTCGCACGCACGCACGCACGCACTCTCTTTAAAACTTTAGCGACAACTTTAAAAATGTAGATCGACAGCTCGACCGACTGATATACAACACTTTTTATAGATACGTGGTCGCATCTAGAAATTCTATAGACCAAAGTTTTGAAATGCTGTTGCGTTTAGAAATGCTGTAAAAGCCGTCGTTCTCAGTCTGTTGATCCTTCGATATAACACGCCATTTTTAATAGCATTTTTCAACGTCCACGAATATCTATAAAAAGTGTTGTCCTTCCATTCCATCAATCTTTCGTGCTTAAGTTTAAAAAAAAACATTGTTTATAGCCACACCTTGGACGGTGTTGGTGCAATACCAGAGCGTGGCCTTCGGAAAAAGAAAACAAGTGCGATCAAACGTGACGTCATACACATTGGTACAAGCGAAACATGCTGAAAAATCCACCTGTCTGTAATGAATCGTAGCTGTTTAAAAAAAAAAAATTGTTTATAGCCTCACCTTGGACGGTGTTGGTGCAATACCAGAGCGTGGCTTTCGGAAAAAGAAAACAAGTGCGATCAAACGTGACGTCATACACATTGGTACAAGCGAAACATGCTGAAAAATCCACCTGTCGATAATGAATCGTAGCTGTTTAAAAAAAAAAAATTGTTTATAGCCACACCTTGGACGGTGTTGGTGCAATACCAGAGCGTGGCCTTCGGAAAAAGAAAACAAATGCGATCAAACGTGACGTCATACACATTGGTACAAGCGAAACATGCTGAAAAATCCACCTGTCGATAATGAATCGTAGCTGTTTAAAAAAAAAAAATTGTTTATAGCCACACCTTGGACGGTGTTGGTGCAATACCAGAGCGTGGCCTTCGGAAAAAGAAAACAAATGCGATCAAACGTGACGTCATACACATTGGTACAAGCGAAACATGCTGAAAAATCCACCTGTCGATAATGAATCGTAGCTGTTTAAAAAAAAAAAATTGTTTATAGCCACACCTTGGACGGTGTTGGTGCAATACCAGAGCGTGGCCTTCGGAAAAAGAAAACAAATGCGATCAAACGTGACGTCATACACATTGGTACAAGCGAAACATGCTGAAAAATCCACCTGTCGATAATGAATCGTAGCTGTTTAAAAAAAAAAAATTGTTTATAGCCACACCTTGGACGGTGTTGGTGCAATACCAGAGCGTGGCTTTCGGAAAAAGAAAACAAGTGCGATCAAACGTGACGTCATACACATTGGTACAAGCGAAACATGCTGAAAAATCCACCTGTCGATAATGAATCGTAGCTCTTTAAAAAAAAAAAATTGTTTATAGCCACACCTTGGACGGTGTTGGTGCAATACCAGAGCGTGGCCTTCGGAAAAAGAAAACAAGTGCGATCGAACGTGACGTCATACACATTGGTACAAGCGAGACATGCTGAAAAATCCACCTGTCGATAATGAATCGTAGCTCTTTAAAAAAAAAAAAATAGAAAATAGAAAATAGAAAAAAATGCATTTAAATGAAGCGTCTTTATTTATTAAATATAATTATCCACGGGCACATGTTTCGCCGTTTTACGGCCTATTGATGTGGTTGATTAAGTAAGATGTTCTCACAAAATATTTTATCTATTGAAATATTATTGATAAAGTTATGTGATCAAGTTAATACTTATCATCTTGTAACACATTCAATCTCATTCGAGTCGATTGAATATTAATTTTAAAAAACAAACCAAAAATTTAGCAAGAATGAATAGTTAAGTTGTTTGTTTCTGCGTTAAATTAAATAAATATAAATGTTGTTTCATGGATTTTAGAGACTAAAATTCGTTTCTTATTTTGATTGTGAACAATCTTAAAATAATTTCTTTATAGAAGTTATTAAAATAAAAATATGTAAAACCAAGCAATGTTGATTATGATATGTTATAGTTACAATATCGCCATAGTTAATGTGCAGAAAATATTGTAGGTTTTAAAAATGGTTTACAGTTTTTTTTTATTTGGTTTGGTTCTTATGTTTTACGACATATCAACCCTTTTCGGGTTATTTAATGTCGAATACGGTCATTTTTCTTAAAAGGTTTTATACTTCAAGTTCTATATATCTTAAAATATTTAATTCATGGTGTTTGGTTTGGTTGTTTTTTAAAAGTAAATTTTTGTTTTTGTTTTTGTTTTTCGCTTTTCAGAACATGATTGAGTTTTTCAAAGGGAAAGGGGGAAAATAATAACATTGATTTTTGGTGCATTTTTGGCCAGGAAGCCAGTATATTCAGACAGTCTGATCTGATAGCATCACACAGTTTGTTTTTTATTTGTTTGTTTATTGAATTACATCAGGATTCATAATTGCAGCATTTTATTGTATTCTGCTTAAAAACACGTAAATATATACATCGTATGTATATAATAATGTGTTTTAACAGTATACACACTGCAATTACGAATAAAGTTGTAATTAAATAAATAAATTAATTAAAAGCAAACTGTAAATACTTTTCAAAATGAAAACAAACGATAATTAAATAAAAAAACTGATTAAATAATTAACATTTTAAGCTATAAAACTTGTCGATGCAAAAAATCTCAGAGTATTTAGAAATAAATATATAAACAAACTTGTTTTATTGTCCATAAATGATTTCTTGCCATTCTTTTTAACGTATTCAGAATGCAACTTTAATTCAATGTCTTAATCGTTGGCGGCCATTGCCTTTTTTCTAACACCAAACATATTTGAACTGTTTTAGAATTTTATTACACAAAACTAAATTATTGACACAAAAAAACCCTCCGAATATTTCGTTTATACAAAAAGAAATACATTTTAACGGAATGCAAAAAATGTAGAGATTTCTACTCGATATCATGTTATGACTAAGAAATTGTAAAAAAATGGCGTCGACGAGTTAGTAAAAAAAAGTTCAATTTTACATTGTAATGTAGACTTGTTATTGTGCAAAAATATTTCAAATATTAGGGAAAATAAGTTAGTAGTTAGTTTTATATTTAATATTTTTCTATCAAGACAGGTCTTTCTTCCACATTAATTTTGGTCTAAATGATTTTTTTTAATAATTTTCTTTCGCCTTAAAATCGACATGAACAAAACCGTCAGTATCATTTTGAAAATACCAACCAATTATGAGATCAAAGATGAAATAATTTCAGACAAAAATGCCCGTCAACTTATTTTCCCTAATATTTGAAATATTTTTGCACAATAACAAGTCTACATTACATAAAACGTTTATTTCCATCCTGATATAAAATTTAATTTATTTTTGAACGTATATAAAATTGAACTTTTTTTTACTAACTCGTCGACGCCATTTTTTTACAATTTCTTAGTCATCTGACCAAATGTAGCGTTTAACCGTTCCCTTCGAAGCATCGTGTTTATCAATGTAAGCACCAAGCACTGTGACATCAGCAGATAGACACGAATCAGTAAACAGGTCTTCTTATTACGAAGGGCATGTCAATTTCCATCTTTACTTAGCTTCGAGCTTTCTAAAGTTCGTATGACGAAAAATATTTATGAAATTTCGTGGAAAAAAAATACGCTACTCAGTATTTGCAAGAAAGAGTAAGTGACTACGTCGAATGTATTTACGTATTGTTTTTATTAGCAAAAACATTAGAAATGATGTTTTCAAGCAAAAATAATTGGCTTTGAACTAATGCCAGAAAACCCTTTTACCTATAAATGCATCGTTTCTTTCATTAATTTGAACGCTCTCTTGACGTCAAGCCGCCGAATAAGTGTTACAATTATCACTGTTTATCTAGCTAGTCAGCGGTGGCCGTGGGGGTTTAGATGTCGAGATTTGAGTTGTAACATACTCGGAGTTTCGAATCACGCGACCAGTAGATCTCTGACGAGTCTCGATTAAAGGACGAAACGTATACGTACATAGATAATAAACAAAACAAATATTTATTATTTGTAGCCCCTAGAAAACCCGTTTGATGGGCACTGTAAGTGTAGTATTAACACAGCATGACGTCACTAGTTATAAATGCATCGTTCCTTTCATTAAGTTGAACGCTCTCTTGACGTCAAGCCACCGAATAAGTGTTAACATTATCACTGTTTATCTAGCTATTCAGCGGTGGCCGTGGGTGTCTAGATGTCGGGATTTATAGCCCGGGTGTTTGAATCACACGACCAGTTGTGAATAGTTATATCTCTATGCTGACGAGTCCCGATAAAAGGACGAGGCGTATACGTACATAGATAATAAACAAAACAAATATTATATATATATATCCACATACAAACTGTTTCGCTATATCATATCTTCAGTGCGGCTAGACCAGCCAGTGCCTCAAGCCGGGATCGAAACTCAACTGTCAAGCTGACAGTCGGAGCCTCTACTCACTGACTTTTTTTTTATTATAAGAAACACTGTCTTTTTATTATAAGAAACACTGACTTTTTTATCATAAGAAACACTGTCTTTTTATTATAAGAAACACTGACTTTTTTTATTATAAGAAACACTGACTTTTTTTATTATAAGAAACAGTCGCTTAGTTAAGTACATAGTTATGTAATGTTTTCATGTTCTTATGTTAATTTTTTTAATTTATAAAACACGTATCCAGATAAAAAAACCCTTTAGACTTAAACGGAGTGAATATTTTTTCGTCTGTGATTGGTGGAAAGAAACTGCTGATTAGATATTTTGTCCAATCGAAAGACGATACGTAAAATAACATTCACTACCGCTGCTGCTTCTGATAGATCTATCAATTTCTGCCCTGTTCATCATTCTGTCCGTCACGTTACAGTTTGGAATAGCGTTCTCATAGCGAACTGCCGAGAGTTAATGGATGCATCGCAAGAATCTTGTTTGTGTTCTTATTTTTCTAAAGAAAAAAAAAATCGTCCTCTTTTCTTTTTGAAGTTTGCGTTTTCCGCCTCAACAATTTGTTTACTTTTTATGGAATATTATTCCTTTCTTCATAATCCTCCTTACTTTAACCTCTGTTCTGTTTTCCAGCTGATCTTCCCAATCTTTTCCTTGGAAATATACGCGGATTCATCTTTTTCTCTTGACGCGAATCAAATTTTCTTTTTTTTGATTCGCAGGCAAATGTTTTTGACGACATATTATGTTATGTTCCTAGTTATCTAAATATGTGCCCCTTGTACATTGTAAATATAAGATAAACTCACTACCCCTATACATACATAAACACACACACACACACATATATATATATATATGCGTATATATATATATATATATATATATATATAAGGTCGTCGAGTCCTAAAGTCTGTCTTTATACTTACGCTATAATAGCATATATATATATATATATATATATATATATATATATCTTAAATTCTCCGTACCACGTGGTAATTTATATATATATATATATATATATATATATATATATATATATATATATATATATATATATATATATATATATATATGTGTGTGTGTGTGTGTGTGTGTTAGAACTGTTTCACCCCAAATGCTATGCAATTATGCAAAATATTTTATTAACCTCCTCTCCAGGAGGTTAGACACAAGGTCAGGTGTGGGTTTTGATGAAAATGTTTCTGTGGAAGGAACGTGATCTGAACCCGGCACACCCAGGTTCTCGGTCCGCGTCGTTATCACCATAGCCACCGCGTGCGTAATATCTGAATGAAACCCATCATCCAATAAAAAGACAAAAAAAACTTACTTTACTGTATCTTTATGTAATTTCCTTTGGCGCAACGGTTAAGACCTAGGATTTTGACGTCGGCCCGACTGGTTTATAGTTCGATCCCAATCAACCTCTAATATTATTTTTACATCGAAGGGAGGGGGCGAGAGGTACGGAGAGAACGACCGGGAAGACACATAATACGATAGCGTGTGTGTCTTTTGTGTCACGCCTACATAAAAAGCAACGACCCCCCGAATCTTTGTATGCTACTCATGAATTGGAGCCAAATTTAATTTAAGTATTTACAAAGTAAGGTTTAGTCGTCGAAATCGGAATTAGTCGATCGATCAAATTGAGAAAAAAGTATGACGGACGAACACGAAACCGCTTTTATAGGTTAGGAACAAGATAATTAGTATTGAAAACATCATTTCGTGTAATTTACACTTGTCCGGCTAGTATGGATTATTTCGATAGTCATTCTCATCTTGGTTGTTATTTTCACACCGTTTCGACCAGTGTAACCGCTGACTTTCTTCAGGTTCATCTTTATGACTACTTCTATTATTCCCTCTATTCCACTTCTCCCACCACTTTTCGTCTCATTCGCCTTTCCTCCCTCCATATGAAACATTCCATATACAAACAACCAAACAAGCCGGCAAGATTATTGGAGTTTTATATATAGATATTGGGAATCTTCATGTCGAACTCGGGAACTTATACCGAATTTCCAACTAAGCTAATTACTTAATCCACGGGGGTAGATTGTTCTTGCCCCGTCAACCATGACCGGGTAGACGTGTTACTTAATTATTACGTAATTCTAAGTTATTACTACAAGCTATAAAAAAGTAAGTATAACATAATGATTCAATTAACGCTTCTAAACGATCATGGCTGACGGACTGAGAACAATCTACCCCCGTTGATTAAATAAAGTACTTCTATTTTTTAAGTAAATATTTAGATACTTGCCGCTTACATATCTTATATAAATACAGATTTTTTCTGTCTGTCCCTCAAGTCACAATTTGTTTTTAAACGTTATAAATACATTGCGGAATGTGTCTCACTTCGAGTTATCAGAGATCTTAACTACTTTTTGAAATGGAGAATATTGCATCAAGAGTAAATAATAAATTCCCAACAAATAAAGCCGATGCCGTGACCGGAAATCGAAACCTAAACCTTGACATCTTAAATCATATGTTCTACCAACTGACCTATTTGGACTTTCTCATGAATAGAGCTTAAAACATTACCTTAACAAAGTAATTATAGCTTTGGCGTGACGTCATAGATTTATGATTTACGTCATGTTTAAAAACATGAATTGAAACATAGGCCATTATAAAATAAATAAATGAATGGGAAAATAGATTAAATAAGATATTTATATATATATATTTATATATATATATATATATATTAAATAATATCTCTCTCTCTCTATATATATATATATATTTATCTAAGAGGTTTGTGTAGTTTGCTTGAAGCATTGTTTACTTGTATATAGAAATGTGATACTTATAAGGCAATACAATGCAGAGGTGTGACAGATAGACACACGTTGGAGCAAATAAGACATATAATGGTGGAACAAGTTTAATAGTTTCACCCTTAATACAATGTATATATATATATATATATATATATATATATATATATATATATATATATATATATATATATATATATATATATATATATATATATATATATATTTACGCTTGAACTTGAGTTGAGCACGGTTCTGAAGAAGTGGAAGAGTTCCCGAAATATTATATCATCCGGAGTTTCCACCAGACCATCTTGATACAGGTATTACATAACATTGTAACATTGTGTAGATAGACAGATATCTGTGTGTTTGTGAACAAAATATATATGTGTATGTACACATTGTATTAAGGCTGAAACTATTTAACTTGTTCCACCATTATATGTCTTATTTGCTCCAACTTGTGTCTATCACATTTCTCTATATATATGCATATATATATATATATATATATATATATATATATATATATATATATATATATATATATATATATATATATATTAAATAAGTCTTTCTACGATTATCTTCTCTTTTGTGGGGCGGTATTGTTTTATTTGTTATTACCTCCCTCTTTGGGGATCACTGTAGTATATGTTCGTTCACCATGATACCATCCACCCAGGTTACCAAAAGTATGCTCCCCCGATTGCATATTTTTACTAGTATTTTAAATTCTAACATGAAGCCGATTATATCGTTTTAAGTAATTTATTGTTTGCAATCTACGTAATTTACTCTATTTTTTATGTAATTTACGAAAAAATACATTTATTAACTATACAATCTTAATACTCTGTTTATTTTATTTCGTTAGTCCTTGGCAGGTTATGATTAATTAAAATTGTACGTGGGGGTGAAAAAAATTACTTTCTCTCATTCTCAATGCTAAATTGTCAAAACACAACACTGAAACTAGATCAAACAGTAAACTAATGATTACGTCTCCCTTATATTTTTGTTGTAGTAATGAGTCACAGCTTATCAAGACCAAAAGGCCACTCGAGGATAAGGGTTAATGGGCTTGTCAGGTGTTGGATAATGGCCCTGTGGGAACCGACGCATCTTGAGGTGTACTTATCTGTGGGAAGTCGTTTAGTTTGGCTTGCGCGATTTAGTGCGGGTGGACCCGTACAGTCGAGTGCAGAAAGGGGCTGTTCTCACAGTCGGAGCTCACAGACGTGACGGGATCACCACGTTGACGAAACCTCAGATCAAGGGTCAATGTGCACCTGCGCATGGGGGTTCTGTGACGTGACGCGATTTTGTGTGGGAAGAGGGTTTTTGTCAGTCTGGGGTTTGGAAGCGAGCCGAACAGTCGACTTCTCTATGTAGTCTTCAAATGAAATAGGGGATTTAAATTCCCTAAGAGAATACAGGCGTGAGATCTCTTCTTCCCCCTCCCCCCTCATCGAATGACTAAGGACGTAATTTAGGAAGTAACTAGGATAAAGCAGTAATTTGGTCTCTCACTCGACGTTAGTGAATATCTCCAAGCCGACGGAAACCTAACGCCTGAAATAAAACATAATTGAAAGTTTAAAAGATTGTTTGTCTCCTGAGTCGGTCATGAAGCTTTTTGTTGTAGCGGCGAGGTTCACGGCAGAAAAAAAAGAAGAAAGAATTCTACCACTAGACGACACACCCCTCAACGCAACGAGGAAAGAGAGAAGGTACGAGAAATTTAAAGGTATGCAACATATACATTTTGGGAGTGACCAGTTATTTAAGCGAGAACTACCACGGCCCATTCCGG
Source organism: Sepiola atlantica (assembly GCA_963556195.1). NCBI lineage: Eukaryota > Metazoa > Mollusca > Cephalopoda > Sepiida > Sepiolidae > Sepiola > Sepiola atlantica. The sequence continues at coordinate 27,465,814 of OY744544.1, forward strand.
GACACTGTGTCACATCAGGTGGACGGTGAGACAAACACCTTGAAGATTGGAGATGGTGGTTAAAATTGTGCAGATTTGGATTATTTAAGGGGACTTGAACACGACCATTTCGTAGTCAGCTGGGAAGCAGCCCCGTGGTATAATGTTCAATAGACGGGCATTTATTGGAAATAAACTCTGCTCATGGAAGTAATATTATTTATAGCGGTTGTTGGTAGACGAGTTTAGCCGTGACTGTTTCACAGAGGATGGGGGGCAGAGATCGGAGCTACTGTTATATTTATACAGTTGCAAAAGTTTACACAATTGATTAGAACACACGCATTTGGTGGTGGAGTTGTGCTGAAAGAGAGAGAGAGAGAGAGAGAGAGAGAGAGAGAGAGAGAGAGAGAGAGAAAGAGAGAGAGAGATGTTATTGTTTTAAAACTATTCTATTTTCTTTTCCAGAACCCGGGCAACGTCAAGTATTGATTTACTCCTCTCCAGGAGTTAGACACAAGGCCAGTTTTTATCTTACTCCTAAAAGTAAGATGTGACCCAAGGTCGAGAAAGTTGGGTTTAAAAATTGCCAAGGAAGCCATGTTGGCATTCCCCGGTAGGGGCGCATCAGGCAGTAAGCAATAAACTTACTCCTCCCCAAAGAGGGGAGGCGAAGCCTGGGAGGGTGGACCTCCTAGAACTGCGCAGGACAAACCCATAGACCGGCGTAAATCAAGCCCCGAAGGCCAAGACAATACCAGTCTATGGGGTGCAGTATCCATCGGAACAGATACTACACTTTGATCTTAGCCAAAAGGCCAAGAACCGGGCAACGTCAAGTAGCCCTACTAGTAAGGGAGAAATGAATAAATCAAACGAGAAAGAAAGACGGAACGAAGGGAAAGTGATGTATGTTAGACGCATAGATTAACATTTACTACAAATGTTTCATGTAAAATATCATAAAATATAATAAAATATAATAAAATACAATAAAATACAATAAAATACAATAAAATATTATAAAATATAATAAAATATGATAAACTATTATAAAATATGATAAGATTACCGGAAGAAAGTAATGAAATAACGTTTCAAATAAAAATGGATGTTTATTTTTCTCCACTTTTGACTTTTTTGTTTAACTTTATTTCGTTTTTCTCTTCCATCCGTTGTTTGCTCTGTTTATGTTACGGCATTTAATCGTTTCTTGTTGTTTTATATTCGCCATTGCTGCAATGTAGGCGGGTTGTCCCTGAAGAACGCAGTCGCTCTTTGAATAGAAACAATGCAACTCCTGCCTCACCCACCGCTTCCAAGTATGAGACGCCAGCTTGTATTTTATATGCACTAAACGACATATGATGGCATTTCCAGTGTTCTCTCTCTCCCCCTCTCTCTACCCCCTCTCTTTATATTCCCCCTTTTCTGTCTATCTCTCTCGTTTGGTATTGCTACATATATGTCATTGTTTCTTTATAATGTACTCTCTTTCCTAAACTTTGAATAATTTCCTATAGCTTTTTTCTTTCTCAACTCTATCATCCAATCTCTCCGTATTTCTCTTCTCTTTCCCTCTCTCCCTCTCTCTCTCTCTCTCTCTCTCTAATATATATATATATATATATATATATATATATATATATATATATATATATATATATATATATATATATAACAATAATCTAGGTAAAACATTCACAGGGTAGTAATCCAAAGAATTTCAACCGGGGTTATAAAAGTGCTCAATATCAAATAGAGCTTTTATATATGATTATTTTTATTTACACAGACATGTACAAAATCTGCGACACTGGCATGTCGATGTTATCGATCAACAGCTATTATAAACTGAGATTTTATCAGGTAGATTTTGTACATGTCTGTGAGGATAAAAATAATCATATATATAGTCTAAATCTGCCGTTTTGGATGAAACCGCGGTACATTGCTGAAATATGTAATATACAGTATCTAAATAAATTACATTGGCTCTCTTATATGATCGAGCACTTTATTTGATTTCTTTTCATATACAACCTGACACACACACACACACTATATATATTTATATATATATATACATATATATATATATATATACATATATATATATATATATATATATATATATATATATATATATATATATATATATATATATATATATATATTATGAGTAAAATATTTCCACTGTTTGAATGTATTTAAATTTGTACTTTTTAAAACGGTAAGGCACCAATCCAATGCAGATTAAAAAATTTTTTTAATTTTAAATTCCAATTTTCGATTCATAAAAGAATATTCGTTAGAAGGATAAAGACAATATTTTTTTCTTTCCTTTTTTTAAGCGACATGTTGTCACTTAGTCTTGAACTTCTGTTTTTTTTTAATTTTTTTAAATTTTTTTTTAAATTTTTTTATTTTATTAAAGTCTAGTGTGAAATGTCCGATATAAGTGGTGTGCCTCTTGGTACGAACGTGTACGTTATGAGTAAAATATTTCCACTGTTTGAATGCATTTACATTTGTAATTTAAAAAACGTTAAAGAGACCAATCCAATGCAGATTTAAATAAAAAATTACTTATTTAAACTTCAAATTTTTTTTTATTCATATAACAATCTTCATCAGGAGGATACAGACAATTTTTGCCCTTTTTTTAAGCGACATCTTGTCACTTTGTCTTGAACTCATGTTCTTATTTAAGTCTGCTATGTAATGTCCGATATAAATGGTGTGTGTACCTTGGTACGCACGTGTACGTTATGAGTGAAATATTTCCACTATTTGAATGCATTTAAATTTCTCTCTCTCTCTCTCTCCCTCTCTCTCTCTCTCTCTCTCTCTCTCTCTCTCTCTCTCTATATATATATATATATATATATATATATATATATATACAAATTTAAATGCATGCACACAGTGGAAATATTTCAAATGCTGGGCACTCTGAGTGACTTTAATGCACAATCCGAATACGTTCGTTGATCGCTTTAACTGCTTGTGTAAATTTAGCCGCCGATTCGCTATTTACAAAGTTAAATTCCTCCCTAATTATTAATTAATTGTCTTTGGCCGAGGGGTTAAGACTCTTGACTGCAGATCAGTGGCGATTTGTGATCAGAGTTCGCGCCCGTTGAGAATTAGCTTCTTGCACTGAAGATTGCGTTAGCATAAAACATCGATGTCTGTAGGTATTACAATAATTAATATGTATTTTTATATATATATATATATATATATATATATATATATATGTATATAAATTCCTGAAACAGTTTTTCATGGTAAACAACTGATGATCCCTTAAATGATGTTAAGACTAGCGTAAATTCTTGGAAGCAAACTAATATAGTGACTGTAAAAAGTAAATTGACTAACAAGGAAAAGTGATTTTCTACCAAACGACTTGGGACTAAAATGTTTTTTTTTCAGATAGTTGTAATGGTTGAAACACTTCCGAGACATATATATATATATATATATATATATATATATATATATAATAATAAATAAATATTTATTAAATATTTTAATACCTACAGACATCGATGTTTCATGCTAACGCAATCTTCAGTGTAGGTACTAATTCTCAACGGTCGGTGGGCGCGAACCCCGATCACAAATCGCCACTGATTCGTATATATATATATATATATATATATATATATATATATATATATATATATATATAATTTTTACTTTTTGTAATACATTTTATTATAACATTTATTATTACTACTCATAATAATGAATTAAAATAATATAAGAATAAAAGGCCTAGATAACCGAGTTCTAACCTCGTTTAACAGAGCTTAATCAAAGTTATGAGAAAAAAATAACCATCTTATCTATGTGAAAGAGGTTGTTAGGACGAGAAAAAATCAGTGGTAACGTAATTATGTCATACATTTTATGTATGATTAGAACTACCTTGTTTTAAAACTATAATGCTTTAAGTTTTCGAAGGTTATTTAGATGAATTCAGTTTTTCAACTGATTCAAATATATAAAAAATAGCTGAGCCGCTTACGAATAAACGGAAAATGCATTTATATTCTACGTAAATTATGAATTAATAGTATTTTTTTCAAAGCTGTCAATTTTTAATTATAAATTTAAAACTCATACACATTTACTGCCCCCCTATTTTTTCTTTAAGATGGTGTCATTTTAAAAATTATTCTGGTCGAATAAAATAAATTCTCAAACGAATTAAATCTAATCAAATTATTTTTTTCTTGTAAAGAACATACCCCAACGATACGCAAGAAAAACTAACTAACCAGAATCAAATATTGATTTTGTAGGACGAAAGTTATCGATAAAAATAATCGAGATTCAGATTGACTTCATTTTATGATATTATATGATGTTTGTGTTGAGAAGCGAAAATAATCATTGCAATATGAGGCTTGGTAAGTAACTGTTAAACTGGGTGCATATAACAATTCTGACGTAGCGTAGTTTGTTGTAATTCTTTGTTTAAAGTCGATTTATTTCTGTAAAATGTTATTTTGCTGGTTTTAAATGAAATTGTTTAAGTTAAATTTAATTATCACAGTATTATACTCTCCCTCACACTCTCTTTCTCTCTTTTTCTATCTTTCTCTGTAATACTTAGTGTGGTTTTCGCCCTGGGCTGCCATCTTGCTTCCACTGAAAAGAAAGTTTCTAGGGAATATCCAATTCACATGCGGTCGGCAGCCGCATGCATATCCCGGTCAAGGGAGATGACATAGTATTCCCAAATGGTCACCCATCCGTAACTTACCAGGCTAAATGTGGCTTAATTTCAGTGATCTCACGCGAACCAGGTTATTTATCTACCTCCCACAGCGGTAAGATGTGACACAATGTCGGGAAAGTGGGATTTGAAAAACCAGCGCCCGAGAAGTTGAGCACTCTGGCCATTAAAAAATGCCTGGGCAGCACCGTCGGCATTCCCCGGTAGGGACGCCTCAGGCAGTAACCTATAAACTTACTCCTCCCCAAAGAGGTGAAGCAAAGCCTGGGAGGGTGGACCTCCTAGAACTGCACAGGACAGACCCATAGACCGGCGTAAATCAAGCCCCGAAGGCCAAGACAATACCAGCGTATGGGGTGCAGCACCCATCGGAACAGATACTACACTTTGATCCCGGCCAGTGTATCAACGTGATTATGCCGTTTATGTAAGCTATTAAAAGAACTAAATTGTTTTAAAACTATATCGCTTTAATTTTTCGAAGTTTATCAGATAAATTCAGTTTTTCAACTAGTTACAAGATGTAAAAATAGGTGAGCTGTTTACGAATAAACAGAAATTGCATTTATATTGTATTTGTTTTTGATTATAAATTTGAAACTCTAATGTAATGTTGTGTAAATCAATTATAACGTATTGCAGTTTGTGGTCATTTTTTGTTTAAAGTTAGTTGATTAATCTCTGCAAAATGTTACTTTTGTGCTTTTAAATTAAATTGTGTAAGTACATGGGTTCAGCTGCAATGTTTTCAGCTTCATTATTGATACTATTGTAATGACAAACGACAACTTGAGAAATCTTTATTCGGCATACAATGTCGGTACAATATTAGTGCTGCTATTTATATTGTTTAGTAAAAGCAAGAGAGTTCTCCAAAAGGGAGATAATTCAAAATAGAGAAAGTTATTCGTAATTGTTAATTACAACTATTATATGTTTTCGCGTTCGCGTTTCGTAGTTATGAGTTGTCTTAATTATTTATGTCTGTTTATTACAGTCTGTTTTTTTTTTTTTACATTTGTTTAATTGTTTGTATTTTATTTGCTTGATTTTCCAATAATTTAACCAACTGTCGCTTTGATTGTACGTACTTTAAATTTAACTTTTAATTGCAATGCTACTTCAATATTGTGAATTTAAATTGTATGCTTCTGTTGTTCGCATGTAAATTCACATACCGGTTAATTTCAATAATATAGTGCAGTAGTATATCGGTTAAAGATCTATAGGGCAAGGTATGTTATTACAATAGAAATCAATTTGTTTAGAAACTGTTGTAATTACAAATGAGAACATACGTAACTCGAGAAAGCTTTATTCGGCAAATAATGTCGGTACAGTATTAGTGCTGCTGTTTATATATATATATATATATATATATATATATATATATATATATATATATGATAATTTTATTTACACAGACATGTACAATATCTGCGACACTGGCATGTCGATGTTATCGATCAACAGTTACTATAAACTGAGATCTCATCAGGCAGAGTTAGAATCCGATCTTAACCTCAGATCATATTTGGAGAGAATGAAGTGGGGGGATAGAGAAAGAGAAGAAGAAGAAAAGAAATTTAACATTTCAAAAATTAAGGCCGTTAAAAAATTAAAATGAAAAATTAAAAATTAAAAATTTTGTACATGTCTGTGTAAATAAAATTATCATATATAAAGCTCTATTTTGATATTGAGCACTTTTTATAAACCCGGTTAAAATTCTCTGGATTGCCACCCTGTGGATATTTTTCACCTGGATTATTACCATTATATATATATATATATATATATATTTTATTTTTTTTATCATATTTCACCCCAAACAAGGCATCCCGCCACTGTAGACGTAAAGGGTTACTGAGAATTTGGGTGTAGGTTTTGGGTGTCACCCCAAGTTGGGAGCAGTGTAGCGAGATGTTTGTTTACATTAGTTTTAGACCTCTGCATGTCGATACTGTCGGGGAAAATGAGGAATTAGTGAAAAGAAAAGAAGAAAAAATTAAGCCGAACGAGGAAAGAGAGTAGCACACACAATCTAGCATCTTTTTAACCTTTGCTCGTCTCACATATCTATTTACTAATATACTACAACTTCAGCGAATGACTTGGGTGAAATACGAATTATTTGGCTTAGGATATCAAAAAAGATGTTTACAGGTTTCTTTAACTTCATGGAAAGTCTCATATCGAAAGAAGACTTTGGCGAGATTTATTTAGAATTAATTTAATAAGTCTAGCTTGTTTAAAGTTAAAAGATTATTATGTTGTTATTCATCAGAGAATCTGCATTAACTGTGTTTTGGTGAAAAAATTGTTGTTTGTAATGTTTGCTTTATAGTTTGTGATGTAGTTTGTATTGTTGGAATTCTTAGTTTATTCAGAGTGCTGTCAATTATTGTAGTATTGGCATGGACGAGTAAAAGAAGATATCTGTTTATAAAGAAGTGTTCCGTCTATATGATCTTTACTTATTACTCTCTTGAACAATTCTGTAGGGCTTTTTTCTTTGCATTTAATATGAAATATGTGGGTTATTGCAATGTTTTGAGTGAATTTGTTATGTATTTGAATTCAGTGGTGTCTTGAGCGAAATAGACAACAGGTTGGATATGGCAAAAAAAAGAAATATTTTGAATTATTTTTCAAAATATTTATTTATTTAAAAAAAAAAAATTTTTTTCTTCAAAGAAACTTTATAAAAAATACAATTGATTCGGCATTAAATAACCTGAAAAGGGTTGATATGCCGTAAAACAAAACAAAACAAAACAAAAACAAAAAAAAAGCAAAACTTCAACACCGTCTAGTTCATCAACTTCGTTGCGTGTCTTTCTGGCAGCATACGGATTTATATTGTCTTGTTGAATTGTGAAGCAAGGGTTGCACAATCCATAGCCACACCTCTCATGAATCGGCACTGCTTGATTCCAGCGGCAATGGGAAGGCCAAGACGACTGGAAAGAATGCCGAGATTAGCGGAGATCACATACAGCATCTGATATTCCCAAATAGTTACCCATTTTGTACTGCCAAGTCTTAACGTCGCTTTACTTCGCTTGGTATTTCAAAATTGTCACCCAACTAATACTGGCTAGGCTCAACGTAGCTTAACTTTGGTGATCAAACGGGAACCAGTGTGTCAGCGTGATTATGCCGTATCAAGTTTAGTATTTGTTCTGATACTAAACATAATCTTTTCTGTATATGATCAGTCAATGAGAAATCCTTGTAAGCTGAGGCAATTTAAATTTTGGTCCCAATCTAGAGTGTCCTGTTTTTGGGGAGCTAGGTTTTCTCCACATTAAAAACCGATGTTGTGTCCAAATCCGCGCTCGTGGGGATCCAAGTAAATAGGGACCTACGCACTTTTCGGTTAGCTTATCGTAGACCTGGTCAAGTTGGTCGCAGTAAACTTCAGCGTCGATGGCGCGACTATTCGACACAAGTTTAAAATATAAGATTCCTTTTTATATTCCATCAAACGCCAATCATGATATTAATCGAGAATTATTCTAAAACTGCGTACGAACTTTATACCTAATCGATATTTTCCCCTTCATATTCCAAATTTAGAAAAACGAATGATGTTTTCTTTGTATATTTCTTTAAATCTGAGAAATTATTTTCCCGTTTGTTTCAAATACGTGGATTTTACGATCTTTGAAGAAAAACAAAACACGTAAGCATTTTTATAAATCCAGAAACTAAAAGAATCCATGAATTCTTCAATGGCAAATACCAGATATTATGATAAAAAGCATATTCCTACATAAAAATGCAATAGGGGATGCTGATGATGAGGAGACGGGAGATTGTTGGAATTCTTTTAAATTTTACAGAAAAAATGCTTAGAATATGGTTATAGAGAAAATGGAAGCATATAATTTATTTCAAAAATAAATCCATTGGAATATAATAAAAAAAAGAGTTTCATAGCTAAAATATAAGAAATATAGACTTTTTGATGCAATGAGCAATTGGCTTTAATATTATTCAACAAGAGAGACAAACAATTAAACAGTAGAAATAAACTGATGTCAAAATGTCGACACAAAAATAAACACGTTCACATTTTACACATAGACACAGACACACATATATATATGATAATTTAATAATTTAATAATTTAATATTTATTTATAAATATTATATATATATAAGTTATAATTATTTTACATGTATATATATATATATATACATATATATACATGTATATATATATTTACATATATACATGTATATATACATATATACATATATATATATATTCGCATATATATATACATGTAT
>OY744544.1:27482345-27499845 GCA_963556195.1 Sepiola atlantica
TTTTAACTCGTTCGTTTATTCTGCTTCTTAATACAGCCCTTACTATGACTCCTATTCTAAGTAACGGCATTAACAATCTCACCTCGCCATACCTGGAAGTGTTTATGCATTAAGTATTGAACGGAAGCTCTGTAGGAGGTCGAAGCAACCGATTACGAAGAAATTACCCGAGAATAATGTAATGGATGATATTGAAATTGATTCATACACACATATATATATATGTATATAAATTATCCACAGACACATGTTTCGTTGTCCATGACTCATCAGTGTGGCTAAACATGTTGATGAATAAAGACACATTTTACCTTAAAGTTGTTCTAGTAGATAGGCCGGAGCCTTATAAAGTGATGTTATACACACACAATATATATATATATATATATATATATATATATATATATATATATATATATATATATATATATATATATATATATATATATAGAACAGTTTTTTATTATATTCCAATAACCATGGTTTGTTTTATTACTTTTATTTTTATTTTTTTCACATTTCCAAAGATTCCAAATTTCTGTGAGATATATTTAACGGTCCGTTTCATTTGTTTTGTGCCAAACAACATTTGTATGTCAATATCGTCTCTGCAACACTACAAAATCATCGGAAAAAGTTCACAAATAATAAAAGAGTTCTTAGATTAGAGTGTCTTGAAAAACACCCACATCATACATCAGTTTCATTTTAAGGTGAAAATAAATAAAAAAACAAACAAAAAATGTCAGAGCAAACACTCACACGTGTGCGATCAAACTAATCCGCCATTTTGATTTTTTTTTCATATATATATATATATATATATATATATATATATATATATATATATATATATATATATAATGATCTTAAAGAAAGAGGCAAAATGCCTTCAAAAAACATGTATTAGATGCAGATATTTTTTTTTCTTTTTCATCTTGGCTTTTTTATCTAATAATTTCGCTTGATATAACAAGCTTCGTCAAAGCTTTAGACAAAGAAAAGGTATTAACCATACCTTTTTTCGTAACAATCCTTCCTGGTCTTGTAGAAGTGACGTCCGATGTTGTGTAGACTTAACCGTGTAAATGTCTCTTTTAAATTGAACTTAAATCGCGCATGATCGCTGGTAGGTATACATTTGGGAAAGTTCAATTTTTTAAGCATCTTTAAAATTTTAAACTTAAAGAAAGAGGCAAAATGCCTTCAAAAAAACATGTGTTAGATGCAGATATTTTTTATTGAAATCAAAATAAAAAATCAAAACAATATTTTTTTTTCTTTTTCTTCTTGACTTTTTTATCTAATAATTTCGCTTGATATAACAAGCCTCGTCAGAGCTTTAGAAAAATAAAATATATTAACCCTATTTTTTTTCGTAATATATATATATATATATATATATATATATATATACAAAAAACAACTGCACTCTTACTACAAAATCTATGAAAAGCTATAAGTAACACAATAAACGGATACACTAAGCCTATTGAACCACAACAAAGAATCAAATTAACAATTTACTACACAAAATTTAAAGCCTCTAACTTAATAATCAAGAACAATAACACCACTAACTCTCCCTTAAAGTAAACAAACGCAGTGTATTCGGTCCAATACTCATTCGAGAAATGTTTTTCTAATACTAAAACAGACAAATACAGCACCTATATTGGCCACACGACTACATCCCTCTCCTGACGTCTTACGTACCACCTAAACGACACCAGTGCTATTCAATGACATATATCACGCAAAAAAACTATACAATCAGCCGAACTATGAAAAATACTAATAACTAACACCAAAAATCACCAATAAAAATAATTGTACACGCAGACTTAAAATCATCGAAACCCTATACATTAAAAAAACTGCAACCCAACATTAATAAAATAGCATTTAATACTGGCACTAACGACATATCCGCATTCTATATTAAAATAAAAAAAAAACTATAAAAAGGCTTACAGTGCAAAGACAAACGGTAAGACACAACCTCCTGATGACGATCGAGAGATCGAAAGCGCTCGAAAGATGGTCAACGAAACAACACCGGAGTCACAATAGTTAAATTAACACCCGAAAACAGAAAACTCGCTCGCCGCGTCGAGAAACTAATAAGAAAGTCACAAAAAGAGTAAGTTCCATAGTCTTCAACGAGGCCTGCATTAATAATGTTCTGATCAGTGGACCAAATTTACCTATCCTGTGACGGGTATTTCTCTAATTCACATATAAACCTGAGTAACATAAATCGACTAGTATTGACTTTCTATTCGATAGTTTAAAGACGTTTATGTCCATGTGCAACCGAAAACAAGTTCTCGTTTTTTTTAAGGGTTTTTACAATTCATTTAATTTCTACTATTACCATCAAAGAAAAAATCTGGAGTTGTCAACTGCGTGGAGTGTGCTGACCACTGAATTTGGCTGCGCCATCTAATCAACTTCCCGGGAAAGATTCCATCAAACATGACGTCTATAAGGAAGTGGCATCCCCTCTGCAGGAAATAAGATACTGAATCTCGATGCATGAGCGATACGTTTAACTAACCCTAACCCTAACCCTAACCCTAACTCTAACTCATCCTGCTCTGATATACAATGTAAATTACATGAAAACTATTCAGCGAAAAAAAATAATGAAAAAGAAAGTAGGCTAGATCAGTGAGATAAAGACACATACTCTGTAGGCACATACAACATTTGAATCGGCCTCCCTTACCCCAGTTCGAAGCAGTCAATCGATCGATCTACAAATCTATCGACCCGTTAATCGATCGATCAATCAAATGGTTGCTGGTAGAAATGGCGCCTCGGAGAGATTAAAAAAACTATTAGTTTCTTCGATTTACACTTTTTTTTACGCAGCTTTATTATATATTTGTTGAAGTTACGCGCCGATAGTTATTTTATAGATTTGCGTTTGTATGGCACAAGTATATATTAAGCGAACCCTCTCTACAATTTAATGTTGAGATTCGAAATCATACAAATGTATTGAGAGTGCTCACTTGTGACTAAAGCCCGACGCTCTATCACAAATCCCAACACTGTTAGTGGATGTAATGCACCGCTTTTATAGACTTCATTTATAGGTTTATTTTATTTGCGATACTTTGAACAAATTCAACTATTTATACGGAAAAAAGAATTTTATCGAATTGCTAGGTGAAAATAATTTTCCAATGTGATGCCCATGTATGGGGAGCGACATATATTCTAAAAATATAATTATTTACGGACACGTGTTTCGTCGTCTTACGACTTATCAGTGTGGCTGAACCGTACGAGATAGTTCAGTATGTGTGTGTATATATATATATATATATATATATATATATATATGTGTGTGTGTGTGTGTGGGAAATGTAAAAGGAAAAACAAAAATATGTTTTTTTATGTATTAATAAACGTTTCGTCTTTATTTGTAAGACTTCCTCAGGATGATAATTTCAAGAGAAATGTCATGCAAGTACATAGAAATGTTGTGTTGACATGATGGGTTGATGAGAAGTAGTAGCCATTTCATTTCTCATATATATATATATACACATGGTCAAAGATATATATATATAGTATGAAAATATAATTTTGACAAGCAAGCTACACAAAAGTGTTTGTGTTTTATTCCCGAGGGAAGTTATCAGGCTAATTGCATGGATTTACACTTAAGGATCGTTTTATAGTTAAACTGTGCACACAACAGAAAAGAAACAAGTGGAACGCTATAGCACAAAAAACAAAATTGTGTAGTGTTAGATTCGAACTTTTAAATATTGCATAAAATATTGAACTTGAAGGCGAACACTTATCCACACGGACACCAATAAAACGAAAATTAAACCAATCTGAATGAGGTCAAATCACACTCGTGATTTGACCTCATTCAGAACGGTGACGATTCCACTGGGCATATAATTTTAAAAAGATGTAAAAAGTCAGCCTATCTGGAAGAAACCGCGGTAGGTTTCTAAAATATGTAACATAGTTTTTAAATCAATTATATTTAGCTCTCACTCTTCTGCGATCGAGCATTTCATTGATTTCTTTTCAATATAGCCTGACACACACACTTTATATATATATATATATATATATATATATATATATATATATATATATATATATATATATAAATAAATAAATAAATTATAAATATTTGTTTTTTTTATCTATATACGTATACGTTTCATCCTTACGGGAATCGTCAGCGTATCGACTAATTATTCACAGCGGTCGCCGGGCTCGAGCATAGGAACACGAGTTGTATTTCAAACTCAAATTCCAACGTCTTACCTTACACGGCCGTTGTCAACAACTTAGTAAATCATCGAGAGATTACTCTTATTTAAAGGCAGCTGTCGTAAAGAGTTCGACTTTTGAAATGGGCATTGCATTTAAGCCACGATGACGGCTGTGTTAATACTAATCGCTACAGAGCCGGACCTAGTTTAGGGGCGACAAATATATTTATATATAAAGTGAAGTTGCCTTTATACGTGTATGTGTGTCGTGGCATCACAGTTAGCAGTTGAACGATGCCGTGACACACATACACGCATACAGACAACTTTGCTTTATGTATATAGGTCATTATTCCAAATATTCAAAATATATTGATTAGAATGTAAAATATTCAAATTGAGTTCATGAAATAAAAATTTAACACGTTCTCTATATGTACGCACGTTTCTGAGATTCAGCTTCGTTCGTTATAAAAAATTACATTTTAATAAAATTTCCAATAGATAAAAAATCTCATCATCAGCATATTATCAGTGTTTTAGTAAAAGTCAAGAAAATATCGTAAAAAGCATAAAATTATTCAAGAAATTATTATTTAACTGTTTTTTAATCAAGAAAACAGCAAATCAGTTCCAAGTTCTTAATAAAACAGAATAGCATAGGATATATTTACCATTGAACAGAATAAAAATAATTCAAGCAAACACTTTGGAAAGCAAAGATAAGAAAAAAAGCGATAAAAAATGATCAGCGAAAAAGATCAGAAAAAAGATCGAAAAAAAGAAAACCGACCAAAAAACAGAAAAGAAAAATGATTAACAAAAATAAGAAAAACAATTTGTATTAAATAACACTGAAAAGCATTGATTCACGTATGAAGAAAAAGAGAGAGAAAGCTGTGTTTGGGATTTTATAGTATACGCTAGAAGTCGGAGGAGATATCTCTTGTATTGTGAGTGATCAAATGAAATTGTTGATTTGAGCTTTTGTTCAACCAAGAGTTGATATCTGTTAACACTATCACCGCTGCTGCCTCTTCGAACAAACAGTATCAGTCATGCGCAACCATTTGGTACAAAGTAGAGGGTACACGTTTTAAGGTGTTCTCTTGCTCTTCAACATCTCATGACATAGACAACCCTTCACAGTTTTAAAATGATCGAGTCCTACCCAGTAAGAACAAGAGGGGTTAGATTCGCCAGATAACTAGAGGTAGATTTGAATGATTTGTTTTAGGAGTGTGACAGACGTGATGCGTCAGAACTTGGATCGAGTGTTGGGAATGATCTTAACTTATCTTAGCGCTGCCATAAAAGAGCTTGTCTTTGCCTAGCGTATAGAAATTCCATGTAAGAAAGAACAAGTACACACTGGAACGAGAGTATTTATACATATAGACCACGTGTGACCGACATGCTTTGCCATCCATAAAAGACTGGCATAACCGAAGTCTACAAAAATCCCTGTTTAGCACTTGAAGGGCTAAGATCTTTGAACAAAAAAGATCACTTCTTAAAACGATGTTGTACTCGATTAAGGCCAAGTGAAAGATACGTTTTTACATTGATACATTTTTTTCAACAAATATCGTATATGTGATAAAGATCTAGTGGGCAACACGTTGTTGCTTTAAATACGGTGTCACCTGAGAAAAGTATACCACGAACAAAGTTCCAGTGGTGAGTACGTTGTTTCTATCAACAGAATTCATTTTCCTCTTCTTTCTTTTTATTTTTATTCCTTCAGTTAACAACGTCAGCCGATAATTAAGCAAGTATATAACAAGAAAATACCAGGATTTATTTATAAATATATTTCCAATTTGACGAAAGTGCAGCTGTGTTAAGTGTCGCTGCATTTTTTGCCCCTTTTAAGTTATCATCAAGTAATTAAGAATGCGTAAGGCTTTTCGGAAGATTCTCTAAGTGCAGTAAATAAAACAAGACTTATAAAAAAGATTTGATTCAATTGCTCAAGTTAAAAAAAAATAAATATAGAAAAAATGATCTACGTTGAGGATTTAAGATGGTGGCGGAACCAAAAATTGTCGCGAAAGATTTATGACATTAGAAATGTCAGACGATGTCATCACCAGACGCCGAACGTCTTGGTGTTTGTCATTTTGAGAAAAAGAAAAGGAGGAATGAAAGATAAAAAAGGAGAGATTTGAAAATGATGGAATTAAATATCGGTAGTGTTTCGATGTTTTTAACCTGTGTTACGGGGGAAATGGGGCGGTATATAATATAATATATATATATATATATATATATATATATATATATATATATATATATATATATATATATATATATATATAGAGAGAGAGAGAGAGAGAGAGAGAGAGAGGTAACAAAGAAAAAAGCAGATAGAAAAAAGAACACATATACATACATATATATATATATATATATATGTGTATGTGTGTGTGTGTGTTTATATATCGACAATACGATACTTACGAACATGAAAAAGACCCCAAACACAACACTCCTACGAACGCATCAGTCATACGCAGGTGCACTTTTACCTGCAACTTTGACCGTAATAAACATTATTATGATAAATCGTATATTTTATCCTCACACACACACAGAGAGAGAGAGAGAGAGAGAGAGAGAGAGAGAGAGAGAGGGAAAGAAGGGGGAATAAACTAGGGAGATCGATACATACAAAAGGAGGAGGAAGGGAAAAATATACGAGAAAGCATAGAGAGTGTGCGAGTGAAAAAGGGCACGTGGCTGAGTTAAAGAGAGAGAGAGAGAGAGAGAGAGAGAGACAGAGAGACAGAGAGAGAGAGAAAAGGGAGACAGAAGAGTGAACAGGAACAGAGAGAAAAAGAAATCAGAGATAGAGAAAGAAAGATAGAAAGAGAGAGAGAGAGAAAGAGGTCGGAGAGAGTTACATGAATAAGCACAGAGAGCGGGAGAGAGTTACAATACGGGATATATATATATATATATATATATATATATATATATATATATATATATATATATATATATATATATATGGGTTATTTATCTACCTCCCACAGCAGTAAGATGTGACACAAGGTTGGAAAGTGGGATTCGATAAGTTAGCACCCTAGAGGAAGAGTGCTTATGACCTTTAAAAATTGCGCATGTAATGTGAGGACTAAAGGACAAAATAAAGGAAGCGAGAGTTACGAGGCTGCCGAAAGTAAACCCAAGGTTGACTTTCTAGTCTTCTTGTTATGGGGGGGGGGGAAATTATTAAATCCTAACTGATTGTGTGTTGTTATTATTAATAACTTATACAATCACCGTTTCTGAAAAGAAGAAGACGGCTGCAACAAATAAAGAGATAAAGAAAGAGAGCAACATTATTTTGACGCCAACTACTGCTACTACGTTTTATCTACACAACAAGTCTCCAGCTGTTTACGCTATGATTCGCCGTCCGGATTATTTATGAACTCAAATAACTTGTTCATTCGAGTCTTACAACTCAATCAATGTGATACCTCCAGATGAAGCTACAACATTTATTAATCTTAACTAAGTAACGTTCTGTCTTTTGGCAAATCAACACCCGACTCTAAAAATGTTACATATTGAATGAGTATATCTTCTACAATATATGATTCGTTTAATGGAAACCGCTCCAGACAAGGCATGAAGCCACCTTATATAAGGAGCTATAAAATACTACTTCAAGGTAAAAAAAACTAGCAAAAATTAAGTGATAGATGAATCGATTCCAACCCATAAAACTAAATCTTCCCTTTTTTGTCATAAACATCGCTCATGGAATGTGAGGACTAAAGGACAAAATAAGGGAAGCGACAATTACGAGGCTGCCGAAAGTACACCAAAAGTCTACTTTCTACTCATCTAAGTTAGTTTCGAATAACAGGAAATAAAAAATCCGAGATATTAGCAGAGGTAAATTCATTGTAACCGGGTTGGAATTACGGTACATAGGCTTTTGGAATGTATTAAACACTGATATGACGTCACATGGTTCAACGAGAGTGGATGATAGCAAGGGTTTTACGTTTTGAAGCACGCAACGTGTGGGACGTGTAATGACACGGACCGATAAGATATAACTAATTAGTTGTTTCGATCTCTCTCTCTCTCTCTCTGCCCCCTTCACTTGTCAGTTATTTAGAACGAAGATCACGTTGAATAAATGACTTGTTGCCTTTCATCAGTTTTGTGTCGATTCAGTCTTTTTGAAGGCATGTGTAAAAAGCTTTAATTACAGGACAAGCTTTTTCCCCAGTCTGGGAGGATCTTGGGAGCGTAAAAGAAGAACAACCAGCAACCATGGTATGATTAACCATTGTGACCTTTAATGTGACCTTTAATGGTTCTGTACCGATTACGGCAACTAAGTTGAGACCTGTATAACACAAGTTTGAGTATTGATTTACTCCTCTCCAGGAGTTAGGCACAAGGCCAGTTTTTATCTTACTCCCACAAGTAAGATGTGACCCAAGGTCGGGTCGGGAAAGTGGGGTTTAAAAATTGCCTGGGCAGCCCCGTCGGTAATTCCCCGGTAGGGGCACCTCAGGCAGTACGCAATAAACTTACTCCTCCTCAAAGAGGGGAGGCGAAGCCTGGGAGGGTGGACCTCCTAGAACTGCACAGGACAGACCCATAGACCGGTGTAAATCAAGCCCCGAAGGCCAAGACAATACCAGTCGATGGGGTGCAGTATCCATCGGAACAGATACTACACTTTGATCTTAGCCAAAGTTTGAGTATGCTAGAAAAAAAAAACGATATTACTGCCATGTAAGATTTAACACCGATGAGGATAATATCACTTCCGGCTCTTCTAGTCTAGAATCGTATTGCGTTAAACAACGGCATATATCATTTGTGAATTTCAACTCGTCGGCTATTTGTGCTAATATATAAAAAAACACTGTTCGAAAGTAACAATGTTAACGTTTTTTCCCGCTTCAATAATTAAATCAAATTATTAGCAACTCGACTTCAAAGGGAGACTAGTAAGACGATACGGTGAAATTGTACTTTATTAGCTTGAAAACACTATCAAGAAATGCTGAAGATAAGATAGCAAACTAGCGAGCTAGCTAGATAAATATATATATATATATATATATATATATATATATATATATATATTTGTTATTATCTATGTACGTATACGTTTTGTCCTTTTTAAAACGGGACTCATCAGCATAGAGAATTGACTATTCACTACCGGTCATGCGATTCGAAACACCGGACTACAAGTAGTTTTCAACTCAAATCCGATGTCTTTAACCGCTCGGCCAATTTTAAACAGCGAATAAACGATGATAATTTTAACACTTTATCGGCGGCTTAACGTCTAAGCATTCTACTTCTTTTTAAGGGAAGGAACGATGCATTATAAAGCAAGTGACGTCATGCTGTGTTAATACTACCATTACAGTGCTCTACTTTTTCGAGGAGCGACAAATAATATATATATATATATATATATATATATATATATATATATATATATATATATATATATAGAGAGAGAGAGAGAGAGAGAGAGAGA
Organism: Sepiola atlantica; assembly: GCA_963556195.1. NCBI lineage: Eukaryota > Metazoa > Mollusca > Cephalopoda > Sepiida > Sepiolidae > Sepiola > Sepiola atlantica. The sequence goes on from OY744544.1 coordinate 27,492,129, forward strand.
GAGAGAGAGGGGAGAGAGTGAGAGCGTGTTAATTGAAAGTATATATATATATATAGATATTTATTAAAAGTTAGGTATGTGTATATGTTAATATTTTCTACGTACAGGGTTGATTCCTAAACTAATTAACCGATCATTATGGATTTTGAACAACAGCTGCTAGGATTACGGATGGATAATGTGGGCTATATATACCTTAATTTAGTTTTATGCGAAGGGGGCAAATAGGGAGTGGAAGCATTTCGTTTTAATTCAGATACTCCCGATTTTAGAGAAATGTTAACAGCAGGTGTTAAACATCTATTAATAAATATTCCACAAATGTAATTTTCTTTGGAAAATTTTAAAGCGTTTAAAAAACATAATATAAGTTGAAGCTCCCATTTAGAACTCTGAATATTTCAGATTTGCACTGAATTTGATCCATAGTCATGAGGCATAAATAAAGCAAGTTTCACTGAATTTCAATTTCGTCATAAGATCCCTTAAGCTTAAGACTTAAATTTTAGGCATTGTTTTAGAATGAAAACCATGATCAAAATTGGAATAAGGATTCTATTTTATATCGTTATATCTTGATTTTAATATGCGTAAGGGAACATAAAATTGGTGCAAAAACCGTTCTGCTAGGAGAATTAGTATTAACCGTCTTTCTGGTGTGTATATATATATATATATATATATATATATATATATATATATATATATATATATATATATATATATATGATACTTTTATTTACACAGACATGTACAAAATCTGCGACACTGGCATGTCGATGTTATCGATCAACAGTTACTATAAACTGAGATCTCATCAGGCAGAGTTAGAATCCGATCTTAACCTCAGATCATATTGGGAGAGAAACTCTTAGGTTCTCTCCAAATATGATCTGAGGTTAAGATCGGATTCTAACTCTGCCTGATGAGATCTCAGTTTATAGTAACTGTTGATCGATAACATCGACATGCCAGTGTCGCAGATTTTGTACATGTCTGTGTAAATAAAAGTATCATATATAAAGCTCTATTTTGATATTGAGCACTTTTTATAAACCCGGTTAAAATTCTCTGGATTACCACCCTGTGGATATTTTTCACCTGGATTATTACCATTATTATATATATATATATATATATATATATATATATATATATATATATATATATATATATATATATATATATATATGTATATATATATATATATATATATATGTATATATATATATATATGTATATATATATATGTATATATATATATATATGTATATATATATATATATATGTATATATATATATATATATATATATATATATATATATATATATATATATATATATATATATTTGTGTTATAATGGAATAATTCCAGGAAGAAATCCGGGTATGAGAGCTCAATGTGGTAAACAGAGCAAGAATAACATAAAATATAATAACACGAAATTACATGATTGTCGATGCAATAATTTATTTCAACCTTGTGGTTTCCTCAAGCATCAAACTAGACAATTACATTTTTGAGACTGACAGAAAACTGAATTCACCTTCAACAATTCAAATACAACCAGAGAGAGTGGTGGTTGCAACCAATCTGAACACCTCTTACAGAGCGAGGAGGAATTAAAATCTTATATTTAACTAAGGCGATCGAAAATGGATATTATTGTTTTTTAAAAAATAATAACGTCTGAGTTAAAAGCACATATTCTTTTGACACTTACGACTTGGTGATATAAAAACGTATATACGTCTCTACACACACACACACACATATATACACATCCTACGATCACGCACGCAACAATATTTTTTGTGTCATATAAATTCGGCTAGACTTGGAAAAAGAAAGGAAGAAAAAAAAGAAGAGAAACAGGCAGGCGTTTGCGTGTCATCAACCGACTGACAAACTGTGGAAGGTTTACAAGTTTGAATTCTGTCTAGATCCGAGATAGGATATATATATATATATAATTATTTTTATTTACACAGACATGTAAAAATCTGCGACACTGGCATTTCGATGTTATAGATCAATAGCTATTATAAACTGAGATCTCATCAGGCAGAGTTAGAATACGATCTTAACCTTAGATCATATTTGGAAAGACATATACACACACATATACATATATATACATATATATATATATGTGTATATATGTATATATATAAATAATAATTTCAAATTAACCTATATACACATGTGCTTAATACAAACCTGTAATCATCAGTATAGGAAGAGACAATACCTGCCGGTCATACGGCTCGAAGCCCAAGTCATATTGAACTCAGTAGTCAGAGCGCGTACCGATGTGTCCACAACACATAACCGTAAAAATCGGAGAGTAAATTAACGTCTAAATGGCAAATTCAGCGGCCATATCAGCAAGCTGTCAAGAGAACTCAATAGGCGAGGCCTAGAGTATTGCATTACACTATAAATTACGGCTTGTTGTTAACTTACTTTAAGTGATCTATCTAGCGAGAGCTTTCAATAATTATTTATAAATAATATTACCAAATCAACAATATGTGTTTCATGTCAAATTTGCAATCATCGGTATGGGAGGAGACAATACCTGCCGGTCATACGGTTCGAACCCCAATACGAAAGTCATATTGGACTCAGTAGTCGAAGTGCGTCCCGATGGGTCCATCACACATTGTCGTAGAAATAGGAGAGTAAAGTAACGTCTAAATGGTAAATCCAGCAGAGTCACTTGCAGGAAATAGTTTCGTCCTATCAAGACTGCTCAGTGTAGCAAGATGTTGATCAACAATTCAAGTTGACATTCGAAATATAACAGTCAAGACTGTAATCCACAGTTCTGTTCAAATTAAGAAGAGTAATGCATTTTATTCTAGAGGGAAACTGTTATGTTTTGTTATTAGATTGCTACACCGACGAGTGGTGATCGAGTATACGTATATAGTCATCGATAGACAACTATTTTAAAGAGAGAAAGAATGAGAGAGAGAGAGAGAGAACTGATAGAATTGAGAGAAAAGAAAACGAGAGAAAAGAAGAGAGAACATAAAAGGGTTACAAATGAGATAATAATAGAATATGAGAAAGAGAGAAAGTCAGAGAGAGTGAACGCATGAAGAAGAAATTGGCACAGAGAAAAAAGATATTGATTGGAAGGAGAAAAAGAACACCGTGTATGTGTGTGAGTGGGAGAGTGAGCGAGAGAGAGAGAGAGAGAGAGAGAGAGAGCGAGAGAGAAAGAGAGAGAGAGAAAGAGAGAGAAAGAGAGCGGAAGGAGGATATAGAGAAAATTTGAAAGATTTTGAAAGTCTCTATCTATCTCTCTCTCTCTCTTTCTCTCTCTCTCTCTCTCTCTCTCTCTCTCTCTCTATATATATATATATATATATATATATAGCAGTAAGTTATGAAAATATATTTATGGTAATTAAGCTACACAGAGGCTCCCGCGTTTCATCCCTGGGTTAATCTTCGGGCTAAAATTCCCCCTCTGTGTAGCTTTATTGGCATAGATATATTTTCATAACTTACTACTTAGCTCTACTTACGTATCGAACACTGTTGAAATAAATATTGAAAACTGATACATAAAAAATTATATCTCCTTATAAAATTTTATGTGAATACATGAAATAGTAATATATATATATATATATATATATATATATATATAGTCATCCACATACAGACTGTTTCGCTGTATCACAGCTCTTCAGTGCGGCTAGACCAGTTATTGCCTCTACCCTTTGTGCTATCATACGACACTGACTGAATGAAAGAGATAACTCAATGTAAACATTGTCAAGTGCCGCGAGCTCCAATTAGTTTTACCCACTGAGCTATGCCTTAAAGCTAATGGAAGTTAGCGATATCGTTACAAATAAGCTCTACCCAAGAAAGGGAGCTTTATATAGTCATCCACATACAGACTGTTTCGCTGTATAACAGCTCTTTAGAGAGAGATGGGAGAGAAGGAGATATTTAGAAAACAGATAAATTAGTGAGAGATAGATAAATGGCGTAATAATTGATAGATACATACAGAGAAAGAGAGAGAGAGAGAGAGAGATAACAAGATAGATAAATTTGAGAAATAGACAGAGAGAGTATAAAGCATAGAGAAACTACAGGGAGACTGAGAGAGAGAAAAAACTGAGAGAGATATAACAAGATATACAAATATGAGAAATATATATATATATATATATATATATATATATATATATAGAGAGAGAGAGAGATAGAGAAAGTACAGAGAGACTGGGAAAGAAAAAACTGAGAGAGAGATAACAAGATATACAAATATGAGAAATAGAGAGAGAGAGAGAGAGAGAGAGAGAGAGAGAGAGAGAGAGAGAGAGAGAGAGATAGAGAGCATAGAGCATAGAGAAACTACAGAGAGACTGGGAAAGAAAAAACTGAGAGAGAGATAACAAGATATACAAATATGAGAAATAGAGAGAGAGAGAGAGAGAGAGAGAGAGAGAGAGAGAGAGAGAGAGAGAGAGAGCATAGAGCATAGAGAAACTACAGAGAGACTGGGAAAGAAAAAACTGAGAGAGAGATAACAAGATATACAAATATGAGAAATATATATATATATATATATATATATATATATATATATATATATATATATATATATATATATAGAGAGAGAGAGAGAGAGAGAGAGAGAGAGAGAGAGAGAGAGAAAGAAAGAGAGCATAGAGAAACTAGAGAGACTGGGAAAGGAAAAAATGAGAGAGAGATAACAAGATATATAAATACGAGAAATAGAGAGAGAGAGAGAGAGAGAGAGAGAGAGAGAGAGAGAGAAAGAGAGAAAGAGAGGCTCGTAATTTAGATGGCTATAACATCGCCCCAATAAAACAACAATAGTCTCGCTTTGATTTTCAGAATTTCTGTTTTCTTCCAAACAAACCATTTTTTGTTCTGTTATTTTATCGCCTCTTTGTCTTTCGTTTGCTTTCTATATTTGTCAATTTCCCCCGCGAAATCTATTTTTCGTAACAATGTCGAATGTTGATCGACACATTTCTCATGTCAGCATTTGATGCATTTTTTTTTTTTGACGAAAATATCACGAGAGACTTTGATGTTAGCTCCACTCTGTTATTGCCTCTACTTTGACTCTCTTCTAGAATTATTGTTAAGAGAGGCATGCTTTTTAGGCTACCTTGTCAAAATAATCTCAATCTGAATTCGATTTTTTTATCGCTGGCCAGTGTTTGGTTATCGCAGATCACAACGAGTAGCCCACGACTGTTTGTTGTGTTCGTGTATTTGCAGATTGGTACTGGTCTTCGGATTGTAAAGAACACGTAAACAACGTTTTATATAGAGCATTCTGCATTCCCAATGGATAACCTAGCTGTAGGTTTGACCTGCCAGTGGGGCCTAGAATCGCCAACTACAAACCCATGCAGTGGGGGTACTCCATTCCCCCGAAAATGGGACCACCTGTTGGCTGTGGGAGGTCGAAAAGGACCGATCCGATCAATCAGCTGGTCACGTAATGCCACAGTATCTATAATTTCATCCTCAACCGTATTATAGAATCCGATTGTTCAAAACATCAAAATCTTACTTTTATTTTTTATTTTTCTCCCCAAATACATACTAGAAGGGGGATGGCTGAGGGTCAATTATGTTGAGAACAAATATTACCACAGTATCTATAATTTCATCCTCAACCGTATTATATAATCTGATTGTTCAAAACATCAAAATCTTACTTTTATTTTTTATTTTTCTCCCCAAATACATACTAGAAGGGGGATGGCTGAGGGTCAATCATGTTGAGAACAAATATTACCACAGTATCTATAATTTCATCCTCAACCGGATTATATAATCTGATTGTTCAAAACATCAAAATCTTACTTTTATTTTTTATTTTTCTCCCCAAATACATACTAGAAGGGGGATGGCTGAGGGCTAATCATGTTGAGAACAAATATTACCACAGTATCTATAATTTCATCCTCAACCGTATTATATAACCTGATTGTTCAAAACATCAAAATCTTACTTTTATTTTTATTTTTCTCCCCAAATACATACTAGAAGGGGGATGGCTGAGGGTCAATCATGTTGAGAACAAATATTACCAATGTCAAGGAGTAATGTTTTACAAGAAGTAATGTTTTTCTGAGAGTAATGTTTTCCTTGGACTGTTTTTTTTTTAGAGTAATGCCTGTCTCTCTCAGTACAATTCCCTTCTAAGAGTAACATTCCCATTGCCCCTGTAAAACTTACTTCTGTGAGCGGTGCATTAAATCACACATAGATGGTTGATATGCCGTAAAACAAGCTAAACTACACAAAACAAATGCTATAGGTTTTTAATTTGGGGGATTTTCTTATCTCAGCTTGAGTGTGGATACGTTCAAAGAGTAATGTATTCTGAGAGCAATGTTTTCTAAGAGCAATGGATTCTAGGAATATAAATAACTATCCTAACTATATAATTATATTTAATAACTTTATTTATTCGGCATTGAACAACGCATAGATGGTTGATATGACGGAAAACAATCAAAACCAAACCATCATCTGTAGTTATGGCAACACGATAAAATCTGTGCTTTAGACATGTTGGTTATTATTTTTGGTTATGTTGTAGTCATAGTACAAATATAGGAGTAAAAAAACATCTGAGTGTATAACTAATTCCATGATAAATGCCAGTGTACTGAAATCATATGCCCTTAATAGGGTTAAGATGAAAATTCATATACACTAAATGTACAGAAGCAAGGAAATTCCCAAATGTTTACACTTTTATTGTCATTAATTAAGGGTATGACTACATATCAACCAAACCATTTCATTATCACATCACTACAGTATAAATCTCTATGCATGAGTGGATGAAGTGTGTGAGGTGCGCTGAAGAAAAATTCCTACCAGTAAAATACATAGCCCTATTGGGTTCGCATACCCTTAATGACAATAAAAGTGTAAAAATTTGGGAATTTCCTTGCTTTTGTACATTTTGTGTATATGAATTTTTATCTTAACCTTATTAAGGGCATATGATTTCAGTATACTGGCATTTATCATGGAATGTCACTACTTTTGTACAGGCTATGCCTCAATACAATGGACATTTTAAAGTTTTTTTGTGAATTTTTAAAAAAACTAAGGTATATGGTAAACTGAAATTAAAATGCCATCAACTAGACCCTAGAACCTCTATCTCTGCCAAAAATCAGCTGAATCCATCAAATAGTTGATGAGATACAGGGTGGCACATAGGTACGTACGTACGTACGTACGTACACACAGATAACATGATTTCATGATTGAACTTTCTGGATCTCTGGGTTGCCTTGACTAATGATGCTGAAATTCTACACACTTATAGAACCTATCAAATAAAAAATGTGTGCACAGTTTTAACTAATTTGGTTTATTGGTTTTTGAGTTATGATTGATCAAAGAAATGAGATTTCCAGCATAGGCCGTTTTTGAAGTCTATTAAGAGATAGAGCGCTCTCGCGCCTCCCTTGATTAACTATAATATACAGAGAGCTTCGCGACATGTTTGAGAACAGAACTTTCGCCCTAGGGACATTTGTGTTGTTGAGTCAACGCATCTGTGGATATACTGAAGTACGTGTTAAAGCCATCTTCAGGGCTGTATTTTATTTGTAGAAAGGTTTCATCGTCCTCACACATACAGCATCTAGTATTTTCAAATCGTCACCCATCTGGTAC
>OY744544.1:27504845-27524845 GCA_963556195.1 Sepiola atlantica
TTTTTCATTACACCGTTTATTTCTCCCTCCCTTTCCTTGCTTCCTTCTTTTTACTTCTTTCAATATTTGTTCATCTGCCCCTTTTGTTGCTTACGGAATCGTCGAGGAGTAATCTACGGTTATTAAGGAAGTGGTAGATGCGTTCGTCCAGTTGTGTCGGTAATGTTTTTCTATAGAATTGGTATGCAAGTTATGGGTCTGTATTTGCTTGGAATCTTTCCTTTATGACCCTCTTTTCGTATTAATGTCATTCTTCCTTTAGTCATCCACTCTGGTATGTTCGTAAGCTCGTAAATTAAAAAAAAAATCAGAATGCATGTATTGCGTCGTGGATTGGAGCATTATTATTATTATCATTATTATTATTATTATTATTTACTCACTAGGAGTTATCACACTGGTCATCGTCAGTGGTCACCCACTGCCGACAACCTGTGGTATTACCTGGAGTCTGAGTGACAACAAGTTTCCTCAGGCCTCCAGTATGCTCCACCTCTTTTCGTTCATCACCGCTGATGACCTTGCGGTAATCGCAACAGCCACCTACCAACGATTTCCCGCTGATAAGAGCCATTGGTCCCCTCTGGGGCCCGAGTGGCAACAAGCCTTCCCAAGGTCCCAGAGCTGTCCGCGCTCTTCCAGTGGAGGTCTGGTTTTGCGCTTTCCCTCCTCGACCCTCTGTCCATAATTTTCGTGGCGTCAGCCTATGCTTGCGCCTCTCGTGCGGTTGTATTTTCCCCGGTTCTGTTGTTTTGTGCTTCCATGTGTTTGTTCTCCATTCGTTGCTTATGTGGGTGGGTTTCCGCATTCGAGGACATTTCTCAGGATTGTAGCTGTTTTGATCATTACTGTCCTTTGTATGGTCTCAGTTATCCCTTTGATTCCTATTTCTCCTAGTCTTTTCTCCATGTTTTTGGGGACTGTTCCTAGTGCTCCTATGATTATTGGTGTTATACTGACTTTCTTCATGTTCCATATTCCTTTCAATTCTCTGGCAAGTTCAGTATATTTGCTTCTCTTTTCCGTCTCTTTGATCTTCACTCTGTGGTCTGCTGGAACGGCAAAGTCCACGATTTTGCAGGATTTTTCTTTCTTGTTGATTATTATCATATCCGGTCTCCTTGCTGTTATGGGTTTGTCTGTTTGTACATTCATATCCCATATGATTTTGTGTTTTTCGTTTTCTAGTACAGTTTCTGGTTTGTGTTTGTACCGTTTTCTTGCATATTCGAAATTCAGTTGTTTGCACATTTCCCGGTGTACTTCTTTCCCCATGCTGTCATGTCTGTTCTTGTATTCCCTTTGTGCTAGCTTGCTGCATTCACTTATTATATGATTTATCGTTTCGTCTCTTTGTCCACACAATCTGCATTTGCTGTTTTCCTGGGTTTTATCTATCTTTGCTTTAATAAAGTTTGTCCTAATCGCATTGTTCTGTGCGGCCGTCAGCAGAGATTCCGTTTCTCTGTTCAGGTTTCCTTTTCTTAGCCATGCCCAGCTGTTTTCATTGGCTTCATCGCTTGTGAGTCTTATAAAGCGTCCATGTAGTTGTTTTTCTTCCCACTTTTCCTTTCTTGTCTTTTTGTTTCTGGGTTCAGTGCTTCCGGGGTTGTTTGTTGGGCTGGTGTCTCTTGCTGTGGTGATCAGTCTTTCCGTGTTCTGGGTTACATATTTCTCCAGCTCTTTTTTGGTGTCTTCCACACAGTCTTCTATACTTACCAGTCCTCTACCTCCTTCATTTCTTTTCACGTAGAGTCTGTCCGTGTCGTCCTTTGGGTGCAGTGCATTGTGCATAGTCATTAGTTTTCTAGTTCTTTGGTCAAGGTGCCTGAGTTCTTCTTTGGTCTAGCCTATGAATGGTCCAGAGTATCTTATTAGTGATACAGCCCATGTGTTTATCCCTTTTACTAGGTTTCTGCTATATAGTTTAGTTTCTAAGAGTTTCCTTGTTCTTCGTAGATATTCTTTTCCAATCTTCTCTTTCATTTCTGTATATTTGATTGTGTCTGCTTCCAGAACTCCTAGGTATTTGTAGCTATCTTGTTCTCCTAGCGCCCTCATCTCCTCTTGGTTGGGGAGTTCTATACCTTCTGTCGTCTCCAGTTTTCCTTTTTTGATCTCTAGCAGTGCACATTTTTCTATTCCAAACTCCATTTGGATATCCTGGCTGAATATCCTGGTTGTGTTTATCAGCTTTTCCAGTTCTTTTTTGTTTTTTGCAAACAGTTTAAGGTCATCCATGTACATCAAGTGGTTTATTCTTTGTTCTGTATCCGTAAACCTGTATCCGGCATCACACTTTCTGAGTATGTAGTTGAGTGGCATCATGGCTATTATAAACAGTAGTGGTGATAGGGAGTCTCCTTGAAAAATGCCTCTCTGTATTTTTATCTCAGACAGGTATTGTCCTCCGGCTGTCAGTTTTAGTCTCCATGTTTCCATCGCTTTCTGGATGAGATTAATAATCCTGTCTGGTATCTTGTATATCTTTAAGCATTCAATTATCCATGTTTGGGGGATTCTGTCGTAGGCTTTCTTGTAGTCAATCCATGCCATGGTTATGTTCTTTTGTCTTCTCTTCAACTCCTTCAGGGTCTTTTGATCAATGTATAGTAGATCATGTGCCCCTCTTTGTCCTTTCCGGCATCCCTTTTGTTCCTCGGGGAGCAGTCCACGATTGTCCAGGGATTGGTAGATTTGTTTTCTCAGTTGTGCTGTGAGAATTTTCCACATTATTGGTAGACATGTTATCGGTCTGTAGTTGCCGGGGGTCGTTCCCTTTTTGGGGTCTTTTTGTATTAGTGTTGTTCTTCCTTCCGTCATCCATTCTGGTACGTCTGTTTTATGGATACATCCGCTCAGTTTCTGCGCTATTCTTTCATGCAGGGTCGTGAATTTTTTAAACCAGTATGCATGTATTCCATCGTGGCCTGGTGCTCTCCAGTTTGCCATTTTTTTTAGGGTTTTCTTGATCGTTTCTTTGTTGATTTCTGTTTCGGTTCCTTCTTCGATTTCCTGCAGTTCATCTCTCATGTTTTTCAACCATTGGGCATTCTTGTTGTGCTTTTTTGGTACTTCCCATATCTTGCTCCAGAATTGTTTTGTTTCTGTTGGGTTCGGTAACTCTGTTGTTTTTTTTTCTCCATTTACGTTTTTGTAGAACTGGCTTTCATTGTTTTCAAAGGTCCTGTTCTGTTTGCTCTGTTCTGATTTGTACCTGTATCGTCTCAGTCTTCCTTCTATTGCTGCTATCCTTTGTTTTATTTCTTCATGTTTCTCATTTAGTTTTTCCTTGCGTTTCTGATTTTTGCTTCTTAATCGTTTCATGTCCTCCTTCCTTCTGTTCACGGTTTTAGCTTCTTTCCGAAGTTTGGTGATCTGGGTTTCCAGTCTGATTTCCCATCCAGGTGTTGTCGGTCCTCTCTTTTATCCATTCTCTTCGTTTCTTAGTTTCATACTTACCGATTTTGCCCCAGCATATATCAGGTTGTTTAGGTCTGTAATAGTTTCTGTTGGGATGTGTGTGAGGAGTCTGTTTACTCTTTCTGTTTCTGCTTGTAACTTCTTCGCTACTTCATTCCTGAGAGATGGGAGTTTTGTTTTGTTTTCTAACATGTATCGTCTAATGTTCTCCATTTCACTTGCTTCTTTTTCGTTGAGTTCTATCTCAGCAGGTTCTGTGGTTCTGCAGTCTTCTATCTCCCCTGGTTCTGTGATTCCGTAGTCTTCAATCTCTTCAGTTTCAGTGTGTATGTTTTGCTCGTCCTCTTTCTGTGGTCTCTCCTTTGGTGGTGTTTCTTGCTCCGTTTCGCCATTAGCCTTCTGTCTGATTTCCGTCAGTTCCATCTCCGAGAACCATCCTCGCTTGAGGATCTGTCTTGCTTGATCTGCTATCCTTTGTTCCGTTGTATGGTAGTCACTAGCAATGTCCCATAGATGTTTCATTCGTTTTCGGTAGCCTCTTTCTGTAGGGTAGCGGCTTTTATAATAGCACTCCATCACCAGTCTGTTCTCTTTCGTGGTCCATTTCTTTCTATATCCTTTCAGTTTGTTGTTTTCGCTCTGGTTTTCCTGTCTTTGGTCTGTGTCCTTGTCGTACCTGGAATAAGAGAGGTTACTTACCTGGTTCTTGTCCGTTGTCTTGTTTCTGAAATGAGAAGGGCCAACATTCGCAGGATGCGGACCGGGTCCCCCATGTTGGCTAACGAGGGAGCACCTGCCCATCATGACACTCAGGTCTTTCTCCTGAGTCCCACGGCTTGTATTTATATTATTGTGCATTATTCATATTTTTGGTGTGTGTGGCCACACCAGGCCCAGGCTTATTTTGCCTGTGGTCCTGTCACAGGGATAGTGATTGTCACATTCATTTTAATGAGTGATATTGTGCACTACCACACAAAAAAAAAAAAAAAAAAAAAAAAAGAATTTTTTTTTTTTTATATATATATGTTATATAAGGACATAGTATAAGTATTCTTATCCGCTCCATAATAGCAGGTGCAAGGAAACGATAGGTTCCCCTCCACTTTTCTGCTTGTATTCTTGGTTGTAGTGCTAGGGGGAGGGTATGACTTCTGCTTCTGTGGATTATTCAATAATCAAAACTTAATTTTGTTAATTATGGCCCTATTTTTATCTAGAAGCTTCGACATCAAATTTCTTCTAAAAGTCATACGTACATATTAAAATTATTATTATTATTATTATTTTTTTTTTTAGTAAAATACACAGAAAAAAAAAGAAAAAAAAAGAGAGGATTAAAGAATTATAAGTGTACTTATCAAGTTAACGTGTGACCATATGAATGCGTTGCATTCTGGGATCTGAGTCGATTTCCGCAATAATTAAAACTTAATTTTGTTAATTATGGCCCTATTTTTATCTAGAAGCTTCGACATCAAATTTCTTCTAAAAGTCATACGTACATATTAAAATTATTATTATTATTATTATTTTTTTTTTTAGTAAAATACACAGAAACAAAAAATTATTATTATTATTATTATTATTATTATTATTATTATTATTATTATTATTATTATTATTATTATTATTATTATTATTATTATTATTATTATTATCATCTTACAAGGTGTTCTCACGCAGGTCATCATCATTGATTGCTCACCGACAACAACCAGTCGTGTTCGTAAGCTCGTAAATTAAAAAAAAAAATCAGAATGCATGTATTGCGTCGTGGATTGGAGCATTATTATTATTATTATTATTATTATTATTATTATTATTATTATTATTATGATTGTTATTATTATTAATATTGTTATTATTATTATGATTATTATTATTATTATGATTATGATTATTATTATTGTTATTATTATTATTATTATTATTATTATTATTATTATTATTATTATTATTATTATTATTATTATTATTATTATTATTATTATTTCACAAGGTGTTCTCACGCAGGTCATCATCACTGATTGCTCACCGACAACAACCAGTCGTGTTCTCGGAAGTCTGAGTGACAACAAGTCTCCCAGATATCCTGTGCTCTCCACCTTTTTCGATAACTATTGCAAATGATCTTGTGTCATCGCAACTTCCGCTTACCATTGATATCTCGCTGGCAACGACCATTGGTCTTCTCTAATATTTGCGTGACAATTAACCTCCCCAAGGTCCCAGAACTCTCCGCACCCTCCAAGTAGAGGTCTGGGTAGAGCTCCCCTCTTCGGTCTTTCAATCCTCCTTGACCTTTACGAGTATATTTTGGCGTCTCAGCCGAGACTGGTGCCATCACCGTCTGCGTAAATTTATGAAAGTTCTTGCAGTTTTAGTTTCCTTGGGCTTATGTGGGTTCTTCCTATTAATAATAATAATAATAATAATGATATTATTATTATTATTATTATTATTATTATTATTATTATTATTATTATTATTATTATTATTATTATTATTATTATTATTATTATCATCATCATCACCATTATCATTATCATTATCATTTTCATTGTCGTTGTTGTTGTTGTTAGTAGTAGTAGTAGTAGTAGTTGTAGTAGTATTATGTATTACTAGCTTGCTCTGCAGACTCGCTATCGCTTCGCAAACTTCTATAATTTAAATACTTGAAACATTAATTTAAGAAAATAAAAAAAATTCACTCATAAATGTTGTAAACACGAAACAAAATCTTTCTCATTTATTCGTATAACATATTTGTAATTTTGATGCAAATTAATTCATGCAATGTGACCTTAAAAAAAGGAAAAGAAAGCAGCAATCAATTTGCTTTTTCACTTACACTTTTGAAGTAATAAATAGCAAGTGAAAAGGCAAATTGATTACAACTTTTTCAGCTCAGGATCGCAATTTGTTGAAAATCGAGTCAGTCCTTCTAAAGCGATTTATCTACCTCCCACAGCGGTAAGATGTGACACAAGGTCGGAAAGTGGGATTTGATAAGTCAGAAACCTAGAGAAAGAGCACTATAACCTTTTAAAATTGCCTGGGCAACCCCGTCGGCATTCCCCGGTAGGGGTGCCTCAGGCGATTAGCAATAAACTAACCTCTTCTCAAAGGGTGAGAAGACAAAGCCTGGGAGGGTCGACCTGCTAGAACTGCACAGGACAGACCCATAGACCGGCGTAAATCAAGCCCCGAAGGCCAAGACAATACCAGTCTATGGGGTGCAGTATCCATCGGAGCAGATACTAAGGAACGCTTAAACACAGATGCTAAATATTTATCCGGAAAATCAAACGATATTGCGAAACAACTATTTGTTATATTAAAATAAAAATAAAATCACTGAATTAAAAAAAAACAATAACAATACTAAAATGTTAATTTTTCTATGCAAATTAGTTAACCTTGCGTGTGATATCGCGTATACAATAGCAGTATATATAGAAATGATGCGTCTATTTTGTATAGTTGAATTAACGTGAAATAGGGCGTTTTGACTTTACCGTTAATGCGAGAAATAGACCTGACCTTCGCATTTATTCATTTAAGTTAGTCTTATCATTTTTATTTTTAGTTGTATTATTATTATTATTATTATTATTATTACTATTATGTATTATTATTATTACTATTATGTATTATTATTATTATTATTATTATTATTATTATTAGTAGTAGTAGCTTGGCGCAAAAATATGATTCAAACTCGTTCCAGTTTTGATTGCCTCTTGATAGAATGTATTATACTGTTCTCGTCATTTCGCTACAAGCGGTCTGCTAGAATAGAACTCCAGGATACAGCATTAGTTTATCGACAAAAGCCAGCCTACCAAACAATTCCCGTTATGTTCCAGTGTTCTTTTGAATAAAAATTGATACCTATTTAGTAGTGGAGATTATTGGAAAATGGTTACCCTTTTTTTTGTTGTCAATATTGTATTATATTCAGATGCGGCCAGACACGACTAACTCTACCAGGTTACATTTTTCATCCTGACTTTCTTTCTAACCAATCATCTAACTAACCACATATAAAAATTAGATATTATTAGTATCACGATGTCTTGTTAGGATTATTATGCATTGCCATTAGTTGTTTTAGTATTCGTATTAGTTGTAGTGATATTTGCATGCATCAAAATCTGAATCCGAGAAACGACAAAAAAAAAAAAAAACTTCTACGTCCGTTTACTTAATTCAGAACTTCATTGTCGACTCTCGAGATATTTGTTTGGCGATTGTTCAGTTACGCATGCGTAAAACATACACTCGCTGATCTTAATGGGAATAGAATTATCCGACCTTAATGAACCAGCGTAAATCGTTGTGCAAATATTAGTTTAAAGATTAATTCAATAAAATTATGCGAGTCGAATAATAACAAACATCTCCCACAACCCGGAATGATGAGAAAGAACAACAAATAAATACAAAAAAAACAAAAAAAAAAAAAACAAGCAAACAAAAATAAATAAATTAATAAATAAAAAAAGAATGAAAAAAAAAACAGCACTCGTAATTGAGCCTGAATAATCAATAATTACTTCGATTACCCAAGGATAGTCGATTCGAAGTTAATCAACGTTCTTGCAAGGCTACCCGGCGTCGACCCGATGTTGGATAGCTGTAACAGTCGTGTTGCCATCTATACGGTACGCATGTAAGTTTTGTTTTAATTAAATGTAAGCATATAGCATTGCGTAATAATCGACCAATCAATTATTATTATTGTACATTACTGTAATATATTAGTATCATGTACTTTTGCGTTTGTTTTAACTTAAAATATTCTTACAATATAGCAAAGGTACTGGTTAAAATTAGGACCAGAGCTAAAATCGACTTGGCGTCGGTAATTTCCGGATGTTTACGTAGACGACCGGAAAATTCCGAATCGCTTATCCAATCAGAATTGATAAAATAAGCAGACGACAAGTAAACATTTTAATCGATTGAATCGCGAAATTCACTTATTGGAAATAAAAAATAAATCAAAGCGATAATGGATTTTAACGAACCCTAGCCCTAACACCATTTTAACACTTGTTCAGTGAAAAAAAATCAAATTTTTCCATGCAAAAAAACAACATTTTATAACCCTAACTCTTACCCTACTCCTAACCCTAACACCATTTTAACACTCGTTCAGTGATATTTTTCTTATAAAACAGTTTACGTGTAAAAAACAAAACATTTTTCCAGTTGTACATCCAGCCTCGTTTATTTGTTTTGGACGCAGGCAACCGACTTTTCATTCGGGAATTTCTGGTTGAGAGTACATTTCCAGATATTCCATAGCTAGCAACTTGTGAAGTAAACTTTTACGCTAAACCCTGTCAAAAACCCTTGATATGTCATGAGCTATTGCTCTAGAAACGAAGCCCCCCCCCCCCATCAATAAATTCTCTGATCCTGTGTGATATTACAGTCAGCAGATCGGCTGTGGATCTTGCAGGACGAAAGCCATATTGCTTGGCGCTTAGTAGGCTGTTTTGCTAAGGTGATTAACAACTTCATGGTTTATCACAGATTCAAGCAACTTACTCATGACGCACAGGAGACTGATTGGTCTGTACTGAGATGCAGAGGACCAGTCACCAGTACTTTTAAATATTGGACAGACTGACGAAGCTTCTAAGGTGTTGGTAAGCACCACTCCTTTAAGCAACGATTAAACAGCTTCGTAAGAATAAGAGCTAGTTCAGGTTGAAGTTTTTTAATCACGGTGATTGAGATGTTGTCAAGACCAGTTGCTTTGCTGGTATCAAGGTTTGGGCTAGGTTTGGCAACATCCCCGAACGGATATGTGGATGTCGGTAACGGTGTTTACAGTCATTGGGTGAATTTAGGAAGTAGGCGACCCTGATCGCAAATGGTGGAATGTGATGCAAAGTTCTTTGCAAAAGGTTTGGCTTTGTCAGACGCTGAGGAAATCACCTTTGGTCCATTGATGATGGTTGGAATAGAGGATACGCTTTTGGTGAGGACCTTGTTTGTAATACGCCAGAACTCGTGGGAACCAAACTTCTGCTCGGCTACTCTGGATTGAATAAATTGGGCATTCTTTTCTGTTGCGTTTTTTATAACCTTTTTGCAATGGTTAGTTAGAGCCCTAAATGTGGCTTTGGTTTCAGAGCTTCTATTTTGTTGAAAGCTATTGAAATAGTCGTTTCTGTGAGCGATGGCAGCGGCACATTCAGGGGTGTACCACGGCTGGGAGTTTTGTTTTTGTTTTAATTTCCTGGAGGGTATGAAGTTCTCAATACGAGCGATCAGCCAATCAGTTAAATCCGATGTGATACGGGACACATTCTTTTACAACATGGAATGTAGGGGAATTTCTGATATAAAATAGGCTGACAATTGATGCGTAATGCGAAGTTCCGTCCAAATTGGTTTTTAAACAGTTATGACAGTCTACTAAAATATATCCACTTGTGTTGACATAAATATAGTTTAATTCTCCCTTTTTCCTTGGCCGCATTAGTAGAGGTTCAGACTTGAAAGTTGAAATTGACTTTCGTATCGTGTGACCGGCAGAACAGTCATAATCCACACTAATGATTCCCGTAAAAGGATGAAGCACATGTGTATGTGAATAAGAATTAAAAAAATATATTTATCATGATATTGTATATATATATATATGTAAGTTGAAAAATACTTGTAATCCAGGGTTTCGAATCGTACGACCAGTAGTGAATAGTCATATCTCTATGCTGATGAGTCCTGATTGAAAAGGGACGAAACGTATACGTACATAGATAATAAACAACAACAAATATTTTATATTTGTCGCTCCTCGTAAAATAAGTAGAGCACTCTAAATGGTAGTACAAACACAGCATGACGTCACTTGCTTTATATGCATCATTCCTTCTTTAATAGAAGTAGAATGCCTCGACATCAAGCCGCTTTTATATGTGTTAAATTATCATTGTTTATCGGCTATTCAAATATTGGGCGCGCGGTTAACGACGTTGGATGTAAGTTGAAAAATACTTGTAATCCAGGGTTTCGAATCGTACGACCAGTAGTGAATAGTCATATCTCTATGCTGATGAGTCGAAAGGGACGAAACTATACGTACATAGATAATAAACAACAACAAATATTTTTATATATATATATATATTACTGTAGAACGCCTTTATCTTTTGCTTTCAATAAAAAAATAGCTTACAACAGTTCATTTCAGCTTCTTCATCGGGACGGTCAGCCATGTGATCGCAACGAACGGCCTGTGGCAAGAGTCTGCTATCCGAGTGACCTCAAAGATAACACTTATGGAATTGTTAATAAAATCACAATCCGTTCTGCAACCATATTTAGTCCAAATAAAATTGAGTTCATGCCCGACTTGTCCACTAAGTTTCAGTCATGAATATACAATAGTCTTTATTTTATGGGCGTTCAATGAAATGCCCCACATGATTTGCAGGCACATCTGGACACGGCTGTCTTGGCTGTGATGTTCCTATGCAGTTTAAGAAATAGTGTAGGGGTAGTTTTGATAGACATAATCTTTGAGATAACCCCGCATATAAACATCTTGGGTTCAGGTACGAGCAGTTTGAATCCTATTCAAGATGACACTTACTACTGATCAGACGACTCCCGCATATCATTAAATGTAGATATGACAAAGACTGTTGGGTATTTATTATTGAAACTTTGTGGACAAGTCATGCATTAGACTTAAGCTTATTTGTACGAAATTTGGTTGGATTACAGAAAGGATTTTGAATTTTATACCTTTGGTCATCCGGTACAATATAATATTTTAATAACTGTAGCTGTAGTATTTTTGTTCGGAATTCCTACAGTAAGCAATTACGAATATTTCGATTTTTCAAGTTATTATACCTCATAAGATTTAATAGTGAAATCGATATTTTTCTGAAACCCTGATTATACTGTAAGTCTTGCATGTCACCGTGCATACTTTTAATCTGTCCATGAATGTTTTAGCTAATGGGAGGAAGAATAAATAACGTAAATAAACAGCGAATAATGAGAGAAGTTGTGACAGGAATGGAATGATGTAAATAAGTAAAATAGAGAGGGGGAAGAGAGAGGAAAATTGAAAAGAGAGTGTGTGTTAGAGAGAGGAAGGGAATAAGAAAGAAAGAGAGATGGAGAAGAGAGATGGAGAAAGGAAGAGGGAAGAGCGTGTGAGAAAAACAAAAGTGAGAAAGAAAGAGAGAGAGAAGAGAGAGAGAGAGAGGGAGAATGAAAAAGAAAGTGTTTGTGAGAGAGAGAGGAAGGGGGTTAGAAAGAAAAGAAAGAGAGATGGAGAAAAGAAAAGGGGAGGGTGTACTAGAGATAAAACGGAAGTGAGAAAGAAAGAAAAAAGAGAGAGGGAAAACATGAAGAGGGGAGTGCGCGCCAGAGTGAAAGAGAGAGCGAGACAGAGAGAGAGAGAGACAGAGAGAGAGAGAGAGAGAGAGAGAGAGAGAGAGAGAGAGAGAGAGAGAGGGGGAGGACAGAAAGAAAGAGAGAAAGGAAGGGATAGAAAGTATATTATGACATCACAAGAGAATTTAATAAATATTTGAAAATTGCTAAATGTTTTCATAAATATTTAGAAGTTTCAAAAGGTCTGTATTAGTGTTTACTAATAATATATATATATATATATATATATATATATATATATATATATATATATAACAAATATTGACAGAGGGGGCATCTAGTATACTATAAATAAAACGATGGCATGGTGGCTAAATGGTTAACGACGCGGACTGAGTACCTGAGTATGCCGAGTTCGAATCCAGTTCGTTCCACAAAACCACTTTTATCAAAAACCCACACCTGACCTTGCGTCTACCATCCCGGAGAAGTGGTAAGTAAAATTAGAAAAATGTCACGAAGTCGGATAGAATGATAAATGACTTAAATACATTTTTTTCTTACGATTGAATCGTAATTTAGTCTTGTCTGGTCCACCACTAATTTATAAGTGTGGACAATTCAATTACTTTCCGACGAAGTTGGTGTTTTCTAGTTTCCCACAGGAACAACATTTTAACAAATATCGAAAGGTTTGTGAAAACCATCTCTCACAGAAGCACCTTTGTCCTGTACAAAAATAACCGAGAAGGCCCGTCGACATTATCCAGTAGGGACGGTATATAAAAAAGGATGTAGCGGTAATGAGGTTAACATGACGGTCCAAACTTCAGAAGGTATTCCTCTTCAAAGAGCACAGTGAAAATTTTCCAACATCAACGCTTCCTCTCAGCTGTCCAAAATTCAACTCACCGTCTTCAATTAATTCGCCTTTTTAAAACCCAGTTAGTTAGTCCACACACGCGCAAAATAGTGGCTCACGCATGTAAATATGGAGAATACTTCAAAATATTTTGCATCATTGAATAAAATAAGGTTTAGCTGTTTTGATATAAATATAGTTTGGATAAATAGAATAGAAAAAATGTCCTTATATATATATATATATATATATATATATATATATATATATATATATATATATATATATATATATATATATATATATATATATATATATATATATATATATATATATATATATATATATATATATATATATATATTAAAGCCGCTTTAAAAGTGTTACAATTATCATTGTTTATCAGCTATTTAAAATTGGCCTAGCGGTTAGCGACGTTGGATTTGAATTGAAAAATACTTGTAATCCAGGGTTTCGAATCGCATGACCGGTAGTGAATGGTCATATCTCTATGCTGATGACTCCCGGTTTAAGGACGAAACGTATACGTACATAGATAATAAACAATACCAAATATTTATATATATATATATATATATATATATATATATATATATATATATATATAACGAGGAGGGTGTATGTATCAGAAGGTATTCCTCTTCAAAGAGCACCGTGATAGACACTGACAAATTTCTAACATTAACGCTTCCTCTTAGCTTTCCAAAATTCGACTCACCGTCTTCAATTAATTCGCCTTTTTAAAACCCAGTTAGTTGGTCTCTACACACGAAAATTAGTTGCTCACGCATGTAAATTAGTCCCAACTATACAAATATGCCATTATCAACGCGGGTTCTGTTTTCTCTAGAAACGGTTGTCCTACACGCGAAACATCTAATACGTTTTAAAGCTGGTAAGTATCTGCTTTCGCTTCTATTACTAAAGCAGCCCCAGGCGATTGGTAACGCACTCCCTCTTAAAGAAAGAGGTAATACGTGGGATGGAGCATCTCTTGGAACCGAACCGAAAAATACCCTATCCCGAAAAAGCAGGGGTTGATGGTTTGAGCCAACCTCTAGATTAATATATGGATTTTTAACACTAAATGTAATGTGTAAAATGATTGCTGGCATACATTTGCAATATGAATTCGGTTAATTAAAAGTAGCTTAAATTCATGATGGACAAAATTCATTAAAAAGAAACGGAGGAATCAACATGATTTTGAGCGGCAAGTGTACAGAATATTGTGTTCAGTTTTGTCACGTGAAACTGATAATTTGATGCGTCAGTGCCGTTCAAAATACTTTGAGAGATCGTATCGCTCGTACGTAATGACGAGCAAGCGTCACACCTGCAAGGTTCAGAATAACAAAACAAGATATTATTGATAATTTATTGAAATGCAACGTGTGCAAAACTGTTTGGTAGAACTTTTTCTTCGCATGGCCCACTTCGTCAGACAATTCAACTCTTGATGTGCGCAAACACGAAAGAAACACACCAACTTCGATTTGTTGACACTGCATGCATTTTCCAGTGTAGGACAGCTTTAAATGCTGTCATACATTGATAGCAATGTTAGCTCTATTAATTTAAATTAGCTTACAGGAATTTCTTTTATGGAAATCGCACCAGACAAGGCATCGACCCACTTGATGTAAGAAGCTAACATGATTATTGCAAAGACAGGAGATACATATTGGCATTAGTCTTGATAGGTAAGAGGCAAACAGTCAGCAGGAAGAGAGTTCCACAAGTCTACAGTTCTTGGAAAGAAGCTACTAGAATAGGAAACTGTATGAAAATGAAGTACCAACACAGCAAATTGATGAAGACCACTAGACCAACAAGTCAAACGAGCTGGAACAAAAGAAGCAGTGAATAGATCACACAATTCTAAAGAACACGTGCTATAATAGTATTTATAGAAAAAAAACAAGACTAGCAACATGACGTCTGTGAGAGAGAGAGAGTACAGAGGAGAAGAAGAAAGGATGAAATAGGAAGCTGTACTAAAATGAAGTATCAAAACAGCGAATTGATGGAGACCACTAGACCAACGAGCTGGAACAAAAACAGCAGCGAATAGATCACACAATTCTGAAGAACACATGCTATAATAGTATTTATAGAAAAGACTGAGACTAGCAACATTACGTCTGTGAGAGAGACGGTGCAAAGAAGAAGAAAGGGTATGGCCAATCAAATTACAGATGCGTTTCTGCACCTTATCAAGAACCCTCAAATTGGACACCAGCCCAAATATGACAACACTACTCCATACATGGTCTGATTGTAAGATTCTTAGAGATAGAGAATAGCCTCAAGTGTGAGAAATATGGAACATGAAGAAAGTCAATATAATATAATTGTTGTTATACAGGGTGGGCCAAAATAAGGGTCCTATCTTTAAATTTGAATAACTTGAATTTGAATAACTTCCACAAAATAAAAGTTAAACTCACCAAACTTTATGTGTGTGTAGACTGACCCTTCCGAGATTTTTTGAAATAAACAAAACAAATTTTAGCCGAAAAACACTTCTTAAAACTTACAAAAACTAAAGTATTGTTTTTTACACTGTTTTGAGTTTTTTAAGCAAAAATAATGTTTTCTAAATGAGGGTACGGTCCTTAGGGCTAATACGGCTCATGCTTGCTTCGGAAGGGGTCCTTTACTTATTCTAAAAAAAAAAAAAAAAAAAATCAATAAATAAAAAAGTTATGAATTTTAAAAAATAGGACCCTTATTTTTGCCCACCCTGTATATATATATATATATATATATATATATATATATATATATATATATATATATATATATATATATACACTTTCATCCGTATGTTCAGCTCTCTACTGGAAGGAAATAACGGTTTGTAATTAGAATAGAGTTATCCGGATTATGTTGTTATACATTGACTAGCAATATTATCTCGGTTAATTTAATTAAATTAGTTCACAGGAATTATGGCAGTGTTTATTAAAAGCCAGAGTTTTCCACATACTTTTGACTAGGAAATGAATAAGATTATTGTTTACAGTTTGATCATTTGAAACGGGTGATTTGAGCCGTCAGCGTCGTTCAAAATACGTTGACGGGTCTGATCGTTCGCACGTAGTGACAAGCAAAGGTTGCACCTGGAAGGTCCGGGTAACTTCGGTTGGATCATAAAAACAAAACAATACTGAAATGTCATTTCTATTTATGGACTTTTAAAGGTCAAGTTTGAGTGTCGGACATCTGTAGGTTGTTAGGTACAGAAAGGGGGTGGCTGTGGTGAACTGAATACCAACGTGGATTAAGAGCTAAACGTGCCGTGTTCGAATCCGGTCGGTTCAAAATTTCTCTACAAGTTTTGGATGTTTGATAGAAAAGGAGAGAAAGGAAAGAAATGTGAGGCGGTAGAAAGGAAGGAATTACGAAAGAAAGGTAAGGAGAGTAGTGACAAGAAAACAAGAATTGAGTATTGATTTACTCCTTTCCAGGAGTTAGGCACAAGGCCAGTTTTTATCTTACTCCCACAAGTAAGATGTGACCGAAGGTCGGGTCGGGAAAGTAGGGGTTAAAAATTGCCTGGGCAGCCACGTCGGCATTCCCCGGTAGGGGCGCCTCAGACAGTAAGCAATAAACTTACTCCTCCCCAAAGAGGGGAGGCGAAGCCTGGGAGGGTGGATCTCCTAGAACTGCACAGGACAGACCCATAGACCGGCGTAAATCAAGCCCCGAAGGCCAAGACAATACCAGTCTATGGGGTGTAGTATCCATCGGAATAGATACTACACTTTGATCTTAGCCAAAAGGCTAAGAGAAGGGGAGAGAAGTAAGGGCAGGGTGTAAATGACGGGAAAGGGGTGTTAGGGTAGGAAAAGAGAGAATTAATGATGAAAGGCAAAGAATGTAGGGAAGGAAAGAAATGAAGAGGGAAAACGGTAGAAGGAATCGAATCTGATAGAAAAAGTGAAGGAAAAAAAGGGAAGGGGGAAGAAGGTGGAAGAAGACTGGGGTAAAAAAGAAAGAGGAAAAAATAAAAGATAGAAGAAAGTGATGGTAGAGGGGAGTTGAAGAATAAAAAGAAAGAGAGAAAGGAGCGGAAGGAATGACGAATCGGAAGGAAATAAAGGAAGAGAAAAGGAAGAGGAAAAAGAGATAAAGGGAAAGAAGCAAAACAAGGAAAAGTAAAAGAGGAGTTAGTGAGTAATAGAAGGGAAGAAGGTAGAAAAGAAAAGCGAAAAGAAAGACGAGAACGAAAGGAAAACACACACTTTAAGGCAGAAACTTAGAAATAAATTCACGATAACCGGAAACCGGAAACAGGAAGTAGAAATCAAACAAAGTAGGTTATTTAGTTTGTTATCAAAACATTTGAAAGCCCCTATTTACTTACCTTCCCAAGAGGGCAGAATTAGACACAAGGTAAATTTTTGATGTAGGGAATATCCATCTCCCCGAAAGAGGGACTCTGGATTGAGTGAAAAATAAAAAAATTACCCCAGTTTAGAAAGATTCCTCTTTTAAGTGACCGAGCACAGAAAAGATGAAGTGTACCTATTTACTTTCTTCCCCACGAGTACAGAGTTAGGCACAACCTCAGTTTTTAATGTGAGGCAAATCACGTTCCCCAAAAGGGGCATTTTAGATTGGAACATAAATAAAACTTGCCTCAGCCTAAAACTATTTATCTTTCACTGACTGAGGATAAAACAGATATTACACTTTGCTCTTCGTCAAAAGTCCAAAGAAATTTGGGAGTTATTTAATGATGACGCACAATAAATAGCGTAAATAATTTCATCTTCTTCTTCTTCTTTCCTTTGAATCAGATGATTCTGGTGTTGGCATTAGTTTCCCCGATGTTTTTCTAGTTAGAAATCTTTCTGGAACGACATCGGGTACTTACGGGAAGGACCACGAGAAGGTTGCCAACATCTCTAAGTTAAATTGGTACTGTGGAACCGACTGGATTCGAACTTGGAACACCCGTATCGATATCCACTTAACCACCGTCATCTCCAAATAATTTCATCATTAGCGATCAATTGAACACAAGTTGCTTTATTTATCTATAAATCGTGGAAATCCTTGATTCATTAGGACTAATGGTACGCAGTAGACCAAAACTAATTCGAACAACTTGTTCAAAAGAAGTTAAAGATCAATAAAATGTTATCGTTTCGCAATTTTTTTCGATGAGGATTGATAATTTGTATTATTTTGATGAACAAGCTTCAGCTTTTGTCGTATTGCCGCAGTGTTGCATCACTGTGCTTGTTTTACAAGTACTTCCACGGAATGTGCTCCGATGAACTTGCTGCACTTCAACGTAAATACCCCGATCTACCCGATAGCTTCTTTCGTCGAACCGGTTGCTTTTGGAATTTCTTTCCTGCTCCTTGTTTCCCCGACCGAACTAACATGCAGAAATGTAAATTTAATGTGAACAAACATCTTGCTGCCCAACTCCCCACCAAGGTTGCTTCTATAAATATGTCCCATATCACAGTAGCCCCTTATGTTTCAGTGACAATATGCCTTTTTTTTAAAAGTGAACATAGGTAAAAAAGAAAAAAAAACACTACTATTCGCATTTTGAACTTGTAGATTTATATATCGAACTTGGGAACCTATACAGAATTTCGAACTGAATCCATTATTTAATACACGGGGTAGATTGTTCTCGTTCCGTCAGCCATGACCGAGGAGAAATGTTAATTATGCTATTCTTAGTTATTATCGCTTGGAGTAAGGATTAAACGCAACGATTAAAGGCGTTTATTAACAATCCGTTCTAACTGACACCTTTCTGAAGATAGAAGGTTCAATCCTTACTATTCATAATAATCTTCTCCTATATAAAGGCCAGTTGTCTGTATGTTTGTCTGTTTGTTTGTTTGTATGTCCAGCTACTCCTCAAAAACTACTCGGCAAACTGCTGACAAGTCGACATCTTTAGGACCGGACAACACCTGGGAGCATAATATCTCAAAATTACAAAAAAAAAAAAAAAAATGTCCCCGGGGGTCAACGGGGCCAGTTTTCGGGGGCGGGTCTGGTTTTTTGAAACTTTTTCAATGTTATTTACTGGTGATTTTGAAATAAGCCAATGTATTCATGTAACAACTTGATAAAAATGCACTATCCGGTTGTATCAAGTCATCCCATAACTTCTGTCCGGATCTATCAATAACAGTGAAACAAGGGTTGCTCAATCACATCCGCACCTAGCAACCTAAACTTATATCTTTTAAAATAAAAATAGTTCTTTGGGGGAGGGCGGGGGGGGGGGGGGAGAATGTTTGGGACGCGGGTGGGGTGGGGGGAATTTTTGGGGGGGCGGGTGGTAGGGGTGGGGGGAATTATCAACATCTTCATCCTGCGGGGGTGCTTATACAATATAGGACCCGGAGGCTTCTGAAGTATATGGACCTGGGCGGGGGGTTCTTCTGCAGTATAGGCACCAGGGGTGCATCTACAGTACAGGACCCAGCACCGGGGGTGCGTATACAATATAGGACCCGGGTGCTTCTGCAGAAGGGACCATGGGTTCTTATGCAGTATAGGGACCAGGGGTACTTCTACAGTATAGGGACCAGGGATGCTTCTACAGCATAGGACCCAGCACCGGGGGTGCTTCTACAATATAGGACCCGAATGCTTCTACAGAATAGGGACCATGGGTGTTTATGCAGTATAGGCACCGGAGGTGCTTCTACAGTATAGGATCCATAGGCTTCTGCAGTACAGGCACGGGGGGGGGGGTGCTTCTGCAGTATAGCCACCGGGGCGCTTCTACAGTATAGGACCCAGCACCGGGGGTGCTTTTACAGTATAGGACCCAACAACGGGGGGGGGGGCTTCGTCAATTTAGGACCCAGAGGCTTCGGCGTTGTCCGGGAAAAAAGTGCTCAATATCCTATTTTGCTTGCGGAGAGGAGAGGAGGAGGAGGAGGGAGAGCCCAGGCTAGTAATAACTAATAATAACATACAAGTTAGCACTTCTATCCGGTCATGGCTGAGGGAACGAGGACAACCCATCCACGTACATGGAATAAATGTTTCGGTTCAAAATTCCGTATAAGTTCCCGAGTTCGACATACATATCCCAAGTCCGAAAAAATGCACTTGAAGAAGGCCGAGGGTTACATCGACCGAAACCTTGTTAAAATAAGAGGAATAACAAGAAAATAGTTGAAATAATACAAATGATTAAAAATGTTAATACTTCCAGACCACACCAAGTGTTTTAAATCGCTAATAAATAAACAATAACGCATATTCTTTCGTTTAGAGCTGATAACGCTATTTCAAACTTGAGCGTTGTTTGACGAACGCA
>OY744544.1:27532345-27542345 GCA_963556195.1 Sepiola atlantica
TTCAAAACCACACCTGACCTTGCGTCTAACCTCTTGGAGATGAGGTAAATAAAATATCTCTGACACACTCCTTCTTTTGCATGGCTCTTATTTTAACTGCAATTGCCCTTTACAGTGCAAGAATAGTCAATGGATTGCTTTGATAGACATTATCTTTGAGATAAACATCTTGGGGGTTATAGTCCGGTGAATATGAAGTTAATTTACGATCATCGCGATAAAGATAATCTGCCAATGACAAATTGGTTGACTGTAATCCCACAATAGAAACGCTGTCATACTCAGAGGATTCTGCGCCTTGATTATCTGCGATTTCTGTCTTACTTTTCAACGTTATTGTCGTCTGGCATCAGCACACTTCTAAATTCAATTGTGAAATTATTAAACTTATGGTCCTGGATATGACCTTAAACTACATCCGATGGTGAGATCCGGCTTACGGACTTTGGGGAATGTGGAGCCTCCTCTTAATTACCATTGCTCCCAGGTCCACCCTGACCCGGAGTGGTAGTACCTGTTAGGGTCCCAACTATGGGTTAAATAGAAA
Source organism: Sepiola atlantica (assembly GCA_963556195.1). Lineage (NCBI taxonomy): Eukaryota > Metazoa > Mollusca > Cephalopoda > Sepiida > Sepiolidae > Sepiola > Sepiola atlantica. The sequence continues at coordinate 27,532,893 of OY744544.1, forward strand.
CAGATATTAAAAGGGGAAAGAAACAAAAAAAAGAAGAAAACAAGACCAGATTCGGCATTAAATAACCCAAAAAGGGTTGATATGCCGTAAAACAAAACTACCAAACCAAAAACCCTGATTAAACATTTGAAGATATAAAGAACTTGAAGCATAAAAACTTTCACTATAATGACCAGATTCGGCATTAAATAACCCGAAAAGGGTTGATATGCCGTAAAACAAAACTACCAAACCAAAAACCATGATTAAACATTTGAAGATATAAAGAACTTGAAGCATAAAAACTTTCACTATAATGACCAGATTCGGCATTAAATAACCCAAAAAGGGTTGATATGCCGTAAAACAAAACTACCAAACCTACCATTAAACTTATAACATGTTATAAGTTTGATAATTTCACAATTGAATTTAGAAGTGTGCTGATGCCAGACGACAATAAAGGTGAAAAGTAGGACAGTTAAAATTTTAGTCAGGATTTATAATGAAAACTCTTTGACGATTATTTTGGCTGAATTTGAAGCGCATATAAAAAAAAGAAAAAAATCTGTTTCGATTTTTCTTTTAAAATTAATATCGCATCGTAAATATGCTTTTGAAGGTATTTTACCTAATTTCTTATTCTTAAATTTCTACTAGATGCTTACAAAAAAAATATGAACTCTACTTTTGATAACTATCCCGCGAGCATACGCACCTTCATATTTAAAGGTGGAAGTAAAAACAGCGACACCATACGTCCATTTTACACCAACAAGGACAGAGTAATCCAATAAGACCAGGATTTCCGAATACATTGATAAGGCCAATTTTACTTGGCGAAATATTTGTAATTACTATAAACTAAAATGAAAGTTTATAAAAAAAGAAAGAAATCTGTTTCGATTTTTCTTTTAAATTCATATCGCATCTTAAATATGCTTTTGAAGGTATTTACCTTATTTCTTATTCTTATATATATTTATATTTTTATATATCAATTTTTATTAACAACAAAGGTTAACGTTATAGCTCAATAGTGAAATACTAGAGCTCTTAATTCATTTTAAAGTTATATAAACCTTAGTTAATGAAGGAAACAAATTTCAGTTTTTATTGGCATACAATTGTTTCTGCCATTTTCAAACACATACACATTCTTGATATACAATGAATGCAAAGATATACAAAGTTATTGACAATTTTTTCTTGCTTCGTCAGTTCCCAAGAAGTTCACCCATTCGGCTTGAAAAGCTACAGTGCAATTAAATATTATTTTATTTTAAAATTTTTATTTCTATTTTTTATTTTTTACTTTTCATATATATTTTATATTTTTTATTCTTAATTTTAATTTTTTATTTTTTATTTTTCATATATATATTATATTTTTTATTTTTTATTTTTATTTTCTATTTTTATTTCCTATTTTTTATTTTTCATATATATTTTCTATTTTTGTTTTTCATTTTTTATTTTTATTTTCTATTTTCTATTGTTTATTTTTTATTTTTCATATATATTTTATATTTTTTAATAATATTATTCGCAGGAAGGTTTATTAGAAAGACATTATCTGTTAACTCTTAATGTATCTGAATGCCACAATTGTCTGTAACCATGTGCGTTTATCTTAACAGCGTGTTCATATTTTATCGTTAAACATCGACAAAAACAAATGTTAAAATTCTTATAAACACTTTAACCCCCCAGCGCTCCTGGCACTTTCTCGGTATCCGGGATTTTTCTTTTATTTATTTTTGACAAGGAGAGGAAGAAGAAGAAAAAAAAAATCTCTCGAAATATATCAAATTGATTCTTGATAATCCGGACATTACAAACTAACACCCTTGCTGTCTAGAAAAATAAACAAACCTTTCGATCTATATCCGACTTATTTCGGTTTTGTTCTGTTTTTGTTCTTCACAGCTTCCAGCAACCCGGATCTTCGCATTGCCTTAAACCTTTTTAAAAACTTTTATTATTACTCCCAGCAATGCTTACAGCAAACTACCAATTTCTATATATATATATATATATATATATATATATATATATATATATATATATATATATATATATATATATATATATATATATATATATATATATATAAATATATATATATATTATATAATTAATATATATATATATATGAATAGATGAAAGGATAAAATAATCCGACGGTATGAAATTAAAATGGAATAAGCGGAAGACCTAAAAAGCTCAACGTTTCGCCCAAATGTTATATGGGCTTTGTCAAGAGAGAACGAAAAAATTGCAAAAAATGACAAAAGACGTTTTTGTCATTGTTTGCATCATTTCGTTCGCTCTTGACAAAGCCCATATAACATTTGGGCGAAACGTTGAGCTTTTTAGGTCTTCCGCTTATTACATTATAATTTAATATATATATATATATATATATATATATATATATATATATATATATATATATATATATATATATATATATATATATATATATATATATATATATATATATTTTCATTTTGTTTCATTTGACTTTAGTCGAAGTTCTTAGAAATCAAGCGACCCCTTTCTGGGGCTAACACTTAATCTACATATGAAATACATAGATATTCGAGTATTCAATTAAAGTTCTCTTGTACCTCTCAAATACCGAGCCAGTAAAGAATTTAAGCACATCAATTTTCCTCTCCCCAATTGACCAATTAATTTCGTCAAAGCATATCTTTATTGCGGTCTTTTGGTCTTACCGGATTCCAGGACAAAAAATCATCTAGTCTGGTGGAGTATCCAGCTTAGTAATGTTACTAGAGGTAACACCACTAGGAGAATGTGCACCATTCATCGTAAAAGCTAGTGTGGGGTAGCCATACAAAGAAGATATTATTTGGGCTTGGAATACTATGTTATTTTGAATATTTGGTCAGGGTTTACTTGTAGGAAGAAGTATCCACATGCCAGGTTTTCCTGACAAACCCCTGTACAGAGAGACATTAGACACTCGAGGACAGTGTCTTGTGGGAATTCAAGTCCTCACTCTCATATATATATATCGTTGAACACTCTCGACTAGTCTTCTATCTGTGCCTGCTTCTAGGTACATATAGATCTTAATTTCCCTAAATTACGTGACAGTTTCCGTGGGCCGAGTGGATATGGCTGACTCTGTGTACCGGGTTCGCGCCTCTTGACCGTCTGAAATTGTTACTTCCCTGCACTGATGAGAGCAATAAGCTTGAAACGCTAGCGTCTGTAGGTATAAATAATTTAATATTTATTTATAAATATTATACTAAGCCCCTTTAAGAAATTAAAGTTGAGCACTCTCGGGGAAGTTAAAAATAGACTGTCAAAAAGCTCTGATGCAAAGTTCCGAATACGTTCGTTGAACACTCTCGACTAGTCTTCTATCTGTGCCCGCTTCTAGGTACATATAGATCTTAATTTCCCTAAATTACGTGACAGTTTCCGTGGGCCGAGTGGATATGGCTGACTCTGTGTACCGGGTTCGCGCCTCTTGACCGTCTGAAATTGTTACTTCCCTGCACTGATGAGAGCAATAAGCTTGAAACGCTAGCGTCTGTAGGTATAAATAATTTAATATTTATTTATAAATATTATATATATATATATATATATATATATATATATTTATATTTATATATATATATATATATATATATATATATATATATATATATATATATATATATGGGTGTGTTCGTTTGTGTGAAAAAGAATATAACCGTATATTTAAAAATGTGTTTTTGTAAATTGTGTTCCAAAAAAAAAAAAAAATGAAGAGGTTATGGTGTAAGTTCTTAGACGATAACCCCGCCATGTTTTTTCAGGCGGGATGTGGAGATCTTGGAGGATATTTAGAAAATATAAAATCGTTAGGACCGGACTCGTTTATACTACAAGTGAATAGTCTACTTGAACTTAACTGTGGCTGAATCCCAGCAGACGCAGACCGCATATTCCATGTTCAAGTAGGGAACGCGTACTCCTACTTGGCTCTTTTTCTTACAACAATAATTGCCATTTTTATCCATTTTATCCAAACTCTAGAGAATGCAATCTTTTCCTATCACATCTGATCTTAATTTTAAGATAATTCTTGAAGAATAAAGTTTGACGTGATGAAGAAAAGAAACATCATAAAATCCATTTTCTTACGTCATCCCCACAACCATTCTTGCTATGGCCAGGATCACGAGAACCACCATTCCTGTAACCGCGGTGGGTCGACGTTGTTCACGATGTATGCTACATCATCTGCTCGACAGTAACACGAGTCGTCACTTCATTTACATAATTTCAGAATGGGCTCGCGTTTACATAGTGGAAAAGGACGTGTTAGGCCGTTTATTGTTCAGCATTTTTACAGCGTGGACATCGAGAATTTCTTTTTCACTTTGCATGTTACGCTATTAAGGGGTATCGCATTCCGAACGAGTCGCCAGGTTAGAGAAAACTCTGCGTTGTTAAGACACGTTGAGAACAGATTTCCCCATTCGATCATCTAAGCCACCTTACAAACGGGTCCGAATCCGAGTCTACCACTAAATCCCTATTATATGTTTCTAGACAGAAAAAAGTCACTAGACTGATGATAACTTCTGGACACCATCCATCATTCGGTGAAGAACTGCGATTCTTCTTTTTGGTTTACGCTAGTGTTCAACCGCTGAGCGAAATCTCAGTCGATTACTCTTTTATCTTGACAATTCGCGGTGTTGAGACATTAGAAACTAGATTTATATGTTTTCCACTCCAGCCAAATCTGGAAGACCGGAAGGTTAGAAAAATCAGCCCCTCCGGAAACGGGCATCTTTATCTGGTACAAAAATAACCATGGATGGAGCTGTCGCCATTCACTGGTAGGGGCGCCTCGGGCAATCACCGCTTAACCAATCATTACCGTCAAAGGAAGGGGGTAATGCCTCTTATGACATAATCGGATCATACTTTACTCCGATAAAGAAATATTTATGTTGTCGAAAGGATTCCCAATGCAAACTCTGGTTGGTATCAAAAACTGGTCAAAGCTGGAGGGCAGGTAACGGTTTGTAATGGTATCTAATTAGTTACTAACGAAGTGGCGGTTTTACCTGCTGTAACAAGTTAAACGTTTCAACACACTCCGCCGTTTAACGGTAATATTTATTACATCTACCCTACTAACTCTTATATTTCTACATAAAACATTCACAGCAAGAACTCGTCATGCTACAACAAATGCTAAAAATGTTCCTTTCTTTCTCTGTGTGTTTAACATCAAACGAAATTTCCATGAACAAAATTTATTTCCAAGAACTCCCCATTTGTAGAACACGTTATAACATGATTGCTTATCTGCGGGATACACCATGGTCGTCTTCAAATCCTATGTAAACAAATACTTGTTATAAACCATTACTATAACTAATGAAATTATTTTTACATTCTGTTCATCATTTGCAATCCTCTCGTAATATTCTTCATCATTTGACTATCGATCTATCGATTTCATTAACTTCATCGTTGATATGCCGTAAAACAACCAAACCATATTATCTTATGTTAATCTTTAAAATTTATAAAATAGGTATCCTCTCGTATTGACATTGTAAAAGCTACTGCCTTAGTAATGTGTACTCTTCCTATTCCTTTTTTGTCAACCAATCTCATGTTTCTCTTTGCGTACAAACATACAAACTGTAAAAACACCATGACTTTTTTTAATAGTATATTAATTACTTATTCAACTTTTGAAATAAGTATTTAGTTAACGCTGTAAGTTCATCGTAAATCAATCACATACATTAAGATCGGTGTTCACACTGAACGACTGAATTTCGAAACATAAAATCTCACCAACATTTTGTATTCTTGTTCAATCTTTTCTGATCATTATTGATCGCACATAACATTTTCAGATTACCGAAAAAAGGAAAAAAGAAAATTTTTAGAAGTTTACATACATGATTTTTTTTCTGACTATCAAAAAATAAAACCAGGAAAAACAATTCGAATAGTTTGGCAGTATTTTTGGAAGAGTTTAGGTTCATTTCAAAATTTAAAATACAACAAATAATCATACGCCCCAACCCGATCTCTAACCCTAATTATAACGAAGAATCTATTGCTATAGTAAATTTGAGTTTATCAAAATTGGTTTCTGTTACACCGACCGTTCTTACACAGGAGAAACAACACCGGTTGTCACTATAAATAGTGCGAGTCACCAGAGACACAGAAGACAAAGCACAGTCTTGTAACTGTCTAGCCAAGAGCTAGTCACTTTCTTACTTTGTTAATACACTTGTTAAATCAACCCTCGACTTGACTTCCTTTATTTATTATTTACTGTGGAACAACTTCACAACAGTTTCCATAAGACGTTTTACCTATATATTTTAATCATCAAAGATATATGCTAAAATATTCCTCAGTTTAGGGATTGAGTTATGTAGAGCATAAGAGAGGCAGAGGCTTACCGGAGTGTAACTGTGGTCAAGTGAGGATGTTCTTGAATTACTGTGTATTTACTTTCTCCCCACCGCATGAAGATGTGGCACAAGGTCATCAAGTGGGGACGAATCAAACCAGTGCCCCTAAAAATTGCCTGGGCAGCCCCGTCGGCATTCCACGGTTGGGGCGCCTCGAGCAGTTTGCAATAAACTAACTATACACCAAAGAAGGAGGACAAGGTCTGAGAGGATGTACACACTAGGACTAACGATAATCAATACGTCAGTCTGACAGATAAAAAGCCACAGAAATGGCTCAGTTTCTACCGGACTTGATTGTCGGGAACGGATCATCGACTGGTATCGTCCAGTCCGACGTCTCTCTCCGACAATGTTGCAGAACCGAAAACGAAGGCCTCTGATTACAAAACATTTATATCAGTAAAGAAGGCATTCAATTGTTATAATCTTCACTACTGGAGAGCAATCTTAGTTTATATCAATTCGTTACATAATTGACGGTCAAAAATGGCTAAAGAGTTTTAATTTCATAACCTTATAACCTTTTTCTCTTTTGAACTTTGTCTTTCTTTCTTTCTTTCTTTGCTAGTCAACTTTTTCTCTTTGATTTTGTTTTGAATTTTTTTCATTTTAAATTTCTTCATCTTTTTACTTCTTTTTCGTTGTCTTTACCATTGAGAGTGATCGTCACTTGCAAAAAACCCTGCACTACTTACTAATCAAGGAGAAACGGGTAACTTGCATCTTTGAGATCGCAATTTAGTGTATCTGTTATTATCGTAATGCAGATGCAACACCGATTTTCCCGCAACTGATGGTCTGGTATCTCTTTTAATCCGGGGATCACGCGAGGGAACTTGATAATCCCGCTTCCACTAGACTAGTTGGTTGGATGGTCAACATATGTCTCTGTATAGTGTACTATAAATCATGGGGTAGTCCCCTCCTTATTTTGAGATTATAACTTATTTTGATCAAATCTAACTCTAGTTATGACGTCACAGAAAGTTCAACTCTGAGTCATCATCGAATAATCCGAATTTTCGATAGTTATGTTTATAAAAAAAACAACAACTTCCATTTTAATTATTCTAATAATCCAACATCTTATTGCCTTATCTATTATAAATGTATGTCTATCACTCTCATCCTCTCTCATTGAATTTTGATGCCACCATACTCTAATAATATTTTATATCACCGTGAACGTTTAGTGAAAGAGTAACTTTCTCTTTTCAGCTTATTTACATAGTGTGGCGGACACACACTAGACACCTATGTAAATTAGATAGCAAAATAATAGGACTCTTTATTCTTTATTACCCGTAATGATTATATAGACGTAAAGAAAGTAATTATTTTTAGTTATGCAGGAAGAATTTCTTAATAGATATATATATTACTTAATGACGAACAATGGCAGTGTAAGTAATTTGTTTTAACCAAAAGTGTAATACGTCGGATTGAAAAATATTTACCAAACATCAGAGAATTATGCGATCGTAATGGAATTTTCATTATTTATTAATAAATATAAACAATTTTACAATGTCGGAAAAGGATATGAAGAAATAATCGAAAAGAGACCTCCACGGCCACAGATTTCCGAAATTATTACGGATTTGGAATTGGCATCGATTTATGACGCGGTCTTTTGACAATCACGAGATAATTCTGAGCATTAAGATGTATTTGATATCTTGTGATCTTTTTCAAAGCAAGTATAGTTGTAATTTTCATTTTGGCATAATGACGTTTTCGGATTGTGGATATTTTTAGCGTCCCGAATTATTTTTTTTAACAGACTATTCTAAGACGTCTATTCGATTTGTGGTTTTGGAATAGAATTGCAATTTAAAATGTGTTAATAAAGAAACAAAAACTATTCATAAAGATTTGATTTAATATCGATCCTCATTTTTATTTTTAAAAAGAACTTAGTATTATATATTATTTGTCTTCAGATCAAATGGCAACAAATTCCTGTGATATTCAGTTTATACCATTGATATTCAGTTTATACCATTGCTATTCAGTTTATACCATTGATATTCAGTTTATACCATTGATATTCAGTTTATACGATTGCTATTCAGTTTATACCATTGATATTCAGTTTATACGATTGCTATTCAGTTTATACCATTGATATTCAGTTTATACCATTGATATTCAGTTTATACCATTGCTATTCAGTTTATACCATTGATATTCAGTTTATACCATTGATATTCAGTTCATACCATTGCTATTCAGTTCATACCATTGCTATTCAGTTCATACCATTGCTATTCAGTTTATACCATTGCTATTCAGTTTATACCATTGATATTCAGTTTATACCATTGATATTCAGTTCATATCATTGATATTCAGTTTATACCATTGATCAATGTTAGTACTCCCGTAGTGCTACTCATCTTTCGGATGGAAATTATTTTCGTCTAAATAACCTTTATCCTCAATTAAAAAAAATATCTTATAGACTATTAAGGTAACTTGAATTACACTACCTTTCCTTCATTTGAAGCACAAAGTAGTCTTGTTATGCCCATAGTCGAAACTAAGTGACTACTTTTAAAAAGCGATAACACCGGAAGGTGGAAATGAAAAAACTGGTTAAAGGCAGATCGCGATAGGAAATGATACTAAAATCGTAACATTACAATGTATAGAAAAATTAAATGTTTTAATACTAGCTTCCTTCAAACATTTGATCACGGTATTTTCATTCTTTGATTTAAAATACTTCCGCTTTACCTATCCGTCCCTTTTATTCATTTAATTCAGTGTAACGTTCTCAGAAATCAAGGGGCCCCTTTACTGGGGCGAACACTTGATCTTTATATGAGATATATAGATATTCGGGTGTTCAATTAAAGTTCTCTTTTACCTCTCAAAAATTGAGTTAGTAAAGAAGTGAAGAACATTAATTTTCCTCTCCCCAATTCATCAGTTAACTATGTTATAGTCTCCCTTTCTTGTAGTCCCTTTGTCCTACCAGATT
>OY744544.1:27547345-27562345 GCA_963556195.1 Sepiola atlantica
TATATGGTAAACTGAAACTAAAATGCCATAAACTAGACCCTAGAACCTCTATCTCTGCCAAAAATCAGCTGAATCCATAAAATAGTTGATGAGATACAGGGTGGCACATATGTACGTACGTACACACAGATAACATGATTTCATGATTGAACTTTCTGGATCTCTGGGTTGCCTTGACTAATGATGCTGAAATTCTACACACTACAGAACCTATTAAATAAAAATTTTGTGAAAAGTTTTAACTAATTTGGTTTATTGGTTTTTGAGTTATGATTGATCAAAGAAATGAGATTTCCAGCATAGACCATTCTTGAAGTCTATTAAGGGATAGAGCGCTCTCGCGCCTCCCTTGATTTGAGGGCGTAGAACCGTATCCCCAAATTACGCCATTGATATTTTAAAACAGCTCTGTATAATACTAAAACTTCGACAATCTTGCCTGCTTCATTCTTTGCACACCGAACGTTACAGATAACGACGAATGAGATAAGAAGTGGCGGGAGGAGGGGGATAGAAGAAAAGAAAGAGCAAAGAAAGATAGTTAAAAGGGTATAAAGAGGAAAAAGAGGAGAAAAAGACAAGGACAGATGTGCGGTTAAATAAAGTGAAATTATATTCGAATGCGGACGTAAAAACAGTCACTTTGCCAACAAGGATTTTGATTAGTGGACATACAAGTAAGTTTATTCTTATGTTTTTCATTGTTTCGTGAAATGCATATTACTAACCACAGACATGTTTATGCGTGTGTCGGTTGGGAGTAATATGTGTGTACATGTGCATTTGCGTATTCATTTATTTTATTTGATCTATACATCATATAAAATGCTAGAACTATATATACATATATATAGTAAGGTATGAAAACATATATATATATATATATATATATATATATATATATATATATATATATATAAATATATATTAAGGTATCTAAACATATTTATAGCAATTAAGCTACAAAAGAGCGTCCGCGTTCCATCCACGTAGTGAATTGGCAGGCTAAGTTACCTTAGCCTGAAGATTCCTTGCGGGGTCAAACGTGGACGCCTCTGTGTAGTTAATTGCCTTAAATATATTTATATACCTTAATACTAATCTCTACTCACGTATTGAGCACTTTGACGTAGGTACTGAAAATCTATCCATGATATTTTATATCACCTTATACTATTATATGTGCATACATGAAATAATACAAACATATAAACAATAATATGCTAGATTCCAATGATCATGTCTTTATTTAGCTTTCAAAATATCGATACAACTTGACGATCTGTTTCATCTACAAGTGAACAACCATATATAGAGATATATATCCCAGATGTTTCATACGTGTGACTCTTCAGAAGTCCAAACAATCGTATCCAGAAACCTCAGAAAGAAACAAAAGACATTAAAAAAAACACATTGTTATTAGATTTGTGAATACAGTTTCAAAAAAGGAACATGAGGTTACTTTCAGTTATTAGACGCGATCTTAGCTGTTAGTTGTATATATATATATATATATATATATATATATATATATATATATATATATATATATATATATATATAAATTGTTCAATAAAGCGTTCAAATTGCTTGTTATTTTTAATAACTAATATTTCCATATAAACAATGTTTTCTAACCGATGACAACAACCATATTATTCAAATCGCACCGCCATGTGCAGTCCGGAAAAAAAGACTCTCATTCGTTCATTTACATCGAACTGATAACACCAAAAAAACCAAGATGAGATCTAAAAGAAAAAAAAAATGAAAGGTATTTTTATATATCTTTATTTAATTCTGATGAAGAAGTATATCTTCGAAAATTCAATTGAAAAAAAAAAAAGTTAATAAAACTAAAATGCATTGTATGGCGTTCAAATTCCTTGTTATTTTTAATAACTAATATTTATATATATATATATATATATATATATATATATATATATATATATAACATCCAGAACAGCCAAAATGCCGAGAAAAACGTAACATTACGACGAAAATACTATTTTAAACTTAAGCATGACCGACCAAGCGACAGATAGAGCTTCTTATACAAATGCTTGGACGCATAATAAATGCTATTTTGAATTTAAACGTGACAGACCGACGAACATAATATTTCTTACTCAAGCGTAGGAGTTTGCGGTGTTGGAGTGGGTACTAACAGTTTCATAGCCCCGCAGTCCTGACCACCCCCCATTTGGCCCTCTTCGCGTGTACCCATTGTTATCAGGGAAATAAATCCAGCAAACACTCGGACATAGCCAACGGAGGAGAGAGAGTCTCTTTGAGAGATGTTTGGACGTATCTAATCCCGCAGGCCGCAGATGCATAGCAAATATTGTCTAAGAACAACACAACTACGGTTATTAAAGGCGCACTTATCTGTCACCAAGCAGCTCTTTGTTTCCCGCCTTTTCTGAATGTCGTTCACACTTTTAATTTATCTCGCGGGTTTTGCAGGGGAAGTGGTCATGGCGGAGTCGCGACAGTGATAGAGCGCCGGTGTGTTTACAGGCGATTCCGTTCACTTTGCGGGTTGATCAGACTAATAAGGATCCGGCTTTCGGTTTAATTCTCTTTGGAGTCTATTGCTCGAAGATAATGAATTTGGGGTGGGCAACAAGAAGAGCTAATTGAAATTAGTCTATGTAGAGTCATTCGAATCTGGTTTCGGTACAATGCCTTCTGAGGGAAACGTATCAAATTATTGACACAAGCTTTCAGATATACCCGTCGGCAAGTGTGAACACAGAAACACATCACACGCACGCGCACACACACACACACACACACACACACACACACACACACACACACACACACACACACACACACACACACACACATATATATTTTTTGGTACATATAATGTATTTAGGCAGCATTTTATCATTTATGCAAACATTGTTAAAATAACAGAATTCGTCTGTTTAATTATACCTGTTTTATTTTTTCAATTTTTCTGATGTTTTTTTTGTATTAACGACACACACACACACATATATATATATATATATATATATATATATATATATATATATATATATATATATATATATATATATATATATGTGTGTGTGTGTGTGTGTTTGTGTATTTAGGCAGCATGTTTTCATTTAGACATACGTTATTGTATATCATGGATTTTTATTTGTTTAATTAATGTTTTGTTGATCTCGATCTTTCGGATAATATTTCTTGTATTCCTGTCTAATTGTCTGATGTTACGGTTAGGGTTATGGTGTAGGCACTTTGTTACATTTTTTCGCGAGTACTTTCGACTGAGTCTCTCAATCGTCTTCACGGGGAGGGTTCGACTTGCATTATATATATATATATATATATATATATATATATATATATATATGTATGTGTGTGTGTGTGTGAGAGAGAGTAAATATTAAATGAAAATTTCAGACAAAATGGAAAATTGGTTATGGAAATGTTGACAAGCAAGTTGCTATGCTAGTAAAAATAAGGACACAAACACATCATTAAAGCTTGATCAAAATATTTCGGTCGATAGGTTCGACCATATTGGTTTGCTGATGTTACTATATTGAAACAAAACTGATCATTTTTATACAATGTATGAAGAAAAACCCAGGGGCAAGGAAACAGTGGAAGGAGGAAGGAGGCAATAGATGCTGGGTGTAGAATATATGTAAAAAAGGGGAAGGATGAGCAGTGGGAAGAGTAGTGCATCGGTATAAAAATATTGAGAGGAAGAGAAGGAGGAGGAGCGGGAAGAGTAGTGAGTAAAGAGGAAAGAGATAAAAGACATTGTTAATAGCAGAATAAGAATAAGTGACATCATGTGGAGCAATAGATTGAGTTAAAAATGTGGTGGACAAAATTAATTAGGAAGACGCGATGGAAGGAAAATGAAACAATGAAACAATTTTTAACTAGAAATAAAAATGAATAAATGCATAAAAATAATAAACCATGTGGTAAGAAAAATACAAAAAAAGGAAAATAAATAGGAAAGAAAAGAAAAGAAAAGAATATAAAAAATAAAAAATAAACAGGTATAGGGAGCATCGATATTTATGGAATAAAGATTATCCATTATCACTGTGTATAATTTTAGCTATTATGTCAAAGATGTTGTAAAAACCTGGCCTTTGTTAAATGTTGTTATCACATTGTAGAATCAGACTGGATTCGATCAAGCGTCGTAATTTTACATAGTGAATATATCATATCGTTTTTGCATTGGGCATGCCAGCATAATGATTATTGAAAATCATACGAGTGACCAACGCGTTTGAAGTACATCCAGGTTTGGTTGCTCTTATTGTGTTCATATATGCTTATTTTAAAATACGTTTAGTCTCACCGAGTATTTGTACTCGAGTGTCTATTTTATGCTCGTTGGTGAAAAAACTTTAAAATAGCGTTTATATATCTAAAGTAAATGGCGTTTTTTTTATATATATAGATATATAAACGATATTTTAATTTCTCTCCCTAACGAGCATAATATAGATACTATAGCACAAATACTCAACAAAGTTGGACCCTCTATTGATTTCGCACAGTGGAATTGAATCTTCTGCTGAACTCGACTAGCGTAATTAAATACGGTAACATTTCTCTTATTATATATTTACAAGCAAGCCGTCCAAGACAGCTAAGACACTAGTTTTTCAAAGTCAGTGATGCACGAAGATCAACAATTTTAGCCTCGAGGTTTGAGTATTCATTTGATAAAGGCACACTGACGAATCTTCAAAAGACCAGACACATGCCTGTTCAGATAATTATTCATACGATAGAAGGCTATATATATGCAATCATGTTTCGATCCTAGAGCTATACAGGCCATTCCAGAAATAATATGTTATTCATATTATGTTTGAATTGATCTGCATTTATTTCAATGGTGCTCAATATATTACTAGAGATTGATAATAAGAATATTAATAATAATAAAAATAAGATGGAAAAAAAGTAGAAGAAGAAGAAATAAGAAAAGAAGAACAACAACTGGAACCCTGATCAAAGACACAGAATACTAATAGCCTTTTCCAACGCACGACTGACCGATACTATGTAAAAAAAGAAAGAAGATAAAAAAGACTGGTAGTTTTTGAAGATTGCGTGGAAAATCCTACTGAAAGCCCAATAAAATACGCTAGACAAAATACAGAGAAGCTAATTATCGCCGCCAAAAATCATTGCAAAGGTCAAGAATATGGAGAACAGCGAAAAGGGAAATAAAAGCGAGAAAACCAAAATGGGGAAAGAAGCAGTTACAATTTTTAAAACTGATTAACGAAAACTTGTAACATATGTAAATGGCTACGGAAATAATCTTTGAACAGATTGTTGGATAATGGCCCGATGGGAATGGACGTATCTGTTGGGAATCGTTGGTTTGACTTGCGCGAATTAACGCGGGTGAAGTCGAGTGCAGACTAGGGCCTGTAATACCAGTCAGAGCAAACAGACGTGACAAGGTTACCATGTGACGAGACCCCAGATCAAGGGTCAGTCTGCATCTGCGAGAGGCTCTGTGACGTCACGGGCCTTGCGTGGGAAACGGAGGGATCCGTGACGTCACTCGTTCTTCATGAGAAGCGAGTTTTCGACAGTCTGGGTAAATGGAAGAAAACCGATGAGACGTGATTGTTAAAATGTAATTTACAACAGTTATATTCCCCTAAGAAAATTACAAGCTAGAGAAATCCTTTCCACCCCTCTCTACGAATGGTTAAGAAAATAATTGTTAACTAACTACGATAAAGTAGTGATTTGCTCTCTCCCACTCTCTCTCGACGTAGTGAATGACTCCCATTTGAAATAACAACGCTTGTAATAAAATTAATTAAATTTAAAGAAGAGTTTGTCTTAGGAGTGCGTCATGAGGCTTTTGTTGCAGACAACGGACGGCAGGAAGAAAGAATTCATCCACTAGACGACACGACCAACCCTTTACACGACGAGGGAGAAATCTAGGGTATGCAACAAGATGAATTAAGTCGATACTGAGAGCTGTAGGAATCCTTGCGATCAGAACGAACTACATGAATTCAGATAGAAAAGATCGAGGAAAACAGTAAATGTAAACTTCTTGGACAAAGAGATAGAAACGGTAAACCGCATAAGTGAATGCAGTAAACTACCATAAAAGCAATATTAAAAAAAAGATATTTGGGGACTATGAAAACGACTGCACTTTGAACGTACGGATAAATAGTACAGTCACAGACCGAAGACAGTATTGAAAACCGAATCCTTCTCTCCGAAAACATTCATTTGAGTTCACCATTTTCAAAACCTTTGTTAACACTTTACTGAAGGCTTGAAAAGGGGATTACTTTCAATTCTCTGGCGAGTTCCGTGTATTTGCTTCGTTTTTCTGTCTCATTGCTCTTCACTCTGTGGCCTTCTGGTACAGCAAAATCTACGATTTGGCAGGATGTTTCACTCTTGTCAATGATTATGATATCCGATATCCTTGCTTGTATGAGTTTATTTTTTTGCACCTCCATTTCTCAGAAATATTTGTGTTTTTCGATTTGCAGTGCTGTCTCTCGTTTATGTTTTTACCATTTGTCTACGTGTTAGAAATGCAGTCGTTTGCATAGTTCTCAGTGTACTGCTTTTCCCGCACAGTCACGTCTCTTCTTCTTCTTCTTCTTCTTCTTCTTCTTCTTCTTCTTCTTCTTCTTCTTGTCATTTTCATTATGATTCCTCACACTGGCAACAACAGAAATGGGATTGACAAGTATCCACAGATTTCTAGTTCTCATCGCGACTTTCGATAACTGTTTCAAATCACGTTGCATTTTCGCAACTACCGTTTACCATGTATTTCTCGATGATCACGACCGTTAATTTTCTCTTGAATTTTAGTTACAATGAACCTCCCCAGGATTCCTATGCTCCGCGCCCCTTTCCAGAGCAGGTCTGGATAGCGCTCTCCCCCATCGGTCTTTTCATCCTCTTTTACTCTTCAATGTGGCACCACATATATACCCTTGCTAGGTGGCAACGAACTTTGTTTTTTATCTCGGATTTGAGCCGCACTAAGCCCCCCCCCAAGGTTCCAGACCTCTCTGCACTTTTGCAGTGGAAGTCTGGTTAGTGCTCTCCCTCAACAGACTTTCTATCCTCCTTGACCCTTCAAGACTATTTTGTGTGGTATCAGCCGAGGCTGGTTAGGATTACGTTCTTTTGCTCATCAACTCTGGTGCGCTCAGTTTCCATGGCTACTGTGCTTCTAGTTTTTTCATTCTATTTCACTTTATCTGTGATGGGTTAACATTATCTCGTTATGTGAGTTGGTTTCATCACCAAAGGAATTTTCTTAATCTATTATAATTATTATTATTATTTTGGAGTTATCAAACCAGCAGTTACATGTGATTTCTTGTTGATAGGGAATGTTAGCCGCTTTAATATTCCAGTACTCTCTGTTCAATGCGATTATTGTAAATCACTTGAAGTTTTCACACCAGCTGTTATTGACATAAACAACAGTAAAAGATTTGATTTGCCATTAAACAGATAGATTAAATAAAACCACACAGACAAACTAACCCTAACCCTAACCCTAACACACGCATATTAATGTTGTTACAATTGTAACATTGCAAAATATAAAAAGACCCCCCTCCTAAAAAAAGAAACAAAGGACAAACAAACACTTTTCTATAACTTTGTTATATGAAAGTGAAGGTTCCTGAATCTTTATTCGAACTGAACAAAAAACTTTTTGGGCGCTTTGTTGAATGTGAGAATAGGTTGTCGTCCGATAGCTTGAGGTTTAACTGAAGATACGGAAAATAAAAAGGTCCAGCTGTGGTGTCTTCGATTCTGTAGTAGGTAATTCTTTACTTATGTCCCCCGGGGAAAAAACTACGGCGACAGACCACATCACAATGTATCTTCTTCTTTTTCAATTTTCGTGTTTCATTTAAAAAACAAAATAAATCCTACAAGAAAATCAAAATGGCGAACAGTAGGAAAAAAAATAAATATGGACACATCTACAATGACTAGCAGAAGTAAACGACTACGATGGATTTATTTTCAATTTTTTCAAATACTTTAAATCCAATTTAGTAAAATTCTTTAATAATAGTTCATACATTGCCTTTTCTGCTTCTCGTGAAGTTGGTCCTAAATATTTCTTGTAGTTCGTGCATTAGATCTATTGCTATTTCTGCTTCTCGTAAATTAGGTTCTCTCTATCGTTCCAAAACACGTTCTGAAACCTGGGGTACGAAATGACTTGTTCCGGTTAATCCTGTTAAGACTCAGCCCATGTCTTACGATCGTAGACCTACCCTTTTTGCTTCCTAAGATTTTAATCGATAGCTCTATTCTTGATGAGAAATCGACTTTAAAAGCTCTTGGTCTTTCTTTCTCATCAAATCTTTCCTGGAGTTCATACATTACCCCCATTGCTCGTTCTGCTTCTTGTAAAATCGGTTCTCTCCATCATATATATAAATATATATATATATATATATATATATATATATATATATATATATATATATAGCACTATTGAGCACTTTTTATAAACCCGGTTAAAATTCTCTGGATTACCACCCTGTGGATATTTTTCACCTGGATTATTACCATTATTATATATATATATATACATATATAAATAAATATATATATATATATATAAATATATATATATATATATAAATATATATATATATATATAAATATATATATATATATATATATAAATATATATATATAAATATATATATATATATATAAATATATATGTATATATATAAATATATATATATATATATATATATATATAAATATATATGTATATATATAAATATATATATATATATATATATATATGTATATATATAAATATATATATATATATATATATATATATATATATATATATATATATATATATAAATATGCTCTATCTCTATAAATCTATTACCAGACCTTGTATGGAGTACTGTTGTCATACTTGGGCTGGTAAATATCTGTCCCACTTGAGGGTTCTTGATGAGGTTCAGAAGCGTATCTGTAATTTGGTTGACCCCCACCCTTTCTTCTTCTCTGCACCGTCTCTTTCACAGATGTGATGTTGTTAGTCTCATTTTTTTTCTATGAATACTATTAATGCAGCGACCCGAACCGAAAATGACGCCTTCAGGTGATTAAGCCGAAATTGTCTCAGGTACTTTGATCTTTTGGCTAGGAACAAAGTGTGGTATCTATCTTCTAATCCACTTCATTTTTTTCTATCCTAGATTAGTGAAAGAAAAATCTTTCTAGACTGAAGCTAGCTTAATCTTTGTCCCAATCAAGAGTACCCTTGTTTGGGGAGCTGAATTTTCCACACATTAACATCCGACCTTTTGTTTAACTCTGCTCTCGCGGAGAGGCAAATAAATACGTACACACCAGCCCCCTTCGTACCTTTTCTATTTATATAGAGTTGGTCACTGTCATCCTTCAGGTACAATGCCTTGTGCAGGGTCATAAGTTTTCTTGTTCTTTGGTATAGGTGTCTGAGTTCGTCTTTTTCCCAGCTTGTGACGGGTCCAGAGTATCTTACTAGGGATACTGCACATGTATTTATTTCTTTTTATTACGTTTCTACTGTATAGTTTGGTTTCCATGAGAGTTCTTGTTCTTTTTAATTATTCTTTTCTGATCTTCCCTTTCTTCACTGTTTACTAGATTGTGTCTGCTATCAGAACTCTCAGATATTTATAGTTATTGAGTTCACCTAGCGCTTCGATCTCCTCTTTATTAGGAAGTTCTGTACTCTGTATTTTTTAGTTTTCCCCCTCCTCATCCCCAGCAAAGCATATTTTTCGATTCCGAATTCCATTTTAATGTCTTAACTAAAGATTCTGGTTGTATTTATTGGATTTTCTAACTCTTTATGTTTCTTTAAATGGTTTCAAGTCGTCCATATAGATGACCTGGTTTATTTTTTCTTGTGTATGCGAATTAATATCGGGTATTCATCTCTTAAGTATATTGTTGAATGGCATTATCGCTATGATAAACAAGCAGTGGTGATAGGGATTCTCCCTCGAAAATGCCTCTCTGTATTCGTGTCTCTATCAGGGTCTGTCTTACAGCTTTCATTTTCAGTCTCCGTGTTTTAATTGCTTTCTCCATAGAGTTGATAATTTAGTCAGATATTTTGTACATTATTATTATTATTATTATTATTATTATTATTATTATTATTATTATTATTATTATTATTATTATTATTATTATTATTATTATTATTATCACTGTTATTATTATTATTATTATTATTTGTACTCACTAGGAGTTCTCACACAGATCATGGTCAGTGATTGCTCACCGACAACAACCAGTGGTATTTCCTGGAGTCTGAGTGACAACAAGCCTCCCCAGATTTCCAGTATTCTTCACCTCTTTTCGATAACGATGCGGTATTGCAACAGCCTCTTACCATTGCTTTCTCGCTGGTAAGGCCCATTGGTCTTCTCTGGGATTTGGGTGGCAATAAGCCTCCCCAAGGTCCCAGCATTCTCTGCACTTTTCTAGTGGAGGTCTGGTTTGTGCTGTCCCTCCTCGGTCTTCTAATCCTCCTCGACCCTCTACAAATATTTTGTCTGGTGTCAGCCTAGGCCGGCACCATTAATTATTATTATTAATAATTATTATTATTATTATTATTATTATTATTATTATTATTATTATTATTATTATTATTATTATTATTATTATTGTTATTATTATTATTATTATTGTTATTGTTGTTGTTGTTGTTGTTGTTGTTGTTGTTGTTGTTGTTGTTGTTGTTGTTGTTGTTGTTGTTGTTGTTGTTGTTGTTGTTGTTGTTGTTGTTGTTGTTGTTGTTGTTGTTGTTGTTGTTGTTGTTGTTGTTGTTGTTGTTATTGTTATTGTTATTGTTATTGTTATTATTATTATTATTATTATTATTATTATTATTATTATTATTATTATTATTATTATTATTATTATTATTATTATTCACGTTCAATGTCTTTCTTTTTCGTCTTCTTTTTTACCGTCTTCTTTTTCTTACTTGCTTCCCCTTTCTCTCTCTCTCCCCCTCTCTCTCTATAACTTGCTTACAATCAACTTTTTCCTCAAACGGATTTCTTTATGCCCAAGTTTCCTTATTTCTTTTCATCGCAAATTCTTCGGCGCCCTTTCCTTCTTTATTTTGCATCCTTAAGTTTTATGCAACGACTCGCATTTATATTTATCTTCTTCTTCTTCTTCTTCTTCTTCTTCTTCTTCTTCTTCTTCTTCTTCTTCTTCTTCTTCTTCTTCTTCTATTCCATCTTTTCATTCATCCTTTTTTTGTTTCTCGTATCCCATCCTACTTATTTTATTTACCTCTCTAGAAGGTTAGACACACAGTCAGGTGTTAAGTATAAAAGCCAGTGCACAAGGATTAGCGCACTATGGCCCTAAAGATATGCATGGACAGCCATTTCGGCATTCCCCGGTAGGTGCACCTCAGGCGATTAGCAAAAGTAAAGAAGAGAAAGTAAAGAGAAAATAAAGTCTTGGAGGGCCTCCTGAGACTGAACAGGACCACAAGAATGTCAGCAACAATGTTAGTATTGGACTGATTGTTGAGGACGTATCCCCAACTAGTACGAAGTATAAGTAAATGATTCTGATCTTTTTCTTCATCTTTTTTATTTGTGTCATTCATCTTAATTTTAAAATTTTTATTATTTAATTTAGTCTTTATCTTTCATCATTTCATTTCTTTTTTTCTCTTTCTTTATTCTCCCATCATTTTTACTTCTTTCTGTCGTCCATCCATTCTTATTCTTCGTTCTTTCCGCGTTCCTTTTCTCCCTTCACTTTTTTTCAGTCCATCCACTTGGTTTTATCATTCCCTCTTTCTACATTCTTTTTCTTTAATCTTTTTCTCCCGTCCTTTATTTGTTTTTCTATCATCCTCCTCCTTCTCTTTACCCTATTTCTTCTTTTTCACAATCTTATTCTTATTCCTCTTGTTCTTCTTTTTCTTCCCTCATCTTTTTCTATTATTCGATTTGTTTTCATCTTTCTTTCCTTTCTTTCATTCTTTCATCATTTTATCTCATTTCATTTTATTTTCTCCAACCTTCTACTCGTCTCCTCCTCCTCTTTACTCTTTTTGCCACTCCATCGCCGTATTTTCATTTTTCTCTACGTAGCTTCAGCACCAGTTCCCCCACATTTTTAGTTATGTGACGAACAATTCGATTCCACACGTATATCGCTGGAAGCAATGGAAAATCCGAGGTGAAGACCAAAGAAGCCGTACCCTCCTCCTCCGCCATCTTTCTTTTCATACTTTTCGACCGTCCATTGCAATCGTCTTTTGAGACTTGATTCAATTTTTTCTGATACGATCAACTTTTTTTTCTTCTTTTCGTCGTTTTCTGCTCAGGGTAACACGAATTCTTGATGACAGTTAAAGTTAAAACAGCACGCCATACGAGACATTCACTAGCGGCAGAAACGATGAAAACTTGGACAGTCAGACGCACACACAGAGAGGCACAGATACACACACACACACACACACACACACATATATATATATATATATATATATATATATATATATATATATATATATATATATACACCTTCTTTGTAATATAGCAGGAAAAATCCCAGCAGAGTGCTCGATTAATTTAGAATTAAAGTTAAAAATTAAAAGCATATTATTTATTTATTTTGGTACAGAAAAATTAGTACAACATTCGTACCGTCGATTTCAAGCACGACAGGACTTAGCCATCCGGCTCTCTTCAGCTTCTGTTTTCATCTGTTTCGAAAATGTGAAGTCACGTGTCACTCTCGTTGGGACGCGTTATTTCCTTAACGTGTTGTGTATGTTTGTTTGAATTTAAATTTAGTGTAAAGAAACGGTTGAGATTTAAAACCGGAGGAGATTTGAAGATATATATATATATATATATATATATATATATATATATATATATAAAGTGTGTTACTTGGCTATCTTTAATGGCCTCATGGAAACATAAAAGCCTGTAAAATGATAAGTGTTAGTATAATTACAATTTTAATATTACGAGCGTATATCTGCTCCTTATCAAAATGTATCATGTAATAATGAGCGTTCGTACGTTCCTTATCAAAAAAATGTATTATTTGATGATGGGCGTTCCTACGATCCTAATCAAAAATGTATTATGTAATAATGGGGTTTCCTTAGCACCTTATAAAACATGTATTATTTGATAATTGACGTTCCTATACCCCTTAAAAAATTATTATGGGATAATGGGTTTTCCTACGATCCTTATACAAATAATTATTTTATAATAGGCGTTCCTACGCCCCTCATTAAAACTGTATTATGTGACAATGGGCTTTCCTACGCACCTTATAAAAATGCATTATTTGATAATGGGCGTTCCTACGCTCCATGTAAAAAAATGTAGTATTTGATAATGGACGTTCCTACACTATTTATCAAAACTGTATTATGTGATAATGGGCTTTACTACGCCCATTATAAAAACATTATTATTTGATAATGGGCGTTCCTACACTATTTATCAAAACTGTATTATGTGATAATGGGCTTTACTACGCACCTTATAAAAACATTATTATTTGATAATGAACGTTCCTACGCTCCTTATATAAACATGTATTATTTGATAATGGGCGTTCCTACGCTCTTATCATAAATGTATTATTTGATGATGGACCTACCCTCTTTATAAAAATGCATTATAGAGCCGCTCCAACTCAAACTCCTATAAAAAAGCGGTTCTTTTTCAGCGCTCCATAATGAAAATATATCTTCTTTCATAACCGTTCTATTCTGCCAATGAGTGGTCGAAGGATAGGGGTAGGGATGTCATTTCAAGTGTAAGACCGTAAGATAATATATGACAAAATCTCGCTAATATTTTGAGATGTGCTAAGGGTTATAGGAGAACATGTCACATGAAGCATAGGATTATACGTAAATTTTCGTTTCCTGAGGTATAAAATAGAAATAGAAAAATCTCCTAATGTATTTTAAAGCAATTTTAATTTTAATTTTTTCAGGTAAGGAAAATTTGACCCGATATTCTTTCTATTTATTTAAGAAGGGAATTTAGATTTGTTTTAAGTAAATAAAGTTCTACTTTTAAACACTATTAGTGATTATTTTCTTTTTGAAGAAAACATTCCTCTGGGAAAGGAGAGATAGCCAGGGCAACATTAATCGTCGTGCTGTTGTTTAATATTTGTTTGTTTTACGAACGTAACTATATTGTATAATGTATATTATTATATACAACAGAGAAACGCGCAAGTACTTTCAAACAAATCGATTTATCCATTTTTTTTAATAATACAATTTGGGGCGAAAAAGACCCAATGAAGTTTATTTTTTAAAGATTGAATAAAAAATATTTTATATAAGTTGGCAAAAAATATCAATAAATTGTCAATAAACAATTCAGAGATCCATTTTTTGTCTTAAAATGGAGGTTGAAAAAATATCGGGTCAAATTTTCCTCCTCCAAAAAATATCAAGATAAAAAAAGATATCTAATCGACTTTTGGGTCATAAAAAACAACAAATTAGTCAGAAAGTCTATTTATTTGCTTTTTAAATAAAAATTTAAGATATTTTCTTTAATGTAATTAAGTTTAAACATCGGGTTAATTGTAGAATAAGGACCGCTGTTTTTGTTTCGCTTATTTCGCTTGGTATTCGCCCAAATTTTGGATGAAACTGATTGTTTGTATTAATTGTATTTTTGGTCCTGAAATAAAATTCTCATTTACTTTTTAAAGTGTTGAGAATCTAACTTTAATTCATGGTTTTAATCGTTGGTGGTTTTTATTGTTTTTCCTTGGACTAAAGATATTTTTTCCTTGGACTAAAGATATTTTTTACTACTTTAACATTTTATTACACACAAGCAAAACTTTGAACATTCTATTTACAAAAACAAGTTTTAACGGAATTTAACGAATTTA
>OY744544.1:27564845-27629845 GCA_963556195.1 Sepiola atlantica
ATCCCATTACTTAAGCAGTATAATTTCTATTTTTCCCACAGTTTTCATTATAGAGATATGTTTTTGGTTCCTTTTTGAGTAATTTGGGGCCGGCCTCCGATTCATTAAAGTTAAGTCGTACGAATCAGCATTTTGCCGTTTTTATTTACCGGTTCGATTCTTTTATTGGCATTAGTTTCCTAATTTTATTTTCTAGAATGAGATACTCATAGGAGGGACCAACATCTATAAGTTAATGTGGTGCAACAGAACCGATCTGATTCGAACTTGGCACAGCCAGGTTGTCAGTTCTCCTTATCCACTCAATAAGAAACACTCGAAATTATAAAAATCTTTCTAGAGAGATACAATGATACATTTTTTGGGGGAATAATCTAAATTTAGTTATCTATGGTAATATTAGTTGGCTGTCTACAAAAAAAGTCATGCTGTCTTAACTTTTTACATCTTGAGTGGGTCTGTCTAGTAAAGATATATTGCGTCATAACAAAGGACATTCAGTTCAGTAATCAGTAAAGATAGATTGCGGGTATTTATCTACCTCCCACAAAGTAAAATGTGACACAAGGTCGGAAAGTGGGATATGATAAGTTAGCAATAAACTAACCCCTTCTCAAAAGGTTAGAAGGCAAAGCCTGGGAGGGTGGACCTCCTAGAACTGCACAGAACAGACACATAGACCGGCGTAAATCAAGCCCCGAAGGCCAAGACAATACCAGTCTATAGGGTGTAGTATCTATCGGAACAGATACTACACTTTGATTTTAGCCAAAAGGCTAAGAAGGACATTTTATTTACCTCCCCAGGAGGTTAGGCACAAGGCCAGTTGTATCTTACTCCCACAAGGTAACATGTGACCCAAGGTCGGGTCGGGAAAGTGGGACTTGAAAAGCCAGCGCCCGAGAAGTTGAGCACTCTGGCCATTAAAAATTGCCTGGGCAGCCCCGTCGGCATTCCCCGGTAGGGGCGCCTCAGGCAGTAAGCAATAAACTTACTCCTCCTCAAAGAGGGGAGGCGAAGCCTGGGAGGGTGGACCTCCTAGAACTGCACAGGACAGACCCATAGACCGGCGTAAATCAAGCCCCGAAGGCCAAGACAATACCAGTCTATAGGGTGTAATATCCATCGGAACAGATACTACACTGTGATCTCAGCCAAAAGGCCAAGAAGGACATTCAGTTCAGTAATCAGCATGGGGTGTTCAGGTTGTCGCGGCCCGCACAGCAACGCTGAAACGGTCGTTTTGACCGTATTTCTAGTTGTCATGTAGGTGGCTCGGCAGAAAGATTAGGTCTGGTAGGTTGCCATTGTTATCCAGACTCGCGGTGTCCGTCTCATAGACAGTTAGCTTTCCCCCGTTGCCCATGATGTGGAATAGCCCACCATGCACTGCTGCGATCGAAGCCAGCATTCTAGATGCAAGAGCTGGCTTCGTCCGCTAATCCAGCCTGTTGCCACTGGAGGAGCACAATAGATTAAAGCTCGTCGTCTGCCAGTCTTCGAGTATCGAATAAAGGGAAAGGCGTCACCTCGCCGAAAGGCATCCGCAAACCGATTTTCCCATCAGACTTTGCCAGTCAGACGAGTTGACCGAGTGACATTACTTTACCCTAATTCGTTCTCGACAAACTGTAGATTACATTCAAAGCTATCCGTGTTAATAAGCCATGCAAGCTTACAATTTTTTTTTATAGCTAGCAGGACCCCGTGGAAAGTCCACAATTGTTTACCAACCGTTTTCATTTTCTTCTAACCGTAAAATTCTTGTTAGCTAAATATATTTTTAAATAAATAAAGCGAACGTTTTCAACTTTTATTTTACTATATAACAATATAAATCCTTTACTTACTGTAAGTTGTAACAGTTTTATGCAATTAAAATAAAAAGAATGCAAGATTATGTTGCAAAACTGTTTAAGTCGAAGGAACGACAAACTTGTATTGATGCCGGTTTATTCAGTTTTAAAAGAATTCATTTCGAATTACTGGTACAGCTTTTGAACAAGAAACAACCGACTTTTGCCGACGTAGAATTATGTAAACAGCCGGGAAAAAGTCGAATAAAAACGAACCGGCGTTAAAATAAAATCGGAATGTAAGCCATTTACTTTTCCTTTATACATATTTTTTATGGGAATCGCTCCAGACAAGGTATGAAGCCACATGATGTAAGGAGCTAACAAGAACAAATATGATTATCGAAAAGACAGGAGATGCCTATTGACCTTAGTCTTGAAAAGACCAAGATTATAGCTAGGAGGAAAACAGTCAGCAGGAAGAGAGTTCCACAAGCTTGCTGTTTTTGGAAAGAAGCTATTAACAGGAAGCTGTATTACAATAAGGTATCAAAACAGCGAATTGATCGAGACCACTAGACCAACGAGTGAAACGAGCCGAAACAAAAAGAAGCGGAGAATAGATAACATAATTCTGAATAACACATATTAATAGATTATACATATAATAGATAACATTGGAAATGGCTGCAAATCCCACACTTTGACAAAAGATAACCTAGTTTACCCCCCCCCCCCCCAAAAAAAAATCAATATATATATATATTTTAATTTCAGATATTATTCATTAAGGGCAACGCAACGCCGTCAAGAATATACCAACTTTGTGGCTGTTTGTTTTTTTACTTTTAGCTTGTTGGATCTAGAGAAGATGTCTGATACCGACGTGTTTGTGTAGTGTCTCTTTTACTAGATGCCGCTTATATCCAGTTCGGCTGACATAATTCATTCTCTTTGCCAGGGACAGGGAGGACACTTACCTAGTTTCATATTCTCGCCCCGGGACTCCGATCGTCATTGGATGTTCGCTTTTTGACTTCCCGTTCAATATTTATTTTGGATTGTCTTAGGGTAGATAGGGATGTCTTATAGTATCGCAATGTGACAGGTACTCAAGCAAGCGAATTAATAGAATTAATTCGCTTGTATTATATATATATATATATATATATATATATATACATATATATATATATATATATATATATATATATATATATATATATATATATATAAATAAAATATGAAACTAAAAGTATACTTTTAGTAAATAGAACCTATAGTGAAATGGTTTAAGCTCGATATACGAGAGAGAGAAAGAGAGAGAGCAATTATAAAGATAGATGAAAGAAGAGGGATAAACATGTACGAATGACAAATTTATTTCAACTTCGATTGTTCAATACAAGGTGTACTCGGTAAAAAACATATTTATTATTCTTTCCTTAAGCCAAGGCTTTTCAAAGATTAAAATCTTATCATCAGAGGAATTACATAGATAGATAAGTTGGCAGTGGAAAGGTCACAATTCAAAATTTGAAAAAATATTAAGTAATGGAGAGTGAGAATGTGCTTGTAGAAAGATATAGGGTCTGTCCAGTTGGTAAATTTCCGTTGATAAGGTGTCCAGTGAAAGGAGATTTAAAGATGGAAAAGAAGCGTTTTCGTGAAGGCAACATTGAAAAAATTCAAGAATGAAATAAATCCAATAGAAAGCCACTGCCAACTTATCTATCTATGTAATTCCTCTGATGATAAGATTTTAATCTTTGAAAAGTCTTGGCTTAAGGAAAGAATAATAAACATGTTTTTATCGAGTACACTTTGTATTGAACAATCGAAGTTAAAATAAATTTGTCATTCGTACATGTTTATCCCTCTTCTTTCATGTCTCTCTCTCTCTTTCTCTCTCTCTCTCTCTCTCTCTCTCTCTATATATATATATATATATATATATATTACTAACGAGTCACTGCTCATCAATGCCCAAAAGCAACTCGAGGGCAAAGGTTAATGATTTTGTCAGGTGAACGGTGAGAAAAACATCTTGAAGATTGCAGACCATGGTTGGGTCTTGACTGAAATTGATTACTTAATGGGACGACTCAACAAGAATTTGTTAACATTGGACTTGAAAACGACCATGCAGTAGTCAAGTGGGAAGCAGCTCTGCGGTATTGTGTTCCACATTTAATTTGGGTAACGATATAGACATTGCTCAACTGAACATTAATCTCGTATTCCTCCTTGTAAGACATTCACAGCAAAAACTTATCATTTGACTTTATTTCATTTGATAACACTTAAAAAATTGAAATAAACTCCTACAACCATATATTTTCTGAAACCATATCAGCTCGGATGAAAGGAATACAATAATATCGTGGGGTCTGCGTTCGCACTGGAAAAGAACACTTATTTTATTTGAGTTAAAACATGGAAATTAAGATTGACCGTCATCTATATAATAATTCGCTAATGCATTACATGTTCGTACGTACGTTATCACCTTTCACACAGATTATAAAAAATACGATCGTCCAATCAGTGATTAGTGATTAATCTGATGTCGCTAAGGTAAACAATTCTGACTTTATCTATTTTTAAATTAATTATTCCAGAATCAGATATTATCGTCCCGTCGACTCAAAACAATTAAAAAAAAAATGCATTTCAAAAAGTGACATTCGTGTTATTGATTTGAAGAATATGTAGCTGACATTTTTTACGGTAAGAAGATAGAGGATATTTATTGGTACATTGCTAAAATTTTGAATAAATAGATAAGAGACATATTCGTTTTTATTTAGCTGACAATTAAGGTTATTTTTACGGAAGAAGAAAGAGTAATTTCTTAATAGTAATGCCACTGACAGACATTCATTATTTAAAAAAGAATATTATTTTTAACATGAAACACGCCGCGCGTGCGTGGTCCCCCTTTGTATGTGACTCGATGTGGCGAGTGTAAAATGCAATAAATTTGGGCAATTTGGAGCATTTTTGACCTCCCATTGAACACCTGGGGGCGCGAACCAGAGGTTTTCTGAGGTCAAGGATGCTCATTTTATATCCAGAACTATTGCCGCTACATTTTGGGCAAGTTTGAGAAAAATTGAATAAATGGATCAAACGTTACAGGAGAAAAGGGTCATTTTTTGCCATTTTGGGGGCTTTTGACCAACTGGGGGCGCGAACCAGATTTTTTCCAAGGTCAGCGATACTTATTTTCTATTAGGAACAATTGCCTCCACATTCTGGCCAAGTATCAGAGAAATTGAATGGGTGGATGAAAAGTTATGGGGCAAAAAATGTTATTTTTTTGCCATTTCGGGGCCTTTTGACCTCCCTGGGGGGGGGGGGCTAATCATATCTTATCAAAAATCGGAGAATGTCACTTTCTAACCTGACCAAAGTTACAACTTCATGCAAAATTCCAGAGAAATTCAATGGATGGTTGCGGAGAAAAATCTGGACGGACGGACGGACATGCCTCAAAACATAAGTTCCCCGATTTTATAAATCGGGAGAACAATTAAACACATTGATGTATAAAACACCGAAGAATTTCTAACCCTAACCCGCTCGTAACCATATATATTCTGAAACACATATTACCGAGGATACTTATGATCAAAACAGGTATACTAATATCGTTGGGTCTGTGCTTGCGCCGGACACATTGATTTGATTTAATTTAATTTACAACATACACATTCAGATTGATCCTCATAGCCATATATTTTCTGAAACTATATTGCCCAACATATTTACATAAGTACATTTTGTTTTCATCAAATACCTATTCGTCAGAAACTCTATTTTGTACCCTGTTCAAGAGGGAGATACTAGTGGTTGGTGCACCAGCATTATGGATTGAGCACAACAGCTCATAGGTTTTCACATTCAATACCCAGCAACACTAGATATTCCTGCTAGTATAAGTATAAACGTTAACCATTACACTAGTCCAAAGGAAAAAAGAAGCCAATAATTTGTGAACTCATAACTTTCGTATTATCGTATAAGTATATTTATTTAGATATAAATTCGATTTGATATATCAGTCTATCAATAGCGATATGGTGTATTCCCCAAAGCCTAAATATACGGGAATAAAAGAGGGAGATGAAGTCGCATTCGCTAAGTATATAAGCAAAAACCTTTTTTTTTCATTAATTCTTGTCATCGCTGAAGCGCATAAACTGATATGGTATGGTAGATCGATACTATTGCAATATGGCGATGTCAAAGTTGCGTATCGTAGATTCAGAAAAAGTTTGTAATGGATAAGAAAAATAAAAAAAAGGGAAATATGATAGCCATACTTCATGGCCGAGTGAAATCCAAGGAAATTATGTATTGATATAAAACATTGCTTAAAGGAAAGTGTGTAAGACGCAAAAAAAAAAAAAATGAAATAAGAAAAAAAAAAATAATGGAAGAATGGTATAGGGAAAACGAAGAAAGATTAAAGGGGAAAAATCCTATGTTGTAAGTGAGCGAGAGAAAAGTAGATAATGGCGGCCAAAAAGAAATTGTCCCTTGAAAGGTTAGGGAATACGCGCATGCGCACGGCAGCAGGTCGCTCCGTTTTGTTCTATGCGCGACGAAATAACCGATCAAAGGCGAAGGAGGGGAAGGAAAAAGAGGTGCAGAAACAGCAAGAGGAGAAAGAGGGGATGAAAATGAACGGTAGAAGGAGAGCAAGAAAACGAGTAACCCATGCATAGAAAACGAATAACTATATTAATTTGTAGAAAGAAAAAGAAACAGAATATGATAATGGAGAAGGAAGCGAAGAAAAAGAAGGGATGGTAAGGGAGATAACATGAATAAAAGTACAAGACCAAGGGAAGGAGTAAGAAAATTACTCCTAATAATAATCTCTATTTATATAAAGTTAAGTACGTGTATAATTTTATTTATTTGTATTTAAAGGATTCACCCCTAAACTAATTAACCGATCATTATGAATTTTGAAGCATAGTTGATCAGCGTAAAGGATCGAAATGTGGGCTATATTTGTTTAATTTAATTTTAAGCCCCGGGGGTTGCAGAGCTTCGTGGACATTCAGATAACTCCGACATTTGTGAAACTTTAGCAATAAGTATTAGAAATCAATTAATAAATATACCCCAAATCTTTAAAGTGTTTTAAAAGGATTTTAGGATGCATAATATGGACACAACCTTCCATTTGAAAATTCAAATATTTCAGATTTGCATTAAATTTGAGGCATAGTCATTAGACACGAATAAAGGAAGATTATCTGAATTTCAATTTCTTCTTCAACCCTTTTAAGCATTAAGCTTTAATCCTTATAAGCATTAAATTTCAGAAATTTTCTAGTATGAAAATCATGTATTGGATTTTGATCAAAATTGGAATAAGGATTCGAGACATAAGGTTTAATATCATTTTATTTTGATTTTAGTCTTCGTAAGGGGACATAAAAATTGTGCAAAACTATTCTATTCGGGGAATTAATTTTAACCGTCGGATATTCTTGTAGTTATGTAATCAAAAACTATTTATCATATAATTGTTTATGGTGCTTTTTGCAGAATGGGTCCTTTAAGAGAATTTAAAAAAATGGCTGCTAATAATTGCGTAATGGGAAGTTCCTTCAAACTGGATTATTGAAAACTTTTATGTCCGCTTGTATAGATATAAATAGACTTTAATTCACCCCTTTCCCCATGACTGTTGGGTTGGCCGCATTGATAAAGGTTCAGACTTGCAAGTTAAAAGGTGACTTGGGTCTGGGGTTTGAATCGTTCGACCTGCAGAACAGTCATCCTCCACCCTTATGATTCCCGGAAAACGATGAAACACATGTGTATGTTGATAAAAATTAAATAATACTTATCATACTATTGTATATGTATATATATATATATATATATATATATATATATATATATATATATATATATATATATATCCAAGCAAGCGTTGTTGAACGTCACGGAACTTTCTCGTTTGTAAATCTTCTTCGTGAGGTTCTCAAACCGTCGAGCTATCCTTCTGGTTTCAGGTGGCAATTCGTAGAGTATTTCTCCGATTGTTCTTGGTTCGGCCATTTTTTTTCTCGAGCGCTTTCGACTTTCTTAGTCGTCTTCAGGATTAAGTTTTTTTTTTAAATAAGAAGACTTGAGTTAATGTTTTATACGTATCGTTAAGGGTGAATGAAAGAAAAGAGAGGATAGCTCGAGGGTTTGAGAACCTCACGAAGAAGATTTACGAACGAGAAAGTTCCGTGACGTTCAACAACGCTTGCTTGGATAATGACTTGCTTCCTATATATATATATATATATATATATATATATGTGTGCGTGTGTTTACAACTATGTCTTTACTGTTGAGTTTTTATTCACTTATAATTTACGACTTTAAAATAAGCGTCTCACGTGATGAGATGTTGCATGCGAACGTGATCACGCGCAAAGCACGTGAAAAAACAAAAGGATAATTTATTAACGGCTAAAAATTTGGTAATATAAATTACTATGCTAGACACTTTAAAATGTAGCAACTAGTTTCGTAAATCACATTACTGATTGTGGGATGTTTATTTTTTATGTAAAAGGCTTAAAGGATTTTTAATCTTTTGATGTTGATATAGTGTTCTATTATTTTAGTATTATTAACTAGGATGTGTCTCTGTTGAGAAAGGTGGGTCGTGCTTTTAAGGTGTTGGCAATTGGAGCTAGTGTAGGAGAGATGGAAGGTGAGTCTTCGGGAAAGTGTTGTGGTAGCGAAACCGATGTAGCAATTAGTTTTATTATTATTGTTGCAGATAAATTATCCTATAGGGCATTGAAACTGATATGTTATATTTGTTTTTCTTAATGTGTTTTGGGTCTGAGAAGGTTTATTTAAACTACGTAGTTTGATGTTTAAATTTTTTTAATAATAAATGATGAATTTTTTTTATTATTACATTTAATGGGGAATATATATTAATGTATTATATTGTTTATCAAAATGAAATTTGATTGTACAGTGACATCTGTCATATGAGTGGAATAAACTGCCTGCAACCTACACCTGCCTAAAAATCTTGTCTCTTCCCATACTGATTATTGTAGGTTTAGCATAAAACACATGTGTATATGGGTTTATTTGAAAATATTATTCATAAATAATAATAATAATAATAATATATATATATATATATAATTTAAAAAAAAAAAGTCAAAAACGATAATTTATTTTTAAATAAACTTTTATTTACATAAAGATATGAGCAAGCTTTCCATCTCAATAAGTCTTTTTCAAGCGATTCTTTTTTATAAAATTCTATAAAATTCTTTTAAAGTAGATAAAAAATTTATAAAAATTATATGAAAAGAAAAAGATCGCTTGAAAAAGATCTGAGATCGAAAGCTTGCTCATATCTTTAAGGTAAATAAAATGATCGTTTTTGGCTTTTAATTTTTTAAAATATATTTTGATACGAAACTATATTCTATAAGTGTAAACATACTATCTAACACACACCATAGACACACGTTTACGTTTCTGTACGTATACGTCCATTTTTATTGAAACAAAATCATCACGATTGGGTACTTCGACGCTACATAATAAAAAATGATAAACAAAGTTCTTGTAAAGATCACAAGTCTAAATTATTTTTAAACGTTATTTGCTGACTAAACAGTTTACTTTTTCTTTTCATCATACTAAAAATAATATTTTAGTACATGCAATATACGGCATGATCGCCTCGACACACCTGTTCTCGAAGTTAAGCGACGTGTGGCCTGGCCAGTATTAGATGGGTGGCCATTTAGGATGTCTAGGTACTCTGTGTCATCTTTTTTATATGGAAATCGCTCCAGACAATGGATGAAGCCACTTGATGTAAGTAACTTCAAAAATACTACTTCAAGATAAAAAATCTAGCCAACGAAAAGTGTGATATGGATTGATTCTGACCCAGAAAACAGCAATTATTTCCCAATTATCAGAAACATCTCTCATGAACTTTGAAGAGTAAAGGACAAAATAAGGAAAGGCTGCCGAAAATAAACCCAAGTTCCCAATGTCTACTTTTTACTCTCCTAATGGCCGGATTATACATACCAAAGATTGAAAAAATGGAACTTGATTTCTACTTGCTAAACGCTCAGAATTATAAGATGAGTATCAAGGGTAAGTGGAGTAAAGAGTGGTGCCTTCTTTTACACCTGGATGTTGTAGTCGATGAAAATGGAGTCTTTTGGTCGCCTTCGACTATGGTCGACCACTTTACTTACTTATGAAATACTATATATTAGCTGAAAGAAAATGTTAGGAGACAAATTATTAAAATTAATCCGAAGGAAGTCGGTATGACCCGTCCAGGGCAATACCAAATTACCGGTTCGTTATATGCAATGTGTATGTGATTTTCGTATCTTTCTTTTCCATTTCCTTTATTCATTTCAATTTCCTGTGATTTGTTTGAGATTTTTGAAGTTCTACATGTATCATTCTTTTTGTTTTTTTATTCTCCTCCTGGTCTAGTTGTGTTATTATCTTGTCCTCTTATACCTTTTCCTTGACCCCTCGAGTTTGTGTTCTTTCTGATAACTAAGGTGTTCCTTGCTGGAAACAAACTGGCCAGAGAACGAAATTAATATCAGAAGCATCGCTCTTGTTTGACTTATGTTTTGAGGCATTTCCGTCCGTCCGTCCGTCCGGATTTTTCTCCGCAACCATCCATTGAATTTCTCTTAAATTTTGCATGAAGTTGTAACTTGGGTCAGGTTAGAAAGTGACATTCTCCGATTTTTGAAAAAAAAATCTTGTTAGCCCCCCAAAGGTCAAAAGGCCCCGAAATGGTAAAAAATGACATTTTTTGCCCCATAACTTTTCATCTATCCATTCAATTTCTCTCAAACTTGGCCAAAATGTGGAGGCAATTGTTCTTAATAGAAAATAAGTATCGCTGACCTTGGAAAAAATCTGGTTCGAGTCCCCATGGGGTCAAAAGCCCCCAAAATGGCAAAAATGACCCTTTTCTCCCATAACGTTTGATCCATTCGTTCAATCTTTCTGAAACTTGGCCAAAATGTAGAGTCAATAGTTCTGGATATAAAATGAGCATCCTTGACCTCAGACAAATTCTGGTTCCCGCCCCCAGGGGGTAAAAGGGTAGTCAAAAATGCCCCAAATTGCCCAAATTTATTGCATTTTACACTCGCCACATCGAGTCACATACAGAGAGGGACAACGCATGCGCGGCTCGTTTTCTATGTGGTCACAAATTAGCGTCATTGTTAAATACAACGCGAGCATTCACAGTTTAATCTTTATTAAAACCCTAGCAAGGGATTCTTTTTGTTGTGAGCCAAAGTCTAAAACTGTTGTTATCATTTGTACCTAACTTCTCGCCAGGGGCGGGGGCCCAACCCCTGGGACAAATGCTCTGATTACACGTCCGTTTCAGTCCCGTGCTCTCCGTCAGCAAAGTCTCGCCGTGTCGTCACCCCAAGATTCCATCCACCAACTCTCTCAAACAACAAGACAACTGGTACCATGTTTCATCAGGACAACGGCTCTGTAGCTCTGCATGTGTATTGAGATTGATTGCACCGGCGCCACGTAAATAAACGCAAATTAAAATTTAGACCCAAAATAGTAAATCAGCTCTCGTGTACAGATATCTTATGTGTTACACGGCATAAACAAAGTTACGAAAGGAGATGAACGGACGTGGCAAAGGATGGAGAGAAGACCAACATATCCAAGTACATGGTTGCCTGATTCAGAGCCAATATCCATGACTTTATTAAGCCAAATGAGTGTCCATAAAACATATATATATATATATATATATATATATATATATATATATATATATATATATATATATATATATATATATATATATATATCACCATAATGAATTTTTCTCGTTTGTACTTACTGTAACACCAATTTCAATAACAAAGGAGTAAGCTCACATATATAAAATCATTAAAAACTGCTGATGAAACTATAAATTATGTTTCATTTACTTAATTGACTGAAAGCCTATGTCATTAAAAGAGGAGCTAATTTTGAACTTTCTGCATATGTGAACGAGTATATATATATATATATATATATATATATATATATATATATATATATGTGTGTGTATCTTGGCAGCATCTTTTCTTTTATAAAAATATCATTAAAATAACGGACATCTTGTGTCTGGTTATTTTTTCTAAGATCCTTTCCGTTTTTCTGATTAGGTTCTACTCCCCACCGACCCAAACAAAAAAGTAAAACTAATTATCTATTATAATAAAACTAAAACTACCAATCTGGTTGTTAAAAATAATTCTTCACCCCAGATTAGAGTTCTTGATAGGACCGGCCTTGTATACAAGTTTAGATGCCCTTTGGGAGAATGTGTCTCCGACAATCATGAAAATGTATACATAGGGTCGACTGTTACGACGCTATCCAGAAGATTAACTATGCATTTATCTAACGACTCCGCCATAACGCAGCACCTCTATAAAAAGCATCCCTGCCCCCGTTCGCATATCCGTAAACTTCTAGTAGATAACACAAAAATCATCGCACAAAATACTAATACACTTAAACTCCACATACTCGAAGCCCTATACATAAAAACAGAAAAAACCATCTATTAACAAGATTAACTATACTATTAGTACTAATATACTCAAAAGCCTATAAATATAAATTTACATAAAACACAGTCCTTTATTTTCTCGCCTAAATAGAATATATATCTACTCCTAGGTCTATGCCTGGTTAACATTGCTCCACTGAGGATGGACCTGGAAGGGTCCGAAAGCGCTTTGGGAAGCTATGGCAATTTTATCAGCCAGTTTCCGTCTGAAACTAAGAACCTAATCAGAAAAACGGAAAGGATCTTAGAAAAAATAACCAGACACAAGATGTCCGTTATTTTTAATGATACATACATATATATATATATATATATATATATATATATATATACAGGGTGGGCAAAAATAAGGGTCCTATTTTTAAAAATTCATAACTTTTTTATTTATTGATTTTTTTTTTTTTTTAGAATAAGTAAAGGACCCCTTCCGAAGCAAGCATGAGCCGTATTAGCCCTAAGGAACGTACCCTCATTTAGAAAACATTATTTTTGCTTAAAAAACTCAAAACAGTGTAAAAAACAATACTTTAGTTTTTGTAAGTTTTAAGAAGTGTTTTTCGGCTAAAATTTGTTTTGTTTATTTCAAAAAATCTCGGAAGGGTCAGTCTACACACACATAAAGTTTGGTGAGTTTAACTTTTATTTTGTGGAAGTTATTCAAATTCAAGTTATTCAAATTTAAAGATAGGACCCTTATTTTGGCCCACCCTGTATAATATATATATATATATATATTGATATTCTTTCATTTCAGAAGCATTTGGAGTATTTAATTGCGATATCGTTCAACGGATACTTGTTTCTATGTACTATTGGAAAAGGGACTTGGAGAACCCGTAAGACTTTGTGCATACAAAACAACGCAAAACCATTGTCCACAAGTAACAAATGCATCATTAAATGGTCGTTAATTGTTA
Source organism: Sepiola atlantica (assembly GCA_963556195.1). Classification (NCBI taxonomy): domain Eukaryota; kingdom Metazoa; phylum Mollusca; class Cephalopoda; order Sepiida; family Sepiolidae; genus Sepiola; species Sepiola atlantica. Next base: position 27,578,207 of record OY744544.1, read on the forward strand.
GCTTTTCGTAGTTTTAATATATAGTCTCATCTATACTGAGAAATAACATTTTAACAAGAGCGAGAAGAACAAACACCGGACGGGTGTGCTCTTGGTCTCAAGTATTTCTGATCGTTATATAGACTAACTGACATATTTCTATGCCTCTAATATACACTATAAAATAATGACTTAATTATCCAGGAAAAAATAAACGGATCACATGTGTTATAGTATTATTAATTATATCTTTGATAGTTTTCGTTTTAATTTAAACACAGAGAAATAACACGTCGAGCTTTCCGACAAGAATTCTGTTCTTACATTTACTATGGTTTGCTGAGCTGAAGTGGTAAATAGAAGGTGTAGTAACAAAGATAATTGATGCCTGTCTCCCCCTTGGAGTAATAATGGAATGTTCTACATTCGTGTATATTAAGAGTGAATGTTAAAACACTATTTGTCTAGCGAAGCAACAAAGCTCTGTGTGATTTTTTCTCTGCCAGTAAGTCCGTGATTATTGTTATTATTGTTATTTATTGTTACTACCGTTATTTGTTAAATTTGTTGCTTGCTTTTTGTTACTCCTTATATTTTTATTTATTTGGAGTTTGTTAATTTTTTTCTACCGTTCTCCGGCCATGGCTACTGCCAGCTGTGCGCCTTCGGAGACCTCTGAAGTGGTTGAGAAGCCATCTCAGCCTACCGATAAAACCGATTGGATTAAGGCACCCGCCCTTAAAATTGACGTTGACGATTTTGTCGCCAAGGCAAAAGACTGCACGGATTTCGTGACTGAAACTGGAGTAATTATACAGTTACCAAGGTTGGAGGAATTCCAGAAAAAAACGATATTAATGTTCGTAGTGGACAGAAAGTCCAAAAAACTGATTAGGTCCTCGAAAGAAACTGTCGCAAAATTAATTGCAACGACCGGAGTACGTGCTGAACGTATCGTGAAATGTAAAGGTTATAACACCTGGAATAGTCTCTTTAAGACCGAGGAAGTCTGCATCGAACTCTCGAAGAAAGAAATAATTACTAAAGACTACATTCTGCGAATGGAATACATGGGTCGAAGGAGAACGACCATCTCAGTTTTTGAAGTTCCGGCTGTGGTTCCTGGGGAATACTTAGGCGCCTTTTTACTTAAGTTCGGAGAAATAACGGCTATTACGGTCGACAAGTTCAACGGAACATGGTCTTTTGACGTGTGGCTTAACGAGTCGGCTTTTAAAAAAGTTCCGTACTACATCGAAGCAAATGGAGAAAAATTACCTGTGGTGGTGGCTGGAAGACGTCCAGCTTGTTGGATTTGCAATGAGGTTGGGCATTTAACTTTCACTTGCCCAACAAGGATCAAACCGGCCCAGCCTAACCCCAAGAACAGAGTGCTAGAACACTTGACACCTAAAGTTGCAGCGGAGAAGAAGACTCCCTCCTCAAAGCCAACAACTGAAACTGTAACCCCGGAGGAATTCGAGGACTTATGCAACACCGAAAATGAATCGCCCAAAAAAAAAGTCGTTTGGAATATCGTGACTGGCAAAAAATCGCCGAAGTCATATGCTCAAGTAATGACCGAAGAGGAACAACTAGAAATAGAAACCAGCAACGATCCTGGTGGTGAAAAATACAAAGAAATACTAAATTTGAAAAAGTCTCTCGACGAGGAGCGCAAAACTGAGGAAAAAAAAGAAAAAAAAAACGAGGAAAAAAAAAAGGTTGCCGATACTACTATTAATGCGGAAAAAAAAACTCCACCAGCCAAAGAACGTCGCTCTCCATCCAAAGGTGCACCCCCACCATTAAAGTCATCCCCACCAGTAAGGGAATCTAATCTGACCCCCTTATCAAAAGATAAGCCCGTTACCCCTAATCCATCTCCTTTCTGTTCCCCGTGCAACACCCCTAAAAGTACACCGCCCCCCTCTCCAATGAAGACCGATATGCCGCCTCCTGCCTCACCCACCGCCCCCTCCACATCCCAGAAACGCCATCGAAGTCCCTCGCTAGAGGCCCGGAAAAAGAAGACCCCTTTCTACACAGGCAAAGATGTCTGTAAAGTTACTCCCGAAACTGAAAATCTTATGATAAACCATCATAAGAAGAACTACCGAAACCTAGCTGCACTGAAGGTAGTCAACAAAAAAGACATCACCAACCCGGAAAATTTCTTGGATGCAAAAAGACTTTTATCCGTGGTTAGATCAAGAGACAAAGCTAAAGGGGTTTGGAACATGATGGAGGAAGCGAATAACGTCTTTAATATATCGCCTCCTCTCGCTTTCTTTAACGATGAAGAAGTAGTATTACTGCAAAAATCTTGTGTTGGGAGGGTCCCTATACGTATCCATCCTACACTATACAGGGCATTAAAACTAACTTTCCCCTTAGACATTGGCGGTGTGGCCCCGGACGGTCTCGTCTCAAATGAATTGGGACAAGGTTCTCTGGGTTCATCTGTCGGTGTCTTAAATGCATCAATGTTCGTTTCGGGTTCCCAACTCTAAGAGCACTAGAATGGCACTCAGATTAGCAAGCCTAAATGGCCGAGGGTTGAGGGACACCGCTCGTAAACTTCGAGTAGTACGTGACCTTCAGCGACTCGGCGTGGATGTATGTTGTTTGCAGGAGACCCACTTTATTCCCAGTGATTATCAGGGTGCGCTGACTAGAGACTTTCAGCTCTATTCAGCGTACTTTGATACTCACTCAAGAGGGGTTTCCTGGCTAGTTAAGCGCACACTGAATGCGACGTGTGACCCAATCTATGCAGATCCTGAGGGAAGGCTGTGCGTTCTTGATGTTACCGTAAAGGATGTGGCTTTTCGGCTTATTGGGGTTTATGCGCCCAACGCCAGTTCTGAGCGGGTTCCTTTTTTTCGGCGGATCGAGCCCTTTATGGATACGTCGCGTCGGATAATTCTAGCGGGAGACTGGAACGCGGTCTTGGATCCCGATTTAGATCGCTTGGGAAAACGTAGGGGAACTAACAGCAACGGGGATGTTAAGGCATTTCGGGACTTTATCGATAAGTTCGATCTTGTCGATAAATTCCGAAATGAGAAACCCCGTGAAGTAGTATGGACTTGGACTGCTAGTCGCGGCTCCGATTTAGGGCAACTTTCGAGTTACCTTGATCGGTTCTTAATTAGGAGAGTCGATTTAGGGCTTTTAGATTGTCCAAGTTTTCATAATATAGTTTACTCGGATCATAGGCTTGTCCGGGTGCGGGTAAACTTAGATAGTCCTAAGCCTAGATTGGCTGGTTACTGGAAGTTCAACACATCGTTGTTCGATTTGAAGGACTTCCGGGAACAGCTTTTACTAACATTACAGAGGGAATTGACGGGTGCTATCATTGGGAATAAGTGGTGGGGCCACCTTAAGAACGTTATTAGGTCCTTCGTTGCCGATTATAGTCGTCGACTCAACCTTAGATCTAGGGCAACGAAAGTGGCACTAGAAACTAGTTTAAGTCGGGCGGCGGAGGCGGGGGATAGCGTTACCTTTACTGTAGCTAAAACGGAACTGAACTCCTTGGATAACAAGGCAGATCAGGGATTGATAGTTAGGTCTAGGTTAAAAAGAGTGCCGCACGAGGCGACAAACATGGCCGCGTCACTGCGTGCGGAGGAACGTCGACGGTCTACTGATCGACACATCGCCAGTGTCACATTATCGGATGGGCGTCTCGTGACTACAAACGACGGGATTTTGGAGGGTTTTCGCTCTTATTTTCAGGATCTTTTTACCAAGGAGCCCGGTCTGACAATGGCTCAGTTCGACGCCTATTTAGCTGACTTTTCTCGTCTCGAGGCGACCGAAGCAGCTAGGTGCGAAGGGTGTATAAATGAGGATGAAGTCCTGGAGGCCCTAAGGCAGGTTGGCCTTGATAAGTCTCCGGGTATCGATGGTCTGCCTTACGAACTGTATTTGAGGTTGTCGCCCATTTTTGTCCCCCTGCTGGCTGTGTTGTTTAACTCCTGGTTTAGGAACGGGTCTATCCCCCAGTACTTTACCAGGGGTATCATCAAATTGCTCCGCAAGGACAAGAGTGGTGGGGATGGTATAGGTAATTTCCGGCCCTTAACAATGTTAAATACAGAGTTAAAGATTTTGGCCAAGATCTTGGCTAATCGTCTGCAGGTTGTCTTGTTTCGTCTAATAAGTCCCGAACAGACTTGTTCTGTTAAGGGCCGGACTATTCAAGATAATTTGCACATGATACGCTTGATCATAGAGAAAGTCGACACTGAGGCCGCGCTGATCAATTTAGATCAGTCCAAAGCATTCGATAGGGTCGATCATCGTTACCTGGAGGCTGTCTTGTCTTCGGCTGGATTTGGTCCCCATTTCCGCTCCTGGATTCGCCTCTTTTATGCAAACCCCGGTGCGTTGGTTGAAGTGAATGGAATAAGGTCAAAGCCTTTCGATTTGTCCAGATCTATTCGTCAGGGATGTCCGCTTTCACCGATGCTTTATGTGCTTGCGTTGGAGCCTTTCCTTCGCAGGCTTAGGGTGAATCCGGTCCTTCGTGGGATTACTTTGTCTGGTGCTTGCCCCATGATTAAGTACTCCGCCTATGCCGACGACGTCACTGTGCTTGTAACGAGCAGTGCTGAGATTAGGGTCGTCGACATGGAAATAAGACGGTATGAACAAGTGACAGGGGCCAAAATCAACTGCGATAAGTCTGTTGGCTTACGCATTGGTGCCTGGAGGGGTGTTCCTCTTCAGGGGCCCTTTGGCTGGACGGATGGGCCTTGCAAGATACTCGGCGTCTGGTTTGGTCCTGATCTCCAGTTGGAGAAAAATTGGTCGGAAGTGTTGAAAGCGGTTAAGGCTGCAGCCCGTCTGTGGTCTTTGAGAAATCTTACTTTAAAAGGAAGAGCGGAGGTGTGTAATTCTCACATTTATCCTCTCATCCTCTACCGTCTTTCTGTGCTCCCTCTGCCGGCGATCACACTAGTTGAACTAGTGAAGGCTCTTTTCGCGTTTTTGTGGCGCGGAAAGCAGCCCATGGTTCGCCGGGAGATCTGCTACTTGCATCCGTCTGAAGGCGGTCTAGGTATGCCAAGCGTTGAGATTCGTCAATATACGCTTCGCTTACACTACCTAGACCGAATGTGTACACCTTGTGAGGGAAACGGTGAATTCTGGAAGGAAGACACCAAGAAAGCCTTTCCGGCTTTGAAAAGTGTGCACTTGCATGGGGGTGAGGCTTTTCGTTTACCTCGACGCGAGTGCTCCTTTTATCGCGAGTGTCGACAGTCCTTGAAGTACCTTCTAAGGGTGTCAGAAAGCCTCTCTGACACCCGAGTGTTGTCTCGTAAAGCACTATATCGGGTTATGGTGAGGGGATCTGTTCGTGACGATATTACTGAGGAGCTCGGTCTTACGAAGGGAGAACTTCGCTTGATCTGGCCTTGGGCGCCTGGGTTGAAATGCTTCGATAATTACGAGGCATCACTCACCTGGCTGATAATACGAAATGCACTCTGGGTCGGCAAAAAGCTTTACGCAGCGGGATTAGTAGAGACACCAAGTTGTGTTCGATGCGGCGACTGGGAGGAAACGACCAGTCATGTTTTCTTTCATTGCCCCATCGTTCGCCCGCTGTGTGAGTTAGTTGAAGGCTACACGGTTCGCATGTTGAACGGACAGTTCTTCGTTTTGGAGTCTTTTTCGACATGCTGCAATTGGGCACCAATCATGAAGTGGGAGGAGCATTATGTGTTTCTTTGCTTACTAGCAGTCATGAGAGGAGTGATTTGGTCGACACGACAGAAGGAAGTCTACGGGGAAGAGACCTTCACTGCTCCCCAGCTTGTCCTTATTTTCCAGTCTCGCTTGAAAATGCGTGTCAGGCTGGAGAAGGTGAAACTCCCTTCGGCAGATTTCAACAAAAGGTGGGTGAAAGTTGCGCGTTTGTGTCGTTTGAATGGAGCTAATTTTGAGTGGTACTTGGACGTGCCTTAGGCAGAATATTGGGTGGCCGAACCGAACACTGACCCTTTTATTTGACCCGGTTAGGCAAGATTAGGTTATGTTTTGTTTTTCTTCCCCTTTTTTAGCTTAGCTAGCGGTATGTAAGTTGTCATAGGCCCCCCTTTTTTTTTTCGTCCTCTCCCCCCCCCCCCTTTTTTTTTTTAATTTTTTTTTTTACCCCGACTTTTATTTTCTAATTCCCATTCCCGACCCCTATTAGGTGACTGATCTGTTGTTTTGTCAGAGATGCAGGTCTCCTTTCGTAATTTTCGAAGGAGGTGTGAGAATAAAACTTTCGTGACCTGCATCGCCTTTTTTCGACTGGCAAAACTACTTATCGGCCACATTTCTTTAGTGGGAGGTTCTTATACTAACACTTAATTTTATTTATTTTTTCATTGTATATATATATATCATTCTTGTTCCCCCACTCCCAATTCCATGTATATATTGTCATTTTTGGGTTTTAAGTAGGTATATCATGGAGTAAATTTGTTTTGGTGATTGTGACTAGTTAAGTTAAGAATGTCAGTTAGGTCAACATTTTCCCCACCCCCTTGTAGGCCTTGTGCCAAATTTTGTATTCTTTACAAATAAATATAGTCTAGCGAAGCAACAAAGCTCTCTGTGATTTTTTCTCTGCCAGTAAGTCCGTGATTATTGTTATTATTGTTATTTATTGTTACTACCGTTAATTGTTAAATTTGTTGCTTGCTTTTTTTTACTCCTTATATTTTTATTTATTTGGAGTTTGTTAATTTTTTTCTACCGTTCTCCGGCCATGGCTACTGCCAGCTGTGCGCCTTCGGAGACCTCTGAAGTGGTTGAGAAGCCATCTCAGCCTACGGATAAAACGGATTGGATTAAGGCACCCGCCCTTAAAATTGACGTTGACGATTTTATCGCCAAAGCAAAAGACTGCACGGATTTCGTGACTGAAACTGGAGTAATCATACAGTTACCAAGGTTGGAGGAATTCCAGAAAAAAACGATATTAATGTTCGTAGTGGACAGAAAGTCCAAAAAACTGATTAGGTCCTCGAAAGAAACTGTCGCAAAATTAATTGCAACGACCGGAGTACGTGCTGAACGTATCGTGAAATGTAAAGGCTATAACACCTGGAATAGTCTCTTTAAGACAGAGGAAGTCTGCATCGAACTCTCGAAGAAAGAAATAATAACGAAAGACTACATTCTGCGAATGGAATACATGGGTCGAAGGAGAACGACCATCTCAGTTTTTGAAGTTCCGGCTGTGGTTCCTGGGGAATACTTAGGCGCCTTTTTACTTAAGTTCGGAGAAATAACGGCTATTACTGTCGACAAGTTCAACGGAACATGGTCTTTTGACGTGTGGCTTAACGAGTCGGCTTTTAAAAAAGTTCCGTACTACATAGAAGCAAATGGAGAAAAATTACCTGTGGTGGTGGCTGGAAGACGTCCAGCTTGTTGGATATGCAATGAGGTTGGGCATTTAACTTTCACTTGCCCAACAAGGATCAAACCGGCCCAGCCTAACCCCAAGAATAGAGTGCTAGAACACTTGACCCCGAAAGTTGCAGCAGATAAAAAGACTCCCTCCTCAAAACCAACAGCTGAAACTGTAACCCCGGAGGAATTCGAGGACTTATGCAACACAGAAAATGAATCTCCCCAAAAAAAAAGTCGTATGGAACATTGTGACTGGAAAGAAATCACCGAAGTCATACGCTCAAGTGATGACCGAAGAGGAACAACTAGAGATAGAAACCAGTAACGATCCAGGTGGAGAAAAGTACAAAGAATTATTAAATCTTAAAAAGTCTCTCGACGAGGAGCGCAAATCTGAAGAAAAAAAGGAAAAAAAAAACGAAGGAAAAAAAATGGTTTCCGAAACCACAAGTAATGCGGAAAAAAAAACTCCCCCGGCCAAAGAACGTCGCTCTCCAGCCAAAGGTGCACCCCCACCATTAAAGTCATCCCCACCAGTAAGGGAATCTAATTTGACCCCCTTATCAAAAGATAAGACCGTTACCCCAATTCCATCTCCTTTCTGTTCCCCGTGCAACACTCCTAAAAGTACACCGCCCCCCTCTCCAATGAAGACCGATATGCCGCCTCCTGCCTCACCCACCGCCCCCTCCACATCCCAGAAACGCCATCGAAGTCCCTCGCTAGAGGCTCGGAAAAAGAAGACCCCTTTCTACACAGGCAAGGATGTCTGTAAAATTACTCCCGAAACTGAAAATCTTATGATAAACCATCATAAGAAGAACTACCGAAACCTAGCTACACTAAAGATGGTACACAAAAAAGACATTACCAACCCGGAAAATTTCTTGGATGCACAAAGACTTTTATCTGTGGTTAGATCAAGAGACAAAGCTAAAGGGGTTTGGAATATGATGGAGGAAGCGAATAACGCCTTTAATATATCGCCTCCTCTCGCTTTCTTTAACGATGAAGAAGTAGTATTACTGCAAAAATCTTGTGTTGGGAGGGTCCCTATTCGTATCCATCCTACACTCTACAGGGCATTAAAACTAACTTTCCCCTTAGACATTGGCGGTGTGGCCCCGGACGGTCTCGTCTCAAATGAATTGGGACAAGGTTCTCTGGGTTCATCTGTCGGTGTCTTAAATGCATCAATGTTCGTTTCGGGTTCCCAACTCTAAGAGCACTAGAATGGCACTCAGATTAGCAAGCCTAAATGGCCGAGGGTTGAGGGACACCGCTCGTAAACTTCGAGTAGTACGTGACCTTCAGCGACTCGGCGTGGATGTATGTTGTTTGCAGGAGACCCACTTTATTCCCAGTGATTATCAGGGTGCGCTGACTAGAGACTTTCGGCTCTATTCAGCGTACTTTGATACTCACTCAAGAGGGGTTTCCTGGCTAGTTAAGCGCACACTGAATGCGACGTGTGACCCAATCTATGCAGATCCTGAGGGAAGGCTGTGCGTTCTTGATGTTACCGTAAAGGATGTGGCTTTTCGGCTTATTGGGGTTTATGCGCCCAACGCCAGTTCTGAGCGGGTTCCTTTTTTTCGGCGGATCGAGCCCTTTATGGATACGTCGCGTCGGATAATTCTAGCGGGAGACTGGAACGCGGTCTTGGATCCCGATTTAGATCGCTTGGGAAAACGTAGGGGAACTAACAGCAACGGGGATGCTAAGGCATTTCGGGACTTTATCGATAAGTTCGATCTTGTCGATAAATTCCGAAATGAGAAACCCCGTGAAGTAGTATGGACTTGGACTGCTAGTCGCGGCTCCGATTTAGGGCAACTTTCGAGTTACCTTGATCGGTTCTTAATTAGGAGAGTCGATTTAGGGCTTTTAGATTGTCCAAGTTTTCATAATATAGTTTACTCGGATCATAGGCTTGTCCGGGTGCGGGTAAACTTAGATAGTCCTAAGCCTAGATTGGCTGGTTACTGGAAGTTCAACACATCGTTGTTCGATTTGAAGGACTTCCGGGAACAGCTTTTACTAACATTACAGAGGGAATTGACGGGTGCTATCATTGGGAATAAGTGGTGGGGCCACCTTAAGAACGTTATTAGGTCCTTCGTTGCCGATTATAGTCGTCGACTCAACCTTAGATCTAGGGCAACGAAAGTGGCACTAGAAACTAGTTTAAGTCGGGCGGCGGAGGCGGGGGATAGCGTTACCTTTACTGTAGCTAAAACGGAACTGAACTCCTTGGATAACAAGGCAGATCAGGGATTGATAGTTAGGTCTAGGTTAAAAAGAGTGCCGCACGAGGCGACAAACATGGCCGCGTCACTGCGTGCGGAGGAACGTCGACGGTCTACTGATCGACACATCGCCAGTGTCACATTATCGGATGGGCGTCTCGTGACTACAAACGACGGGATTTTGGAGGGTTTTCGCTCTTATTTTCAGGATCTTTTTACCAAGGAGCCCGGTCTGACAATGGCTCAGTTCGACGCCTATTTAGCTGACTTTTCTCGTCTCGAGGCGACCGAAGCAGCTAGGTGCGAAGGGTGTATAAATGAGGATGAAGTCCTGGAGGCCCTAAGGCAGGTTGGCCTTGATAAGTCTCCGGGTATCGATGGACTGCCTTACGAACTGTATTTGAGGTTGTCGCCCATTTTTGTCCCCCTGCTGGCTGTGTTGTTTAACTCCTGGTTTAGGAACGGGTCTATCCCCCAGTACTTTACCAGGGGTATCATCAAATTGCTCCGCAAGGACAAGAGTGGTGGGGATGGTATAGGTAATTTCCGGCCCTTAACAATGTTAGATACAGAGTTAAAGATTTTGGCCAAGATCTTGGCTAATCGTCTGCAGGTTGTCTTGTTTCGTCTAATAAGTCCCGAACAGACTTGTTCTGTTAAGGGCCGGACTATTCAAGATAATTTGCACATGATACGCTTGATCATAGAGAAAGTCGACACTGAGGCCGCGCTGATCAATTTAGATCAGTCCAAAGCATTCGATAGGGTCGATCATCGTTACTTGGAGGCTGTCTTGTCTTCGGCTGGATTTGGTCCCCATTTCCGCTCCTGGATTCGCCTCTTTTATGCTAACCCCGGTGCGTTGGTTGAAGTGAATGGAATAAGGTCAAAGCCTTTCGATTTGTCCAGATCTATTCGTCAGGGATGTCCGCTTTCACCGATGCTTTATGTGCTTGCGTTGGAGCCTTTCCTTCGCAGGCTTAGGGTGAATCCGGTCCTTCGTGGGATTACTTTGTCTGGTGCTTGCCCCATGATTAAGTACTCCGCCTATGCCGACGACGTCACTGTGCTTGTAACGAGCAGTGCTGAGATTAGGGTCGTCGACATGGAAATAAGACGGTATGAACAAGTGACAGGGGCCAAAATCAACTGCGATAAGTCTGTTGGCTTACGCATTGGTGCCTGGAGGGGTGTTCCCCTTCAGGGGCCCTTTGGCTGGACGGATGGGCCTTGCAAGATACTCGGCGTCTGGTTTGGTCCTGATCTCCAGTTGGAGAAAAATTGGTCGGAAGTGTTGAAAGCGGTTAAGGCTGCAGCCCGTCTGTGGTCTTTGAGAAATCTTACTTTAAAAGGAAGAGCGGAGGTGTGTAATTCTCACATTTATCCTCTCATCCTCTACCGTCTTTCTGTGCTCCCTCTGCCGGCGATCACACTAGTTGAACTAGTGAAGGCTCTTTTCGCGTTTTTGTGGCGCGGAAAGCAGCCCATGGTTCGCCGGGAGATCTGCTACTTGCATCCGTCTGAAGGCGGTCTAGGTATGCCAAGCGTTGAGATTCGTCAATATACGCTTCGCTTACACTACCTAGACCGAATGTGTACACCTTGTGAGGGAAACGGTGAATTCTGGAAGGAAGACACCAAGAAAGCCTTTCCGGCTTTGAAAAGTGTGCACTTGCATGGGGGTGAGGCTTTTCGTTTACCTCGACGCGAGTGCTCCTTTTATCGCGAGTGTCGACAGTCCTTGAAGTACCTTCTAAGGGTGTCAGAAAGCCTCTCTGACACCCGAGTGTTGTCTCGTAAAGCACTATATCGGGTTATGGTGAGGGGATCTGTTCGTGACGATATTACTGAGGAGCTCGGTCTTACGAAGGGAGAACTTCGCTTGATCTGGCCTTGGGCGCCTGGGTTGAAATGCTTCGATAATTACGAGGCATCACTCACCTGGCTGATAATACGAAATGCACTCTGGGTCGGCAAAAAGCTTTACGCAGCGGGATTAGTAGAGACACCAAGTTGTGTTCGATGCGGCGACTGGGAGGAAACGACCAGTCATGTTTTCTTTCATTGCCCCATCGTTCGCCCGCTGTGTGAGTTAGTTGAAGGCTACACGGTTCGCATGTTGAACGGACAGTTCTTCGTTTTGGAGTCTTTTTCGACATGCTGCAATTGGGCACCAATCATGAAGTGGGAGGTGCATTATGTGTTTCTTTGCTTACTAGCAGTCATGAGAGGAGTGATTTGGTCGACACGACAGAAGGAAGTCTACGGGGAAGAGACCTTCACTGCTCCCCAGCTTGTCCTCATTTTCCAGTCTCGCTTGAAAATGCGTGTCAGGCTGGAGAAGGTGAAACTCCCTTCGGCAGATTTCAACAAAAGGTGGGTGAAAGTTGCGCGTTTGTGTCGTTTGAATGGAGCTAATTTTGAGTGGTACTTGGACGTGCCTTAGGCAGAATATTGGGTGGCCGAACCGAACACTGACCCTTTTATTTGACCCGGTTAGGCAAGATTAGGTTATGTTTTGTTTTTCTTCCCCTTTTTTAGCTTAGCTAGCGGTATGTAAGTTGTCATAGGCCCCCCTTTTATTTTCGTCCTCTCCCCCCCCCTTTTTTTTATTTTTATTTTTTATTTTTTTTTTTTTACCCCGACTTTTATTTTCTAATTCCCATTCCCGACCCCTATTAGGTGACTGATCTGTTGTTTTGTCAGAGATGCAGGTCTCCTTTCGTAATTTTCGAAGGAGGTGTGAGAATAAAACTTTCGTGACCTGCATCGCCTTTTTTCGACTGGCAAAACTACTTATCGGCCACATTTCTTTAGTGGGAGGTTCTTATACTAACACTTAATTTTATTTATTTTTTCATTGTATATATATATATCATTCTTGTTCCCCCACTCCCAATTCCATGTATATATTGTCATTTTTGGGTTTTAAGTAGGTATATCATGGAGTAAATTTGTTTTGGTGATTGTGACTAGTTAAGTTAAAAATGTTAGTTAGGTCAACATTTTCCCCACCCCCTTGTAGGCCTTGTGCCAAATTTTGTATTTTTCACAAATAAATATAGTCTAGCTAAGCAACAAAGCTCTCTGTGATTTTTTCTCTGCCAGTAAGTCCGTGATTATTGTTATTTATTGTTACTACCGTTAATTGTTAAATTTGTTGCTTGCTTTTTTTTACTCCTTATATTTTTATTTATTTGGAGTTTGTTAATTTTTTTCTACCGTTCTCCGGCCATGGCTACTGCCAGCTGTGCGCCTTCGGAGACCTCTGAAGTGGTTGAGAAGCCATCTCAGCCTACGGATAAAACGGATTGGATTAAGGCACCCGCCCTTAAAATTGACGTTGACGATTTTATCGCCAAAGCAAAAGACTGCACGGATTTCGTGACTGAAACTGGAGTAATCATACAGTTACCAAGGTTGGAGGAATTCCAGAAAAAAACGATATTAATGTTCGTAGTGGACAGAAAGTCCAAAAAACTGATTAGGTCCTCGAAAGAAACTGTCGCAAAATTAATTGCAACGACCGGAGTACGTGCTGAACGTATCGTGAAATGTAAAGGCTATAACACCTGGAATAGTCTCTTTAAGACAGAGGAAGTCTGCATCGAACTCTCGAAGAAAGAAATAATAACGAAAGACTACATTCTGCGAATGGAATACATGGGTCGAAGGAGAACGACCATCTCAGTTTTTGAAGTTCCGGCTGTGGTTCCTGGGGAATACTTAGGCGCCTTTTTACTTAAGTTCGGAGAAATAACGGCTATTACGGTCGACAAGTTCAACGGAACATGGTCTTTTGACGTGTGGCTTAACGAGTCGGCTTTTAAAAAAGTTCCGTACTACATAGAAGCAAATGGAGAAAAATTACCTGTGGTGGTGGCTGGAAGACGTCCAGCTTGTTGGATATGCAATGAGGTTGGGCATTTAACTTTCACTTGCCCAACAAGGATCAAACCGGCCCAGCCTAACCCCAAGAATAGAGTGCTAGAACACTTGACCCCGAAAGTTGCAGCAGATAAAAAGACTCCCTCCTCAAAACCAACAGCTGAAACTGTAACCCCGGAGGAATTCGAGGACTTATGCAACACAGAAAATGAATCTCCCCCCAAAAAAGTCGTATGGAACATTGTGACTGGAAAGAAATCACCGAAGTCATACGCTCAAGTGATGACCGAAGAGGAACAACTAGAGATAGAAACCAGTAACGATCCAGGTGGAGAAAAGTACAAAGAATTATTAAATCTTAAAAAGTCTCTCGACGAGGAGCGCAAATCTGAAGAAAAAAAGGAAAAAAAAAACGAAGGAAAAAAAATGGTTTCCGAAACCACAAGTAATGCGGAAAAAAAAACTCCCCCGGCCAAAGAACGTCGCTCTCCAGCCAAAGGTGCACCCCCACCATTAAAGTCATCCCCACCAGTAAGGGAATCTAATTTGACCCCCTTATCAAAAGATAAGACCGTTACCCCAATTCCATCTCCTTTCTGTTCCCCGTGCAACACTCCTAAAAGTACACCGCCCCCCTCTCCAATGAAGACCGATATGCCGCCTCCTGCCTCACCCACCGCCCCCTCCACATCCCAGAAACGCCATCGAAGTCCCTCGCTAGAGGCTCGGAAAAAGAAGACCCCTTTCTACACAGGCAAGGATGTCTGTAAAATTACTCCCGAAACTGAAAATCTTATGATAAACCATCATAAGAAGAACTACCGAAACCTAGCTACACTAAAGATGGTACACAAAAAAGACATTACCAACCCGGAAAATTTCTTGGATGCACAAAGACTTTTATCTGTGGTTAGATCAAGAGACAAAGCTAAAGGGGTTTGGAATATGATGGAGGAAGCGAATAACGCCTTTAATATATCGCCTCCTCTCGCTTTCTTTAACGATGAAGAAGTAGTATTACTGCAAAAATCTTGTGTTGGGAGGGTCCCTATTCGTATCCATCCTACACTCTACAGGGCATTAAAACTAACTTTCCCCTTAGACATTGGCGGTGTGGCCCCGGACGGTCTCGTCTCAAATGAATTGGGACAAGGTTCTCTGGGTTCATCTGTCGGTGTCTTAAATGCATCAATGTTCGTTTCGGGTTCCCAACTCTAAGAGCACTAGAATGGCACTCAGATTAGCAAGCCTAAATGGCCGAGGGTTGAGGGACACCGCTCGTAAACTTCGAGTAGTACGTGACCTTCAGCGACTCGGCGTGGATGTATGTTGTTTGCAGGAGACCCACTTTATTCCCAGTGATTATCAGGGTGCGCTGACTAGAGACTTTCAGCTCTATTCAGCGTACTTTGATACTCACTCAAGAGGGGTTTCCTGGCTAGTTAAGCGCACACTGAATGCGACGTGTGACCCAATCTATGCAGATCCTGAGGGAAGGCTGTGCGTTCTTGATGTTACCGTAAAGGATGTGGCTTTTCGGCTTATTGGGGTTTATGCGCCCAACGCCAGTTCTGAGCGGGTTCCTTTTTTTCGGCGGATCGAGCCCTTTATGGATACGTCGCGTCGGATAATTCTAGCGGGAGACTGGAACGCGGTCTTGGATCCCGATTTAGATCGCTTGGGAAAACGTAGGGGAACTAACAGCAACGGGGATGCTAAGGCATTTCGGGACTTTATCGATAAGTTCGATCTTGTCGATAAATTCCGAAATGAGAAACCCCGTGAAGTAGTATGGACTTGGACTGCTAGTCGCGGCTCCGATTTAGGGCAACTTTCGAGTTACCTTGATCGGTTCTTAATTAGGAGAGTCGATTTAGGGCTTTTAGATTGTCCAAGTTTTCATAATATAGTTTACTCGGATCATAGGCTTGTCCGGGTGCGGGTAAACTTAGATAGTCCTAAGCCTAGATTGGCTGGTTACTGGAAGTTCAACACATCGTTGTTCGATTTGAAGGACTTCCGGGAACAGCTTTTACTAACATTACAGAGGGAATTGACGGGTGCTATCATTGGGAATAAGTGGTGGGGCCACCTTAAGAACGTTATTAGGTCCTTCGTTGCCGATTATAGTCGTCGACTCAACCTTAGATCTAGGGCAACGAAAGTGGCACTAGAAACTAGTTTAAGTCGGGCGGCGGAGGCGGGGGATAGCGTTACCTTTACTGTAGCTAAAACGGAACTGAACTCCTTGGATAACAAGGCAGATCAGGGATTGATAGTTAGGTCTAGGTTAAAAAGAGTGCCGCACGAGGCAACAAACATGGCCGCGTCACTGCGTGCGGAGGAACGTCGACGGTCTACTGATCGACACATCGCCAGTGTCACATTATCGGATGGGCGTCTCGTGACTACAAACGACGGGATTTTGGAGGGTTTTCGCTCTTATTTTCAGGATCTTTTTACCAAGGAGCCCGGTCTGACAATGGCTCAGTTCGACGCCTATTTAGCTGACTTTTCTCGTCTCGAGGCGACCGAAGCAGCTAGGTGCGAAGGGTGTATAAATGAGGATGAAGTCCTGGAGGCCCTAAGGCAGGTTGGCCTTGATAAGTCTCCGGGTATCGATGGACTGCCTTACGAACTGTATTTGAGGTTGTCGCCCATTTTTGTCCCCCTGCTGGCTGTGTTGTTTAACTCCTGGTTTAGGAACGGGTATATCCCCCAGTACTTTACCAGGGGTATCATCAAATTGCTCCGCAAGGACAAGAGTGGTGGGGATGGTATAGGTAATTTCCGGCCCTTAACAATGTTAAATACAGAGTTAAAGATTTTGGCCAAGATCTTGGCTAATCGTCTGCAGGTTGTCTTGTTTCGTCTAATAAGTCCCGAACAGACTTGTTCTGTTAAGGGCCGGACTATTCAAGATAATTTGCACATGATACGCTTGATCATAGAGAAAGTCGACACTGAGGCCGCGCTGATCAATTTAGATCAGTCCAAAGCATTCGATAGGGTCGATCATCGTTACTTGGAGGCTGTCTTGTCTTCGGCTGGATTTGGTCCCCATTTCCGCTCCTGGATTCGCCTCTTTTATGCTAACCCCGGTGCGTTGGTTGAAGTGAATGGAATAAGGTCAAAGCCTTTCGATTTGTCCAGATCTATTCGTCAGGGATGTCCGCTTTCACCGATGCTTTATGTGCTTGCGTTGGAGCCTTTCCTTCGCAGGCTTAGGGTGAATCCGGTCCTTCGTGGGATTACTTTGTCTGGTGCTTGCCCCATGATTAAGTACTCCGCCTATGCCGACGACGTCACTGTGCTTGTAACGAGCAGTGCTGAGATTAGGGTCGTCGACATGGAAATAAGACGGTATGAACAAGTGACAGGGGCCAAAATCAACTGCGATAAGTCTGTTGGCTTACGCATTGGTGCCTGGAGGGGTGTTCCCCTTCAGGGGCCCTTTGGCTGGACGGATGGGCCTTGCAAGATACTCGGCGTCTGGTTTGGTCCTGATCTCCAGTTGGAGAAAAATTGGTCGGAAGTGTTGAAAGCGGTTAAGGCTGCAGCCCGCCTGTGGTCTTTGAGAAATCTTACTTTAAAAGGAAGAGCGGAGGTGTGTAATTCTCACATTTATCCTCTCATCCTCTACCGTCTTTCTGTGCTCCCTCTGCCGGCGATCACACTAGTTGAACTAGTGAAGGCTCTTTTCGCGTTTTTGTGGCGCGGAAAGCAGCCCATGGTTCGCCGGGAGATCTACTACTTGCATCCGTCTGAAGGCGGTCTAGGTATGCCAAGCGTTGAGATTCGTCAATATACGCTTCGCTTACACTACCTAGACCGAATGTGTACACCTTGTGAGGGAAACGGTGAATTCTGGAAGGAAGACACCAAGAAAGCCTTTCCGGCTTTGAAAAGTGTGCACTTGCATGGGGGTGAGGCTTTTCGTTTACCTCGACGCGAGTGCTCCTTTTATCGCGAGTGTCGACAGTCCTTGAAGTACCTTCTAAGGGTGTCAGAAAGCCTCTCTGACACCCGAGTGTTGTCTCGTAAAGCACTATATCGGGTTATGGTGAGGGGATCTGTTCGTGACGATATTACTGAGGAGCTCGGTCTTACGAAGGGAGAACTTCGCTTGATCTGGCCTTGGGCGCCTGGGTTGAAATGCTTCGATAATTACGAGGCATCACTCACCTGGCTGATAATACGAAATGCACTCTGGGTCGGCAAAAAGCTTTACGCAGCGGGATTAGTAGAGACACCAAGTTGTGTTCGATGCGGCGACTGGGAGGAAACGACCAGTCATGTTTTCTTTCATTGCCCCATCGTTCGCCCGCTGTGTGAGTTAGTTGAAGGCTACACGGTTCGCATGTTGAACGGACAGTTCTTCGTTTTGGAGTCTTTTTCGACATGCTGCAATTGGGCACCAATCATGAAGTGGGAGGAGCATTATGTGTTTCTTTGCTTACTAGCAGTCATGAGAGGAGTGATTTGGTCGACACGACAGAAGGAAGTCTACGGGGAAGAGACCTTCACTGCTCCCCAGCTTGTCCTCATTTTCCAGTCTCGCTTGAAAATGCGTGTCAGGCTGGAGAAGGTGAAACTCCCTTCGGCAGATTTCAACAAAAGGTGGGTGAAAGTTGCGCGTTTGTGTCGTTTGAATGGAGCTAATTTTGAGTGGTACTTGGACGTGCCTTAGGCAGAATATTGGGTGGCCGAACCGAACACTGACCCTTTTATTTGACCCGGTTAGGCAAGATTAGGTTATGTTTTGTTTTTCTTCCCCTTTTTTAGCTTAGCTAGCGGTATGTAAGTTGTCATAGGCCCCCCTTTTTTTTCGTCCTCTCCCCCCCCCCTTTTTTTTTTTTTTTTTTTTTTTTACCCCGACTTTTATTTTCTAATTCCCATTCCCGACCCCTATTAGGTGACTGATCTGTTGTTTTGTCAGAGATGCAGGTCTCCTTTCGTAATTTTCGAAGGAGGTGTGAGAATAAAACTTTCGTGACCTGCATCGCCTTTTTTCGACTGGCAAAACTACTTATCGGCCACATTTCTTTAGTGGGAGGTTCT
Organism: Sepiola atlantica; assembly: GCA_963556195.1. Lineage (NCBI taxonomy): Eukaryota > Metazoa > Mollusca > Cephalopoda > Sepiida > Sepiolidae > Sepiola > Sepiola atlantica. The sequence goes on from OY744544.1 coordinate 27,596,809, forward strand.
TATACTAACACTTAATTTTATTTATTTTTTTATTGTATATATATATATCATTCTTGTTCCCCCACTCCCAATTCCATGTATATATTGTCATTTTTGGGTTTTAAGTAGGTATATCATGGAGTAAATTTGTTTTGGTGATTGTGACTAGTTAAGTTAAAAATGTTAGTTAGGTCAACATTTTCCCCACCCCCTTGTAGGCCTTGTGCCAAATTTTGTATTTTTTTACAAATAAATATAGTCTAGCTAAGCAACAAAGCTCTGTGTGATTTTTTCTCTGCCAGTAAGTCCGTGATTATTGTTATTATTGTTATTTATTGTTACTACCGTTATTTGTTAAATTTGTTGCTTGCTTTTTGTTACTCCTTATATTTTTATTTATTTGGAGTTTGTTAATTTTTTTCTACCGTTCTCCGGCCATGGCTACTGCCAGCTGTGCGCCTTCGGAGACCTCTGAAGTGGTTGAGAAGCCATCTCAGCCTACGGATAAAACGGATTGGATTAAGGCACCCGCCCTTAAAATTGACGTTGACGATTTTATCGCCAAAGCAAAAGACTGCACGGATTTCGTGACTGAAACTGGAGTAATCATACAGTTACCAAGGTTGGAGGAATTCCAGAAAAAAACGATATTAATGTTCGTAGTGGACAGAAAGTCCAAAAAACTGATTAGGTCCTCGAAAGAAACTGTCGCAAAATTAATTGCAACGACCGGAGTACGTGCTGAACGTATCGTGAAATGTAAAGGCTATAACACCTGGAATAGTCTCTTTAAGACAGAGGAAGTCTGCATCGAACTCTCGAAGAAAGAAATAATAACGAAAGACTACATTCTGCGAATGGAATACATGGGTCGAAGGAGAACGACCATCTCAGTTTTTGAAGTTCCGGCTGTGGTTCCTGGGGAATACTTAGGCGCCTTTTTACTTAAGTTCGGAGAAATAACGGCTATTACGGTCGACAAGTTCAACGGAACATGGTCTTTTGACGTGTGGCTTAACGAGTCGGCTTTTAAAAAAGTTCCGTACTACATAGAAGCAAATGGAGAAAAATTACCTGTGGTGGTGGCTGGAAGACGTCCAGCTTGTTGGATATGCAATGAGGTTGGGCATTTAACTTTCACTTGCCCAACAAGGATCAAACCGGCCCAGCCTAACCCCAAGAATAGAGTGCTAGAACACTTGACCCCGAAAGTTGCAGCAGATAAAAAGACTCCCTCCTCAAAACCAACAGCTGAAACTGTAACCCCGGAGGAATTCGAGGACTTATGCAACACAGAAAATGAATCTCCCAAAAAAAAAGTCGTATGGAACATTGTGACTGGAAAGAAATCACCGAAGTCATACGCTCAAGTGATGACCGAAGAGGAACAACTAGAGATAGAAACCAGTAACGATCCAGGTGGAGAAAAGTACAAAGAATTATTAAATCTTAAAAAGTCTCTCGACGAGGAGCGCAAATCTGAAGAAAAAAAGGAAAAAAAAAACGAAGGAAAAAAAATGGTTTCCGAAACCACAAGTAATGCGGAAAAAAAAAACTCCCCCGGCCAAAGAACGTCGCTCTCCAGCCAAAGGTGCACCCCCACCATTAAAGTCATCCCCACCAGTAAGGGAATCTAATTTGACCCCCTTATCAAAAGATAAGACCGTTACCCCAATTCCATCTCCTTTCTGTTCCCCGTGCAACACTCCTAAAAGTACACCGCCCCCCTCTCCAATGAAGACCGATATGCCGCCTCCTGCCTCACCCACCGCCCCCTCCACATCCCAGAAACGCCATCGAAGTCCCTCGCTAGAGGCTCGGAAAAAGAAGACCCCTTTCTACACAGGCAAGGATGTCTGTAAAATTACTCCCGAAACTGAAAATCTTATGATAAACCATCATAAGAAGAACTACCGAAACCTAGCTACACTAAAGATGGTACACAAAAAAGACATTACCAACCCGGAAAATTTCTTGGATGCACAAAGACTTTTATCTGTGGTTAGATCAAGAGACAAAGCTAAAGGGGTTTGGAATATGATGGAGGAAGCGAATAACGCCTTTAATATATCGCCTCCTCTCGCTTTCTTTAACGATGAAGAAGTAGTATTACTGCAAAAATCTTGTGTTGGGAGGGTCCCTATTCGTATCCATCCTACACTCTACAGGGCATTAAAACTAACTTTCCCCTTAGACATTGGCGGTGTGGCCCCGGACGGTCTCGTCTCAAATGAATTGGGACAAGGTTCTCTGGGTTCATCTGTCGGTGTCTTAAATGCATCAATGTTCGTTTCGGGTTCCCAACTCTAAGAGCACTAGAATGGCACTCAGATTAGCAAGCCTAAATGGCCGAGGGTTGAGGGACACCGCTCGTAAACTTCGAGTAGTACGTGACCTTCAGCGACTCGGCGTGGATGTATGTTGTTTGCAGGAGACCCACTTTATTCCCAGTGATTATCAGGGTGCGCTGACTAGAGACTTTCAGCTCTATTCAGCGTACTTTGATACTCACTCAAGAGGGGTTTCCTGGCTAGTTAAGCGCACACTGAATGCGACGTGTGACCCAATCTATGCAGATCCTGAGGGAAGGCTGTGCGTTCTTGATGTTACCGTAAAGGATGTGGCTTTTCGGCTTATTGGGGTTTATGCGCCCAACGCCAGTTCTGAGCGGGTTCCTTTTTTTCGGCGGATCGAGCCCTTTATGGATACGTCGCGTCGGATAATTCTAGCGGGAGACTGGAACGCGGTCTTGGATCCCGATTTAGATCGCTTGGGAAAACGTAGGGGAACTAACAGCAACGGGGATGTTAAGGCATTTCGGGACTTTATCGATAAGTTCGATCTTGTCGATAAATTCCGAAATGAGAAACCCCGTGAAGTAGTATGGACTTGGACTGCTAGTCGCGGCTCCGATTTAGGGCAACTTTCGAGTTACCTTGATCGGTTCTTAATTAGGAGAGTCGATTTAGGGCTTTTAGATTGTCCAAGTTTTCATAATATAGTTTACTCGGATCATAGGCTTGTCCGGGTGCGGGTAAACTTAGATAGTCCTAAGCCTAGATTGGCTGGTTACTGGAAGTTCAACACATCGTTGTTCGATTTGAAGGACTTCCGGGAACAGCTTTTACTAACATTACAGAGGGAATTGACGGGTGCTATCATTGGGAATAAGTGGTGGGGCCACCTTAAGAACGTTATTAGGTCCTTCGTTGCCGATTATAGTCGTCGACTCAACCTTAGATCTAGGGCAACGAAAGTGGCACTAGAAACTAGTTTAAGTCGGGCGGCGGAGGCGGGGGATAGCGTTACCTTTACTGTAGCTAAAACGGAACTGAACTCCTTGGATAACAAGGCAGATCAGGGATTGATAGTTAGGTCTAGGTTAAAAAGAGTGCCGCACGAGGCGACAAACATGGCCGCGTCACTGCGTGCGGAGGAACGTCGACGGTCTACTGATCGACACATCGCCAGTGTCACATTATCGGATGGGCGTCTCGTGACTACAAACGACGGGATTTTGGAGGGTTTTCGCTCTTATTTTCAGGATCTTTTTACCAAGGAGCCCGGTCTGACAATGGCTCAGTTCGACGCCTATTTAGCCTGACTTTTCTCGTCTCGAGGCGACCGAAGCAGCTAGGTGCGAAGGGTGTATAAATGAGGATGAAGTCCTGGAGGCCTTAAGGCAGGTTGGCCTTGATAAGTCTCCGGGTATCGATGGTCTGCCTTACGAACTGTATTTGAGGTTGTCGCCCATTTTTGTCCCCCTGCTGGCTGTGTTGTTTAACTCCTGGTTTAGGAACGGGTCTATCCCCCAGTACTTTACCAGGGGTATCATCAAATTGCTCCGCAAGGACAAGAGTGGTAGGGATGGTATAGGTAATTTCCGGCCCTTAACAATGTTAGATACAGAGTTAAAGATTTTGGCCAAGATCTTGGCTAATCGTCTGCAGGTTGTCTTGTTTCGTCTAATAAGTCCCGAACAGACTTGTTCTGTTAAGGGCCGGACTATTCAAGATAATTTGCACATGATACGCTTGATCATAGAGAAAGTCGACACTGAGGCCGCGCTGATCAATTTAGATCAGTCCAAAGCATTCGATAGGGTCGATCATCGTTACTTGGAGGCTGTCTTGTCTTCGGCTGGATTTGGTCCCCATTTCCGCTCCTGGATTCGCCTCTTTTATGCAAACCCCGGTGCGTTGGTTGAAGTGAATGGAATAAGGTCAAAGCCTTTCGATTTGTCCAGATCTATTCGTCAGGGATGTCCGCTTTCACCGATGCTTTATGTGCTTGCGTTGGAGCCTTTCCTTCGCAGGCTTAGGGTGAATCCGGTCCTTCGTGGGATTACTTTGTCTGGTGCTTGCCCCATGATTAAGTACTCCGCCTATGCCGACGACGTCACTGTGCTTGTAACGAGCAGTGCTGAGATTAGGGTCGTCGACATGGAAATAAGACGGTATGAACAAGTGACAGGGGCCAAAATCAACTGCGATAAGTCTGTTGGCTTACGCATTGGTGCCTGGAGGGGTGTTCCCCTTCAGGGGCCCTTTGGCTGGACGGATGGGCCTTGCAAGATACTCGGCGTCTGGTTTGGTCCTGATCTCCAGTTGGAGAAAAATTGGTCGGAAGTGTTGAAAGCGGTTAAGGCTGCAGCCCGTCTGTGGTCTTTGAGAAATCTTACTTTAAAAGGAAGAGCGGAGGTGTGTAATTCTCACATTTATCCTCTCATCCTCTACCGTCTTTCTGTGCTCCCTCTGCCGGCGATCACACTAGTTGAACTAGTGAAGGCTCTTTTCGCGTTTTTGTGGCGCGGAAAGCAGCCCATGGTTCGCCGGGAGATCTGCTACTTGCATCCGTCTGAAGGCGGTCTAGGTATGCCAAGCGTTGAGATTCGTCAATATACGCTTCGCTTACACTACCTAGACCGAATGTGTACACCTTGCGAGGGAAACGGTGAATTCTGGAAGGAAGACACCAAGAAAGCCTTTCCGGCTTTGAAAAGTGTGCACTTGCATGGGGGTGAGGCATTTCGTTTACCTCGACGCGAGTGCTCCTTTTACCGCGAGTGTCGACAGTCCTTGAAGTACCTTCTAAGGGTGTCAGAAAGCCTCTCTGACACCCGAGTGTTGTCTCGTAAAGCACTATATCGGGTTATGGTGAGGGGATCTGTTCGTGACGATATTACTGAGGAGCTCGGTCTTACGAAGGGAGAACTTCGCTTGATCTGGCCTTGGGCGCCTGGGTTGAAATGCTTCGATAATTACGAGGCATCACTCACCTGGCTGATAATACGAAATGCACTCTGGGTCGGCAAAAAGCTTTACGCAGCGGGATTATTAGAGACACCAAGTTGTGTTCGATGCGGCGACTGGGAGGAAACGACCAGTCATGTTTTCTTTCATTGCCCCATCGTTCGCCCGCTGTGTGAGTTAGTTGAAGGCTACACGGTTCGCATGTTGAACGGACAGTTCTTCGTTTTGGAGTCTTTTTCGACATGCTGCAATTGGGCACCAAGCATGAAGTGGGAGGAGCATTATGTGTTTCTTTGCTTACTAGCAGTCATGAGAGGAGTGATTTGGTCGACACGACAGAAGGAAGTCTACGGGGAAGAGACCTTCACTGCTCCCCAGCTTGTCCTCATTTTCCAGTCTCGCTTGAAAATGCGTGTCAGGCTGGAGAAGGTGAAACTCCCCCCGGCAGATTTCAACAAAAGGTGGGTGAAAGTTGCACGTTTGTGTCGTTTGAATGGAGCTAATTTTGAGTGGTACTTGGACGTGCCTTAGACAGAATATTGGGTGGCCGAACCGAACACTGACCCTTTTATTTGACCCGGTTAGGCAAGATTAGGTTATGTTTTGTTTTTCTTCCCTTTTTTTAGCTTAGCTAGCGGTATGTAAGTTGTCATAGGCCCCCCTTTTTTTCCGTCCTCTCCCCCCCTTTTTTTTTTTTTTTTTTTTTTTTTTTTTTTTTGTACCCCGACTTTTATTTTCTAATTCCCATTCCCGACCCCTATTAGGTGACTGATCTGTTGTTTTGTCAGAGATGCAGGTCTCCTTTCGTAATTTTCGAAGGAGGTGTGAGAATAAAACTTTCGTGACCTGCATCGCCTTTTTTCGACTGGCAAAACTACTTATCGGCCACATTTCTTTAGTGGGAGGTTCTTATACTAACACTTAATTTTATTTATTTTTTCATTGTATATATATATATCATTCTTGTTCCCCCACTCCCAATTCCATGTATATATTGTCATTTTTGGGTTTTAAGTAGGTATATCATGGAGTAAATTTGTTTTGGTGATTGTGACTAGTTAAGTTAAAAATGTTAGTTAGGTCAACATTTTTCCCACCCCCTTGTAGGCCTTGTGCCAAATTTTGTATTTTTTTACAAATAAATATAGTCTAGCTAAGCAACAAAGCTCTGTGTGATTTTTTCTCTGCCAGTAAGTCCGTGATTATTGTTATTATTGTTATTTATTGTTACTACCGTTATTTGTTAAATTTGTTGCTTGCTTTTTGTTACTCCTTATATTTTTATTTATTTGGAGTTTGTTAATTTTTTTTCTACCGTTCTCCGGCCATGGCTACTGCCAGCTGTGCGCCTTCGGAGACCTCTGAAGTGGTTGAGAAGCCATCTCAGCCTACGGATAAAACGGATTGGATTAAGGCACCCGCCCTTAAAATTGACGTTGACGATTTTATCGCCAAAGCAAAAGACTGCACGGATTTCGTGACTGAAACTGGAGTAATCATACAGTTACCAAGGTTGGAGGAATTCCAGAAAAAAACGATATTAATGTTCGTAGTGGACAGAAAGTCCAAAAAACTGATTAGGTCCTCGAAAGAAACTGTCGCAAAATTAATTGCAACGACCGGAGTACGTGCTGAACGTATCGTGAAATGTAAAGGCTATAACACCTGGAATAGTCTCTTTAAGACAGAGGAAGTCTGCATCGAACTCTCGAAGAAAGAAATAATAACGAAAGACTACATTCTGCGAATGGAATACATGGGTCGAAGGAGAACGACCATCTCAGTTTTTGAAGTTCCGGCTGTGGTTCCTGGGGAATACTTAGGCGCCTTTTTACTTAAGTTCGGAGAAATAACGGCTATTACGGTCGACAAGTTCAACGGAACATGGTCTTTTGACGTGTGGCTTAACGAGTCGGCTTTTAAAAAAGTTCCGTACTACATAGAAGCAAATGGAGAAAAATTACCTGTGGTGGTGGCTGGAAGACGTCCAGCTTGTTGGATATGCAATGAGGTTGGGCATTTAACTTTCACTTGCCCAACAAGGATCAAACCGGCCCAGCCTAACCCCAAGAATAGAGTGCTAGAACACTTGACCCCGAAAGTTGCAGCAGATAAAAAGACTCCCTCCTCAAAACCAACAGCTGAAACTGTAACCCCGGAGGAATTCGAGGACTTATGCAACACAGAAAATGAATCTCCCCAAAAAAAAGTCGTATGGAACATTGTGACTGGAAAGAAATCACCGAAGTCATACGCTCAAGTGATGACCGAAGAGGAACAACTAGAGATAGAAACCAGTAACGATCCAGGTGGAGAAAAGTACAAAGAATTATTAAATCTTAAAAAGTCTCTCGACGAGGAGCGCAAATCTGAAGAAAAAAAGGAAAAAAAAAACGAAGGAAAAAAAATGGTTTCCGAAACCACAAGTAATGCGGAAAAAAAAAAACTCCCCCGGCCAAAGAACGTCGCTCTCCAGCCAAAGGTGCACCCCCACCATTAAAGTCATCCCCACCAGTAAGGGAATCTAATTTGACCCCCTTATCAAAAGATAAGACCGTTACCCCAATTCCATCTCCTTTCTGTTCCCCGTGCAACACTCCTAAAAGTACACCGCCCCCCTCTCCAATGAAGACCGATATGCCGCCTCCTGCCTCACCCACCGCCCCCTCCACATCCCAGAAACGCCATCGAAGTCCCTCGCTAGAGGCTCGGAAAAAGAAGACCCCTTTCTACACAGGCAAGGATGTCTGTAAAATTACTCCCGAAACTGAAAATCTTATGATAAACCATCATAAGAAGAACTACCGAAACCTAGCTACACTAAAGATGGTACACAAAAAAGACATTACCAACCCGGAAAATTTCTTGGATGCACAAAGACTTTTATCTGTGGTTAGATCAAGAGACAAAGCTAAAGGGGTTTGGAATATGATGGAGGAAGCGAATAACGCCTTTAATATATCGCCTCCTCTCGCTTTCTTTAACGATGAAGAAGTAGTATTACTGCAAAAATCTTGTGTTGGGAGGGTCCCTATTCGTATCCATCCTACACTCTACAGGGCATTAAAACTAACTTTCCCCTTAGACATTGGCGGTGTGGCCCCGGACGGTCTCGTCTCAAATGAATTGGGACAAGGTTCTCTGGGTTCATCTGTCGGTGTCTTAAATGCATCAATGTTCGTTTCGGGTTCCCAACTCTAAGAGCACTAGAATGGCACTCAGATTAGCAAGCCTAAATGGCCGAGGGTTGAGGGACACCGCTCGTAAACTTCGAGTAGTACGTGACCTTCAGCGACTCGGCGTGGATGTATGTTGTTTGCAGGAGACCCACTTTATTCCCAGTGATTATCAGGGTGCGCTGACTAGAGACTTTCAGCTCTATTCAGCGTACTTTGATACTCACTCAAGAGGGGTTTCCTGGCTAGTTAAGCGCACACTGAATGCGACGTGTGACCCAATCTATGCAGATCCTGAGGGAAGGCTGTGCGTTCTTGATGTTACCGTAAAGGATGTGGCTTTTCGGCTTATTGGGGTTTATGCGCCCAACGCCAGTTCTGAGCGGGTTCCTTTTTTTCGGCGGATCGAGCCCTTTATGGATACGTCGCGTCGGATAATTCTAGCGGGAGACTGGAACGCGGTCTTGGATCCCGATTTAGATCGCTTGGGAAAACGTAGGGGAACTAACAGCAACGGGGATGCTAAGGCATTTCGGGACTTTATCGATAAGTTCGATCTTGTCGATAAATTCCGAAATGAGAAACCCCGTGAAGTAGTATGGACTTGGACTGCTAGTCGCGGCTCCGATTTAGGGCAACTTTCGAGTTACCTTGATCGGTTCTTAATTAGGAGAGTCGATTTAGGGCTTTTAGATTGTCCAAGTTTTCATAATATAGTTTACTCGGATCATAGGCTTGTCCGGGTGCGGGTAAACTTAGATAGTCCTAAGCCTAGATTGGCTGGTTACTGGAAGTTCAACACATCGTTGTTCGATTTGAAGGACTTCCGGGAACAGCTTTTACTAACATTACAGAGGGAATTGACGGGTGCTATCATTGGGAATAAGTGGTGGGGCCACCTTAAGAACGTTATTAGGTCCTTCGTTGCCGATTATAGTCGTCGACTCAACCTTAGATCTAGGGCAACGAAAGTGGCACTAGAAACTAGTTTAAGTCGGGCGGCGGAGGCGGGGGATAGCGTTACCTTTACTGTAGCTAAAACGGAACTGAACTCCTTGGATAACAAGGCAGATCAGAGATTGATAGTTAGGTCTAGGTTAAAAAGAGTGCCGCACGAGGCGACAAACATGGCCGCGTCACTGCGTGCGGAGGAACGTCGACGGTCTACTGATCGACACATCGCCAGTGTCACATTATCGGATGGGCGTCTCGTGACTACAAACGACGGGATTTTGGAGGGTTTTCGCTCTTATTTTCAGGATCTTTTTACCAAGGAGCCCGGTCTGACAATGGCTCAGTTCGACGCCTATTTAGCTGACTTTTCTCGTCTCGAGGCGACCGAAGCAGCTAGGTGCGAAGGGTGTATAAATGAGGATGAAGTCCTGGAGGCCCTAAGGCAGGTTGGCCTTGATAAGTCTCCGGGTATCGATGGACTGCCTTACGAACTGTATTTGAGGTTGTCGCCCATTTTTGTCCCCCTGCTGGCTGTGTTGTTTAACTCCTGGTTTAGGAACGGGTATATCCCCCAGTACTTTACCAGGGGTATCATCAAATTGCTCCGCAAGGATAAGAGTGGTGGGGATGGTATAGGTAATTTCCGGCCCTTAACAATGTTAAATACAGAGTTAAAGATTTTGGCCAAGATCTTGGCTAATCGTCTGCAGGTTGTCTTGTTTCGTCTAATAAGTCCCGAACAGACTTGTTCTGTTAAGGGCCGGACTATTCAAGATAATTTGCACATGATACGCTTGATCATAGAGAAAGTCGACACTGAGGCCGCGCTGATCAATTTAGATCAGTCCAAAGCATTCGATAGGGTCGATCATCGTTACTTGGAGGCTGTCTTGTCTTCGGCTGGATTTGGTCCCCATTTCCGCTCCTGGATTCGCCTCTTTTATGCTAACCCCGGTGCGTTGGTTGAAGTGAATGGAATAAGGTCAAAGCCTTTCGATTTGTCCAGATCTATTCGTCAGGGATGTCCGCTTTCACCGATGCTTTATGTGCTTGCGTTGGAGCCTTTCCTTCGCAGGCTTAGGGTGAATCCGGTCCTTCGTGGGATTACTTTGTCTGGTGCTTGCCCCATGATTAAGTACTCCGCCTATGCCGACGACGTCACTGTGCTTGTAACGAGCAGTGCTGAGATTAGGGTCGTCGACATGGAAATAAGACGGTATGAACAAGTGACAGGTGCCAAAATCAACTGCGATAAGTCTGTTGGCTTACGCATTGGTGCCTGGAGGGGTGTTCCCCTTCAGGGGCCCTTTGGCTGGACGGATGGGCCTTGCAAGATACTCGGCGTCTGGTTTGGTCCTGATCTCCAGTTGGAGAAAAATTGGTCGGAAGTGTTGAAAGCGGTTAAGGCTGCAGCCCGTCTGTGGTCTTTGAGAAATCTTACTTTAAAAGGAAGAGCGGAGGTGTGTAATTCTCACATTTATCCTCTCATCCTCTACCGTCTTTCTGTGCTCCCTCTGCCGGCGATCACACTAGTTGAACTAGTGAAGGCTCTTTTCGCGTTTTTGTGGCGCGGAAAGCAGCTCATGGTTCGCCGGGAGATCTGCTACTTGCATCCGTCTGAAGGCGGTCTAGGTATGCCAAGCGTTGAGATTCGTCAATATACGCTTCGCTTACACTACCTAGACCGAATGTGTACACCTTGTGAGGGAAACGGTGAATTCTGGAAGGAAGACACCAAGAAAGCCTTTCCGGCTTTGAAAAGTGTGCACTTGCATGGGGGTGAGGCTTTTCGTTTACCTCGACGCGAGTGCTCCTTTTATCGCGAGTGTCGACAGTCCTTGAAGTACCTTCTAAGGGTGTCAGAAAGCCTCTCTGACACCCGAGTGTTGTCTCGTAAAGCACTATATCGGGTTATGGTGAGGGGATCTGTTCGTGACGATATTACTGAGGAGCTCGGTCTTACGAAGGGAGAACTTCGCTTGATCTGGCCTTGGGCGCCTGGGTTGAAATGCTTCGATAATTACGAGGCATCACTCACCTGGCTGATAATACGAAATGCACTCTGGGTCGGCAAAAAGCTTTACGCAGCGGGATTAGTAGAGACACCAAGTTGTGTTCGATGCGGCGACTGGGAGGAAACGACCAGTCATGTTTTCTTTCATTGCCCCATCGTTCGCCCGCTGTGTGAGTTAGTTGAAGGCTACACGGTTCGCATGTTGAACGGACAGTTCTTCGTTTTGGAGTCTTTTTCGACATGCTGCAATTGGGCACCAATCATGAAGTGGGAGGAGCATTATGTGTTTCTTTGCTTACTAGCAGTCATGAGAGGAGTGATTTGGTCGACACGACAGAAGGAAGTCTACGGGGAAGAGACCTTCACTGCTCCCCAGCTTGTCCTCATTTTCCAGTCTCGCTTGAAAATGCGTGTCAGGCTGGAGAAGGTGAAACTCCCTTCGGCAGATTTCAACAAAAGGTGGGTGAAAGTTGCGCGTTTGTGTCGTTTGAATGGAGCTAATTTTGAGTGGTACTTGGACGTGCCTTAGGCAGAATATTGGGTGGCCGAACCGAACACTGACCCTTTTATTTGACCCGGTTAGGCAAGATTAGGTTATGTTTTGTTTTTCTTCCCCTTTTTTAGCTTAGCTAGCGGTATGTAAGTTGTCATAGGCCCCCCTTTTTTTTTCGTCCTCTCCCCCCCTTTTTTTTTTTTTTTTTTTTTAAACCGACTTTTATTTTCTAATTCCCATTCCCGACCCCTATTAGGTGACTGATCTGTTGTTTTGTCAGAGATGCAGGTCTCCTTTCGTAATTTTCGAAGGAGGTGTGAGAATAAAACTTTCGTGACCTGCATCGCCTTTTTTCGACTGGCAAAACTACTTATCGGCCACATTTCTTTAGTGGGAGGTTCTTATACTAACACTTAATTTTATATATTTTTTCATTGTATATATATATATCATTCTTGTTCCCCCACTCCCAATTCCATGTATATATTGTCATTTTTGGGTTTTAAGTAGGTATATCATGGAGTAAATTTGTTTTGGTGATTGTGACTAGTTAAGTTAAGAATGTCAGTTAGGTCAACATTTTCCCCACCCACTTGTAGGCCTTGTGCCAAATTTTGTATTCTTTACAAATAAATATAGTCTAGCTAAGCAACAAAGCTCTGTGTGATTTTTTCTCTGCCAGTAAGTCCGTGATTATTGTTATTATTGTTATTTATTATTACTACCGTTATTTGTTAAATTTGTTGCTTGCTTTTTGTTACTCCTTATATTTTTATTTATTTGGAGTTTGTTAATTTTTTTTCTACCGTTCTCCGGCCATGGCTACTGCCAGCTGTGCGCCTTCGGAGACCTCTGAAGTGGTTGAGAAGCCATCTCAGCCTACGGATAAAACGGATTGGATTAAGGCACCCGCCCTTAAAATTGACGTTGACGATTTTATCGCCAAAGCAAAAGACTGCACGGATTTCGTGACTGAAACTGGAGTAATCATACAGTTACCAAGGTTGGAGGAATTCCAGAAAAAAACGATATTAATGTTCGTAGTGGACAGAAAGTCCAAAAAACTGATTAGGTCCTCGAAAGAAACTGTCGCAAAATTAATTGCAACGACCGGAGTACGTGCTGAACGTATCGTGAAATGTAAAGGCTATAACACCTGGAATAGTCTCTTTAAGACAGAGGAAGTCTGCATCGAACTCTCGAAGAAAGAAATAATAACGAAAGACTACATTCTGCGAATGGAATACATGGGTCGAAGGAGAACGACCATCTCAGTTTTTGAAGTTCCGGCTGTGGTTCCTGGGGAATACTTAGGCGCCTTTTTACTTAAGTTCGGAGAAATAACGGCTATTACGGTCGACAAGTTCAACGGAACATGGTCTTTTGACGCGTGGCTTAACGAGTCGGCTTTTAAAAAAGTTCCGTACTACATAGAAGCAAATGGAGAAAAATTACCTGTGGTGGTGGCTGGAAGACGTCCAGCTTGTTGGATATGCAATGAGGTTGGGCATTTAACTTTCACTTGCCCAACAAGGATCAAACCGGCCCAGCCTAACCCCAAGAATAGAGTGCTAGAACACTTGACCCCGAAAGTTGCAGCAGATAAAAAGACTCCCTCCTCAAAACCAACAGCTGAAACTGTAACCCCGGAGGAATTCGAGGACTTATGCAACACAGAAAATGAATCTCCCCAAAAAAAAGTCGTATGGAACATTGTGACTGGAAAGAAATCACCGAAGTCATACGCTCAAGTGATGACCGAAGAGGAACAACTAGAGATAGAAACCAGTAACGATCCAGGTGGAGAAAAGTACAAAGAATTATTAAATCTTAAAAAGTCTCTCGACGAGGAGCGCAAATCTGAAGAAAAAAAGGAAAAAAAAAACGAAGGAAAAAAAATGGTTTCCGAAACCACAAGTAATGCGGAAAAAAAAAACTCCCCCGGCCAAAGAACGTCGCTCTCCAGCCAAAGGTGCACCCCCACCATTAAAGTCATCCCCACCAGTAAGGGAATCTAATTTGACCCCCTTATCAAAAGATAAGACCGTTACCCCAATTCCATCTCCTTTCTGTTCCCCGTGCAACACTCCTAAAAGTACACCGCCCCCCTCTCCAATGAAGACCGATATGCCGCCTCCTGCCTCACCCACCGCCCCCTCCACATCCCAGAAACGCCATCGAAGTCCCTCGCTAGAGGCTCGGAAAAAGAAGACCCCTTTCTACACAGGCAAGGATGTCTGTAAAATTACTCCCGAAACTGAAAATCTTATGATAAACCATCATAAGAAGAACTACCGAAAGCTAGCTACACTAAAGATGGTACACAAAAAAGACATTACCAACCCGGAAAATTTCTTGGATGCACAAAGACTTTTATCTGTGGTTAGATCAAGAGACAAAGCTAAAGGGGTTTGGAATATGATGGAGGAAGCGAATAACGCCTTTAATATATCGCCTCCTCTCGCTTTCTTTAACGATGAAGAAGTAGTATTACTGCAAAAATCTTGTGTTGGGAGGGTCCCTATTCGTATCCATCCTACACTCTACAGGGCATTAAAACTAACTTTCCCCTTAGACATTGGCGGTGTGGCCCCGGACGGTCTCGTCTCAAATGAATTGGGACAAGGTTCTCTGGGTTCATCTGTCGGTGTCTTAAATGCATCAATGTTCGTTTCGGGTTCCCAACTCTAAGAGCACTAGAATGGCACTCAGATTAGCAAGCCTAAATGGCCGAGGGTTGAGGGACACCGCTCGTAAACTTCGAGTAGTACGTGACCTTCAGCGACTCGGCGTGGATGCATGTTGTTTGCAGGAGACCCACTTTATTCCTAGTGATTATCAGGGTGCGCTGACTAGAGACTTTCAGCTCTATTCAGCGTACTTTGATACTCACTCAAGAGGGGTTTCCTGGCTAGTTAAGCGCACACTGAATGCGACGTGTGACCCAATCTATGCAGATCCTGAGGGAAGGCTGTGCGTTCTTGATGTTACCGTAAAGGATGTGGCTTTTCGGCTTATTGGGGTTTATGCGCCCCACGCCAGTTCTGAGCGGGTTCCTTTTTTTCGGCGGATCGAACCCTTTATGGATACGTCGCGTCGGATAATTCTAGCGGGAGACTGGAACGCGGTCTTGGATCCCGATTTAGATCGCTTGGGAAAACGTAGGGGAACTAACAGCAACGGGGATGTTAAGGCATTTCGGGACTTTATCGATAAGTTCGATCTTGTCGATAAATTCCGAAATGAGAAACCCCGTGAAGTAGTATGGACTTGGACTGCTAGTCGCGGCTCCGATTTAGGGCAACTTTCGAGTTACCTTGATCGGTTCTTAATTAGGAGAGTCGATTTAGGGCTTTTAGATTGTCCAAGTTTTCATAATATAGTTTACTCGGATCATAGGCTTGTCCGGGTGCGGGTAAACTTAGATAGTCCTAAGCCTAGATTGGCTGGTTACTGGAAGTTCAACACATCGTTGTTCGATTTGAAGGACTTCCGGGAACAGCTTTTACTAACATTACAGAGGGAATTGACGGGTGCTATCATTGGGAATAAGTGGTGGGGCCACCTTAAGAACGTTATTAGGTCCTTCGTTGCCGATTATAGTCGTCGACTCAACCTTAGATCTAGGGCAACGAAAGTGGCACTAGAAACTAGTTTAAGTCGGGCGGCGGAGGCGGGGGATAGCGTTACCTTTACTGTAGCTAAAACGGAACTGAACTCCTTGGATAACAAGGCAGATCAGGGATTGATAGTTAGGTCTAGGTTAAAAAGAGTGCCGCACGAGGCAACAAACATGGCCGCGTCACTGCGTGCGGAGGAACGTCGACGGTCTACTGATCGACACATCGCCAGTGTCACATTATCGGATGGGCGTCTCGTGACTACAAACGACGGGATTTTGGAGGGTTTTCGCTCTTATTTTCAGGATCTTTTTACCAAGGAGCCCGGTCTGACAATGGCTCAGTTCGACGCCTATTTAGCTGACTTTTCTCGTCTCGAGGCGACCGAAGCAGCTAGGTGCGAAGGGTGTATACATGAGGATGAAGTCCTGGAGGCCCTAAGGCAGGTTGGCCTTGATAAGTCTCCGGGTATCGATGGTCTGCCTTACGAACTGTATTTGAGGTTGTCGCCCATTTTTGTCCCCCTGCTGGCTGTGTTGTTTAACTCCTGGTTTAGGAACGGGTCTATCCCCCAGTACTTTACCAGGGGTATCATCAAATTGCTCCGCAAGGACAAGAGTGGTGGGGATGGTATAGGTAATTTCCGGCCCTTAACAATGTTAAATACAGAGTTAAAGATTTTGGCCAAGATCTTGGCTAATCGTCTGCAGGTTGTCTTGTTTCGTCTAATAAGTCCCGAACAGACTTGTTCTGTTAAGGGCCGGACTATTCAAGATAATTTGCACATGATACGCTTGATCATAGAGAAAGTCGACACTGAGGCCTCGCTGATCAATTTAGATCAGTCCAAAGCATTCGATAGGGTCGATCATCGTTACCTGGAGGCTGTCTTGTCTTCGGCTGGATTTGGTCCCCATTTCCGCTCCTGGATTCGCCTCTTTTATGCAAACCCCGGTGCGTTGGTTGAAGTGAATGGATTGAGGTCAAAGCCTTTCGATTTGTCCAGATCTATTCGTCAGGGATGTCCGCTTTCACCGATGCTTTATGTGCTTGCGTTGGAGCCTTTCCTGCGCCGGCTTAGGGTGAATCCGGTCCTTCGTGGGATTACTTTGTCTGGTGCTTGCCCCATGATTAAGTACTCCGCCTATGCCGACGACGTCACTGTGCTTGTAACGAGCAGTGCTGAGATTAGGGTCGTCGACATGGAAATAAGACGGTATGAACAAGTGACAGGGGCCAAAATCAACTGCGATAAGTCTGTTGGCTTACGCATTGGTGCCTGGAGGGGTGTTCCCCTTCAGGGGCCCTTTGGCTGGACGGATGGGCCTTGCAAGATACTCGGCGTCTGGTTTGGTCCTGATCTCCAGTTGGAGAAAAATTGGTCGGAAGTGTTGAAAGCGGTTAAGGCTGCAGCCCGTCTGTGGTCTTTGAGAAATCTTACTTTAAAAGGAAGAGCGGAGGTGTGTAATTCTCACATTTATCCTCTCATCCTCTACCGTCTTTCTGTGCTCCCTCTGCCGGCGATCACACTAGTTGAACTAGTGAAGGCTCTTTTCGCGTTTTTGTGGCGCGGAAAGCAGCCCATGGTTCGCCGGGAGATCTGCTACTTGCATCCGTCTGAAGGCGGTCTAGGTATGCCAAGCGTTGAGATTCGTCAATATACGCTTCGCTTACACTACCTAGACCGAATGTGTACACCTTGTGAGGGAAACGGTGAATTCTGGAAGGAAGACACCAAGAAAGCCTTTCCGGCTTTGAAAAGTGTGCACTTGCATGGGGGTGAGGCATTTCGTTTACCTCGACGCGAGTGCTCCTTTTATCGCGAGTGTCGACAGTCCTTGAAGTACCTTCTAAGGGTGTCAGAAAGCCTCTCTGACACCCGAGTGTTGTCTCGTAAAGCACTATATCGGGTTATGGTGAGGGGATCTGTTCGTGACGATATTACTGAGGAGCTCGGTCTTACGAAGGGAGAACTTCGCTTTATCTGGCCTTGGGCGCCTGGGTTGAAATGCTTCGATAATTACGAGGCATCACTCACCTGGCTGATAATACGAAATGCACTCTGGGTCGGCAAAAAGCTTTACGCAGCGGGATTAGTAGAGACACCAAGTTGTGTTCGATGCGGCGACTGGGAGGAAACGACCAGTCATGTTTTCTTTCATTGCCCCATCGTTCGCCCGCTGTGTGAGTTAGTTGAAGGCTACACGGTTCGCATGTTGAACGGACAGTTCTTCGTTTTGGAGTCTTTTTCGACATGCTGCAATTGGGCACCAATCATGAAGTGGGAGGAGCATTATGTGTTTCTTTGCTTACTAGCAGTCATGAGAGGAGTGATTTGGTCGACACGACAGAAGGAAGTCTACGGGGAAGAGACCTTCACTGCTCCCCAGCTTGTCCTCATTTTCCAGTCTCGCTTGAAAATGCGTGTCAGGCTGGAGAAGGTGAAACTCCCTTCGGCAGATTTCAACAAAAGGTGGGTGAAAGTTGCGCGTTTGTGTCGTTTGAATGGAGCTAATTTTGAGTGGTACTTGGACGTGCCTTAGGCAGAATATTGGGTGGCCGAACCGAACACTGACCCTTTTATTTGACCCGGTTAGGCAAGATTAGGTTATGTTTTGTTTTTCTTCCCCTTTTTTAGCTTAGCTAGCGGTATGTAAGTTGTCATAGGCCCCCCTTTTTTTTCGTCCTCTCCCCCCCCCTTTTTTTTTTTTTTTTTTATTTTTTACCCCGACTTTTATTTTCTAATTCCCATTCCCGACCCCTATTAGGTGACTGATCTGTTGTTTTGTCAGAGATGCAGGTCTCCTTTCGTAATTTTCGAAGGAGGTGTGAGAATAAAACTTTCGTGACCTGCATCGCCTTTTTTCGACTGGCAAAACTACTTATCGGCCACATTTCTTTAGTGGGAGGTTCTTATACTAACACTTAATTTTATTTATTTCTTCATTGTATATATATATATCATTCTTGTTCCCCCACTCCCAATTCCATGTATATATTGTCATTTTTGGGTTTTAAGTAGGTATATCATGGAGTAAATTTGTTTTGGTGATTGTGACTAGTTAAGTTAAAAATGTTAGTTAGGTCAACATTTTCCCCACCCCCTTGTAGGCCTTGTGCCAAATTTTGTATTTTTTTACAAATAAATATAGTCTAGCTAAGCAACAAATGGTTAAATATAGCTTATCCTTAAGTTATATTCGGCGTCCAGTTTTTATTACAATTTATTTAACCATTCGTTATGGAACGTTACTTGAAACCCGATCGTCTAGACCTTGATACGGCCGACTCGGAATCTACTGACAAATGGCGGCATTGGAGAAAAATGTTCGAAGGATTCCTTACAGCTCTACAGTTATCTTCAAACGCGGCTTTAACAGGTACTGAGAAATATACCCTTCTTTTACATCATGTCTCTACTGCTATTTATAGAAATTTATCTGAATGTGAAAATTATGAAACTGCGGTGGACATTTTAGAAGCCATGTTTGTCAAGAAAAAAAATACTATTTTTGCTAGACATTTACTTGCTACCCGGCGTCAACAACCAGAAGAAAGCCTTGAACAATACCTTCAGATTCTAAAGACGTTAAGTCGCGAGTGTGAATTTACAGCCTTAACTGCGAACCAAGCGAGAGATGTTTTTATCAGGGACGCATTTATTAATGGAATACAGTCCAACCAAATAAGACAAAGACTACTAGAGAATAAAAACCTAGACTTACCAACAGCTTATGAACAAGCTCTAACGTTGGACATGGCACAGAAGCAGTCTGTCTTCTATTTACAACCCGATATTTTGGGAGCTGCTATCGTAGCCCCTCCTCTGCATGTTCAAAATTCTTCCATTGTCCAAGATGCTGCCACCCCCCTTTCTAACGATCACGAACAACTTATCACTGCCGCCTCAGCTGGATCCACATGCTACTTTTGTGGCCTTCGTATACATGCTCGTTCGTCCTGCCCGGCTCGAGATGTTAGATGCCACAAGTGTGATAAGCAGGGACATTTTTCGAAAGTTTGCCGGTCAGCTTCTCAAAAAAAACGTTCGGCTACTCTTGCTACTGTAGCACCAATTACAATATCAGCTGCATTCCCCGGCTGCCTCTCAAAAACAATCGTGAGGGTAAAAATCAATGGATTGACTATTCATGCGCTTATTGATACAGGCAGTTCCGAAAGTTTTATTAATGCCAGTATTGTAAAAGCAAATAAATGGGAAATATTTCCTTGTTCCAACCAAATATCAATGGCAAATTCATCTTTATCGTCCCATGTAATTGGATATTGCATGGTTAACCTGAAACTAAAAGGAAACTCCTATCAAGGGATCAAATTATCAGTAATGAAAAACCTCTGCTGCGAAGTGATTTTGGGTCACAATTTTCTAAAACAACATTCATGCGTTGAAATTCCTTTTGGTGGCCCCAAGCCAGTCCTAAGCGTATGTGGACTAGCAGCTGTCAAAGTGCGGCACCCGTCACTTTTTACAAACTTAACTCCTGACTGCAAACCAATAGCAATAAAATCAAGACGCTATTCAGAAACGGACAAACAGTTCATAGCAGCAGAAGTAACAAAACTACTTAAGGAAGGAATTATAGAGCCAAGTGAATCAGCACAGGTCCTCGTAACAGCCACTGAAAATCACAAGAAAAGGATGGTCATTGACTATTCCCAGACCATCAACAGATACACATTACTCGATGCTTATCCACTGCCTCGTATTGACGAAATGATTTCTAATATTGCAAAATATCACACTTTCAGTACTTTAGATCTCAGAAGTGCCTACCATCAGGTACCTATCAAGCCAGAGGATAAGCCCTACACGGCATTCGAGGCCTGCGGTCGCCTATATCAGTTCTGCCGAATTCCTTTTGGGATAACAAATGGTGTGGCTAGCTTCCAGAGGGTAATAGATGAAATAATCTCCAATGAAAAATTGAAGGGTACTGTTGCATATATAGACAATGTCACAGTATGCGGACATAACCAAGCTGAACATGACCACAACCTTAAACGATTCATGGCTGCCGTCAAGAAATATAATCTGACTTTGAACAGTGAAAAATGTTCCTACAACTTGAAAAGCATCAAATTATTGGGATACATTGTCAAAAATGGCACCATGACGCCGGATCCCGAGCGACTGAAACCGCTAATGGAATTACCAATCCCTGGAAACATGCCCTCTTTACGACGAGCCCTCGGTATGTTTGCTCACTACTCCCAATGGGTTGCGTCTTTTTTCAGAAAAAATACACCCATTGACACAAGTATCTACTTTTCCGTTGTCCTGTTCCGCCATCAGAGCATTTCAAAACATGAAAAGGAACATTGCTCAGTCTGCCATTTCTGCTGTGGATCCTTTTATCCCTCTATTAGTTGAGACGGATGCCTCCGACTGTGCGATAGCTGCCTCACTGAGACAATCCGGTCGTCCTGTAGCTTTTTTTTTCAAGAACACTTTCGAAATCCGAGCGACGACACTCTGCAATAGAAAAAGAAGCGTACGCCATAGTTGAGGCATTACGAAAATGGAGGCATTACTTAATCGGCCGACATTTTGAATTAATCACTGACCAAAAGTCGGTCTCGTTTATGTTTAACCCAAAAACAACGAGTAAAATAAAAAACGAGAAAATAGCGAGATGGAGAATGGAGCTTTCTTGCTACTCCTTTGACGTCACTTACCGCCCTGGTAAGGAGAATGCCGCGGTCGACGCGCTTTCAAGGGTGTGTGGCCTGGTAACTGGCTCAGATGATCTTCAGTATATACACAGGGAATTGTGTCACCCAGGTATCACAAGAATGATTCACGTAGTCAGGAGCAGAAACTTGCCATATTCTGTTGAAGACGTAAAAAGAATTACGAACTCTTGTCGGATATGCGCAGAAAATAAGCCCAGGTTCTACAAACCTCCTCCAGCAACACTCATTAAGGCCACACAGCCTTTTGAAAGACTTAACCTGGATTTTAAGGGCCCTTTACCCTCTAAAACTAAAAATAAATACATGCTCACAATAATAGACGAGTACTCAAGATTTCCGTTCGTCATCCCCTGCCCAGACGTAACGGCTGCAACAGTAATTCAAGGCCTCTGCTCCATTGCCGTTTTTGGAGTGCCTGCATATATACATTCAGATCGTGGGTCTGCTTTTATGTCGGACGAACTCAAGCAGTTTCTGCATGAACGAAGAGTAGCTGTAAGTAGAACAACTCCTCACAATCCTCAAGGAAACGGACAGTGCGAAAGATACAATGGTATAATACGGAAGACAGTACAGTTGGCGGCAGCAAATCGCAATAGTCCGATCTCCGATTGGGAAAGTCTCATCCCCATGGCCTTATACGCTATTAGGACTCTATTATGTACAGCGACAAACGCTACCCCACATGAGAGATTCTTCTCGTTCCCACGACGAAGCTCAGCAGGCACATCACTTCCCTCGTGGCTTGCACAACCTGGCACAGTTTTATTAAAACGTCATGTTCGTCATAGTAAACATGACCCATTGGTAAGCGAGGCACAATTAATCGAAGCGAACCCTCAGTATGCACTGGTCAGAAATTCAGAAGGAAGGCAATCTACTGTCTCCTTAAGGGATCTAGCCCCAGCAGGAAATGTATATGAACGTAGAACTGCTTCAGATGGATATAGAGCTCCGGTTCGTGGAACAAGTCCGACCCTCTTAGGTGATCGTGTGCCAGATACGTCAAGTTCAGAGTCCCAACAAAACGAATCTGAATATACTAACAGAGTCGTCTCTGACTCTAGTTCGGACGACAGATGGGTACCACGAAAGCGGTTTCACCCAATATCTGAGACAGATACTCAATCTTCAGACACCAAGCGACCGAAGCGCCGTAGAAAACGAGAGCGATTTGGAGCAAGATATTTTAGCCCTAAACCAGCCACACAAGACAGTCCCGAAACGTCGTCAGGTCCCGAGGAGCCTAGATTAGAAATGGATGTCGGGCACGAACAACCAAGACGCCCTCAAAGAACCCGCAGGAGGCCAGGTCGATGGGATGATTTTGTTCCCTACGAATAAGAAGATAGATGGGGGAGAATGTAGTAACAAAGATAATTGATGCCTGTCTCCCCCTTGGAGTAATAATGGAATGTTCTACATTCGTGTATATTAAGAGTGAATGTTAAAACACTATTTGTCTAGCTAAGCAACAAATGGTTAAATATAGCTTATCCTTAAGTTATATTCGGCGTCCAGTTTTTATTACAGAAGGCAAGTTTGAGCACGCGGCTTTTGAAACAGATTTAATGTTCATATCTGAAAAAAAAAATAATGATTCAATTTAAGTTGCTATCTTTTGTTTCGTACTTCTGTGTTTTGAATAAGGACTCCTAATTTAAATTACGTAAATTATATAATGAGTTTATTAAAGTATTTTTTAGGAATAAAATAAAATTATCTTTCGACCAAATTTAAATATTAGTCACTTATAATAGAATTTTGGTCAATGTTGTGCGCATTTTCTCTTAGTTACGCTTTAGATAACAGTATAGAAAGCCATGTAAAGAGAAAGGTAGAAGTTTTTACATTTACATATAGTCTGAATGTTGATATATTTATATATATATATATAAGTATATTAAAGTTAATAGACAAAAATTCCTTTGGAGACCACGTTTTTAGATGCAATATTTTATTAAAGAGAAAGAGAGTCCTAATGAATTTTAAGGCAATACTTTAGTTTTTCTGTGATGTCAGCTTTTCTGTTCGATATTGTAGGAGCTATGTTCAGACTTCGTCGCAGGGTGGTTAAGGTTGCAATGTTTTTTTTTAAATTTTGAACTTCGAGCGCGTGGCCGCTTACGTAGTAATAACATGCAAGTTCTTGAAGGCATCCTTAAAGAACATGCACACGCCCCCCATATATATATATATATATATATATATATATATATATATATATATATATATACATCTATATATACATATATACATGTATATATATATACTACCTAGCTCTACTTACGTATCGAGCACTGTTGAAGTAAATACTGAAAACTGATACATAAAAAAATTATATCTCCTTATAATATTTTATGTGGATACATGAAGTACTAATATACATATATACATACATATACATACATATATATATACATATATATATATATATATATATATATATATATATATATATATATATATATATATATATATAGATCATGCAAGATACTAACACAGTTTGTTGATCACTTTCACTGCTTGTGTAAATTTGTCGCCGACTCGCTATTTACAAAGTTAAATTCCTCTTCAATTCGTTGTGGCCGACGGGGGAACGCTCTTGGCTACAGATCAGTGGCGATTTGTGATCGGAGTTCGAGCCCGTCGACCGTAGAGAATTAACTTCCTGCACTGAAGATTGCGTTAGCATGAAACATCGATGTCTGTAGGTAATAAATAATTAATATTTATTTATAAATATTATCATATATATATATATATATATATATAAATATATATATATATTATAATATGAAATGAAGTAATAAAATAAGGTGTCAATCAAATTTTATTAGAATTCAAAGTTCAAGCAAAGTATTCTTAAGTCCTTAGCTCATGAGTTTTCAAAGATAATTCTTCTCTTCAGAGGACCATTACCGCAGTTATACTACTACAGGTAATAAAATTACGCTTTGAAAATATATAAAATTATATACACAAATACACAAAAATACTTAACATCAAAATATATCAACCCAAAAACATACTTTTTGTTGAATCCATATAGTCCATCCAGGTCATACATATTGAGAAGCATAATCAGGAAAGACAATTACTCCAAGTTACAAACAGCAATCCAAATACGTGTAATTGAAGGTGCCGACAAAGTTATCCAGTCCCGAAATGTGTCAATATTCAATGTTAATGATAAATAAATCAAATAATATAGAAAGTCCAATCAAAGTTCCAAAATCCCGAAATGTGCAACCCAAGTCAAATCAAAGTTCGTTGTTTAATTGGAAAACCCGTATATATATATGTGTGTGTGTGTGTGTGTGTGTGTGTGTACGTCGGCCGGACTGTGAGGGCGTAACACACTTTACTAACAGAACGAATCGTATAAAATTGTCTGTGAATAGTGCGTATCAAATCATCGTAAGAAAGAACATATGAAGGTGATTTATTATTTGCTTGAAGCACCGAAACCTTAAGTGCCATAAGAACAGAAACGCCATAGCAAGCGTTAAAGACACAAACATCTTCAAATTTGAACATTGACAACAAAATCAAAACGTAAGCCTTCCGAGTTAAGTTAAATTTCAATTGGGAGACGTTATGGGGTGAACACACTCCACAACTGCCAGAATGAACTACGTCTTAATAAGAAAATAAATAGTGTGCGTTTGTTATGTTAGTATTCGTGAGAAATAAGAATAAAATATAATGGTTTCCAAAACTTATTTTTATAAACTGACGGAGTACGAGAAAACAAGTAACGCTTCAGTTTATAATATAGTTTTGTTTTATCTGTCATTATCAAGTTTAAAATAGCATGCTTGTTGGTCTGTCACTATCAAGTTTGAATTATCATTTTTGTTGGTCTGTGACAATCAAGTTTGAAATACCATTTTTTTTAGTCTGTCACGATCAAGTTTGAAATAGCATGTTGTTTGGTCTGCCACGATCAAGTTTGAGGTATCATTTTTGTTTATCTGTCACGATGAAGTTTGAAATAGCATGTTTGTTCGTCTTTAACGATCAAGTTTGAACTATTATTGTCGTTGGTCTTTAACGATCAAGTTTGAACTATTATTGTCGTTGGTCTTTGACGATCAAGTTTGAACTATTATTGTCGTTGGTCTTTGACGATCAAGTTTGAACTATTATTGTCGTTGGTCTTTAACGATCAAGTGTGAACTATTATTGTCGTTGGTCTTTAACGATCAAGTTTGAACTATTATTGTCGTTGGTCTTTACCGATCAAGTTTGAACTATTATTGTCGTTGGTCTTTAACGATCAAGTGTGAACTATTATTGTCGTTGGTCTTTAACGATCAAGTGTGAACTATTATTGTCGTTGTTCTTTGACGATCAAGTTTGAACTATTATTGTCGTTGGTCTTTGACGATCAAGTTTGAACTATTATTGTCGTTGGTCTTTAACGATCAAGTGTGAACTATTATTGTCGTTGGTCTTTAACGATCAAGTGTGAACTATTATTGTCGTTGTTCTTTGACGATCAAGTTTGAACTATTATTGTCGTTGGTCTTTGACGATCAAGTTTGAACTATTATTGTCGTTGGTCTTTGACGATCAAGTTTGAACTATTATTGTCGTTGGTCTTTGACGATCAAGTGTGAACTATTATTGTCGTTGGTCTTTAACTATCAAGTGTGAACTATTATTGTCGTTGTTCTTTGACGATCAAGTTTGAACTATTATTGTCGTTGGTCTTTGACGATCAAGTTTGAACTATTATTGTCGTTGGTCTTTGACGATCAAGTTTGAACTATTATTGTCGTTGGTCTTTAACGATCAAGTGTGAACTATTATTGTCGTTGGTCTTTAACGATCAAGTGTGAACTATTATTGTCGTTGTTCTTTGACGATCAAGTTTGAACTATTATTGTCGTTGGTCTTTGACGATCAAGTTTGAACTATTATTGTCGTTGGTCTTTGACGATCAAGTTTGAACTATTATTGTCGTTGGTCTTTAACGATCAAGTGTGAACTATTATTGTCGTTGGTCTTTAACGATCAAGTGTGAACTATTATTGTCGTTGTTCTTTGACGATCAAGTTTGAACTATTATTGTCGTTGTTCTTTAACGATCAAGTTTGAACTATTATTGTCGTTGGTCTTTGACGATCAAGTTTGAACTATTATTGTCGTTGGTCTTTGACGATCAAGTTTGAACTATTATTGTCGTTGTTCTTTAACGATCAAGTTTGAACTATTATTGTCGTTGTTCTTTGACGATCAAGTTTGAACTATTATTGTCGTTGGTCTTTAACGATCAAGTGTGAACTATTATTGTCGTTGGTATTTAACGATCAAGTGTGAACTATTATTGTCGTTGTTCTTTGACGATCAAGTTTGAACTATTATTGTCGTTGTTCTTTAACGATCAAGTTTGAACTATTATTGTCGTTGGTCTTTAACGATCAAGTGTGAACTATTATTGTCGTTGTTCTTTGACGATCAAGTTTGAACTATTATTGTCGTTGTTCTTTAACGATCAAGTTTGAACTATTATTGTCGTTGTTCTTTGACGATCAAGTTTGAACTATTATTGTCGTTGTTCTTTAACGATCAAGTTTGAACTATTATTGTCGTTGTTCTTTGACGATCAAGTTTGAACTATTATTGTCGTTGTTCTTTAACGATCAAGTTTGAACTATTATTGTCGTTGTTCTTTGACGATCAAGTTTGAACTATTATTGTCGTTGTTCTTTAACGATCAAGTTTGAACTATTATTGTCGTTGGTCTTTGACGATCAAGTTTGAACTATTATTGTCGTTGTTCTTTAACGATCAAGTTTGAACTATTATTGTCGTTGGTCTTTGACGATCAAGTTGGAACTATTATTGTCGTTGGTCTTTAACGATCAAGTGTGAACTATTATTGTCGTTGGTCTTTAACGATCAAGTGTGAACTATTATTGTCGTTGTTCTTTAACGATCAAGTGTGAACTATTATTGTCGTTGGTCTTTAACGATCAAGTGTGAACTATTATTGTCGTTGTTCTTTGACGATCAAGTTTGAACTATTATTGTCGTTGGTCTTTGACGATCAAGTTTGAACTATTATTGTCGTTGGTCTTTGACGATCAAGTTTGAACTATTATTGTCGTTGGTCTTTAACGATCAAGTGTGAACTATTATTGTCGTTGGTCTTTAACGATCAAGTGTGAACTATTATTGTCGTTGTTCTTTGACGATCAAGTTTGAACTATTATTGTCGTTGGTCTTTGACGATCAAGTTTGAACTATTATTGTCGTTGGTCTTTGACGATCAAGTTTGAACTATTATTGTCGTTGGTCTTTAACGATCAAGTGTGAACTATTATTGTCGTTGGTCTTTAACGATCAAGTGTGAACTATTATTGTCGTTGTTCTTTGACGATCAAGTTTGAACTATTATTGTCGTTGGTCTTTGACGATCAAGTTTGAACTATTATTGTCGTTGGTCTTTAACGATCAAGTGTGAACTATTATTGTCGTTGGTCTTTAACGATCAAGTGTGAACTATTATTGTCGTTGTTCTTTGACGATCAAGTTTGAACTATTATTGTCGTTGTTCTTTAACGATCAAGTTTGAACTATTATTGTCGTTGGTCTTTGACGATCAAGTTTGAACTATTATTGTCGTTGTTCTTTAACGATCAAGTTTGAACTATTATTGTCGTTGTTCTTTGACGATCAAGTTTGAACTATTATTGTCGTTGGTCTTTAACGATCAAGTGTGAACTATTATTGTCGTTGGTCTTTAACGATCAAGTGTGAACTATTATTGTCGTTGTTCTTTGACGATCAAGTTTGAACTATTATTGTCGTTGTTCTTTAACGATCAAGTTTGAACTAT
Source organism: Sepiola atlantica (assembly GCA_963556195.1). Lineage (NCBI taxonomy): Eukaryota > Metazoa > Mollusca > Cephalopoda > Sepiida > Sepiolidae > Sepiola > Sepiola atlantica. Next base: position 27,624,862 of record OY744544.1, read on the forward strand.
TATTGTCGTTGTTCTTTGACGATCAAGTTTGAACTATAATTGTCGTTGTTCTTTAACGATCAAGTTTGAACTATTATTGTCGTTGTTCTTTGACGATCAAGTTTGAACTATTATTGTCGTTGTTCTTTAACGATCAAGTTTGAACTATTATTGTCGTTGGTCTTTGACGATCAAGTTTGAACTATTGTTGTCGTTGTTCTTTAACGATCAAGTTTGAACTATTATTGTCGTTGGTCTTTGACGATCAAGTTTGAACTATTATTGTCGTTGGTCTTTAACGATCAAGTGTGAACTATTATTGTCGTTGGTCTTTAACGATCTAGTGTGAACTATTATTGTCGTTGTTCTTTAACGATCAAGTGTGAACTATTATTGTCGTTGGTCTTTAACGATCAAGTGTGAACTATTATTGTCGTTGTTCTTTGACGATCAAGTTTGAACTATTATTGTCGTTGGTCTTTGACGATCAAGTTTGAACTATTATTGTCGTTGGTCTTTGACGATCAAGTTTGAACTATTATTGTCGTTGGTCTTTAACGATCAAGTGTGAACTATTATTGTCGTTGTTCTTTGACGATCAAGTTTGAACTATTATTGTCGTTGGTCTTTGACGATCAAGTTTGAACTATTATTGTCGTTGGTCTTTGACGATCAAGTTTGAACTATTATTGTCGTTGGTCTTTAACGATCAAGTTTGAACTATTATTGTCGTTGGTCTTTGACGATCAAGTTTGAACTATTATTGTCGTTGGTCTTTAACGATCAAGTGTGAACTATTATTGTCGTTGGTCTTTAACGATCAAGTGTGAACTATTATTGTCGTTGGTCTTTGACGATCAAGTGTGAACTATTATTGTCGTTGGTCTTTGACGATCAAGTTTGAACTATTATTGTCGTTGGTCTTTAACGATCAAGTGTGAACTATTATTGTCGTTGTTCTTTAACGATCAAGTGTGAACTATTATTGTCGTTGTTCTTTAACGATCAAGTGTGAACTATTATTGTCGTTGGTCTTTAACGATCAAGTGTGAACTATTATTGTCGTTGTTCTTTGACGATCAAGTTTGAACTATTATTGTCGTTGGTCTTTGACGATCAAGTTTGAACTATTATTGTCGTTGGTCTTTGACGATCAAGTTTGAACTATTATTGTCGTTGGTCTTTAACGATCAAGTGTGAACTATTATTGTCGTTGTTCTTTGACGATCAAGTTTGAACTATTATTGTCGTTGGTCTTTGACGATCAAGTTTGAACTATTATTGTCGTTGGTCTTTAACGATCAAGTTTGAACTTTTATTGTCGTTGGTCTTTAACGATCAAGTGTGAACTATTATTGTCGTTGTTCTTTGACGATCAAGTTTGAACTATTATTGTCGTTGGTCTTTGACGATCAAGTTTGAACTATTATTGTCGTTGGTCTTTAACGATCAAGTTTGAACTATTATTGTCGTTGTTCTTTGACGATCAAGTTTGAACTATTATTGTCGTTGGTCTTTGACGATCAAGTTTGAACTATTATTGTCGTTGGTCTTTAACGATCAAGTTTGAACTATTATTGTCGTTGGTCTTTAACGATCAAGTTTGAACTATTATTGTCGTTGGTCTTTGACGATCAAGTTTTAACTATTATTGTCGTTGGTCTTTGACGATCAAGTTTGAACTATTATTGTCGTTGGTCTTTAACGATCATGTTTGAACTATTATTGTCGTTGGTCTTTGACGATCAAGTTTGAACTATTATTGTCGTTGGTCTTTGACGATCAAGTTTGAACTATTATTGTCGTTGGTCTTTGACGATCAAGTTTGAACTATTATTGTCGTTGGTCTTTAACGATCAAGTTTGAACTATTATTGTCGTTGGTCTTTGACGATCAAGTTTGAACTATTATTGTCGTTGGTCTTTAACGATCAAGTTTGAACTATTATTGTCGTTGGTCTTTGACGATCAAGTTTGAACTATTATTGTCGTTGGTCTTTGACGATCAAGTTTGAACTATTATTGTCGTTGGTCTTTGACGATCAAGTTTGAACTATTATTGTCGTTGGTCTTTGACGATCAAGTTTGAACTATTATTGTCGTTGGTCTTTGACGATCAAGTTTGAACTATTATTATCGTTGGTCTTTGACGATCAAGTTTGAACTATTATTGTCGTTGGTCTTTAACGATCAAGTTTGAACTATTATTGTCGTTGGTCTTTGACGATCAAGTTTGAACTATTATTGTCGTTGGTCTTTGACGATCAAGTTTGAACTATTATTGTCGTTGGTCTTTAACGATCAAGTTTGAACTATTATTGTCGTTGGTCTTTGACGATCAAGTTTGAACTATTATTGTCGTTGGTCTTTGACGATCAAGTTTGAACTATTATTGTCGTTGGTCTTTGACGATCAAGTTTGAACTATTATTGTCGTTGGTCTTTGACGATCAAGTTTGAACTATTATTGTCGTTGGTCTTTAACGATCAAGTTTGAACTATTATTGTCGTTGGTCTTTGACGATCAAGTTTGAACTATTATTGTCGTTGGTCTTTGACGATCAAGTTTGAACTATTATTGTCGTTGTTCTTTAACGATCAAGTTTGAACTATTATTGTCGTTGGTCTTTGACGATCAAGTTTGAACTATTATTGTCGTTGGTCTTTAACGATCAAGTTTGAACTATTATTGTCGTTCGTCTTTGACGATCAAGTTTGAACTATTATTGTCGTTGGTCTTTGACGATCAAGTTTGAACTATTATTATCGTTGGTCTTTGACGATCAAGTTTGAAATATTATGTTTGGTGGTCTGCCACGGTCAAGTTTGAATTAGCATTTTTGTTGATCTATAACGATCAAGTTGAAAGTATCATTTTTGTTAGTCTGTCACGATCCAGTTTGAAATGCCATTTTTGTTGTTGTCTGAAGTAAAAGTTTGAAGTATCATTTTTTTTTGGTCTGTCACGGTCAAATTTAAAATAGCATTTTGTTGGTCTGTTACGATCAAATGTGAAATATAATTTTTGTATGTTTGTCACGATCAAGTTTGAAATAGCGTGTTTGTTGGCCTCTCACGATCAAGTTTGAAATATCATTTGTGTTTGTCTGTCACAATGAAGTGTTAAATAGTATTTTTCTGGTCTGTCAGGATCTAGTTTGAAGTATTATTTTTGTTGGTCTGTAAGGGCACAGTCTTTTATAAAATCTTTGATTGGTCTGTCGCTATCCTTTTTTAATAGCATTTTTGTTTGTCTGTCGCGACCAAGTTTAAATAGCATTCCATGAAAGATACCAGTATACTGAAATCATATGCCCTTAATAGGGTTAAGATGAAAATTCATATACACTAAATGTACAAAAGCAAGGAAATTCCAAAATGTTTACACTTTTATTGTCATTAAGGGTATGCGAGCACAACAGGGCTATGTATTTTACTGGTAGGAATTTTTCTTCAGCGCACCTTACACACGTCATCAACTCATGAATAGAGATTTATATTCTAGTGATGTGATAATGAAATGGTTTGGTTGATATGTAGTCATACCCTTAATGAAAATAAAAGTGTAAAAATTTGGGAATTTCTTCGCTTTTGTACATTTTGTGTATATGAATTTTCATCTTAACCCTATTAAGGGCATATGATTTCAGTATACTGGCATTTTTCATGGAATATCACTGATTTTGTAAATGCTATGCCTCAATACAATGCCTTCTCATAACTGATATAGTTGGTAGTTTGACTAATCAAGCTATATGGTAAACTGAAATGAAAATGCCATAAACTAGACACTAGAACCTCTATTTGCCAAAAATCAGCTGAATCCATCAAATGGTCGATAAGATATAGAATAAAGTGTATGAATACTAGTCATTTTAAAGTTTTTTTAGAATTTTCTGGAAAACTAAGGTATATGGTAAACTGAAATTAAAATGCCATCAACTAGACCCTAGAACCTTTATCTCTGCCAAAAATCAGGTGAATCCATCAAATATTTGGTGGCACATATGTACGTACGTGCGTACAAACAGATAACATGATTTCATGATTGAACTTTCTGGATCTCTGGGTTGCCTTGACTAATGATGCTGAAATTCTACACACTTATAGAACCTATCAAATAAAAATTTTGTGCAAAGTGTTAACTAATTTGGTTTATTGGTTTTTGAGTTATGATTGATCAAATAAATGAGATTTCCAGCATAGGCCATTCGTGAAGTCTATTAAAGGATAGAGCGCTCTCGTGCCTCCTTTGATTTTTGTTGGTCTATCACGATCAAATTTGAAATTGCATTGCCGTTTGTCTGTCACGATCAAGTTTAAAATAGCATTTTCATCGCTAAACGTTCAGGTTGAATTGACGCATCGGCCTTCTTGTTTAGTCTTCAGTTTGACCTAGATAGCATATGCGCTGACATATCAAACTTTGATTGTAATTAGCCAATTCTCATTTGTTATTTTTGTACAATTTCACTGGTACTATAATAACGCATTTCGCTATAGTTCATTAAAAAAATAATGTCGTCACACCCGGACAACTGGCAATATAGAAGCAGTTATCGGTTATGACCAAATCAGCAAGGATGATAACTCATGTTCTTAATGGAAGAATATAAAAAAGTTGCCTACATTGCGACTAAACTTTTATGTCTTTTTTCTGAAATGAATAAAGTAAACTCTAAAAACTATAATGACTTCACTTCATCTAGGGAGACGCAGAGTAGGTACATATAGGTTGTTGTATGAAGAAAAAGAGCTGAGAGATATTCGTTGCTCTGATTTGCCAAGCCAGTTCCCAAATACATTTTATTTTCTCACCTTCCAATTCTCATCGAATTCTTCAAACAGTTGCTAAATGATCCTTCAGCTCCATTCCCTTCGAATTCCTCTTCATTATGTCGCCCCTTTCTTTTTTTGTTGCTTTTCTTCGCAATGCCGACTTTTATAGTTTTACAACACGTTAACCCAAATCCTTCCAGTCAGCAGGTCGAAGAGCGTCTTCCGCCA
>OY744544.1:27637345-27712345 GCA_963556195.1 Sepiola atlantica
ACCTAACTAACGCATTGTCATCGCTTTCAAACAATACTTCTGATATATTACTCATAATGCTTCAAGCAAACTACAACATTCTTTCATATTAATATATATATATATATATATATATTTAGATTCAAGATACCGTCTGGATTGGAATTCTATCATTCTATTATCGTGCGGAGGGGAGATCACCCGTGAGGTTTGTCTGCTTTCTGTTTTTCTATGAAATTTATGCAGGATTTTTTTACTTTTACATATGATTTTCATAGTGGTTTATGAAGATCAGCGTGTAATTATGTTGAACTGTAGCATGAAGCAATTTGAAGACCATCGTCAATTCTGCCATTGAAAAAAGATTATATGAGAGAAGACTGAATTTTGGTCATTGCAATTTAGATAATCATTATATATATATTATAATAATTTAAGCTGTCCTAATCAAAATATGGTGATACGAGAAATATACACACAGACACACGATAAATGGTCACACAATTTTATTGATATCGGGATTCAGTCAAGTGGTTTAGTCAAACGAGTGGCGTAACAAGTGAACGGAGTTCAGTTCTAATTGAGTCAACTGTGTTCACATTAGCTCAATTATTAAAGCAAATATTTACGTTGTGAACTATAGATAAACTTATAGGGGAAACATCATGTGTTCAGATTATAGTAGACTTTTGTATGTTACGGTAAAAGAGTTCGAAAAAAAATAATATAAGATCTAAAAAGAAAGACATGCATTCTAAATTTAAAAAAATATTTTGAGGTCAGAGGAAAAGTATGAATGACCGTACGGGACATAATTGCAAAATTTTACTTCAGAACATCTGATACATGTATTGCTGAAATATGTTTCTGTGTTTAATATGTCACCGTATCATATATGACAATTGCGTTTATTAATTATCAATGTTTGTTTGTTAGTGTTTAACGACCTTTCAAGTATTTTAAGGTCATCCCAGGTCAAACATTTATTTTTAGAATCAGCCAGTTTTTACAATGTTTATATTTCGTGAATGTGTTTTAGAGTGTGCGATTTTTGTGAAAGTGATTTTGTTTGACTTTTAAATTTTGGTATGCTTTTTTGCTTCTATTAGGTTACTTATGATATTATTTGGACCATTCTTTTGAAGAGAGTTTTAAATTTCTTTTATTGATAACAACGTAATTAACACAACACTGAAAATTAATTGGTATTTGTATCTTGTAGGATATTATTTTCTAAAAAAATAAATATGTTTGTACAAATTAGTTTCTTTAAGAAATCCTATTATTTAAGAAAAGGCTACAGTTTCAAATAATGTTTTTTATATGTTTTGTTTTGTAACATTTGTTGCGTATATGTGCGTATTCTTTGTCATTTTATTAATATATTTTGTATTGTTAGTCTTTTATTGCAATTGTTACAGCGAGGTTCATCTTCTTATTCAAGCAGATCATTGTTAATGTGGTAAGCTTATAATATAAAGTTCGATATAGACAATAAAATAGAGTGGAATATCTATGTGATAGAGAGACGCTGTATGGAAGCATGTACGCACTATAGTACCAAATAAATTGCGTTTACGCACTGGATGCTTCAACGTGTTTATTCATTTTATGTATACACTAATATTTTTCAAGAAAAAATAGAAACTTGTGTTAATATAAGCTAAGATAAAAAAGTACTTTATCGCGCTTTGAGTTTTTAGATCTGAAGTTAGGGGCCTTAATAATCTAGAATCTTATTTTTACAAATAATATGATAAACATATATTAAGTAAACTCCTTTTTTTTCGTACGTTTAAATACGCGTCAATAACAAGTCATGCGTATCTATTAAGATTTAACGTTTTGGCTTTCACTTGCGCGCACTTGGTCTTTTGGCTAAGACGAAAGTGTAGTATCTGTTCCGATGGATACTGCACGCCTGTCCTGTGCAGTTCTAGGAGGTCCACCCTCCCAGGCTTCGCCTCCCCTCTTTGGGGAGGAGTAAGTTTATTGCTTACTGTCTGAGGCGCCCCTACCGGGGAATGCCGACGGGGCTTCCCAGGCAATTTTTATATGGCCAGAGTGCTCACCTCTCGAGCGCTGGCTTTTAACCCCACTTGCTCGACCCGATCTTGGGTCACATCTTACTTGTGGGAGTAAGATACAACTGGCCTTGTGCCTAACTCCTAAAGAGGAGTAAATAAAACTTGGTCTTTTGGCTAAGATCAAAGTGTAGTATCTGTTCCGATGGATACTGCACGCCTGTCCTGTGCAGTTCTAGGAGGTCCACCCTCCCAGGCTTTGCCCCCCCTCTTTGAGGAGGAGTAAGTTTATTGCTTACTGTCTGAGGCGCCCCTACCGGGGAATGCCGACGGGGCTGCTCAGGCAATTTTTAAATGGCCAGAGTGCTCACCTCTCGAGCGCTGGCTTTTCAAACCCCACTTTCTCGACCCGATCTTGGGTCACATCTTACTTGTGGGAGTAAGATAAAATTGGCCTTGTGCCTAACTCCTTGGGAGGAGTAAATAAAACATTTGGTAAAGTGTAACATGAATTGCAATACGTACAAATCTGCTGAAAAGAAAGTGGCTCATTTTACCGGGCTAAAATCTTCTCATGCATGGAAAATTGTTGTCACATCTGAACTGGTGCACCAACCACTAGTCTCTCTCCCTCTTGGACAGGGTGCCAAAAATATCTATCGTAATAGGTCTCGCATTGTCCGCCGTGCCCCATCCGCTGTACCATCGCCGCATTATAGTAGAACAATTCCACCCTTCACTCTAGAGATCCTAAGATGCCGGAAAAGTTTCTACTCTAATAGCTTTTTTTCTCGGAACGCTTGCCTTTGGAATTCCCTCCTTGTTCCCTATTTCCACACCTGTACCAACATGCAAAAATTTAGATGTAATGTAAACAAAAGTATTTCTGCAAAAATCTCTACTTAGGATATCCCGTATAAATCTGGCCCCTAATCACAATTGGCCCTTACGCCTTGTAAAACATGGAAAATTTCCCTTCTATCGTCTGTCACTGTTTGCTACTCGATTGCAAATGAATGCCCCCACAGTTTCTTATATATTAATGAGGAGCAGATAACTCATGATACTTACTGTATCATGGGCAGATAACTCCCGATTACTATTTCAACACAGGATTAGATAACTCCTTTACCTATACGGGATGAATTGTCGTGGTCATAATCAGAGAACTCGTGCGATTTTCCATGTATTTGTGGGGATAAGTTTCTTGGCGTTCTTGTTCTGCGACATGACGGTTGTCTCAATTGGGGGGACTAACCGGGTGTGTATATCTTCCTGTGTTACTCCCCAACACCCTTGTCGTATCATCAATTTCTAATTCTTTCTTCCTCAGGCTCATTGTGTGGTCTGACATTGGAATGGCGTTTCGCTGAACCGTTAACCGGTGCAGCCAAACGCCATTTGTCCCTGTTGTTTTCGTTTCGAGACGCTGAAGATTCGTCATTTGTTATTGGCGATTTAAAAAATTAAAAAAGTCAGTCCATCTGGGTGAAACCGCGGTACGACTCTGAAATCAGTAACGCATAGTTTTGAAATAGATTATTTGTATTTAACTCTCACTTTCTTGCGATCGAGCACTTTATTAGTTTGGAATACAGTTGCTACGTATAAGGGGACCAAATGTGGGCTATATTTACTTTAATTTAGTTACATGCGACGGGAGCAGAAAAAGGTGTGGAAGCCCTTCATGCAAATTCAGACACCTCCGATTTTTGCGAAATTTTAACAATAGGTATTAGACATCAATTCATAAATATTGTACACATTTCAGTTTCTTTGGAGCATTTAAAAATATTTTATAGAGCATAATATGAGCACAATTTGAAAATGTAAATATTTCAGATTTGCATTGAATGTTATCCATACTCATTAGAAAATAATTAAGCAAGATTCCCTTAATTACAATCTTTTCTTAAGCCCTCCTTAAGCTTATTTTATAGAATTAAAAATAATTTAATGAATTTTTATGAAAATAAGAATAAAGACTCTTGACAAATGTATTCGTGTTATTATATACGTTTATATATTTGTATGTACAAAACTAGTGAACAGTTATTATAAATTTTGGAACACAGCCGCTAGGTGTAAAGGTGAATAATATGTGATATATTTAGTTGATATATTTTAATTTCATTTTACGTAGAGAGATCAAAGAGGGGATGGGAACATTTCGTGAAAATTCAGATACCTCTGATTTGTGTAAAATTCTAACAATAGATATTAAGCCTTAAATTTCAGACATTTAAAAAATAAAATTTTTGTAATGGATTTTTATCAAAATTAGAATAATAATTTGTGACATAAAGTTTAGTAACATTATATCTTTATTTAATCTTTATTAGATTACCTGAACAAGATAAAAAAACTGTTATGATCAAATAATTTTACTTTATCTCGGACGGGTATTTTGTATAGTATCTATCTATCTCTCTCTCACTCACTATATATATATATATATATATATATATATATATACATTAATATAAATATCTGTATATATTTTTATCAATAGTAAAACTTTCATGGTCAAAGCTCGATTAATGTTAATTTTTAAATGTATGAAAAATCATATATATATATATATATATATATATATATATATATATATATATATATATTAAAATAAGGTGTCAATCAAATTTTATTAGAATTCAAAGTTCAAGCAAAGTATCTTAAAGTCCTTAGCTCATGAGTTTTCAAAGATAATTTATGAGCTAAGGACTTTAAGATACTTTGCTTGAACTTTGAATTCTAATAAAATTTGATTGACACCTTATTTTATTACTTCATACTTCAGTTCATATTATAATATTAATGCTCTATCCAGTATATTGAGCTTCAGTTTTTATCCGGATGTTTCACTAATTATAAGATATTAGTTGACGCTTATATCTTTTGTTGGATTGCTTCATATATATATATATATATATATATATATATATATATATATATATATATATATATATATATATATATATATATATATATATATATATATATATATTATGCTTGTACATGTGTGTACGAAACGGACCGTAAAGTTATATGGAGTTTTGAAAAATAAATAAAGAAATGGTCATTGGAATTTAGCATCTTATTGTATATATATATATATATATATATAAATATATATATATATATATATATATATATATATATATATATATATATATATATATATATATGTATATATATGTATATATATATGGAAACTAGTATAGAATAAGGAACACTCTGAAATAATAGCAGTTCTACTCCGCTTAATCCAGCATTGCCTCTAGCCAACTTGCCTTACTAGTGTTCTCGTAGATGAGAACAGTTTTGACTTCACAATAAACTACTCACCTGCAGTCACTGTTTCAGATTATATCTATTGTCTTTCGATGAAGCAGGTGGCCCAGTCATATCTAGCAATTCGGCATTAAATAATTCAATATCTTATTTTGCGTCAGAATCTTTATACATCAATCCGCCTGATTTAAATAAATAGATTTAAATAGCATTAACCTCTTAAGAATGTACAGTCTTTTCTTACATATAAAGCGTATTTGCACCAGCCCCATCGAATATGATAAACGTACATGTATTGTTATCAAACAGTTCCTGAAGAGCGGCCATCTCTGTTAGGTTATTCCTCACGTAAAAGGGGGCAGAACTCTGTGTAAGCGATAAGCAGAATTTCGCCCTTTCTATGCCAAACTTTTTGGCATGGATGAAGGTTATTGCTTGAGGAGATTGGCAAAGATGGCCGCTATAAACACACGGCTGATAAAATAATACATACAGAAACCATTGTTGTACTTAATCGGAAAACAGCCTGTTTTCATACAAAAAGAAAAAGCAACAGTCGAATCGCAATGGTTTTACTTATTAGTGGAATCTTCTCAGTACTTCACAATAGACAACGAAATTAGTTCTTCTTCCAACGCATCGCCTCTCAACACTAAGGCAAATAAGCAGATCTCTCTTCATTCTTCACAGAATCCAATATCAGACTCCAATCCTGTAACACGTGTATCAAACCTTGATGTCGCACGTAATCGCCTAAAAAGTCGAATCACATTCTTTTCTTCGGGAAGGGGGTGTTCAGCGGAGGGTGATACCAAATTTATTAACCCTAACCTAACCAAAAGGGTGCATTTTCGTTCACACACTTTGTAATGTTTTTATGTTCACAAAACCAAAAAAACCCGCCTCCAAAATAGGACAATCGCGAAAAAAGTGTATCTCAGAATTGCAGAAGAAACAGGGGAGGCGGCGTCACTACCGGTCATAGAAAAAAAAAACTCGAAAACTTCCGACATTGAAATTTACTTTAAAATACAATAAATGTGTTACATAGTAAGTAGGTACGGTTTCTATTATTCATCTCGTGATTTGAATTTCGGGCCAGTTTCGACATGCACACATGTCATCCGGTCAGCGAGTACCTTCAAATGTCATTTCGACCCTGGGTGTAATGAGAACGGATTTGACGTCAGCTAAGAGGGAGAGAAAGAATGAAGGATGAGTTAATGGAAGATTTTGAGAGCGGCAAACGTGCGAGAATGTCGGGACACGACGATTATTAAGACAAAAAATCCGTAGACGGGAATGCGCCCCCAACCCCGCAGCTAGTAGATAAAGGGGTTCACCCACACGGTCAATAAAAGACCTTTCTTCAAATCGATTGTGATTCTTTGTTCTTTGTGGTTGTGAACAATTAATTGCAGGTGCCCCCAGTCATCGGAGGAAAACTACGACGCGGTTATGATTGTGAGAAGCACGCGATGCCAAGGTACGTTTATGAACACGTATACTCAGTTGATTGTGATATGTAAGGTGTTGGACCTTCCCTTAGGAAGTAATTATGTTACAAATGTTTATTAGTAAGAGTCCCTATATACTTGCCCCCAACTTAGGGCTTAAGCGACCCCTAATAAGGGTTACTCTAGACTTGACTTGACTTGGTCCCTTAACCCCCTCCTGGGTCGTAGGGGCGCTGCACCAATGAACTCCACACCAGCTGTCTCCACTTCTGACGGTCATGGGCAATGGACTGGGTTGTAGCGAAGTTGTAGCCCGTCCACTCTTTGATGTTGTCCGTCCATCTTTTGTGTTGTCTACCTCTCCTTCTCTTGCCTAGCACTGCTCCCTGCAGGATGGTTTTGGAGAGACCACTGCCCCTTGTCACGTGACCATACCATCGAAGCTTTCTTTTTTTTACAGTTGTCAGCAAATCTTCGTAGTTGTTCAGATTTGCATTGATGAGCGCGCGAACTTCTTCGTTTGTGACACGGTCTGAGTACGAGATGCCAAGCACTCTTCTGTAGCATCTCATTTCTACCGTTTGGATTTTTCTTTGGAGCTCGGCTGTCAAGGTCCATGACTCGCATGCATACAAAAAGATGGATAATACTAGTGTATGCAGCAGCTTCAGTTTGCAACGGAGACTAATGTTTCCGTCTTTCCAGATTAATTTCAGTTTTGCAAGTGCTGCTGCCGTTTGTGCTGCTCTTGCCAGGATTTCAGTCTTGGATCCTTTGTTGCTTAGTATAGCGCCAAGGTATTTGAACTGGTTTACGGTTTCCAGTTCTTGGCCGTTGGCTGTTATCGTTGTTGATAATGGTTGTCCACTATTCGTCATCAGCTTCGTTTTTTCAGCATTGATCTCCATTCCGTACCTCGTGGATGTTCTGTCGAGGCGGCTCACTAGATTAGAAAGTTCTGTTTGATTTCCGGCAAGTCCATCAATGTCATCGGCGAATCTGAGGTTTGTGATGGTTCGTCCACCAATGCTGACTGTGCCCACGTGATCATCCAGGGCATCTGACATGATTCGTTCAGGAGGATGAAAACAAATAAATGTTTGTTTTGAATAATAATTCCAATTTCAGTCACTTAAATGATTTTGAGTGAAATAGGTTTGGAATTTCTCCTAAAGAACTAATTTTTCTCAAACGATGTTTCAGAAAAAAAAAGAATAAAAAGAAAAAAAAACAAAAAAACAATCGGCAACAATGTTTTTATTAATGCCGTCGGTTGTATAGTCTCTGTTTTCCTTTGATTCCAATTTATTTTAGTCTTTTTTTCTAAAGTTTTTGTCACTGTTTCTTGTGCTCCCACGATTATTGGTATTATATTGCCTTTATTAATGTTCCATATTCCTTTCAGTTACCTGTCAAGTTGCTTTGCTTTCTTTTCTCCATGATCTTTACCCTGTGGTCTGCTGGGAAGGTAACTCTACAATTTAGTTGTTTTTCCTTCTTATTAACTATTATGACATCTGGTGTCCTTGCTAGGATAGGTTTATCTGTTTGTAACTCCATGTCCCAGATAATTTTGGGATTTTTGTTTCATCAGTATATATATATATATATATACTGAATTTTCTAAGGGAAATGTCAAAATAATTTAAAAAATAAGATTTTGATAAATAATATCCTGTTGTCATGGTTTTCTTATTCTATTGTTTTATTATCTTTCTACTGTTCATATTTTCATATAAATAGGCAACATATAGATTTCAAAAGAACTGTATTAAAAGGGTTTATGTTCTAATTGTATTATTCTTATATTATAAAACAATTTGCATATTTACGCCCGAAGCTTCTAAATACGAAAATTTGCTAACATAATCTATTTACATTTCGTTTATAAAACATTTACTTATCTTTTTTCTTTCCGACATTTTGTTTTTATACTATTACTTTTTTAATAGCTGTTTTCCTTGATAGAAGGAGATTACGGTGCTTAAGTTTTCACAATTGTTTTTTGTTCCTCTTTCCCTTCTCTCATTATTTCATTCTTATCTTTCTCTTTCCCTACCTTTCTTTTCTATTTCTAATTCTTGTCATTTTTCACTCTTTATTTCCATGTGGTTTTCAACTTTTCCTTCCATTTTCATTTCTTATCCACTCAGTCCTATTCCCTTTTTTAAATGTAGTTCACCCCAAACAAGCCAGCCGCCGCTATAGACGTAAGGGGTTACTGAGAATTAGGGTAAGGGGTTACTGAGAATTAGGGTAAGGGGTTACTGAGAATTAGGATGCAAGTTTTGGAGGTCATATTAAATTGGGAGCTATGCAACGAGTCTTGTTCACATTAGTTTTAAATTTCCGCGTGTCGGTATAGTCGCGGAAACTGCCAACAGGAAGAAAGTTCCAAAGGTCGGCAACACGAGGAAAGCTTTCTTCGACATGACCTCTTTTCGGATTTTTTTGCGAAATGCACAATGAACACGTGTCCATGATTCAGTTTTTGAAAATTCAAGGACGCAAAACGCCTTTTTAGGTTGAGTGAATGCCATTTCTGGACCTGAAAAGATATGAAAAAAATATTAACATTACACAAACTTAATGAATTTAGCTTTAAAATGGTACCAGTTTAATCTTACTACCATTCATAGTCAAACAGATATGATGACTTGACATGTGCTGAAGACTTTTGGAAAACCCTGTATAGGTATGAAGTCTGCCTTTAGTCTCCCTCGCTGGTAGCGGTTGTAGTATGATCCGACCCCCTTTCTGCAAAACGCACATCAGTCAAGTACGATACTAGTAGGAAGTGTTTATTTTTTATCTTCATCTAGTCAAACCCAATTTATAAAGTATTAATTAATTTCCTTCATGTCATTCTGGCTAAAGGATCCTATTAGCTCTTCGACCTGCCCGTTTCTCATTCGGACTGGTCAATATTCCAAATGGTCAGTTTAGAGGTTTTGTTCTGTCCTCTTAATGACAGAGTCGTAATCTTAATTCCGTTTACCATATTCGGTTAGACTTAATCAAATTAGTTCTTTCGACGTCTTAGTACAGCTAAAGTAGACGACTTTTCTTCGATTTAATCTGCTGACCACCTGACCACTTGACCACCTGACCACTTTACATTTGTTCTTCGTTGACCGAGGAGTATTTCAGTTTCTATTGTAACAACTAAGCTGTGCTTGAGGCGTGCAGCACTGAATTATTTACTTCGTAATTTCACCACTTCCTTAGTATTCTCAGGGTGCTGAAATCGACCGTCACATTGTTAACATGACTACACTGGGGTTAAAAACAATAACAAACTCATCTAGAGCTGTATGTAAAAGTAGGTTAGATCTGTTCTCAACTCAAGAATAGAACAAGGTATATTGTCAGCTGTCCTGTTCTACCTATCCTTGACTGTTCTGTGTTGTTAAGATGACTACAACAGAGACACCACCAATAACAAATATGTCCAAGGGTCAACACAAAAGTAGGCCGGATTTGTTTTTAACTAGGGACTATTTTTTTTTTTTACTAAAGTGTCACCCCCTATAAAGGCCGAAAGGCCACTCGAGGATAAGGGTTTATGAGTTTGTGAGGTGAACGGTGAGACAAAACCGTGATGATTGGTAACGATGGTAGAAATTGAGCAGAATTTGATTATTAAAGAATACGGCTCAACAAGGATTTGTTTACATTGTACTTGAATACGGCTATGTTGTAGTCAACTGGGAAGCAGTCCCGCCGTGTTGTGTTCCACAAACAGATAGTTCTAGAAAAATAAACTCTGCTCATGGAAGCTACGTTTAGCTTTAGATACACAGACGAAGAAAGGAAATTATTTACAGTGTTTGTAGCTATACGAGTTTTTGTTGTGAATTTTTTCCATGTAGAACCATAGAGTGGAGCTCAGTCGAACATCTACCCTGAAAATAACGATAGAGCAGAAAAAGACTACCAAGATGTCTTCTCTGAGACCGTAGCCTCAGATAAGAGAAGAGGACATCCCCGCTAGATTTCAAAGTTGGTTTTGTACTCTGTCAAGACACGAAAGCATGCTCTGAGCATCCCACCTCCCTAGATGTGGCAACACTACTCGGTGTTAGGACGTATTTGACTCTTATACATGTAGAGGATTTCGCAAGGCATGAAATACTTTCCGGAGCAGAAGGAAGTATATCGTCAGTTGTTTATTTCGACCCATCATTGAACTTTTCTCTGTTTTTACCATGACTACAACAGAGCGAAAAACAATAACAACGACGTCTCAAGGTATATGTATAAGTAATCCGGATCTGTTCTCGATTAGGGAATAGAAGAAAGTATACTGTTAGCTGCTTTTACTTATTTGTCTTGACCGTTTCTATGTCGTAACCAAGCATCTAGATGAGTGGCTAATTGGGAATGCCGGGTGCTGTTATTAAAACGCGGTCCTAATGACTTTGCACCTGTGCCAATATGCAAATACAACGAAAAAAACAGTCTTGGGCAGTTTATTGTGATCTGTGCCGACTAGACACTAACCAGCGATGACAGATTCTATTCAGAATTCAGAACTATTACTATGCCTAATGATATGACACAACTATTATATTTACCCCCCCCTTTCTTCCATTCCTCTTTAAGTTCCCTTTCCCTGTCTTTATACTTTATGTGCTTAAGTATCTCATCCATTCTCCAACTTTTATAACTGTGCAGTACCTCACATGTAAACCTCTAACTCCCTTTCTCACACCTTCCTCTTTTATTCCTACGTTTCCTCTCTCCTATAATAATTCATTACCATACCATTTATTCCCAAGTTAAACCACACACTAACCGTGTCTTTTCTGGCGGTCAATCTCTACGTGGCTGCGGTCGCTGAATAAAAATGATGCTATTTATTACATCATTACTCATCTGGCAATAACAATATAGCCACACTATATTAGGAGGTGGCGATGGTGAAGGAGATAACGGCGACGACACGTGACTGTGTATCGTGTTTGAGTCATATCGTATATGAATACGACGTCATTGAAGATGTTTGAAACTGTACGTGATCCCTCTCGTTGGTACCTGATTTATAATAGAGAAATCAATGCCAGCAAAACAGATTTTGACACTTTTCTATTTTTCATTTTTTATAACGTTTCATTTAGTTGTATATTTTTTCTTTTCTTTCTTTTCCCTTTTTCTCGTTCTTATTGTATTTCCGCCCTTTCTTCCTCCACACTTCATTTTTACCTTTTTTTCCCTATTTTCTTCAACCAATAATACCTTTTTCATTCTTCATTTTTGTTCTTTCTGTTGTGTATGTGCGTGAGGAGTTCTTTAACCCACGACAGATGATCCGTAATCTTTTTGTTGACAGAAAATAGCTAAATCTCTCTTTGACACGTTGTAAGTAGACATCTCCTTGGATAGTGGCGTCTCTCTGTGGAAGTGGAAGTAGCAATCGTAGATATTCTGATTTTACTTTCTCTTTATGGCTGGAATAATGAAAGTAATTAAAAAGAATAGCAAATAACTCCATTATTATTCTCTGAGATGTGGTTTACTTTTGACAGTTGGCTAAGATCAAAGTGTAGTATCTGTTCCGATGGATACTGCACCCCATACTGGTGTTGTCTTGGCCTTCGGGTCTTGATTTACGCCGGTCAATGGGTCTGTCCTGTGCAGTTCTGGGAGGTCCACCTTCCCAGGCTTTGCCTCCCCTCTTTGGGGAGGAGTAAGTTTATTGCTTACTGCCTGAGGCGCCCTTACCGGGGAATGCCGACGGGGCTGCCCAGGCAATTTTTAAACCCAACTTTCCCGACCCGACCTTGGGTCACATCTTACTTGTGGGAGTAAGATAAAAACTGGCCTTGTGCCTAACTCCTGGAGAGGAGTAAATAAATACTTTTGACAGCAATTTACAGCTAGTGCATATACACACACTGCATCAGCCTGTCTAACCACGTAGGGGTAGTGTCAAGCTCTAAACCAGACGCTTTGACACAGAAAACAGAAAAAAATGAATCGATCTCCCTTGTTGGCAACGTCGATTTCCTGCAATGACAAAATTCATGTACATGTATTGTAACTTCTAACTTGACTCCTAAAGGAAATTTCAATTTTCTTGTTTTGTTGTATTTTGACTTACAGATGGTGTACAAACCTTTTATGCACACATGTTGTCATTGTGAACCCAGGTTCATGATCGTCTGTTGATAAAACACTCAGACGCTGATGTTAGTTTATAAGAAACGTTTATTAGTATATATAACTTGGAGTATTCATAAAACCAGGAGTGGGGGTGATACAAATACTTTTAAATGCGGACTGTCGCGCTAGATAGTAAGAGAGAAAAAGCGCGCGCGCGCGCGAGAGAGAGAGAGAGAGAGAGAAGTAGACAGACAGATAGATAGATAGGCAGATAGATCGATTGTCTTGTTACATCTAGCTACATTGTACGCGACCGCTACAAATCCTTACTTGGGAGAGCCACGATGCACCCGCTTGCTCAAGTCGTCAGCCAAAACGAGACCAAAAAACCACTAGAAGTCACGTGTTTTCATCTTAGACTTTCGCTTTGAGGTTACCATTAACCTTTAAGGTGTCACTCAAACCCTTCTATCCAAACACGGATCTTCGCTATGTAACAACTTAATCTAACCTTACGTGGATTTTTCGTTTTTAAACTTTTTTATATCTCTTTTTCATTGATTAGTTTTTCTTCTTTTTTGTCTTTTGTTTTCAAAGTTTCGTATCTTGTTCATTCATCCATATATCACTTTTGTTTGTTTGTTTGATCATCACATTGAAATAGGGAGCTTGTTTTAATTGCCCACAAAAATAAAAAAGGACACAGTGTCGAGTTTTAATGTGGGGGGATGATCAATTTCTCCAAAACGGGTGAAACTAAAGGATGTACTTATTATTGATTGGGTGGAAGAGAATATAAGTACAGTGACATTAATTGAAGTAATTTTCAGTAACTTTATAGTCGTTAATAGCTTCACGGCATTCCCGGCATTTTCGACCCTGCGCATTACTGTCTGAAGACCCTAACCGCTTACTCATGAATCACATTCTTATATTGGTGTTTCTATAATTTTCATGTTATAAATGAAATAAAGTAAAACGTTTTATTTTGTTTTATGGAAGCCAAGCGCGAACAAAAACTAGACGATAAAAATGTACTTTCTATGATCAAAATGAAGTATACTTCTCCAAGTACACTGTGTAGTGTATTTTCAAAATATATAGGCTTATGGCGTTTATCGCCTACTCTCAGACCAGCTATGGTTATGAGACTCTACTCCAGGGGCGGGCAACCTTTTCAAAGTAAGGGCCATATGAGACTTTAGGAAGGAGATCGCGGGCCGGAGTGAAAAACAAAATCTCAGAATTACTATATTTGGTTTACATGAATAAATTGTACAAAAATTGCATTGGACCCTCTACAAATCTGATATTTTTTCACAGGAGACCTCTGTATGTAATTATATAAAAGGCGCCGACGAAGAGCCATTATGGAATCATAAAAAATAATGACGGGGAAAGTAGCAAGTTGATCCAGCATTCCTTTTGACACACCTCACATAAGTTCTCTGTTTCATGCCCTTTCCTCGTCTCTCGTTTCTTCTTTGCCTCTCTCTTTCTCTTTTTCGATTTTTTTAATCTCAGGCCAAGGATTTAAAATTAATAGTTAAAGAAAAATGAAATATACATGCATCATCGCTCGCTGATATTTATATATTTCCATCCCACTGTAAATCTAAATCGAAACCTATTTTTACAAAATCATATGAGTTTTACTGGGAGGTCCGCGGGCCGGATTGCAATAATAAAGCATAGCAGGGTGACGGGCCGGATGCTAAGCCTTCGCGGGCCGGATGTGGCCAGCGGGCCGGAGGTTGTCCACCCCTGGTCTACCCCTACGGCAATAATTACGTTGCCACACCGGTTCTCGTTAGATCATCATAGTTAAGCGATATTGAGCCTGGTCAATACTCATATGGGTGACCATTTCAGAATACCAGATGCTGTATGATGATACCTTCAGGTTACCGTAATAATTCTAGGGCGTCTCAAACAGTTGTCGGTTACATGTAACGCGTAACAAGTATAGACTGGCACTATAAAACGCATGTACTAGCAGCAGAAACAACAATACCCTGCTAAAGTCCAACCCTTCATAATCGAGATAGGAGCGGTGATAATGTGCTGGTGTCATAACCATCCGGCTTACAGGGCTCTGGTGAAAATCCAGCAGGATTCAGCATCAGGATCCGTCGTTCTCGGGTCATCGCTTCTTCTGCGTGTAGCAAGCAAAGACGTGTAAGGCGGGGAACAACATATCAATAAAGTGAACGTGGCAACGATACTTTGGCCTTTTGGCTAAGATAAAAGTGTAGTATCTGTTCCGAGTGCTCACGTCTCGAGAGCGCTGGCTTATCTAATCGCACTTTCCCAACCTTGTGTCACATCTTACCTTGTGGTAGGTAGATAAATAAAACTTTGGCGTGTTTTGTCTAGGATCAAAGTGTAGTATCTGTTCCGATTGATAC
Organism: Sepiola atlantica; assembly: GCA_963556195.1. Lineage (NCBI taxonomy): Eukaryota > Metazoa > Mollusca > Cephalopoda > Sepiida > Sepiolidae > Sepiola > Sepiola atlantica. Next base: position 27,652,610 of record OY744544.1, read on the forward strand.
TACGCCCTATAGACTGGTATTGTCTTGGCCTTTGGGGCTTGATTTACGTCGGTCTATGGGACGGTCCTGTGTAGTTCTAAGGGATCCACCCTCCCAGGCTTTGCCTCCCCTCTTTGGGGAGGAGTAAGTTTATTGCTTACTGCCTGAGGCGCCCCTACCGGGGAATGCCGACGGGGCTGCCCAAACAATTTTTAATGGCCAGAGTGCTCACTTCTCGGGCGCTGGCTTTTCAAGCCCCACTTTCCCGACCCTATCTTGTGTCACATCTTACCTTGTGGGAGTAAGATAAAACTGGCCTTGGGCCTAACTCCTCGGGAGGAGTAAATAAATACTCTCTTGTGTGTTCTGGGCGAAACCTTTCTCGGCGTCGCATGCCCTGAGCCTTACTTCCCCCGGTGTCAGAGGTAAAAACCTGCAATCCTGCAGGGTAACAAATAGCTACAATCAACGAGAAGGGATTCATGCAGTCCAGACAATCCCGCAGTACAATACTCAATCTCAATTGGTTGCCTATATCGGACTTCAACCAATCGGAAACAGTCGGACACATATTTGTATCATTTATACAAGCGAGCGCACACATGCTGTTCCCAGTCAGAGTCAGTGAGATCCGTAACTTGCCACATCTAATGTCATCAACCACACGGTCTTACTAACAGTCGCACATCTTTTTGGCGTGCAAACAAACCTTGAAGTATAATCTGGCTAGCAACATGTTGGAAAAACGACATAAGTAACAGTCATGGACTTAATTTTAAATATAACAACAGTTTGTCAATCTCACGAAATCACTTACAAGTCCACGTACATACGAAAATTTCTTGCTTACGTATGAATATAATAGATAAGCGATGGCAATACTCAGTATCGCGTTTTCTCTCTCTCTCTCTCTCTCTCTCTCTCTCTCTCTCTCTCTCTCTCTCTCTCTCTCTCTCTCTATATATATATATATATATATATATATATATATATATATAGATATATATATATATATATATATATATATATATATATATATGATTTTATTCATACAAACATGTACGTTATCAATCAACTACTGTTATAAATTGAGATCTCACCAGGGAGAAATGAAATCCGACACTTACCCTAGATCATATTTGGGAAGAATTAAACCCAAATATGAGGTAAGGATAAGATAACATCGACATGCCAGTCTCGCAGATTTTGTACATGTCTGTATAAATAAGAATAATCATATATATATATATATATATATATATATATATATATATATATATATATATATATATATATATATATATATATATATATATTAAATGGGACAATTCTGAACTCTTTTCTTTTCGTAACTCAATACTTTCGTTTGTTCAACAAAACGTAAATATTGTTGATATATTACTTATACTTCTTCATCGCTTTTTATTAGTGTTTGAACGATTACAAAGAATCGGAATCGGGAATCAGCAAAAATCGGAACTTTTTAGGGTATCAGAATCGGAACCGGAAAAGTTTATTTTCCGATGTATAAAAACAATTTTTTAAATTGTTTTTTGTTTTGTTTAATTTTGATTAAAACAACATTTACTATTGTCGGTACTAATGATAAAATGATAAATTTTCATTGATTTAAAATTACTAGTCAAACTAAACTATACAGATCCCCCCCCCCCGACACGAGTGTATATTTGCATTTTCGAAAATATATGCACAAATTAAATGCGTTTTTACGGTTATCCACCCCCCCACCAAAAAATAAAAAAACAGCAAGAAGAACAACAATTATACAACTATATATATTTAGAGATTTAAAAAGAATCGGAATCATAATTGGTAATTGTATCAGAATCGGGAATTTTAAACGGAATCTGTAATTGTATCTGAATCGGGGAAAATATTGGAAACGTCTTTTCACTATTATTAATAAATGCCTTTTCCACTACAACACTATTTTCCCTGGCCTTTGCACCATTCGACGGCACTCTAATAATTCGACGCTACAAATTCACTTAGAGTCGACTAAGCTTGTTCGATATTGGGCGAGTAAATCCACTAGTATATAGTATAGTTAGTTGATAATAACAGGAAATAGAACCCACTGAAAGTTCAGCCGAGGTACACTTGGTGATCCGGAGGTTAAAAATGATAGCATGTGAGAATATAATAGAACCAAATATGACGTCACATGGCTCAAAGAGAGTGTGTGATACAGAAGAGGATGGCCAGTTTGAGGGCACTCAGTGCGTGGACGTTTGAAATGGCATAGGCTGACAATATATAATAAGTGATTTCGATCGTTCTTCTTTTCTCATTCTCTCTCTGTCTATCTCATTGGTTAATGATTTGGAACAAAGATCAAGTTTAATAAATGTCTGCTGTCTTCCATCAGTTTTATCTCAGTTATTTCTTTTTGAAAGTACGAAATACGCTTTTTTACCGGGCGGCGGCCTCCTGGTCTGAAAGGATTACACAGAATTGCGTACACAGAGAACATGCAGCTACCAAGTTATGAATACAATTTGATAACTTTTATGTTTCTGCTACGATTTCGGCAACTTGTTTTTTTTTTGTTATATAGGACACACGGTTTAAACGCAACACGATAGTTATTTTTTTATGTTTATGTAAACTTCACACCTTCATGTGAAACCTCACTTGCTTTTGGAAGTAAAGAGGAAAGCGTATCGAAACACACCGGAGAAAGTAAGCGGGCAGCTATTCAATCCATTCGCTTTTTGGCGTTCATTCGAATCGCATATCGATTCACCACACATTTTTAAATTGTGACTTTGATGAAGAGGTTTCGTGTGTTTATAATCAAATATTGGGATATTATTTTAAAAAAAAATCTGGTGTTAAATAGAACCGATGATTGGTCTGATACTTCCCCACCTGTTGATGACAACTATATTGATGCGATGTTGAAGTCGATGAGCTTGTCGTTACACGACTGGGTTGAAGCGACGATGTTTGTAACGACGGACACCATTTATTTCTTAATGCAGGCTCGGTTATTATTAGCGGAGAACAACACAATTGTTCTCACGTCAATTGAAGAGGAGAGATACCGACGGTAACTGACGGAAACAAGCGGGAGTGGAGCCATAATTACGCGGAGACGCAGCTGCGTGTCATTTTCCTTATCGGCTATTCGGTTCAAAACAAGATTGCTCCCTTGGGTACAGTTAATTCGACAATTATACACATGAAAAATGCGCATGCGCTTCGACACGTAAAAATAAATCTATCCCACCAAAACACAGAAAAGCAAACATACAAAATAAAACAGATGTATATTGCCCATCCACCTTAAAAAACGAGCAATGATGTCACCTATAAGTCTATATTTACTTGCTTCCACATGAGGACAGAGTCAGACACAAGATCGATTTTTACTGTAAATAACATTAGATAACATATAAACAAAGAAGAACGAAATTTCAAGACGAGACTGCGATTAGAACGGAAATCTTACGTAAACTAATAGTTTTTCAACTTCCTTATATACTGTACAAAAAGTCGTTCAGACACTAGACGGGTTGTGCCATTTACATAATTCATTCCTTTTAACCTTCAATTAAATTCATATTTACAAATATACACTTATAACTGCTATTATCAAAATTACATATGTATTTATAATATTTTCCGATAAGGTGATATCAATAAAAATTATTCATACAATTAATTAAAGGCATTTTCTTCATAAACCAGTCTGTTTTCTAAACCAGCTAACCTAAAAGAGACACTGTAGATTGGGACTAAAATAAAACATCGCCTCAGTCTAGTAGGATCTCTTCTTCACCAACGAATGACAGAACAGATAAAGTGTAGTGCCAGGGAGCTGCGAATAATAACCGGCCTTGTCTAATTCACATTTTTTTAGTTTCAAGTCTGGTACAAGACGCAACACACACACACAACGGACTTTTGCTGATGCAACTCGGTTGTTGATAAAACGACCATGTTTCGATCTGAGCTTGAATCATTTTTTTAGACTAGCCAAAGCCGCATTAAAGAGCCGTGACACAGCGAAACAGCTTGTTTGTATCAAAATATATTAATCGCAATTAAGCTACTGAGAGGCGGCCGCGTTTCATCTCCATAGAGAATTGTCAGGCTAAACTGCATCGAATTCGTGTTACTGAATGTTTTTATATATCCACGTGGTGTTTAGTCAAGCTAGTTAACCAATCAAATGCATTATTATTCCATCCGACGGGTTAATGTTTTCATTAGCCAATAGCAGGGCTTCTCACAAACAAAGGTTCGGCTGAATTTTACTTGACATTTTATTATTTTGTTTTGTATAGAGTTGATTCATCCCCTTTGTGAATGTGTCGAATTAATAGGGGACCTTATTTCAATACTTGCGTACTTAGGATTGTTTTATTTATATTTTTTGTTATTTTAGATATTGGATTAGTTTAGTTTTTTATTTATTTAATTTTTTATATAATATATATAGTCGAATCGCAACTCTTCAGTTTAACTAGATGTTACAAGTGTACCCACATCGTAATTCGACACCCTAACTCCAGATCACTTACCATCGTTATCAGGTGTGTAATATATATTAGCTTAGCAATAACAAACTTAAAGAAACTAGCAGTGTTGCAAGATTGGGTGTGAGTGTTTAAAAAATTATGTTAAAAACGGTATTTTACACAAAAGAATAGTATAAAGTGAAAAAATTCCATTACATGCTTAAAGTTAGAAATAACACTATGTGTCAGGATATGACATTATGGTCCGAAATGAAACGTGACAAAGAAGAGACAAACGTTTTTCTCTTTGGCAGGTGAGCTGATTGGGTTCGGACGTATTTTTCGAAGCTCTATCTTAATTCGCCCCTCCCCATAATGGGAGTATTTATTTACCTCCCCCTCCAGGAGGTTAGGCACAAGGCCAGTTTTATCTTACTCCCACAAGGTAAGATGTGACCCAAGGTCGGGTCGGGAAAGTGGGACTTGAAAAGCCAGCGCCCGAGAAGGTGAGCACTCTGGCCATTAAAAATTGCCTGGGCAGCTCCGTTGGCATTCCCCGGTAGGGGCGCCTCATGTAGTAAGCAATAAACTTACTCCTCCCCAAAGAGGGGAGGCAAAGCCTGGGAGGGTGGACCTCCTAGAACTGTACAGGACAACCCCATAGACCGGCGTAAATCAAGCCCCGAAGGCCAAGACTATACCAGTTTATGGGGTGTAGTATCCATCGGAACAAAGGCCGATCAATAATACAACATTTTTATTTACCTCTCCAGAAGATTAGACACAAGGCCAGTTTTATCTTACTCCCACAAGGTATGATGTGACACAAGGGCGGGTCGGGAAAGTGGGACTTGAAAAGCCAGTGCCCAAGAAGCTGAGTACTTTGGCCATTAAAAATTGCCTGGGCAGCCCCGTCGGCATTCCCCGGTAGGGGCGCCTCAGGCAGTAAGCGATAAACTTACCTCCTCCTAAAGAGGGAAGGCGAAGCCTGGGAGCGTGGACCTCCTAGAACTGCACAGGACAGACCCATAGACCGGCGTAAATCAAGCCCCGAAGGCCAAGACAATACCAGTCTATGGGGTGCAGTATCCATCAGAACAGATACTACACTAGTGGGAGTAGCCGATAGGTGAAGTACGTTAATATAACTTTACAGTTGTGGTAAAGAAGACAACAACAACAACAAAAAAATCAGCAAATTGCATAACGCGATTAAGGAAGCATTTTGTTGGCGATTTTTGTTGCTATCTTATTACAGAACCAATAGAAAGAAAGAGATGGACGTCACTGCCTACTCAGCGGCGTACTATTTACAACGTGTCAAGGAGCGACTGAGCTGTTTTCTGTCGACGGGAAGATTACGTTCCATCTGGATTCCACGTTATCGAAAGTTACACACGACTATTTAGTGTAGCGAAAGATTACAGCAGCCGAAAAATTATAGTGTTTTATGTATCTCTAATTGTTTACAGAATTTTTCTACGCTACTAGTAACCAAATAAATCACTATTATTTATAAGAGAGTATTTTTTTACACTAAGTGGGAACCGTTATTTCTCTTACCAAAGCACTTAACCAACAAGTAGGAAGCATATATATATATATATATATATATATATATATATATATATATATATATATATATATATATATATATATATGATTATTTTTATTTACACAGACATGTACAAAATCTGCGACACTGGCATGTTGAAGTTATCGATCAACAGCTATCAATAAACTGAGAATAAACTGAATAAACCTTAGATCATATTTGGAAAGAACCAATATATATATATATATCTCATTGGATAAAACTAATTCGAGCTCTAGGAACTTGACAATGTTTACATTGAGATATCACTTACATTCAGTCAGTGTCGTATGATAGCGCAGGGATAGAGGCGCCGACTGTCAGCTCGACGGTTGAGTTTCAATCCCGGCTCGAGGCACTAACAGGTCTAGCCGCACTGAATACAGCGAAACAGTCTTTCTGTGGATGACTATATATATGTATATTGAAAATTTATTATAGAAATGTATAATTATATTTTCAAGATATCCTAAGGGATGGTAACCGGAGTTAATATAGAACCCCCCTAACTCTATCCCTTATCTTACCCCTAATCCTAATACAATAGTGGATGCTCAAAAGTTGTAAATAGAGCATTAATAATTTTCTGGAATATCTAAAGGATATATATATAAGAAAAGCGAGTTATATTATTCAAAAATGTACATACTAATTTATTTTATTTTTTCCTGTATGTTAAACTGAAAGAGTCACTATGCCTAACATCTGGAGATTTCGAAAATAATACTTTTCTCGTAAGAAGGAAAACCTCTTGTCATAAAATAAGATAAGATGAGATATGATCTGATGGAACAGTATTATTTTTGAAATGTCCAGATTTCAGAGATCATGACTCGTTCAGTTGTACATACAGAAGAAAGTAAACAAATTTGTATAAATATGTATACTATTTTTGTATGCTCTGTTATGTATTATTTGTATATTCCACACACACACACACACACACACACATATATATATATATATATATATATATATATATATATATATGCACTATATATAATATATGAAATAATATATATATATATATATATATATATATATATATATATATATATATGTATATATATATATCTGCACTATATATAATACATGAAATGATATATATATATATATATTCTGCACTATATATAATATATGAAATAATATATATATATATATATATATATATATATATATATATATATATATATACTAGCTGTACCCGGACCACGCGTTGCTGTGGCTGTTAGTTGAAATGAAGAGGTGGCCTTTTGGAGTTCATTTTGATCCAGTTCCTTAAGTTGCCATTTAATATGAATGGTTTAATTTTCCAATACTTGTGGATACACAATATTCTTAGTGGTTCCCGTTTCAGTGTAGATGAAGAGATTGTCCGGTTTTTAATGGTTCTGGTGGATCTGGCAGTTGAGGTAGTTTAATTTTCCCTGCGGCACAACACAATCCTTTAGTTTCTCCCTTAAATTTCAGAGCTTTGCAATAGGGACACACTTCAGTCATAGTGCCTATGTGAACATGGTGGCTTAAACTATAATCCTCATGAGGGTTGTAATGAAATGCTAGGCGATCCCAATCCAGGGATTGTTGAGCATGGAGCCTTGTTTGACGCCGATCTGCTAGTCTCAGCCTCTCGCGTTCGTTACGTTGTGAACGAAGCAGATCTGAAGATGCCTGACGGGATTGTTGTACCCGCAACCGTTCCTCTTCAAGTCTGGCTGCACGTTGCTGTGCTGATTCATTCGCACGTACTTGAATAATCTTTTGTCTAGCTTGTTGGTTTGCAGATGCCAGTTGTTCATGAGTTTGATTTGCAAGTAATCGACGCCTTGTTTCTGCACGGCGAGTATGACGACCTAAGTTTGATCTTCGGGAGGGGGGGCATGTTTACCTGTATAAATGTAACAGTAATTGTATAAAGGTAAATGGATAAAAAAAAACAATCAATTATAACCCGCTTCAGGGTTGTCGAAGAAATGCAAGTATGTTTTTTTTTTATAGATGAAGCATGTTAAAAGTAAGAAAATGAGGAAGAAGGCATGTTTAAAAAACAACGAAGTAGATACGAAATGAAATTAAAGCACGTCTGTTAAGTATTAAATCGTACCTGAAGGATGGTTAAAGTCTAAAAAATGAGTAAATGCGAAATGAAATTAAAGCACGTGGGTTATGTATTAAATCCTACCTGTAAAAATGAAACAGTAGGAATGAATAATTTTATAAAGGTAACTGGTTTTAAAATAAACAATCAATTATAACGCGCGAGTAAGGGTTGTGTAAGAAATGCAAGTAGTGTTGTTTTTTTTTAGAGATGAAGCATGATTAAAGGGAACAAAATAATGAAGGAAGCAGGGTTTAAAAACATCGAAGTAAAAAGGAAATGAAATTAACGCACGTTGAGTTTTTTTTTAGAGAGGAAGCATGGTTAAATTAAAAAAAATGAGTAGATGCGAAATGAACTCAAAGCACGTGGTTTATGTATTAAATCTTACCTGTAAAAATAAAACAGTAGGAATTAATAATTTTATAAAGATAACTGGTTTTAAAATAAACAATCAATTATAACGCGCGAGTAAGGGTTGTGTAAGAAATGCAAGTAGTGTTGTTTTTTTTTAGAGATGAAGCATGATTTTAAAAACATCGAAGTAGTGAGGAAATGAAATTAACGCACGTTTGTTAGGTAAGTATTAGTGTAAACGTTTGTTTAGGGAAACAAACAACGAATAAGGAAAACACTTTTTACGTATGAAGTAGATACGTGACAGCGGGAGGAGGAAGGTCAATCCGGAAGTGAAGTTGGACATGCAGGTTCGCAGAAACGGATTGTAAACCGGAAGTGCAACTTAGTAGGAACGAATTGTAATAAAAAGTGTTTTTTTATGTGTAAAGTAAAAATTATGTTAACATAAAAACATAGCTCGGATGTAAGGATTTGCTATAAAAAAATTTCAGTGGTAATGGTATAGTGGAAGTATATTTCCATGGGAAACGAACAAACCAACTTTACATTTTTATATATATAGATATTTTAATCACGCAATATTTAGACTAATATATAAATTAGTTTTGAGATTAAGTTATGTTTAGAAATCAAAACGTTGCTTAATTAATGTGTTTCTCCGGAGGTTTTTTTTATTTAATATATTTTAATCACGCAATATTTAGACTAATATATTAATTAGTTTTGCAATTAAGTTATGTTTAGAAATCAAAACGTTGCTTAATTAATGTGTTTCTCCGGAGGTTTTTTTTTTATTTAATATATTTTAATCACTCAATATTTAGACTTATATATTAATTAGTTTTGCAATTAAGTAATGTTTATAAATCAAAACGTTGCTTAATTAATGTGTTTCTCCGAAGGTTTTTTTTAATTTAATATATTTTAATCACACAATATTAAGACTAATATATTAATTAGTTTTGAGATTAAGTTATGTTTATAAATCAAAACGTTCCTTAATTAATGTGTTTCTCCGAAGGTTTTTTTTTATTAAATATATTTTAATAACTCAATATTTTGACTAATGAATAAATTAGTTTTGAGATTAAATTATGTTTATAAATCGAAACGCTGCTTAATTAATGTGTTTCTCCGGAGGTTTTTTTTTCTTTAATATATTTTAATCACGCAATATTTAGACTAATATATTAATTAGTTTTGCAATTAAGTTATGTGTATAAATCAAAACGTTGCTTAATTAATGTGTTTCTCCGGAGGTGTTTTTTTATTTAATATATTTTAATCACGCAATATTTAGACTAATATATTAATTAGTTTTGCAATTAAGTTATGTTTATAAATCAAAACGTTGCTAAATTAATGTGTTTCTCCGAAGGTTTTTAAAACAATATATTGTAAGCACGCAATATTTAGACCAATATATTAATTAGTTTTGAGATAAAGTTATGTTTATAAATTAAAACGTTGCTTAAGTAATGTATTTCTCCGAAGGTTTTTTAAAAAATATATTTTAATCACGCAATATTTAGACTAATATATTAATTAGTTTTGCAATTAAGTTATGTTTATAAATCAAAACGTTGCTTAATTAATGTGTTTCTCCGAAGGTTTTTAAAAAAATATATTTTAATCACGCGATATTTAGACTAATATATTAATTAGTTTTGCAATTAAGTTATGTTTATAAATCAAAACGTTGCTTAATTAATGTGTTTCTCCGGAGGTTTTTTTTTTAAAATATATTTTAATAACTCAATATTTTGACTAATATATAAATTAGTTTTGAGATTAAATTATGTTTATAAATCAAAACGTTGCTTAATTAATGTGTTTCTCCGAAGGTTTTTTTTATTAAATATATTTTAATAACTCAATATTTTGACTAATATATAAATTAGTTTTGAGATTAAGTTATGTTTATAAATCAAAACGTTCCTTAATTAATGTGTTTCTCCGAAGGTTTTTTTTTATTAAATATATTTTAATAACTCAATATTTTGACTAATATATAAATTAGTTTTGAGATTAAATTATGTTTATAAATCAAAACGTTGCTTAATTAATGTGTTTCTCCGAAGGTTTTTTTAAATATATTTTAATAACTCAATATTTAGACTAATATATTAATTAGTTTTGATATTAAGTTATGTTTATAAATCAAAACGTTGCTTAATTAATGTGTTTCTCCGAAGGTTTTAAAAAAATATATATTTTAATCACTCAATATTTAGACTAATATATTAATTAATTTTGCAATTAAGTCATGTTTATGAATCAAAACGTTGCTTAATTAATGTGTTTCTCCGAAGGTTTTTTTTTATTTAATATATTTTAGGGAAACAAACAACGAATAAGGAAAACACTTTTTACGTATGAAGTAGATACGTGACAGCGGGAGGAGGAAGGTCAATCCGGAAGTGAAGTTAGACATGCAGGTTCGCAGAAACGGTTTGTAAACCGAAGTGCAACTTAGTAGGAACGAATTGTAATAAAAGTGTTTTTTCATGTGTAAAGTAAAAATTATGTTAATAACATAAAAACATAGCTCGGATGTAAGGATTTGCTATAAAAAAATTTCAGTGGTAATGGTATAGTGGAAGTATATTTCCATGGGAAACGAACAAACCAACTTTACATTTTTATATATATAGATTAATCACGTGATACTTTCTGATGGCGACAGCTTGCGGAGTCTAGGCTGACTCTGTAAACGAGGTTCACGCGGTCTGAAATTGTCACTTCCTACACTGATGAGAGAAATAATCTTAAAACACTGGCGTTAGCAGGTAATAATACTTTAATATTTATTCATAAACATTGTTATATATATATATATATATATATATATATATATATATATATATATATATATATATATATATATATATACATATAATCGAATTCGACTTTACAAGGGCATGTTTTGACTAGAAATAATTATTGTCTGGAAATGGGTTAGATAGTTTCCCCTCATAATAGATTTCAAAGAAACTTTCCATTTTCGTATTACGACTGTGCTTATATGTAGCAAGTGTATCTTTTTTAGCGTTTCTCATTCCACGTTCTTTGAATACCTAGCTGGTCAAACATAATCTATTTGGAGGGTCAAACTCCCAACATCATGTGAACCGATACGTATTTATTATTCCACACACCCTCTATAATTGATTACTTAGCAAGTAACTGTTATCACAGAACAACGCAAAGAGATGCGAAACAGAAGAACAAAAACAAAACAGAATTTTTCTCGACTGAATACGTGATGATGCGTGTGCGATTTTTCGCCACTTGAACAGCGATGAAGAAAACAACTTTCATTTTGTTTTATTCGTTCCTTTTAGATCCTATTACTATTTCTCACTTATGATATGCAAATGTTTTGTTTTGTGCTCATGGAGAGAGAGAGAGAGAGAGAGAGAGAGAGAGAGAGAGAGAGAGTAAGAAAGAGAGATAGAGATGGAGAACGAATAAGGAAAAACAAAATTATTCATGTCTATCAATGTTTCGTCATTATTTCAAGACATTCTAAAAATATTAAAGAATATTTGATGCATGTTTAAATATTGTACTTGCAGGGTATTTCTTCAAATCAATTATCTTGAGGACGTCTTTAAATACAGACGAAAGGTTGATGAGTATATAAATAATTTTGCTTTTTCCTTTTTCTTTTAAAATTCCCTAATTTTCATTATATATATATATATATATATATATATATATATATTTAAATTCCCGAAACAGTTTTTCATGGTAAACAACTGATGATCCCTTAAAATAGTGTTAGAAACAAACTAATATAATAACTGTTAAAAATAAATTGACTTACATGAGTGATTTTCCACTGGAAGACTTGAGACTATAAGTTTTTTTTTTTTTTTTTTTTTTAATTATTATTTTTTTTTTTATATAGTTTTAATGGTTGAGAAACTTCCGAGACTATATATATATTTTTACTTTAACAGTTTTCATACATGAGTAAAGCTTAGTAGTAGTGTATGAAAATATATTTATGGCAATTAAGCTACACAAACGCTTCTGCGTTTCATCCCTGCAGAGAATTGTCAGGCTATAGAGATATGTGGCGTCTTCTCTGTTTCTCTCTCTCTCTCTCTCTCTCATTCATATATATATATATATATATATATATATATATATATATATATATATATATATATATATATATATATATATATAGCCCTGGCCCGCATCTGTCTAACCAAGAGACCGTCTCTTCACATCACTTCCGGAGGATGAGTTTTCTGTTGTTCATTTTCGCTAAGTTTCTTCCGTCTTAGCCCTCATTATATGACAGTATAAGATTATCATGGGCTCTACGTTCGTGCTAGACATCCATCAAAAGGAAATACGACGTTTTACTTCATTTCATTTATAAATTTAAAAATAAGAATAGAAATGTAAACAAGGGGTATACTGTTCGAAGTAAGAATGAACAGAAGTCCTCATTGACTACCCCCAAAACGACTGTTATTCGAAGGTCTTATAGACTTTTTTCCGAAATTTATTTCCATGAATGTTACTATTGTTGCACACCATCCTATCAATGAGACCCTATCCCCCCCAAAAAAAAATTAAATTTGTAAAAAAATATAAGAATAACAAATATCTGGTTATGCGTCTGACGCAAAAGGGCAAATGGTTCCACATTCCATCCCGGGCAGTGTCAGATTTTCTTGATGGAATCAAAATATAAGTTCTGATTTTATACCATGGTAATTCATAATTCTTGGGCTATCGCTATTAACAATTTAAATTTATATTTACAAAAGTGACTAAACTTTTGCTTCAAGCATATAAATAAGTTTCTTTTTAACGTGCGTGATTTATCGATTTTGTAATTAAAAAAAAAGGATAGTGTCGCTTAATATGAACTATTGTCAAAAATCTGTATTGCACATAGTTAAGTAAATGAATGGAATTCAGAAACCTGAAAACGATGGATGTAAATCATACGACATGTCTTCGAACAAATCAGATAGATGTTTCCAGAATCAAAGAGAGAGAAAGCCGAAAATGGTTAAATTTAGAATACTTCTATTCAATCTACGCGTTTCACGACGGAAACGATATTTGTAAAATTAATCATAACTTTAGTGTGACAGACCTACGAAAATGCTATTCAAAGTTGAGCGTGACAGACAGACAAAAATGTTATTTAAAACTTAAGCGCGACAGACTGCTGAACATCACATTCAAATCTAAGTGTGACAGACAGACATAAATGTTATTTAAAACTTAAGCGTGACAGACTGCTTAACATTCCATTCAAACCTAAGTGTGACAGACAGACAAACATGTTATTTAAAACATAAGCGTGACAGACTGCTGTACATTCCATTCAAATCTAAGTGTGACAGACAGACAAAAATGTTATTTAAAACTTAAGCGTGACAGACTACTGAACATTCCATTCAAACCTAAGTGTGACAGACAGACAAAAATGTTATTTAAAACTTAAGCGTGACAGACTGTGAAAATTCCATTCAAACCTAAGTGTGACAGACATACAAACATGTTATTTAAAACTTAAGTGTGACAGACTGCTGTACATTCCATTCAAACCTAAGTGTGACAGACAGACAAAAATGTTATTTAAAACTTTAGCGTGACAGACTACTGAACATTCCATTCAAACCTAAGTGTGACAGACAGACAAAAATGTTATTTAAAACTTAAGCGTGACAGACTGCTGAACAGACAGAAAAAAATGATTTAAAAATGAAGCGTAACAGACTGACAAAAAAAAACCATTAAAACCTCAGCGTAACAGACAGACTAAAAATGTTATTTAAAACTTGAGCGTAACATACCAACGAAAATGCTATTCAAATTTAAGCGTGACAGACCGGACGACGGACAGAGCCTCTTATAGAGATGATTGGACGCATCTAAAATAAAGATGTGTCCATTCAATCCGGGCATTGAGAGATTAAAAAATCTATTTCAAACTGAAATGTGAGATAAAAAAAATACGCTCGTTAAACCTTATGCGTGACAGACTAACTTACGGACGCGCTCTGTGATAGATATACGTGGATGCATATTAAATGGAAAGAACGCACGGAAGAAAAAAACCCTACAAAACAAGAGAGCTTAACGAATAGAGGAATGCTTCCCTTACATCGTAATCAGGGAATTGTTCACACCTGACTTCCAGAAAATATGAATCGTGGAGTAGAAAAAAGATGCTATTAACGCAGATTATAAAATCGGCATGTCGAGTTCAGGTTCCTTGCATGGCTACTGACTTCCATTTGAAATAATTCCGCTCGAGTAGATATCAATCATTATCTCCTCTCCACCAACTGACTCAACTAATAGGGTAAACTGGATTTCCGAGTTTGAGTTGTTTAATTCACAATACTATCACTCGGTAATATATGAATATCCCTACCCGTGCTCTTTCTGAATATTCATCTTTAAACAAAAGAGTTATATTATTTAAATTCGTTTCAAAAATTTATTAATAAAAGTCAATCTTGAGGTCAATGTTTCATCATGGAGGTCTTAAGACTCCCTTCCCAAACACCAACGCCGGATTTAGCTGTCAATGGGATCAAATTTCAAATGTGATATGCATGGGAATACTGATGTTAAAGACTTAACCGGGTGTGAAAAACCACATAACCCAATAGCATGATATTTATTTTTTGGGAACGTATCTAGCCGAGTTCTTACCAGCAAAAATAACGGCCAGTAGAAGAGGTTTTCGGATCGGCACAATATCTTCATATCACCCGAAGAAAGCCGTACCGTATCCAATATCAATTCAGCTAATTCATTAATTAAGGGATTTATTAATTATTTATTGAATTATGAAGTTTACAAACTGATTAATTAATAATTAGTTACATTGATATTGGATACGGTACGGCTTTCTTCGGGATGATATGAAGATAGTGTGGCGATCCGAAGACTTCTTCTACTGGCCGTTCTTTTTTGCTGGTCAGAACTCGGTCAGATACATTCCGGTGTCTATGATTGAATTGTTTGTTTCCGACATCAGTAAACACTTGGACATTGTTTAGTTCAATATCAAGAAATCCTGATTCCCTATATATAATCGTATCACAGTCAATAGTTCTCTTCGAATGTCCGGCTGGCTTGGAAGGTCGAGAGCAGACTCAAGGCGTTTCCACGAATAATGGCGATACAGAGGCGCTCGTAAAGCCAAGACAAGTCGCGATTGTCTCCGGTGTTGTGCGTCATTAATAGACCGAGGCTGCCGAGGAAGTCGCGCGTGGCAGAGCCAATCCCTTAACTCGTCTCCACAGCGATCGGTTGAAATACAAATCTGTCGAGAAGATCGGCATTACTTTAGTAATTTATTGTTTAGCAGTCACTACTGGATGGTATTGGCCTTGTGTGCAAGAGCGGATTCCTGCTGAACGATGTAGAGGTATTATTTACTCCTCTCCAGGAGTTAGGCACAAGGCCAGTTTTATCCTACTCCCACAAGTAAGATGTGACCCAATGTCGGGTCGGAAAGTGGGGGTTGAAAAGCCAGCGCTCGAGAGGTGAGCACTCTGACCATCAAAAATTGCCTGGGCAGCCCCGTCGGCATTCCCCGGTAGGGGCGCCTCAAGCAGTAAGCAATTAACTTACTCCTCCCCAAAGAGGGGAGGCAAAGCCTGGGAGGGTGGACCTCCTAGAACTGCACAGGACAATCCTATAGACCGGCGTAAATCAAGCCCCGAAGGCCAAGACAATACCGGTCTATAGGGTGCAGTATCCATCGGAACAGATACTACACTTTGATCTCGACCAAAAGGCCAATGTAGAGGTGTCCGTCTGACTGCGATCTCGTCCATCTGGAGTTTTACCACGCTCATCGGCACCTCCTGGTATTTCGTTTACCTTTTGTGTCATTTTTTTCTGTAACACTCTGTATATAAGATGTATCACAAGTTCGTTGACAAAAGCATAAAGTGTTCGATTGTAGGTTCTACAAGAGCTAATATAAAGTATTTTACTTAAAAAACTATACATTATAGTGACTGTTGGGTTTTGAATTGATCTAGTTCTACCAGACGGATTCTACCCTACATCCAGTATGACCAGATCGAGGAAACCCGGGTACACTCAAAATATACTGCAGTGTATAGTTTTTAAATATAATACTTTATGATTCTTGGTAAAGATGAAACATATGTATGTGCATGTTAAAAATATTCATAAATATCTGATTAGCTCCTTTTACGGATGGGCACTGTGAAGAGAAGTATTAAAAAGCATCCAATTAAGCAAAATTGCGTGTTCCTTCCATCGAACACTCTCGACGGCCTACCCTATATTTGCTTAAATAATACTATACTTTATTTCTTTTCATCATGTAACGATGTTCGCGGCGATAAAATCGTCGAATTTGAGTCAAAGATGCCTCAAGTCCAGGGTTCAGTTCGAGCGACCAGCAGCACAGTGATATCTAGCCATACTGATGATTCCTGGTAAAGATGAAACAAAGATGTGGATATTAAAGATGCTTACAATTATTTGATTTCGTATTCCCTATTTCGTAATTGATTGATAAAGTGGAAAGGTCCCCCAAAACCTCTCACACCTTAATGAAAAAAAAAAGAAAAAAAGAATAATATATTAAACTGTGCCTGTATAAATTCTAAAAAAGAGAATCAGTCGGGTTTAAATAAGAATAAGTTACAATTTTCTGTAATTAATATTTATTCCTGTAAATATGCACTGGCTGCATGTTTTAGTGGTGTATGCGAATGGCAGATGACACAAACATCTACTGGCAAAAGGGTCCTGTGTTTGAACGGCTAATGAATTTAGCAGTCTCTGAATGAGCCATAACCACAGCAGGGAACCTCAAACATTATTCTCTCAAGCAAACACTTAAGAGAATAAGGTTGTAGGTTGAAATGCGAGGTGGACCAAAATACAAGATCAGAGATATTTTCAAATTCCCCTGTGACCCCCACCCTCTTTTTCTTTTGCCGAAAATCTATGAAACATTTATTATTTTTTTTTGATTTTAATACAAAAAAAGACCACCAAAAAAATTGAAAAAATAAAAAAGGTATAATTAAACAAACGGATTCTGTTATTTTTAACAATGTTTGCATAAGTATATATATATATATATATATATATATATATATATATATATATATAGAGAGAGAGAGAGAGAGAGATGGTGGTTAGTTATAGTTTTAGAACAAATTAACTTTCAAAATTGTATTAATAAAATTTTGCAAAGAAAAAACGATATAATAAAAAAATACAAACTCCCCACCAGGAAGCGTCCCTTTAATCCAGCTATTAATTTTTTTAATGGAAATCGCTCCAGACAATGCATGAAGCCACTTGATGCAAGGAACTAGAAAAATACTACTACTAGGTCAAAACCCAGCTTACGATAAATGTTATATGGATAGAATCTGACCAAGAAAACATCAATTATCCCCCTTTGTCAAGAAACATCGCTAATGAAATGTGAGGACTAAAGGACAAAATAAGGGAATCGAGAGTTACGAGGCTGTCGAAAGTAAGCCCAAGGTCCGCCTTCTATTCTTCTTAAATAATATATGTAACGTTTATATATCTTTATAATGCTTATATCTATTTTAATGTTTTTAATGTTTTATGCATTAACATATTTAAGTTGTCTTATATATCTATCAATTTTATTTTTCTTATCTATCTATCTATCTATCTATCTATCTATCTATCTATCTATCTATCTATTCATTAGCCTTTTACCTAAGAGCAAAGTGTAGTATCTGTTCTGATACGTCATCTTTCTGTCTTCGGTCAGTGAAGGAGAACTCCTACTAGACCGAGGCAATTTGAGTTTTGTTTCAGTCCGATGGAGCTGGATTTTACTCCACTTTAAAAACCAACATTGAGTCTAACTCTGCTCTCGTGGGGAGGCAAATAAATTGGATCCATATATCTATCTATTTATTACAGTTATCTTAAATATCTTTCGCGTTTTTTTTTGTATTGGTATTAATCTCTGTTTCCTCCCCTTCGCTATCTATCTATCTATCTATCTATCTATCTATCTATCTATCTATCTATCTATCTATCTATCTATCTATCTATCTATCTATCTATCTCTTCATCAATCTCTTTATTTATCTCAGGTCCCTCCTCTCTCTCTCTCTTTACTTATCTATTTATCTCTCTCAACCTAAACTTTCCCTCTCTTTCTTTCTTTCTTTCTTTCTGTCTTTCTTTATGGCTTTAAGGGAGCAGAAGACACTTGTGACTTACAAGAGCTTAGTCAAGTCGATCAGCATTTAAACACTCTCAACCTCTGCTGGAGTCGTTCCAAATCGTCTCAAAGTCTAACGAACTTAAGTGACTTTTGTGCTGTGTCGAATCTGGGAGCGGTTTCATCTGAGGCCCATAATCTGTGCGCGCAGAACGTAATTACCGGATCCGGAAGAAAACACAGAGTCGCCCTGCATATCATCGAACCTCATACATCCTCCAGTCCTTCTTATTCGAACTTTATATTCTGTCTAATATTCCTCATCGCCAAAAGATCGCAGATTTTACAGTCAAATCTGTCTGTGAAAGTCATTTTGCCGCCCGGTGAAATTCAAACGAAAATCACATTTATAAGGAAGTGGAATTATGATCTATTTATTTCAATAATGTCGTTTTGTTTAGACTAATCATGTCATTTCTAAGCTTGCCAATTCATATTTGTGCCTATTCGGCCAGCTTAAATATAGGCAATAGTAGACAGAAATTGCCTAAACAAAGCCAGCATTAGATACTGATAGATAAACACACACACACACATACACACACACACACACACACACACACACACACACACATATATATATATATATATATATATATATATATATATATAGTAAGCTATGAAAATATACTTATGGCAATTAAGCTACACAGAGGCTTCCGCGTTTCATCCCCGGGGGAATCTTCAGGCTAAAATGCATTTTAGCCTGAAGATTACCCCCCCCCCGGGGATGAAACGCGGGAGCGTCTGTGTAGCTTAATTGCCATAAATATATTTTCATATTTTACTACCTAGCTCTACTTACGTATCGAGCACTGTTGAAGTAAATACTGAAAATTGATACATAAAAAATTATATCTCCTTATAAAATGTTATGTAGATACATGAAATACTAATATATATATATATATATATATATATATATATTTACTTAAAATATATAATTATAGCTCCCTGTACAAGGATTTATACCGCCTGAGAGAATTTATAAACGAGCAGTAGTACTGTTGTTGTTGAATCACTTTCCACTGCTCGCTATACGCGCTAGCCGATTTGGCGCTTATAGATTTAAATCCCTCGAATTCTCGCCGGCCGAGGGGAAAGACACCCGACTGCGAATCACTGGCGATTTGTAAAAACCGGGTTCGTTCCCTCCGACCGACGTGAATTAACATTCCTACACTGGAGATTGAGGAAGCATGAAACATCGATGTCTGTATGTAAAAATAATTACTATTTACTTAAAAAATATAAATACACACACACATACACACACACACACATATATATATATATATATATATATATATATATATATGTAAGGTTAGTGAGAGACAACCCCAGTAGAGTGCTCAATCATTAAGGAAAATAGAAATAAAAGGCAGAAATAAGAACACAAACATATCATTTAAGCAGTACCGATACTTCGGTCGATTAAAACGACCTTAATCACTTGGTGTAGATAACTTTTATTAAACAAAAACTGCATATACAGAAGAGCGTTGAAGATGAGCCAGGGAGGTGAGTGGCATGTGAGACGAAGATAGTGGGAGAAATGACTCCCTTTCTTGATCACCTTCCACGTTCCGCAGTATATATTTCTTTTAAATAAATCTTATCTAAACCAAATGATCTTTTCAATGCATTAAAAAAAAATTTCTTTACATATATATATATATATATATATATATATATATATATATATATAATGTACTATAAATATTTTTTATTAAATATTAAAATGTTTTTTTACTTACAGACGATATCGTTTCGGATTTTGCCCTCATCAGTGCAAGAGTGGTGGTTGCAGGCAGTTGCATGGGATCCAACGCAGTTCGTAGATTCATGCTAGAATCACGAGACAAACGTCCAGGACAACACAGCTACCGGCAATCAGCACGGGCATTGATTGAAATTAAGACACACTTACCCGGGGAGGCAGGGCTAGCGTTATTGCTGTCCAGTGTTCAAATGATAACAACATTTTCTTAATTTCACGGTTCTCTACATTGCAGACTATTACATCTTTAAATGGGCTTTTAACTATAAATATATTTTATTAAACATAAAAGTGTTTTTACCTACAGACGATATCGTTTCGAGTTTGTGCCCTCATCAGGGCATATATATATATATACTTTCGTAATATTGGCGAAGTAGCCATAATTACTGAAAAAGAGGGGATCTTTATTATTAAAATAATAAAAACACGAGTATAGAGTATCAAGAATCTGTTATTTTTAGTTATATTTTTACTTTAGTAAAATTAGCGACGTGACTATAATTATTGAGAAAGCGGGAGGCTTTTATTACCAAAATAATAAAACACACGAGTATTGATTTACCTCCTCTCCAGGAGGTTAGGCACAAGGCCAGTTTTATCTTGCTCCCACAAGTAAGATGTGACCCAAGCTCGGGTCGGAAAAGTGGAGTTTGAAAAGCCAGCGTCCGAGAAAGTGAGCACTCTGGCCATTAAAAATTGCCTGGGCAGCCCCGTCGGCATTCCCCGGTAGGGGCGTCTCAGGCAGTAAGCAATAAACTTACTCCTCCTCAAAGAGGGAAGGCAAAGCCTGGGAGGGTGGACCTCCTAGAACTGCACAGCACCGACCCATAGACCGGCGTAAATCAAGCCAAGACAATACCAGTTTATGGGGCGTAGTATCCATCGGAACAGATACTACACTTTGATCTTAGACAAAAGGCCAAGAACACTACGAGTAGAAAGGATCAAGAATCTGTTTTGTTTTTTTACTTTAGTAATATGGTTAAAAGAAAAGAAATTAATGAACAGAGGAGAAAAGATGTTATTGCTACCTAGACGTCTTTCGGTCGACCCTTTGTCAATGTAGTTGTGAACGACATAACCATGTTACTAAATGAAAATAAAAACAAACAATCCAAATAAAATAATTCTTGATATACTCGTGTTTTTAAATTATTTTTGTAATAAATTTCTCAGAAATTATGGTCACTTCGCCAATATTACTATAGTTTATGTTATAATTTTGTACCTACAAATAAATATATATATATATATATATATATATATATATATATATATATATATATATATATATATTATAATATAAAATGAAGTAATAAAATAAGGTGTCAACCAAATTTTATTAGAATTCGAAGTTCAAGCAAAGTATCCTTAGGTCCTTAGCTCATGAGTTTTCAAAGATAATTCTTCTCTTCAGAGGACCATTACCGCAGTTATACTACTACAGGTAATAAAATTACGCTTTGAAAATATATAAAATTATATACACAAATACACAAAAATACATAACATCAAAACATATCAACCCAAAAACATATATATATATATATATATATATATATATATATATATATATATATAATTTATTATTACACAAATACACAAAAATACATAACATCAAAACATATCAACCCAAAAACATATATATATATATATATATATATATATATATATATATATATATATATATATATATATATATATATATATATAATTTAGAAACGTTTTTTCAAACCAGTAAAATGCAGAGACTTTTTTACAATAAACATATTTAGTTCAAATTCAAATTTTCGATTCAGACCGGGATCGTCATCAGGATAATAAACAATATTTTTATTTCTGTTTTTTTTTTTTTAAACGACATGGTGTCGCGTGATCTTGTGCTTCAGTTGTTTACGAAGCTCGTTGTGTAATAATGTCCACAAGTTGTGTGTGTGCTGGTCGCACGTTATAAGTATTAGTAAAATGTTTCCACTGTATAGAATGCATACAAGCTGTTTCGGCCAATTTGTTACAAAGGAGAAATATATTGCATCTATACAAAATTATCTGTTACCGTAGATAACACAATACTGTTCAGGGAAGAATCTTGCGCATTAGCTAGACACTACTTTGAAACCTCATCAGTGTGGCTTTACTCAACCAACGTATTGACATCGAAACTTACTGACACAAGCCGAGCGGCATTAAAAAACGTAAAAGAAAGAAATCATCAGATTACTGCTGCCAAAGTAATGTCAGAATTGAATCAATAGTTTATTTTCGACCAAAACTGTTCGCTCTGATCTCAATGAAGATGCCATTAACTTTCTTTGAACTTAACAAATTTTAGAATTTTATTGGTTAATCTATCTATCTATCTATCTATCTATCTATCTATCTATCTATCTATCTATCTATCTATCTATCTATCTATCTATCTATCAACATCGACATAAACGAAATGTGTCTTTTGAAAACTCATCAGCGTGGCTTTACTCAGACAATCTATCAACACAATGGTTTGAAATCCTGACCTCAGTACCACTGAATGTGAAAGCTAAACGTCTTATGTCTGTCTGCCACGTTCTAGCTGTAATAATACAGGAGAAATATACTACATTAAAAAAAATCTTTTCGAAGATATACTTCCTCATCAGAATTTCAAATAAAGATATATTAAAATAGTTTGAAAAAAAATAAAAGTTAATAAAACTAAAATACATTGTATGGCGTTCTAATTGCTTATTAATATCTGTAATAATCCATATTACCATATAAACAATGCTTTCTAAAACAAGGATAAACTTTTCTTAAATATATATATATATATATATATATATATATATATTTGAAATGGTTATCGGCCTTTGAACCACCTTCCCTTGCCCCACTTAACGACTCTACCCCCTCCGATCCCCCTAATTTTTCATCCAACCCCTTCCCCGTTTATCAACCTGACCGCCCCCTACACCCTCCTCCTGAAAACCACCCTTTAGACCTAAAGCTGGTAAATCTCAAACATAAGATTTTCTCCATACTACAACGAGAAAAACACCGTATCACACCAAATATCTCCCATTCCCAGCGCCTCACCCTCAAAGGCCTTAAGAAAAAAAACCTGGTCTACCTACCCGCTGACAAAGGCAAGGAATTCTGCATTATCTCCCAAGAATCCTACAATACTCTCGCCCTGGAACACCTCAGCAATACATCCCTTTACACACCCGATAACAACATCTCAGCTACCCACATACAAACCTCTATTAACAACGCTTGGTCCCAAATTTGCTCCAGACGTAATCTCCCCAAGGCGTATATGCTCAATCTCACCACTAGGAACAGTAGACTCCCCACCTTTTACCATCTCATTAAAACCCACAAAACCAGCAACAACCTACAGATCAGACCTATAGTCTCCAGTACTGAGGGACCTCTTTACAAGATCTCCTGGCTCCTCTCCCACTTACTTAAACCGCTACTCCCCACCTTCCCGGCGCATGTCAGCAGCTCTGACAAGGTATTAGATAGACTCCACTTGCTCCAACCCCAACAGCTCCGCATCAACAACTACATCTTCAGCCTTGACGTTGTCTCCCTTTATACTTCCATTCCCGCACACCCCGCCATTGACCTCATAACCGACCACATATCCTCTAACAATCTTGACTGTTTTGGGCTTACTCCGACAGACATTCATCAGCTCCTACATATCATTGTGGATAATACCTACTTCAAGTTCCAACAATACACATATAAACAAGTCCCCGGCCAACCCATGGGTTCCAGTCTCTCCGGCCTCCTCGCCATTTCCTACATGAACAGACTGGAACAACAAGCACTTAGCACCTGCCATTCCCATATTTTCTTCTCGAGATACGTTGACGACATTTTGATCCTCACTTCATCCCGAGAGGAAGCTACCTCTATCTTTAATATATTTAATAATTCTGACCCGCACATTAAATTTACCATCGAACACCCCAACACCTCAGGCTCTCTCTCACTTCTAGACTTCAAACTCAGCATTAATGACGACGGATCTCTCCACACCACTTTCTATAGAAAACCCGCCTGCAAATCCGCACTACCCCTCAAATCCAAAATTAGTTACGCACAAACCGAAATCACCCGCATACAGGACAAATGCTCTTCTACTTCCGATAAAACAACACACACCGAAGCCTTCCACCAAACCCTATTAACCAACGGTTTCCCCCTAACTACCATATCCAGCCTTAACAACACCAGAAGACGTAGACACCACACTCTCACCAACACTTGCTTCCTTAAACTCCCCTTCTTTAGCGACCGTATCACTTCTGCTATCCGCAATGCCATACGTAGTGAGAACCTTAACATACAACTTTCTCACACAGGCATTTCTCTCCGACAACATTTATCCAAAAAAAGCCACTACACCCCAGACCCCTGCTCTCTAGCTAGTTGCCCCATCCCCAACTCTGACCTCTGCCTCCGCACCTATACAGTATACAACCTACGATGCGCTAAGTGTCAAAAGTTCTACATCGGTAGTACCGTTAGGCCTCTACACCAACGCATTAAAGAGCATCTAAACACCCACATTTCTTCCTTCCATAAACACTTAATATCATGTGGCAACACACATCGCTCCATTAGTGTCCGCATCCTCAACTCCGTCCGCAATATAGGTCAGCTTCGAATTTCGGAAGCTATTCTAATCTCTAAATTTCGTTCAACCCTGAATAACAGATTCGAGTTGTCTTCCCCTTTCATCCTCTGATTCTTACATCCTCACACTCCCACCCCCAACTTACTTGCCTTTGTCTCCTCTTTATTTGCCAGCGCCACCCACCCCACATTTTTGCTTGCCTTTGTCTCCTCGGTATTTACCAGCGCCACCCACCCCACATTTTTACACTTTACATATTATAATTGTGGAATGGAATGATATGCACTTTATTTACATGTATTTAGACCTAGTGTATGTGTATGCATATATACATGTATGTGAATATGGGTGTATTCTCATGTGTGTGTATGTGTATGCTCAATAAAATAAAATAATAGTAAAAGAAAAGTTAAGATAAGAGAAGTAAAAAAAAAAAAAAATTAATAAAAAAATAAAAAAATAAATTATAGTAATAAAAGAATAAATTAAATATATGAATAGATCATAATAACAAAGGAAAATTAAAGAAAGAATAATAAATGTAAAATAAATAAATCTATAAATCAATAAATAGAATGAATTTATATAAATTTACTTCTAGGAGTATTATACCCTTGGAATACTCTTAAATTAACTTTAGAAGGAAAAAATGAATGGATGAATGAATGAATAAATAAATAAATATGTATTTAGATATTTACACTTCATGTGTGTATGTATATTTTTATTTTTTATTTATTTATTTAAAAATTTTTTTTTTTTATTTGTTTGTTTATTTATTTATTTTATCCCTAGTTCCCCCCTTCCCCAACGTCTCTTCTTATCCCCCCCTTCCCCTGTTCCAACGGTTCATTCCTTGGCTTTGATCCATTTCATAATTCAAATTCCTTCTCAAATTTCAAATCTCATTTCTAAATATATTTTTTCCATAAGTTATCTCCCTTTGATGACACATATTACAATAATAACAGCCCACACGTACATTTAAATTTGAATTGAATAAAGAAAAAAAAAATTAATGAATCATATAAAATAAAATATAATAAAATTATAATAATTAGTATATTAATAAGCAAATGTTTATAATATTTTAACTTTAGTTGATTTTGACATTCTCTGCGTTCCTACTACTTCCAATTGTCTGCTGCCGTATTTCGATGTTTTGACACCGGTTTTCCCGTTTGTTCGACCCACTCGGTCTTTTATTGTTGTCTTCTGAATATGAAAGTTTTTCTTTCGAAAATTTAAGATTACCCTTTGCCGAACTGTTACTTACCAGACAGTATTTACTATTTTGGTATTTAATCAGTTTTTCGTGAAATTATTAATAAATCGTTTTGAGTTTCACTTTCTCTCTTCGTTTATTTCTTTTCACTGTTCCATCTTACGGCAACTAAATCGCATTGCTATAGCCTCGGACGACTAATCTCCACTTATAGATATATATATATATATTATATATATATATATATATATATATATATATATATATATATATATATAAATTAATGTTTCGAGGTACAACATTTATAAATAGATTTAAAAAGAATACGCGGAAATCTCTCTAAGGCCCTTTCGACTATCATCTCGTCAGGAGAAAATCGATAGTTTTAATTAATAATAACGTCGAAAGAAAGAGCAAAATGGGGAAATTGATAGGATCAGGGATATATTCATTGATAATGGTTATCCCGAAGACCTTATCAATGATTGCATTAATAAAAAAGGTTGCTGATTTTAAATCCCCTAAAATACTTGGGCCTGTAAAATGCCCCATTTATTTAAAATTACCTTGGATAGGGGGAAATAGTATTAAACTAGGTAAACAGATTGTTGATAGCATTAACAATTGCTTCTACTCTGTTTCCTTACGATTAGTTTATGCTACTAGACCTGCTTTTCCTTCCTTTCGCAAGGATAGTGTGCCCTATACAAATTATAGTAATATTGTATACCAATTTAAATGCCAATGTGATGCTGGCTATATAGGGCGCACTTCCTTGCATTTGCAGACTCGCATAAACCAGCACATTCCATCAAAAATACGTCAGGGAAGGGTAGGGTCCTTGTGTTACCCCTCCTCTAATTCTTTGGACTCTGCTATTGGCCAGCATTTGGTTGAAAACCCTAGCTGTGCCAGTGGCTATAAAATAGACCGTTTTGAGGTCTTGCATCGAGCAGATTCCAAGAACCATTTGAAAATATTGGAATCTGTCTCTATTGCCATTCGAAAACCTTCCTTGTGCCGGCAGAAGGAATTTGTAAGATCGCTGAATCTCTTTGGGGAACTTTGAACTCCTTCCCAATTTTTAATTTTTTATTTTTTTTATCCCCTAACGTAGTGCCTTTTAATCGACTTTTAATCGAAATCATTAAATTGAATTTTAATCGCTTTAACGATAATTTTGGCACACTCAATTTCCCCATTTTGCTCTTTCTTTCGACGTTATTATTAATTAAAAGTATCGATTTTCTCCTGACGAGATGATAGTCGAAAGGGCCTTAGAGAGATTTCCGCGTATTCTTTTTAAATCTATATATATATATATATATATATATATATATATATATATATATATATATATATATATATATATATCTGCAGTTAATGGTTATAATATAATTGTAATTTAAATATTTGAAAAATTACTCAACTGTTATGAAAACGCCGCCATATTTTTTCATAAAATTACAAATATTCAATCATTATTCAAAAAAATCAATTCAAAATTATTCAATGAAATATTTTGGTATTTTCATCTTCGTTGATCACAGTTAAGTCTTTCTCCGTTCGACTAAAAGAAATTAAAAAAAAATGAGGAATTTATTTGGGAAAATTATAATTGAACAAGCCGCGCGTGCGTGGTCCCCCTCTGTATGTGACTCGATGTGGCGAGTGTAAAAAATTTGGGCAATTTGGGGCATTTTTGACCCCCCTTTGACCCCTGGGGGCGCGAACCAAATTTTTCTGAGGTCAAGGAGGCTCATTTCATATCCAGAACAATTGCCTTTACATTTTGGCCAAGTTTCAGAAAATTTAAATGGATAGATCAAATGTTATGGGAGATACTTATTTTCTATTAGGAACAATTGCCTCCACACTTTGGCCAAGTTTCAGAGAAATTGAATAGATGGATGAAAAGGTATGGGGCAAAAAATGACATTTTTTGCCATTTCGGGACCTTTTGACCCCCTGGGGGGCTAACCAGATTTTTTTTCAAAAATCGGAGAATGTCACTTTCTAACCTGACCAAAGTTACAACTTCATGAAAAATTTCAGAGAAATTCAATGGATGGCTGCGGAGAAAAATCCGGACGGACGGACATGCCTCAAAACATAAGTCCACCGATTTTATAAATCGGGGGACCAATTATGAACTGAAGAAAAAAAAATGCGGAGAAAATTTCGAATGAAAGATATATTTATATTATTCGAATTATTCTTGCCTACTATTATCATCTTGGTTTTTATTTTTCACAGCGTTTCGGTTCATATAATCTCCGACCTCCTTCAGATGCATTCTGTTTAAACTCGGGAATCTTTATATAATACTTGAGAATCTGTATGCTCCCAAAATTCAGACTAGACTTGTCCACGTGGTCGCGTTGCGAAACGGATGAAGATACTCACCTTCAAAAAAGGTCGGAGATTCCATCGGCCGTAACGTTATGAAAATAACAACCAAGATGAGAATAGTAGTCCGAAAAATCGGAATAATCAGCTGGTTCAATTGCTGTGCATTGTGGGGATTTTTTTTATGCTAGTTTGGTGTTGACATTAGTTTTGGTTTTGGGGATCAATATTGACCTTTTGTAAATAATTAAGTCTTGAAAGGTTTGAAATGAAATAACGATAATAAAAGTAAAAAACAGAGAATGTTTGTCTCACCAACCGTCATCCTGTACGTTTGTTACTTTATTTTCTCATCGGATGTGTCTGATTTATTCAGAATCTCTATTTATTTAACTATTGACATATTGTTTAATCAAAATTAAAATTTTCATTTAAAATTCTTTTTGTAAATTTAGCATTTTAAAACACCTATTTACAAACTGCAAATAAATGCCTGGACACACTAATGGAGTAATATTATGCTAATAACTTACCCACAATTATATTCTTTTAATATTGTACCCAAAATAATGTACCCACAATTATATTCTTTTAATATTGTACCCAAAATAATGTACCCACAATTATATTCTTTTAATATTGTACCCAAAATAATGTACCCACAATTATATTCTTTTAATATTGTACCCAAAATAACGTACCCACAATTATATTCTTTTAATATTGTACCCAAAATAATGTACCCACAATTATATTCTTTTAATATTGTACCCAAAATAATGTACCCACAATTATATTCTTTTAATATTGTACTCAAAATAATGTACCCACAATTATATTCTTTTAATATTGTACCCAAAATAATGTACCCACAATTATATTCTTTTAATATTGTACCCAAAATAATGTACCCACAATTATATTCTTTTAATATTGTACCCAAAATAACGTACCCACAATTATATTCTTTTAATATTGTACCCAAAATTATGTACCCACAATTATATTCTTTTAATATTGTACCCAAAATAACGTACCCACAATTATATTCTTTTAATATTGTACCAAAAATAACGTACCCACAATTATATTCTTTTAATATTGTACCCAAAATAATGTACCCACAATTATATTCTTTTAATATTGTACCCAAAATAATGTACCTACAATTATATTCTTATAATATTGTACCCAAAATATAGTGCCTAAAGTTATATTCTTAAAATATTGTACCCAAAATAATGTACCGAAACTAATACACCCAAAAGTATGTATGCAAAATAATCTAACCAAAATAAAGTACTTAAAATAATATATATTTTTTAAAATGGAAATCGCTCGAGACAATCCACTTGATGCAAGGACCTAAAACAAATTACCCCTTCAAGGTAAAAAAAACTAGCCAACGATAAGTGTTAGATGGATAGAATAAAACAGCAATTCTTCCCTCTTTGTCAGAAACATCGCTCATGAAATGTGAGGACTAAAGAACAAAATAAATGAAGCGAGAGTTACGAGGCTGCCGAAAGTAAACCCAAGGTCCACTTTCTACTCTTCTAATATACTAACAATGAGTACCCTAAATATTGTGCTCAAAATAATGTACCCAAGATAATGTACCCAAAATGAAGTACACAAAGTAATGTACATAAACGAATTCACTTAATATAATCTACCTAAACTAGTTACGGAAAATAATGTTCGCAAATTATAGTACCTAAAATAAACTACCCTAAATAATGTACGCAATTATGAACTCAAAATATTGTACTTAAAATAATTAACCAAAAAATAATGTATATAAAATAATGTACCTCCCAAAAAGTACATAAAATAATATACACAAAATCTGCCCCCCGCCCCCCCCCCCAAAAAAAACGATACCTTCCTCGAGGGAACCGCAAAATGTAATTGAACCGAAACATCAAATAAAACAAATGGGTTAAAAAAAAACAGAAATAAATAAAAAGACGAAAACAAAAATAAATTAATATAATCGATCAAAGTGATAAAAATGACAGATCTATATCTACTATATAAAGTAACCTGAGATTTTACCCGATTTTATGTAATATAAACTAAAAAAAATGAAAGTTTATAAAAAAAATCGGTTTCGATTTTTCTATTTTTAATAAAATATTATCGCATCTTAACATGCTTTAAAAGGTATTTGTTTTACCTTACCCCTTGTTTTAAAAATTTATTTGGATGCTTTAAAAAAGGTATGAACTGCTTTTATTTCAATTTTATTAACTTTCCATGCAATACTTAAAACTTGAACGAAAAACACATACATTACTCGACAGCGTGCCAACGCATCTCTCGTTCGACACCGGTTTTGAATCCTACCGCCATTTCATAACATCAAGGCGATGACGTCGTACCATCTAAGACGTTTATCAAAGTAACAAAGAAATAAGTTTCTTTATTCTTGTTTTTTGATGAAAAAAAAAAAAAAAAAATGACTCAATACTGGTCACCCCTGAAGAAGGAATTTTATTCCGTAATCGATAGGATTAATGTAAGAAAAAAAAAAAAAATTAATCTTGTATTGCTAATTTGGCTTTTATTTCAATTTTATATATATATATATATATATGTATGTTTATATATATATATATATATATATATATATATATATATATATATATATATATATATATATATAATATATATATATATATAGAGAGAGAGAGAGAGAGAGAAAGAGAGAGAGAGAGAGAGAGAGAGAAAGAGAGAGAGATAGATGAATGTCAACAAGAAGCGATCATGTGTTTATCACTTCTTGATTCGAAACCGACGGTATGATGTTGCTTTAAAGTTATGTAATACAATATATCAATAAATATAACGCACTTATTTTGAATTTCCTTTGCAATGATCGAGCACTCTGCTGGATTTCCTCCCACTGATCTTACCAATATGTTCCGAAAACGTTCATCGAACACTATCGATTAATCTTCTGTATGCTACTTGCTTCTAGGTACATATAGATCTTAATTTCCCTTAATCACGTGACAGTTTCCGGTGGCCGAATTAATAGGGCGACTGCTTGCAGATTCTAGGCTGGCTCTATGTACCGGGTTCGCGCCTCCTGACCGTCTGAAGTTGTTATTTTCATGCACTATAAGCTCGAAACGCAAGCGTGTGTAGGTAAAAATAATTTAATATTCATTTATAAAATATCACACACACATTATATATATAGTGTATTTAGACAGCATTCTTTCATTTAGGCAAATATTAAATAACACGGAGTGTTTTTGCTTGATAAGACTTTTTTATTCTTTCAATTTTTCGAATGGTACATTTAGTGTTTCGGTCCAATTGTTCTATGTAAGTTCCATGGGTTTCTTGTTCCATTTTCTTTCCTTTAATGCGAGTACTTTCGATTTGATTCGCTTTTTTTGCCTTTTGGCTAAGATCAAAGTGTAGTATCTGTTCCGATGGATACTGCACTTCATAGATCGGTATTGTCTTGGCCTTCGGGGCTTGATTTCCGCCGGTCTATGGGTCTGATCTGTCCTGTGCAGTTCTAGGAGGTCCACCCTCCCAGGCTTTACCTCCCCTCTTTGGGGAGGAGTAAGTTAATTGCTTACTGTCTGAGGCGCCCCTACCGGGGAATGCCGACGGGGCTGCCCAGGCAATTTTTAATGGCCAGAGCGCTCACCTTCTCGGGCGCTGGCTTTTCAAATCCCACTTTCCGACCTTGTGTCACATACTCCCATTGTGGGTGGGCGTTAAATAACGCTTTTTTGGCCTTTTGGCTAAGATCAAAGTGTAGTATCTGTTCCGATGGATACTGCACTTCATAGATCGGTATTGTCTTGGCCTTCGGGGCTTGATTTCCGCCGGTCTATGGGTCTGATCTGTCCTGTGCAGTTCTAGGAGGTCCACCCTCCCAGGCTTTACCTCCCCTCTTTGGGGAGGAGTAAGTTAATTGCTTACTGTCTGAGGCGCCCCTACCGGGGAATGCCGACGGGGCTGCTCAGGCAATTTTTAATGGCCCTAGCGCTCACCTTCTCGAGCGCTGGCTTTTCAAATCCCACTTTCCGACCTTGTGTCACATATTCCTATTGTGGGTAGGGGTTAAATAACGCCTTTTGGCTAAGAAGAAAGTGTAGTATCTGTTCCGATGGATACTACACCCTATAGACCGGTACCGTCTTGGCCTTCGGGTCTTGATTCCGCCGGTTTGTGGGGTTGTCCTGTGCAGTTCAAGGAGGTCCACACTCCCAGGCGTTGCCTCCCCCATTTGGGGCGGAGTAAGTTTATTGCTTACTGTCTGAGGCGCCCCTACCGAGGAATGCCGACGGGGCCGCCCAGGCATTTTTTTGTAGGCCAAAGTGCTCATCTTCTCGGGCGCTGGCTTTTCTAATCCCACATTCCCGACATTGTGTCACATCTTACCGCTGTGGGAGGAAGATAAATAACTTCGATTCGATTCGTCAAATCATTTTCAGGCGGTGTTAGTCTTGGTTTCTAAAAAAAATATGTTTTTATTGTTGATTTTTGTATTATTATAACGACCAGTAATTTACAACTTAAAAGGAGCTTCTATAATATTGAGATGTTACATGAGAGCGTGATTACGTTCTAAGAGCGTGTAAGATTCAAAAGTTTGATTGCTTAACTGCTAAGAATTTGATTACGTTCTAAGCCCGGTCAACATTCAAACGTATAATTGCTTAATAACTAATAATTTGGTAACGTTAATTACTACGCTTTAAAATGTCGTGACTAGTTTCGTAATTCACATTATTGATTATGGGATGTCTAGTTTTTATGTAGAGGCTTTCAAGAACTTTTAATCTTTTGATGTTGGTATCGTGGTGTATTATTTTAGTATTGTTACCTAGTATGTGTCTATATTGAGAAGGGGGACAGTCATGTTTTTTTTTAGGTGTTGACAAATGGAGCTACTGTCGAAGAGATGTAAGGTTAGTCTTCGTTGTAAATTACTGAGTGTCAATATTATGTAAGAATTGAAAATTATTAATAAAATGATCATAAGTTTCATTACTTATGGGGACGATTTATGACAAGTATTTGTTAACATTTGAAGACGACTATGTTGAAGTCTGCAGGGAAGAAGTGTCGTGGTAATGTGTTTCACAGACGTGGAACCCTTGATAATGGGATAAATATGTATTAACCCAGCCTATTAAAAAAATAATAAAGAAAAGACAGAATGGAAACAAGTAAAATATGTAAAAATTATATCGAACATTCGATGATATTAAAGAAATTAAATGGGTTAAAATAAAAAGCAAAACTTCAGAATGGAAAAGAAACGGAAAGAACTCTAATTAAAACTCGCAGAAATAGCAGACGGTTTTTAGGAAGCTCAGTAGGTTGATATAAAAAAAAAGCACAAAATGAGAATGAAACGGAAAGAACCCTAGTCACCCACACAAAAAGCAAAATTAAACGTAAAACAAACAATATCAACAACAAAAAACAATTATAAAAAGTATTAAAAAGATCAGACTACAGTTGAGAAACAAAATAGCTTTACATGAAAATAAAGAATTGCGAATGTAAAATAAACGGAACGAACCCTAATTATCCCCCATACAAAAAAAAGTAAAAACGAAATAGGTTGAAATT
This sequence comes from Sepiola atlantica, assembly GCA_963556195.1. Lineage (NCBI taxonomy): Eukaryota > Metazoa > Mollusca > Cephalopoda > Sepiida > Sepiolidae > Sepiola > Sepiola atlantica. The sequence continues at coordinate 27,686,986 of OY744544.1, forward strand.
GAAAACAAAAACTCGGAATTGAAAAGAAACGAAGCGAACCCTACTTCACACCCACAAGTTTCATACGAATGAAAATAAATTCGAATTAAATTAACTGCATAATAGAGTAGAACAGTGTCGAGGGGAAAAAGCTCACACGTACGAACGTAGCAAAATGGCGGAAAGACGACTGTAGGAGTTGAAATATTTTTCTTTGTCGAATACGCGGAAATAAATCGATAAGAAAATTAAGGCTGTCACTCAACATACACCGGGGCGATTAACATACGGCTTCTTTGCTGCATCAAATAAGGCCTATAGTAACCTTAGAAATAAAATTGGAGATGGTCCAAATAAAGAGGGTGGCATGTCTTGCATAATTATTTAAGATCTGCTATCCTCATCATTAAATGCCACTTTTGGATTCACGTGTTTAACAATTGGTTTAGTGTTTAGTTAGATTGATCTATAGAACTGTCATTATGAAATCAAGTTGGAGCAGCTTATACAGTTAACAAAAATAGCTCGATGTTACTGTGACGTCTAAAAAACACACATGCACACAAAAACATTTTTTGTAACTGGGATTTACTCCCGCTTGTTGCCAACGTGTACACTGCGAACATGAACACTCTCTCTTTCTTTCTCTCTCTTTCTTTCTCTGTATATCTTTCTATATTAATCTATATTTCTCCGAACTACGAGGCAAGTCTGCACACCTCCCAGATACGAAACTGCCCCGTCTACTAGGAACAACCTATCTTTATCCCCCTCGGCTTAGTTGAGAAACGTGAATATAGCGCTTGAGTTAGCCTAGTTTTGGATGATGTATGCGCTGTGTCAATTCACCATAGTTTAACTGACGTTAACCTCGCAAGTTTAACATGTTCAGAAGCACATATATAAACAATTCGTCTTCTCTTGCTTCGGCGAGGTAAGTCTCCGCCACAAATGGGTGGGGTGGCGTCGGCTTCATTGCTGTATTCAATGAGGTCTATGCCCCCCCCCCCCTGGGAATTGAAGTTGGCGTGGTCTGGACGAGGAGAATGGCATGTCTAGCATTATAATTTCAAATCTGCAATATTCACTATTCAATAGGACTTTCGGATTCATATGGGTAAAAACTGACTTATTGCATTTTTGTGCCAGGCTGATTTATTGATTGAAGTCTGGTCAGCTTATACGGTTAACTAAATAACTCAGTGTCGCAATGTTATTAACAAACCGTTTATATCTGTTAAGTTTGTTAAGGCTTTTTCAGCTTCTAATTGTTTCCAGGGTTTTCTGGGATATCTTTGTAGACCGCACCACATAACTGCTATATCACCAGTTATGTGAACACCCTTTGATTGGTTAGGTTATTTGGAGTGGTTTGTTGGTCCACATCATTGCCGGGATTTGTAATGAAATATAACCTTATATAAAAAAAAACTTTTTGTTTTCGATATTACATTTTTTCTGCAACACATTTCGCATTTTGGGGAGCAATAAAGAACATTGCTCCCCAAAATGCGAAATGTGTTGCAGCAAAAATGTAAAATCGAAAACAAAGTTTTTTTTTTCATATAAGGTTATATTTTATTACAGTAGAATGTTGACATTCTCCTGATAAACTCCTGCCTTAAAGATGTTCTGTGCCAGGTTGAGGGGACAAAAGACGGAACGTACTTTCATTTTTCTGGATCCTCTCTTGGTCTGTGATGTAATTCTGCAAATGTTTTTAATATATTACTCAATCGGCAAGCTCAAAAATGCAAACAATAACATGTTTATACTTTCATTTCGTCTCAACCCTCAAATCATTAAAACAATCACAGTCGCATTCGCAACGCGACGTCTACCCACATCCGATTCATTTCGAATGAATCAGATGATTTTATTGTTGCCATTGGTTTCCCCGATATCTTTCTAGTTAGAATTCTTTCTGAAAAGACATCGGGTACTTACAGGACAGATCACGTGAAGTTTGCTAACATCCCAAGTAAAAGTGTTTCTGTGAAACGAACTGGATTCGAACCTGGAACACCCAGGTTGTCAGCCCGTGTCGTTAACCACTTAGCATCCTTTACCTCTCGTCCCTAACTTACATCTCGTCATTATCTAGGTTATAATTCTTTTGTTACTATCCTGCATTTTCCGATCACCCAGGTGTAATGTCGTTACAATTCTATTGCGTACCTTTATATTTACCAGACCCTAAATACTAGTTGGAGTAACACAAACAGTCATTGTTTTGGTAAGCCAATAACCCTCACAAACCAATTTCCCTTCTACGAGCCCTATAGTCGGAGGGCGATATTTTATATATTTCTTATTTTCTTTTTTCATGGTTGACGTTATTTCTTGCATGTTATATTTTTTATTTACATTATATAAATTATAGCCCTTTTTATTTACATTATATAAATTATAGACCTTTTTATTTACATTATATAAATTATAGCCCTTTTTATTTACATTATATAAATTATAGCCCTTTTTATTTACATTATATAAATTATAGCCCTTTTTATTTACATTATATAAATTATAGCCCTTTTTATTTACATTATTGTTATGTATATTATATTTCTTCAGCTGCATTTGCCCAGGATTGAACTCAGCACCTTGGGATTACGAGATGGATTACGTGCACTTGCATATATTTCCGTTAAAGTAAAATTACTGGGTTTTCTTGTCCACGTGACTTTTTAATTTAAATGCGTTCTCTTTCTTTTACCATATATACGTTCTTGGCCTCTTGCCTTGTTGGCATTGTAGTTTTGAATTAATTGAATAAAGCCTTAGAAAAGGTTTTTCTATTCGTGTCTTCTTTTTACATTACAATTATATAAATTATAGCCCTTTTTATTTACATTATATAAATTATAGCCCTTTTTATTTACATTATATAAATTATAGCCCTTTTTATTTACATTATACAAATTATAGCCCTTTTTATTTACATTATATAAATTATAGCCCTTTTTATTTACATTATATAAATTATAGCCCTTTTTATTTACATTATATAAATTATAGCCCTTTTTATTTACATTATTGTTATGTATATTATATTTCTTCAGCTGCATTTGCCCAGGATTGAACTCAGCACCTTGGGATTACGAGATGGATTACGTGCACTTGCATATATTTCCGTTAAAGTAAAATTACTGGGTTTTCTTGTCCACGTGACTTTTTAATTTAAATGCGTTCTCTTTCTTTTATCATATATACGTTCTTGGCCTCTTGCCTTGTTGGCATTGTAGTTTTGAATTAATTGAATAAAGCCTTAGAAAAGGTTTTTCTATTCGTGTCTTCTTTTTACATTACAATTTATTCAATTAATTCATTTACTAAATTTCTCATGGATAAGATTATTCGTCTGGACAAGTTTGATATATCTTCTGCAGACCCTCAGGCTGGCAAGCTCTGGAGACTATGGTACCGTAATTTTACTTATTACTTATCTACTATTGCTTCTTTAAATCCAGACAAACTCGAAGTCCTTTATTTAAACATTGGTGCTACCGTTGCTGACATTATCGAGGGTTGTTCTGGATTCGAACATGCTGTTGAATTGCTGAAAAGTGTTTATGATAAGTCTCCAAGCGTTATTCATGCTAGACATTTGCTTTCTACACGTCTACAACAGGAAAATGAGTCTGTAGACCAGTACCTTCAGGCCTTGAACCGACTTGCCGCAGACTGTTGCTTCAAAGATGTTACTGCTACTACTTACAGAGATGAATCTGTCCGTGATTCATTTATACGTGGTCTCCGGTCTTCCGTAATACGTGCCAGACTACTTGAAAATGATACGTTAAATCTCAAGGAGGCTACTCAATGTGCTAGAGCTTTAGAACAGGCTCAATTTCGTGCTGAGTCATACGCTTCTCAGATTGGACCTACCGTTGCTGCTACCACGACTAAAAATGTGTTTACTGATTCTGTCGAGGAGGCCACTATTACTGCTCCTATGGAGTGTGAATCTGTACAATTGTCTGCTGCCCTTCCTGCTCATGGAAAGTGCTACAACTGCGGAGGGAAACGTCACATTAAGGATGATCGCCGCCACTGTCCTGCCCGCGATAAAGTATGTCGAAACTGTGGCAAACTCGGCCATTTTGCCAAAGTTTGCCGTTCTACCATGTCTACACCTTCACGTTCCACCTCAGCTATTATAGTAGCCCGTGCTAAAGATGATGATAGGTTCCCTCCTATTACTAAAATTGTAAAATTAAAGGGTAAACGATTAACTGCTCTCATAGACACCGGCAGTTCTGATAACTTTATCAGTGCTCGTATTGTTAAAACAATGAAACTGTCTACTTCTAAACGGAATTCCGTAATTTCCATGGCATCATCGGCCATTTCCCTCAAGCTATCTGAATATTGTACTGAGGACGTTATCTTCAATGGTTACGAATATAAAGAAATTGACTTCACAGTACTTCCTGATTCCTGTATGGATATTATACTCGGAGTGCCCTTCTTAAAACTACACCGGAGTATCACTATTTCTTTTGGAGGGTCTCAGGATATTCTAAAAATCTGCGCTTTAACCAAAATCAGTTGTGCACCCGTTAAATTGTTCCGAAACTTGACCCGTGATTGCAAACCTATTGCTACTGGGTCCCGAAATTACCGTGCGGAGGACTCTCGATTCATTGAAAAAGAAATTCTACAAATGCTTGAGGATGATATAATTGAACCAAGTTACTCTCCGTGGCGCGCTCAAATTGTTGTGACTTCGTCAACTAATAAAAAGAAACGATTGGTAGTCGATTTCTCCCAAACTATTAACCGTTTCACCTTACTTGATGCATACCCCTTGCCACGAATTGGGGATCTCGTTGACCAAATAGCCCAGTATCGTATCTTTAGTATAATTGACTTGTCCAAAGCATACTATCAGATTGAAATTTGCCCTGAAGATCGCCCCTATACGGCCTTTCAGGCTGGAAACCGTCTGTACCAATTTAAACGAATACCCATGGGGGTCACAAACGGGGTTTCTGCCTTTCAACGATTTATGAATTCTTTCATTTCTGATAACAAATTACCTGGAACCTTCTCGTATATAGATGATATAACTATTTGCGGTAAAACCCAGGAGGAGCATGACGTCAATTTGGAGTATTTCTTAAAAGCTGCCTCGACATACAACCTCGAAATAAACCGGGAAAAATCAAAGTTTTCACTTCGTTCTATTAACGTGCTTGGATACCAAATTTGTAACGGAACTCTTCAACCTGATCCAGAGCGTTTGAGACCTCTTTTGCAAATGCCTCCCCCTTCCGTTTCAAAATCGTTAAAAAGGTGTCTTGGTATGTTTGCTTACTATGCGAAATGGATACCTAAGTATTCATACAAAATTCGTCCACTGGTCGAAAATAAACAATTCCCTATGCCTCCTATAGTTGTAAATTCTTTCGAAAAACTCAAGAAAGACATTGCTGAATCATCCGTAAAAGTTATTGATGATGAATTGCCGTTTATTATTGAAACCGATGCCTCAGAAAAGGCTATCGGAGGCACTCTTTTACAAGCTGGGAGACCTGTAGCATTCTTTTCTCGGTCGTTAAACCTCTCTGAAATGCGACTTCATATAGTCGAAAAAGAAGCATATGCCATAGTCGAATGTGTTCGTAAATGGAGAGATCTCATTGTTGGGAAACATTTTACTATTATTACTGATCAACAAGCCGTATCTTTTGTGTTTAAACCTGCTAATCGTGGAAAAATTAAAAACGATAAAATTATACGGTGGAAAATGGAACTTCTTCCCTTTTCATATGATATAAAACACCGTCCCGGGAATGAAAATATTGTCGCTGACACATTATCCAGAGTATGTGGTGCTGCTGTTTCTTCCTTGGAGGAACTAAAATCAATTCATGATTCCTTAATACATCCTGGAGTACAACGCTTTTGGCATTTTGTAAGGTCACAAAATTTGCCATATTCACTTGATGAAATCCGACGTGTGACATCTCAATGTACTACTTGCGCCAAAATAAAACCCCAATTCTTTACTTCTACTAATAATATTCTTATCCGTTCTACTGCTCCATTCCAGCGTCTTTCTGTCGATTACAAAGGACCTATCCCGGCATCTTCATCAGGTTGCCGTTACATATTTACAGTCGTCGATGAATACAGTCGATTTCCGTTTGCTTTCCCTTGTCGTGATTGCTCCTCTCAAACCGCGATTCAGTGCCTGGTGAATATTTTTTCTATTTTTGGACTTCCCTCATTCATCCATTCCGATCGAGGAACTTCGTTTATGTCGGAGGAATTCAAACAATTTTTGCTGCGACTTGGAATTGGATCCAGTAACACTACTGCGCATAACCCAAGAGGTAACAGCCAATGTGAGCGCTATAACGGCATTATTTGGAACACCATCTTATTAGCTTTGGGATCAAAACGGTTACCCATTAGCGCTTGGCAGGATGTTCTACAGGATGTTTTACAAACTATTCGCTCTCTACTATGCACCTCCACAAATGCTACGCCTCACAAACGCATGTTCAATTTTAAAAGGCGCTCTTCCACTGGCACTGCATTACCTGTTTGGCTCTGTGAGCCTGGGGAGGTGTTATTAAAGCGATTTGGTAACAGGAGTAAATATGACCCGATCGTTGAGGTAGTGGAACTCCTCGAGGCTAACCCTACACATGCAATAATACGATATCATGATGGCCGGGAAGATTCAGTAGCACTAAGACATTTAGCACGTTTTCCACGCTCGGGTCGATCTCAAGATTCTGCTGAAAACGTTCTACCTGACATGGGCCCTTTGCCTGATACAAGTTCCACAAATACTCCTTCACCTAAGGAAAGTTATACAGAAAATGAATTAGTGAATCAGAATTCAGAGAATCAACCTTCCCAGAGATATGGTGCTTCTGATAGTGAACTACTTCCCCGCCGGTCTAGCAGGATTCGCAAACCAGTCCAGCGTCTGGATTTATAAAACTTTCTGATAACAATCTCTGTTACAAGTGGGGGAGAATGTTATGTATATTATATTACTTCAGCTGCATTTGCCCAGGATTGAACTCAGCACCTTGGGATTACGAGATGGATTACGTGCACTTGCATATATTTCCGTTAAAGTAAAATTACTGGGTTTTCTTGTCCACGTGACTTTTTAATTTAAATGCGTTCTCTTTGTTTTACCATATATACGTTCTTGGCCTCTTGCCTTGTTGGCATTGTAGTTTTGAATTAATTGAATAAAGCCTTAGAAAAGGTTTTTCTATTCGTGTCTTCTTTTTACATTACAATTATATAAATTATAGCCCTTTTTATTTACATTATATAAATTATAGCCCTCGAAGGTCCGCGCTCTTAGGCTTTACCTTATCTCTGAGAGAGGGTTGGTCTGTTTCCTTCGGCGGCCCTACAAGGAAATACCGACGGACTGCTCAGCATTTTTTTAGATCAGAGTGCACTTGATCTGGTGTGCTAGCTTTTCAAAACCCCTCCTGACCTTCTGTCTAACCTCCTGTAGAGGAGCAAAAAATATATATATAAATTATTTTCTGCCATTCCCACAGGGGTGCGGAGAATACAACGGCTAAAACGTTGTGAAAATAGCGGCAAACAAGATGAGGTAAACAGTTCGAAACATATAAATCCTCGATTTTTATTTTCTTTTTCACCTAGTCTTCTTTCCTTTTTTTCATTTGATTCATTGATTTTTTCTCTCGATTATTTTCATTCTTTTTATTGTTTTTATTTCATTGCGTTATCTAAAAAACAACAACATTTATTTTCTTTTTATTTGTGGACAAGTCTTCCTTTCAATTTTTTATATTTACTTTTGCCATATTTTTCTGCTCTAACTGGACTCCACAAAGAAAGGTCAATAACTCAATCCCCATAAAAAAATGCAATACACCCGTTATTGACCACACGAAGGTTCTTTTAAATAAATGAAGGCGAAAGTTGGTCCTTTTTCTCGCAATAACAATGAAGTCAAAATGCATTATTTCAAGTTAATTCAGCTTTATTTTATTCACCACTTCAGAAGGGTAGACAAAAGGACAGTTGCCAAGATGAAAAGCCAGTGCACTAGGCTTAACTACACAAATGTCTGATCATTCCCGTCGGCACTCCCTGGTACAGGAGCCTCAGGCGATTAGCGATAAACTAACCCCTTTTGAAAGAAAAGGTAAAATCTGTAAGGGTAGAACAGGGCCATACATCAGTTCGACAATAACAAAGTCACTTTCGGACTGATTGTCGAAGACGTATCCCTAACTAGTATGAATTATAAGTTAATTAAACTTTACACAAAAGACGCAGACTCATTTTTGTATATTGCTTATATATATATGCGATATCAGTCGCAAGTTTAATTAATTTTCATATTTGTTTTGAAAAAAGGAAATTTTATTAATTAACTATTATTTATTAATAATTAACTATTATTTATTATTAATTAACTATTATTTATTATTGTTTTTCAATACAATAGTTGTTTTGATTTTAATATAATAAATAATTCTGTTTCGCAATATTGTTTCATTTGCTGGAAAAATATTTACATTTGTTTTAAAATGTTACCTTCTTTACAAGGACAGACTTGATTTTCGACAAGTAGTGATCTTTTTCTAAATTGCAAGTGAAAAGGCAAATTCATTTCTTATTTCATTTCCTGTCTTTACGGTCAAACTTAAAAGATAAACAAATTTTATCGAAATCACCAAAATGTTAATGTTTATCTATATGAATAAATGAGAAAATTACGAATGGATGTTTTATTATTCAAAATTGATATTTCAAGGATTTGAAATAGTGATAGCGAGCCAGTGTATCCAGCTTGTAATTAATACTACAAGACATGCCACCTTCGTCATTCGAACCACGTTCACTTTAATTTCTAGGGTAGCATAGATCGTATTTGATACAGCAATGAAGCCAACACCATCACAATAATCCAACTTACGTATTTAAATTCTACACCCTTTTTAACAGTGTGTCGTGATTAGTGTATGGATAATTCATGGAAATTAGAATCGGAATCGGGAATAAAAAATATCGGAATTTTTTGCGGTATCGGGATCTGTATTAGGATCGGAAACATTTTCGCCCAATTTCCGATTAAAAAAAACGATTCTTTTAATTTTTGTTGTTGTTGTTTAAAAATTTTTTTTTTCTTTTCCTAGTACTAATGGTAAAATGATAAATTCAAACTACCGGTAAAACTCAAATTTATAGATTATTGCTGTGAAGTAGTCCAACAGTAAAAAGAAGTCAAGTCGAGGTTTGGTTAAGATAACAAGTGTATTAACATAAAAGGTACAAAGGTAAGGAAACTGACTGGCACTCGGCTAGACAGTTACAATACTGTCCTTTTTCTCCCTGGTGATTGTCTACTCGCACTATTTATAGTGAGAACCGGTATAGTTTCCCTTCTGTTAGAACGGCCGGTCTAACAATTATAATAACGAATTTAGGTAAGAAGGGCACCAGAAAAAAAAATGGCAGAAATAAAAATGGAACGCGTGGATGAATAGAAAAAAATGGCACAAGTGAAAAATATAGATGAAAATCTCACAATAAATTTGTCAAAATCTGGGAGACAATAGAAAACCTTAAGAAGTTTGTCAAATTAAGAAGAAAATTATATCTACATTTAAAAGTAGATGAGGACTCTTCGCTACCCCCCCCCACACACCCAAAAAATTAAAAAAATTAAATTCTACTTTTTTAGACGATGAGGCGATTTTAGAATTGAAATCGGAATCGGTATTTGTATCGGCTTCGAGAAAAATATAGGTATCGTTCCATCACTAGTCGTGATATTTAAATTGAATAATTACCATAGTTAAGGTATATATGGTGCATTTCAAGATTGTGTCACACACGCAGAAACGAACTTGCTTTAATTATTACAAAAACATTAAAGTCCACAAATTGTATTCCTACTTTGTTTGCTGCCATGTTTTTCCTTGTACGCGCATCTGTGAGATCCTTCCCGACCGAGGGGAACGCAACCTGCAAATAAGTGCTTGCATACACCGAAAAGGACTAAATCAGGAGAAAACTGTTGAACACGGAAGAGGTTTATTCGTCTTGATCTTCGTTCAAATCACTAACCGCTGGAATGAGAAGATAGACAGATAGACCAATAATCACAGTTTAATCATATCTTCTCAGATCAATTTTAATCCCACATTTTTACATTTCTAGGAACTGCTGACTCTTCTCATTCACTCTCTCTTTGAAGTATGTGACGTCACATCCGTTTCTATCAATTGTCACAGTCGAGTATAAACTAACCTTGAGTTTAGAAAGTTGATCCCGACTGAACTTTCATTTCCTGTTATTTTCAACATGACAATTAATATACTAGTGTGTTTAGTTGCGCAATACTTCACATATAGATTACATATATACCCAAGTAACAAAACGAAGAGAGAAACCACCACTTGAAATAATCAACTAGTAAAATAAGAATTATAACAACGTTGACACATTTGTTTTGCTATCTAACCTTTTCTCTACTTTTTCATTTTCATTGTATATTCTGTATTTTGTTTTTTCGTTCATTCATTCATTTGTTATCGGGTGACGGTGACTAAGTGATTAACGACACAAACTGAAGATTGCGTGTTCCAAGTTCAAATCCAGTTTGTTCCACAGAAACACTTTCACATAGAGTGTTGACAACCTTCACGTGGTCCCCGATGTCTTTCTAGAAAGAATCAAGGGAGGCGCGAGAGACCTCTATCATTTAATAGACTTCAAAAACGGCCTATGCTGGAAATCTCATTTCTTTGATCAATCATAACTCAAAAACCAATAAACCAAATTAGTTAAAACTTTGCACACAATTTTTATTTGATAGGTTCTATAAGTGTGTAGAATTTCAGCATCATTAGTCAAGGCAACCCAGAGATCCAGAAAGGTCAATCATGAAATCATGTTATCCGTGTGTACGTACATACGTACGTACGTACATATGTGCCACTCTGTATCGCACAAACTATTTGATGGATTCAGCTGATTTTTGGCAGAGATAGACGTTCTAGGGTCTAGTTGAGGGCATTTTAATTTCAGTTTACCACATACCTTAGTTTTCCAGAAAATTAAAAAACAACTTGATAAGAAGGCATTGTATTGAGGCATAGCCTTTACAAAAGTAGTGACATTCCATGAAAAATGCCAGTATACTGAAATCATATGCCCTTAATAGGGTTAAGATGAAAATTCATATACACTAAATGTACAAAAGCAAGGAAATTCCCAAATTGTTACACTTTTATTGTCATTAAGGGTATGACTACATATCAACCAAACCATTTCATTATCACATCACTACAGTATAAATCTCTATGCATGAGTGGATGAAGTGGGTGAGGTGCGCTGAAGAAAAATTCCTACCAGTAAAATACATAGCCCTGTTGTGCTCGCATACCCTTAATGATAATAAAAGTGTAAAAATTTGGGAATTTCCTTGCTTTTGTACATTTAGTGTATATGAATTTTCATCTTAACCCTATTAAGGGCATATGATTTCAGTATACTGGCATTTTTCATGGAATTCTAACTAGAAATATATCGGGGAAACCAATGACAACAATCGAATCATCTGATTAATACGGAATGATTGAGTGAATTCATTCGTTATTTCTTTCCGTTTTCTTTTGTCATTCTTTCTTTTCATACTAACTTTATTTCATTTATTTTGTTTATATTTTAAGTTCATGAACCCTATTCCTACTTTTCTATATTTTTTCGTTGCGTGTTGCAGCTCGTTCTATGCTACCACTCCTCGAAATGGGTTTGCGAAAAAGGAAATAAAAACACTGTAAGAAACAGAGTTAACCATTAAAATATTGAACTTGGTTGACGTTTTTGGCTTCCACGTTTTAAACGAGAATTAAAATTGAATGAACAAAATCTATTCGCCAAAGAAATTTGCATTTATGTTCAATTTATTCAGTAATTGTTTATTGGAAAAATATCTTGACATCGTCGTAAAATGTACGGTAGCACCGAATGGTAAAAAATAGAAACACTGATCACTGATAGTCTATTGATTTCTATTAAGACCTGTCTAAAAATCTTAGTATTCACTGCGCTCCATAAAAATTCGGATTCGAAAGACAAAAGATATTATTCACGTGTTAGAAAACATAACTCAAAAGCAACTGCTATTGTGAAAACTGTGCGAAAAGGGAAGTTCCGCCGAGTTTTAAAATAATTGAAATGTGTGCTGAATATCTATATTTGCTGTACTGTAATGACAAGAATTAAGGCAGGTGCTAACATATAACACCTTAAGAATAACATCCGGTTGTTGGCGCAGAACCACTTACGACAACAACTGCGGACGCGCCGGAGTAAATACACCCGTTCGCTAAAAAATAACAATACAGAACATGAATCCAGGGGGGAGGGTGGCTACATTTAGTGGATAAGCGAAATCTCAAAATGAGAGTTGAATGTTTGTAGGTGTCAAAAATATAATATTCACCGGCTCGAATTTGGATCGACTGAAATCAGCTGGCTAGAGAATTTAAAAGATAAGTTTCCGTCAGCTCCCATGCAACCTCTACCCTTCAAAGGAAGAATATCAAGTATACAAAAATTTTAATACGGTTTGTCGTTTGTGTATTTAAGTTTATATAAAAACTATGTCTTTTTAATATGATCCAAATTGTTCAAGAAACAAGCTATGAATTTCCCAGTTTTAGAGCTTATATACTGGTTGGTTGCATTCCAATGACCAAACAAATTAGTCCACAATCATCATCTTTCATTTATTTTTAATTTCCTTATTAATGCCTATATTTTTCTTTTCATTCAGCCTTACGAGCGTTTCGCAACCCGATGATTAGAGATTATTGTCATCTTAAAAGTGATTTTGTTCTTTAGTTTTGACTGGACGTTCTTCCCATCTTGCTTGACCACATTTTTTAAATTTGTTTTGGAATTATGTGCTTCTTCTTTTAATTGTTAAATTATTGATCTCTGAAGTGCAGCTAGGTGGACCAAAGACTACTTCTTTCTTACTGGATTGCGAAACGCACCTAAGACGGAATGAAAAAAATATAGGCATTATAAAAAAGATTGGTCATTGGAATGCAACTAAGCACTATACATTTATATATATATATATATATATATATATATATATATATATATATATATATATATATATAGTAGGTGTCTTCGTAAACAAGATGTATTGTACACAAAGTGGTCAGCAGAGTTCAAACATATGACCTTCCGATTGTGGGCTGTATCGTGAGAATCAGAAAATGTGAGATCTAGTCGCATATTTCTCCAGACAGGCGATTAAGTGAGGAATCGTGGAAATTGGAGTCAACATGGAAGATTCAGATAGACCAGACGTATTTTTACGATGGGCTAACCGACATTTCATAATTAAGATATGCGCTTATAACATAAACATCACTCTGTTTTAGTCTCTTTCAGGTTTGCCCTTTTGTGATTTTCAGTATAAGACGACCAACATGCTGAGACAAATAAAATGCCACTCGTTATTTGGATATGTTTAGTCAATAAATCGAGTAATTAATGTTATGTTCTTGGGATGGTTTAATAGCAGCTGCATATTGTCCACGGTTAGGCAGGATTACAATTAGCACATGTTGACACCAAGACGCAGGCCAGAGAAAAACACATATGATTTAAATTTAATTGTAACTTTTATTTAATAATGAATATATTATAAGTAAATTGTTACGTGAGGATCGGAGAATAGCCGAGTTCTTATCGGAGAATAACTGAGGGATGTAACATAATCACACTGGCCCAAACAAAATATGAAACGTGTTACCCATTCCCCTTGTTCCATTTTCTTCGTTTCTCTAGCGTAATCGTACATTTTTGTGGTCCTGTTTCGAAACATGTTAAGTTAAGTGTGGTTATCAAACAAAATAGAAGATATGACCCACTCCGTCTCCAATGTTCGAGGTGTGAAATCAACTTCAGTAAAACTTTAGCAAAACCGACAAGAAAATCCCTCCCCAAGAAAAAGTGGAGATTGTAACACAAAAAGAAGAGTATAAAACATGTTTGGCTTTGTGGATGAGGTTTATGCTTCTGTTTCCATGGAAACTATTGTGTTTTTACGATGAACAAGTTTCAAGTTATGTATTTATTAGTCGTGCAACATATTGATGGAAACGATGATATGCAATGGAAAACATTTTTTAAATGCATTTACCATTGTTTAATTTCTGGACAACATCGGTTCCATCCTTTCTGTTGCTTGGGAACTATTTTATGAGCAGACAACAGAAAAAACTACTTTCAAATATAATAGGAATACATTCCGGTACTTGGCACAGCTTGAGTAGGAGTTGTTCGTCTCTGTCGAGAGTGGCTTTGTTGCTGCCAAACTGAAATTGATCCATAAACAATACAAGCTTATGCAACTTCATATATAAAATATACCAAATACTATGTGCGATATGCAATGAGTTCTACATCAGTAGCACAGTTAGACCACTACATATACATATAACAGAACATATAACGGCCAAGGCGTCTTCATTCAAAAACCTATATCAAGGAATCCCAATACCAATGAAGATATACTAATACAAATATTAGCATCCAAAAAGTTACATAGGCAACCTTCGAATAAAAGACTCTATATTAATAAGAAAATTAAATCCCAAAATAAACAACAGAGCAGAACTCTACTGCACATTTGTAGTGGGGAAATCCCCACGTATTTATATATATATATATATATATATATATATATATATATATGTGTGTGTGTATATGTACATGCGTGTAAGTGTCTATAAAACATAACAAATAAACACATAGTACATAAAATAAATAAACAATAGAAAAACAGATAACAATATATATTTAATAAAAAATCTTATTAAATATATAATATTGTTGCTTTCTACATGACTTCGAGATCCTTATATATGAGTTGCCCCTCCCCTTGCATCTTACTTACATATTATATATGCGCCCTGAGAATAATTAATTAGATAAATAAATTGGAATTAAACAAAAACACTAATGAATAATAGAACCATTACTGATAAACTATTACAACATTAATCATAAGAATGTCAACACCCCCCACCAACACACACACACACACACACACACACATATATATATATATATATATATATATATATATATATATATATATATATATGTATATATATACGCAAGCTCACAAACTATTTTCTGCGAGAATAATTAGCTATTTATGCGGATCTAATGCAAATCCCCATTAAATCTCTACTTCCGGTCAAAACACATCTTATCCGAGATTGCACATATTTTTTTAGCTTCTCATACTGAAGATAAGGTATACGTAAAAAATTCAAAAAACAAGGATACCATCCTAATTCGACACATTGGTAAATAACATTTTTATTGAAAATTATTGAAACCTTTCAATATTGTCGTTTGGTCTATTTACCTCGCCTGTTATCCACGGGTTTCTGCTTAACTGCATTGTGATAGCCTTCAAACACAACTTCTTACATACTACGCACAATGCTTCAAGCAAACTACAACATCCTTCTCATATTCATATATATATATATAAATATATATATCGTTGAACACTGTTTATATATATATATATATATATATATATATATATATATATATATATATATATATATATGTGTAAAAGAACTGTACATTTATGTTGGTGATGGATACCCCTCGCAATTATGTAAAGGAAAGAGTCGCATGTGTGTTTTGTGGTAGAGCGCGGCGACAAGAGATATTAACCTCGCCAACATCGGTACAAGAATGTGTGCTAATTCCGAATAGGCATCCATAGATTGATAATCGTGACATAAGCAGTTCCGACTAGTCAAGGAGAAAAGTCGGAGCTGTGACGACTTTTACAACGCTTGAGGACAGATGATAAAATTAAAAAAGCGCGATTACATTTCGACAGACGATACATTTTCAGTCAAATAGAAAGAGTTAAAGGGAATTTTATTCAAGCGACATTTATTCGCATTAAAGAGTTAAAGCTACATTTATTCGTTATATTACTTATTCATGAGTGTTTATTTATATCATTTATTCATTACTATTTAAAGATGAACCGCGCCATTTTACATGCATTTACTTTGCCTCGCGTAGAAGGTTGCACATGTTTTTGCATGGATTAAGGGTTTCTATGGAAGAAACCCCCATCCCCAAAAGAAACAAAAAAATTAAACTAAAAAGAAAATGCAAACGTAAGAGTTTCACATGTTGGCCGGTCATAATTCAGGAAGGGGACATTTTGTATTCAGCACCGTCCTCTTCCGGAAGACATGCGCGCGGGGTAACTGTCGTGCCTCTACACCGCCTGCTTGCCGAGAGGCGGTTTTTTCGAATCAGTCAACATGTGAGTCAGACGTTTGTTCCGTTTGTGATGGACGTTGGCTCTGGGGCAAGTAGCTTGGCAAAAATAGAGGTAAGCAACGCATAGTTCTCTAAACCTATTTGAATTTTTACTCTTTTATAATTTGCTTTGTTTTGTCTTAGAACATGTTTGTAAAACTTGTTTATTTTCATGTATTTCCAGTTGTACGTTGAAAATATGTTATAGTTCAGCGTTGGCCACGTGCGCGCAAATAAATACATATTCATCAGTATAATTCGTGTCCGAAATTTTTGCTCCAGTTTGCTTGCTGTTACAAGAAACTTTATTTGCTTTCTGAATGTCTAAGCTTTGGCCATGCCGTTGTGTCCCACCCTCTGACCATGCATTACCGGAATCTCTATTCTGTGAAGGACCGCATTACATACACCGCTATGTACGTTCGTATTACAGGATTAAATCTCCTTGTAATCTATAACTGAGTCAAAATTATCGTACAAATCAGTCCGACGGTTGCTTTGTTGATGTCGGGCTGATGTATGGTTCTGTTCAGTCAGAAAAGGTAACCCCCCCCCAGGCGTTACCTTCTCTCTGAGAAGGAGTTTTATTATTGCTAATCGCCCGAGGGGTCC
This sequence comes from Sepiola atlantica, assembly GCA_963556195.1. NCBI lineage: Eukaryota > Metazoa > Mollusca > Cephalopoda > Sepiida > Sepiolidae > Sepiola > Sepiola atlantica. The sequence goes on from OY744544.1 coordinate 27,703,939, forward strand.
TACCGCGAATGCTGACAGAGAAGCTCGAACATTTTTTGTAGACCAGAGTGCGCTTATCCCTGTGCGATGGCTTTTCAAACCTACATCTAACCCTGTGTTTAACTTCCTAGCAAAGATTAAATAATATAAGTGACTTCATAGGCCCTTTATTATTGTTTTTTTCTATTATGCTGGGTGTCAAGCCATCTTCCTCAGCAGTCAAGCCTGTTGGGATACCAGCGCGTACAGGAGTGAATAGTAACAGAAGCACAGATAAAAGTTACGGCATAATCACGCTAGGTCACCAGTTATTGTTATATCACTGAAGTTAAACGACGTTCGGCCTGGTCAGTACCAGATGGGTGACCATTTGAATATACGAGGCGCTGTGTGGGGGAGGACTGCGACTCTTCTTTGCAAAAAAGAGAAAAACTGCAAAAACTAAAGTCGTCAAATCATATCTCTTTGACCATACATGCATACAACTGGGGACCGCGTATGAATTGAACATTCCCTAGAAACCCAACTTAATCCACGCAGGTTGAATGCTGCACCACGGAGATATGGTATAATCGTGCATAGAATTATTCGTACGACACTTTCTTTATCAAATCGTCTTAACTTTCTATATTTTTTCCCTGTAAAAATTATCCGGTTTGCATGGCTTTTCACCAAATTACACCTTTCATAACTGCATTCAAATAAAACGACACAATTGAAAATAGTTCATTATCGTTGTTCGTCAAACCGCGCATTACGACACAAATTGTACACAGAACGCATTTTGATTGGTCTATTCAAATGATTTTATTTTATTTTTACAGCCAGTTGCTTTCGCTTTAACGTAAAACAGTTTATTTAAAGGGAATAGCTTCGTATGTGTTACTGCATTGTTTCCAAATGATTTTCAGTTACTAAAAAAATCACGGAAATCTACAACGGACAACGCTTTAAAAACGAAGAATCTTCAATTTTAAACCGTAAATAATGATATGATTACCATGAAATATCAACATTTTTCCAAAGCTTTTTAGACCAGAGACCGCTTGAACGCTTACACGTTCTGTTAAGTAATGTCTATTTACATTGCATTGCGATAAATCACGAATAATTATAACTGTAGTCAATAAACCCTCGAAATCCTAACCCTAACCTTAACCCTAAACCCTTGGAACTTCAAATACTTGGTAAATCTGTCCATTAAGAAGACAAATTGTGTTCATAGCGAAGTTTGATTAAATATATTATAAACAGACGTCATTGAAATTTCGTTCTTTTTTATTTTATTTACAGAATATTAAAGAAAATAGAATATCCAGTGGGTTACATATTACGAGAAGAAAGGTAAGAAATATATTATATATCAACAAATATAATGTTTACTAATATACGATGCGTTGATATGAATACTAATATGAACATTGCTTTTTAAAAGATATCTTCTTTACGTCGAGAAATTCTGCTTATATAAAAGTTAATAGCCCTGTAGATAAATATTGTACGTTGATGCAATACGAAATTAACCTATACGAAACACAAATAACATTTTACATTTTAAAAGAAAAAACTTACCCTCAAATATACTATTTGATTATTTACGCAATATATATATATATATATATATATATATATATATATATATATATATATATATATATATATATATACATACTTTATTTTTTTTAATTATTATTGATTTAAATTAATATTGTTATGCACAATATATAAGGAAATTGACAACATCTTTGAAGCACCCATAAAAATGTATTTGAATGACATTTTTTAAACCAATATATATATATATATATATATATATATATATATATATATATATATATATATATATATATATATATATATATAAGAAGAGAGATAAACATGTACGAATGACAAATTTATTTCAACTTCGATTGTTCAATGCAAGGTATACTCGGTCAAAAATGTGTTTATTATTATTTCCTTAAGCCAAGGCTTTTCAAAGATTAAAATCTTATCATCAGAGGAATTACATAGATAGATAAGTTGGCAGTGGAAAAGCCAAAATTCAAAATTTGAAAAGATATTAAGTAATGGAGAGTGAGAAAGTGCGTGTAAAAAAGATATGGGGTTTGTCCAGTTAGTAAATATCCGTTGATGAGGTGTCCCATGAAAGTAGATGTACAGATGGAAAAAAGGGGTTTTGTGAAGGCAGCATAGAAAAAAGTTCAAGAATGAAGTAAATCCAATAGAGAGATGTTTAGTTCAGTCGTAGGTGGAGCGCACTTATCCGGAAGTAATTTTGAGAATTCGGGCCATTTTAAAAATACTTCCGTGGACCGAGAGTAGAAATTGAAGTTGAACTGTGTACACTAACCGCTGGCAGTGAGATATTTAAGCAATTCTAAGAAAAAAACGAAATCTTTTAGTTGAAAACGAGGCCAAATGAGGAAGAGGGGTGGAAGGGATAAAGAAAAAGCATAAAGGAAAGAGGGTGATGGGGTTAGTGGAATGAGCTATGGCTGATGCTGGGAAGGGAAAGGATGAGGGATTGTTTGGATACTGTTTATTGCTGGTAAGCACTAAAGCCGATGCGAGTTGGGGTGGGGTTATTATTTAGCTTCCGGCATACAGAAGAAAAAAGAAAATGTTTTACAGTCGTTGTAGCTAGACGAGTTTCGCTGTTAACCATAGATTGGAGCTTAGTCGAGCACGTAACATGAAAATAACGATAGAGTAGAGAAAGACTAGCAATGTCTATTCTGTGAAAAAGATTCTGTAGGAAAGGGAAAGGCACACACAAAATAGATTTCGAAGAAGATTTTGTACACTGTCAAAGCATGAGAAAGTGCTTTTGGTGGCACCTCCCTAGATGTGGCTATAGTACTCCATTTTAGGACGTATTTGACTATTACACAGGTAAAGGACTGCGTGAGGAGTGAGGTATATTCTGGAGACCTACATTCATCCAACTATTTTACCAGATTCCTTAGCAACATATCTCATGTAAGTCTTCCACTTAAGCTCTGGAATGAAAGTAAAAAAGGGCCTCCTTAATAAGGGCGCCATTTGCTACATTCGCTAGTGAGGCGTCAATTATAAATTTTGAAACACAGCTGTAAGGCGTAAGTGGTCAAAATAGAGACTATGTTTCGTTTCATATAAGTACATGCAATAGAGGCAAAGTGAAAATTCAGATACCTCTGATTTTTGTTAAATTTACACAATAGGCATTATAAATCAATAAATAATTTCCCCCAAATTTCAGTTTTATTGGAGTTATTTAAAAGGTTTTAGGAGGCAGACTATAGGCACGACGTCCATTTGAAAATTCAAATATTTCCGATTTTCATTGAATTGTATCCATAGTCATTAGATACAAATGAAGCCATATTCCTTGAATTAAAATTTATTCTTATAACCCCCTAAGTCTTAATTTTAGACATTTTCTAGAATCAAAATAATTTAATGCATTTTAACTAAAATGCAAATCAAAATTCTAGACCTAGGGTTTATTAATATTATATCATGATTTTAACTTGCGTAAGCGGACATAAAAGTGGTGCAAAACTGTTCTGTACGAGGAATTAATTTTACCCGTCCTGAGACGAGTATTTTTCTAGTTAATCTATAAATATTTGAAGATATTAAGAATTTGAAGCGTAAAAGTCTTATCGGAATGACTGAATTAAGAATTGAATGACCCAAAAATAGTTCACTAAGCCATACAAAAACTAACAAACAAACAAAACACAATACTGAACAATGTATGACAATTGTATCATTTTATTTCTTGATTTTTTTTCATTATTTAAAAAGGATTTGTGAAAAAAAAGAGTATATATTGTACGTTGTTGTCGGCCATGACATTGAACGTCCCTAATTATAATATGAGTTGACTTTATTCTGTTCTCATACTGACAAAGAATTCGGCGCTGGAAGCTCACAGTCTCAAAGACGATCGCAATGCATAGAGAACAAAGCCAACCGAAGTGAGGAAGCGAATTCTCAAAGAGACAAAGAAAAAATCATAAAAGAAGAGGTAAACGCCAGGAGATCAAGTATTTCTTTTATCACACTTCCGGATGACATACGCATGCGCACTCGCGAATCCTAGTACATGATGTCTTTTATAGAACACCGTTCACACACATGAATTTATTAGAGCGTGTAATATATATATATATATATATATATATATATATATATATATATATATATAAAACTAACTTTACGTCGACCACCAAAATGATTGATCAACTTACACATATCGAGAACTAAATTTTAAGCGAGATATAACTGAGAATATAGATGTATTTTTGACGATTTAATCATTATCAAATCTCTTTCCAAATAAAGAGTATACACCAGATGATTTAAACCGTCAAAAAATCGTATACACAAATTAATTTAATTCACACACACACACACACACACACACACACACACACACACACACACACACACACACACACACACACACACACACACACACACACACACACACACCCACACACACACACACATACACACACACACACACACACACACATATATATATATATATATATATATAGTGTGTAGATTTCAATTTTGTGTAGAGAATCTGAATAACAGAGCTCAATGTAATTTAAACAGAGCAAAATAGAATTATAAGAAGAAAAACTATACAAGGTTGTACACATAATAACTTATTTCGACCCCTTTAATTAGGTCTCCTCAGATGTATAGACAACCACGTCAAAAAAAGAGGAGACCTAATTAAAGGGGTCGAAATAAGTTATTATGTGTACAACCTTAATGTGTGTATAGTTTTTCTTCTTATAATTCTATATATATATATATATATATATATATATATATATATATATATATATATATATATATATATATATATTATGCGTACGTAAAAATGAATTAATATATATATATATTATTTATTTTATTCTCGTTATTGAAGCGTATTCTTTAGACTGTTTTGGCTTTAAGACTTTCTTAAAAGTTTATTGCTAATTTTAAGATTAATTGTTACCAAAGATTAATAATTTATTGTTTTTTCTCTTCTGGGGATAAGAGTAATTCTTTGAAAGTCTATGAATTAAAGGTCATTTCATTATGTTCCTTGTTCAAACACTTGATAATAAACTTGTAACGCATATAACATAACTCTTTTTATTATTCACTTATTTCCTATTCTCCTATATATATATATATACTAGCAGGAACCGTGTCCCGGCGTTGCCCATGGAAAATATAACATATAATTAAATTGGCATTGACCTGGAAAAATATAAAATAATGATTTAATTTGATAAACAAAAATGTTAAAAGATAAATAAAACCCCCAAAAAACTTATCTTCCGCCACTCAACTTAACACATACAACGCAACCAGTTAAAACCCAAAAGAAAATCGTCTACCTTGAATATTAAAAAAAATATAACATATAGACTCATGTATAGCTGAAACGTTTGGCGCATCTATTAAGGCTTCGGGTTATCACAGCTAGTAGTGAATAAGATCTTGGGTCCAAAGTTCGAGTTTTCAGAATCGAAACGGAATCGTCCAACGACAAACTGCCACATCTGGGCTGGTGCATCATCCACTAGTCTCTCTCTCTTAGACAGGTCCAAAAAAGAGTCGCCAACTTAATAGGTCCCTCACTATCAACCAAGCTCCAGCCCCTGTCCCATCGCCGCAATGTTGAATCCTTGTGCTTGTTTTACAAATACTTCAATGGATTGTGCTCCGATGAACTGGCTACTCTAGTGCTCCCTCGACGTAAATACACCCGACCAACTCGACAATCACCTAAATCCTATCCATTCACTGTGGAGGTCCCCAGATGCCGGAGATCCTTCCACTCAAATAGCTTCTTTCCTAGTGCTGCTGGCCTCTGGAACTCCTTCCCTGCTCCCTGTTTCCACGACAGTACCGACATGCAGAGATTTAAAACTAATGTAAACAGACATCTCGCTACACTGCTCCCAACTTGGGGTGACGCCTAAAACCTACACCCTAATTCTCAGTAGCCCCTTACGTCTACAGTGGCGGCCTGCCTTGTTTGGAATGGAATATGTTGTAAAAAAATCCTTTCAGATATAAGTGTATAACAATAATTAATAATACATTTGCCTCAACTTAAAACTTTACTGCAGTTTCACGGTGTTTTCGAAAAGTATTAAAGTGCATTAAAATGAAAAGAAATGTTTCGGGTTTATCTTAATGTGTGTAAGTCTGTGTGTAGTCACTTGTGTCTTATATATTGAATATTGGTATTAAGTAGTTTGTGATATATTTAATTTTTTATAAGCCCTCTGCACAAAAAAAAGTCCTTTTCATATTATTTTACCTGCCTATTGATTTCTCAATCAGATAGGGTATGAAATGTGAATTTCGCGAATGTCTCGCTTCAATTGTAAGCAATCAGCTTTACAATATTCAATGCAAGTAAACGAACGTAATATACGCCCACGTGGCGCGCTGAACGATTCCCGTCAACGCTTGCTTCCAACTTAACAGTTCGCGCTGATTGCAGTGATTATTTCACAGAAAAACGCGGAAAATAATCCCGTATTTACTGAGTTCTCGATCGTTTCTCATGTTGGCTAAGTAAGGCAAAAGGCACCCAACATTGAGCATCCAGCTCTCTTAAATTCTAATGCAGAAAAAAAACTGATAATATGTACAATGACTTTCCAAGGATAGTCTATGGGTCTATCTGACGAAATATATGCGAGCATTTGATCTGTATATTCTGATTTTATATTCCGTGAAGATTTTAGATAATCGTATGGTGATTGCCTCCTATTTACAACAAGAAGACCATCATTATATGATTAAACTTCTCAGTTGTTGGCATGCACATTCCTCAGATGTTCCGATTTATTTTCACATGTTTTATTGAAGATATGACACACGATGCCTTTTGGCCAAGATCAAAGTGTAGTATCCGTTCCGATGGATACTGCACGCCGGTCTGTCCTGTGCAGTTCTAGAGAGCCCACCCTCCCAGGTTTTGCCTCCCCTCTTTGGGGAGGAGTAAGTTTATTGCTTACTGCCTGAGGCGCCCCTACCGGGGAATGCCGACGGGGCTGCCCAGGCAATTTTTAATGGCCAGAGTGCTCACCTTCTCCGGCGCTGGTTTATCAAATCCCACTTTCCCAACCTTGTGTCACATCTTACTGCTCTGGGAGGTAGATAAATAACATGACACACGATGCCACCGGCTTCTGTACGCACATAACTTTGTCATGCTCCTGTTTTAAACCTGCATCGTTGTTTACTGTCATGTGATCTAATGTAGTTCAGTAGACCAGCCATCGCCAGATTAGCTCTGTAACGGAAATTACATGGATGGCCGAGCTGAAATGTGTGTGGGACGCTCGACATTGACCGTTGTTGCAAAGCACGTCAAAAGATGGAGTACTCTAGTCGACTTGTCTGAAATCTCATGCAGCTGTCATAGAAACGCCATTTGATCGCTCCATCGCCATCTTCTACCTGTCCCCCAGATTGGGATTATCTTTCGCTACACCCTTAAAATGTCTCGGGAGTTTACCATGCTACAGTTCTAAATATAACAGTGGCCTATCATCTTCCATGCTAACATGAAAAAAAAACTCTTTGAGAATACCTCCACGAATAAAGGAAATAAGTATCATTCCATAGGTAGCATATTTATTTATATTCCTAGAATACATTGCTATGAGACAACCAGAATACATTGCTCTCAGAATACATTGCTCTCAGAATACATTGCTCTTAGAATACATTGCTCTCAGAATACATTGCTCTCAGAATACATTGCTCTTAGAATACATTGCTCTCAGAATACATTGCTCTCAGAATACATTGCTCTTAGAATACATTGCTCTCAGAATACATTGCTCTCAGAATACATTGCTCTTAGAATACATGCAGCATGGGAGGCAGCGGGGGTGTCTCGTCGTCTACAGTGTTCGACGCTCGTGCGGAACCTTCTTATCGCAAAAATGACAACACACTTTTCAATTTCAAACAAGGTTTTACTTTTAAAATTATTACATCTTTAAAGGGGTTTTAACCATATATATATATATATATATATATATATATATATATATATATATATATATATATATATATATATATATATAACATCTTTGTAATATAACAGGAAAAATCCCAGCAGAGGGCTCGATAAATTGAGAATTAAAGTTGAAAATTAAAAATCAAGAGCGTAATATTGATTTATTTTGGTACTGAAAAATTAGTACAACATTCGTTCCATCGGTTTTAAGCACAGAAGGACTTAGCTATCCGACACATCATCAAATCCGAAAACAGTAACGGCCAAGTATAAGATACTCATAATATTGGCTCACGGGATTTATATATATATATATATATATATATATATATATATATATATATATATATATATATATATATATATATATACATGTGTGTA
>OY744544.1:27714845-27717345 GCA_963556195.1 Sepiola atlantica
TCCTAAGGGAAATGTGCAGTTCCTCTAGATTTACTTGCTTCAGATTGCTGTTAGAATGTAAGCCAACTCCCAGAACGAGTAATGGAGTTATTTGTTGTGTTTTAATTGATTCTATTTTTCCAGCCACGAAAATAAAACAGAAGAAAACATTAACATCGCTTCAACTACCAGTGATATTACTACCGATGGACGTCACTATCCACAGAGCTGTTTGCTTATAACGTGTAATCGAGAAACGCAGCTGTTTTCTGTCCAACGGGTCATCTGGTGTCTATGTAAGTCCCAACGCCATGTTGAAGAAAAGAAGTGTGTGTAAGGGACGGGGAGAAAGAATAAAGAAAGGAATGGAGAGAAGGAAGAAATGAAATGAGTGCAAGGAATGACGCAATAGGACGAAGAAAACAGGAAAAAAAGAAAATGGAAAAAATACTTCTGAAAAAAAAATCATAGTTTGCTATTTTTTAGATAGTATTTTCGAGTTTAATTATATGTTTTAGGGTATATTTTCTTTATTAAATTATTAGATGAAAGTACAGAATAGTTAACAATTCTCCCATCTTATTGTTAAGAATGGATTTCTAAATAATAGCGTTATTATTTCAGCAGAGTCCGTAACCTGCAGGAGTACCAAAATCATTAAAACATTAAAGATGGAAATTGGAAAAAAATTATTTTGCTCGCATTGATTTTCCTCTACAAATTATGTACTCACAGTAAGGACCACGTGAATGCTGCCAACATCTTAATGTAAGTCATGCTATAAACTCGACAGGTCTCAAACACGACACACAGTTTAGTGTCCGCACTGATATTACAATCTACAATCGCTACATAAATATATGTTGTTCATATATTGTCATCAATAGATTGGTAATGAGGTGATAATGATCATAATTTTTATTCCCACGATTGAAGTAACGTAGAGATTGGACACCGCAAAGACACGGTTATTGTGGTGTTTAAGTTAACGTGTGTGAATTATAATTGAGGGGAGCGGAGAGAATAAAGGAGGAAAACGTTGGAGGACGGATGAAAGGTTAGAGGTTGATTCATGAAGTAGGGGAGGAAAGAAAAAGTGGGCTATTCAATAGAAATTAGAGAAAAGGAAAGTAACAAAAATAGAAAAATACTACTGAATGAAAAACGATACAAAATGGAAAAATATGTATTGCTGGCCTTGATTTCTCCGATAAATAAGCTACTCACGGAAGGGTCCACGTGCACATCAGTGAGGAAACAAGTAATAATGTAAAGCCCGGCTAGACTGGGGCGTTTAGACACCGCTGTTTTCACTGAAGATATCCATAAGCCACTTATAGGTATTTTAAAATGGATTCATAGTTTAGTTAATAAAGTATGTTTTAATTTTAAGTGACCGTTGTCTTCTTCATGCGTAATCATATTCAAGCTACGAGCCCAACCGGATGTTAGCATTTAGTTCCCGGTTTAATGCTAATGCTTTCCACTGTGCTATCTGATTTGCAGCATGTGCGCTTATTTCTACTGCGCTTTTGCGATGGAAATGTAGTTGGATATCCGGGCCAGGTATACCTAAAATGTCACTATGCAGGAATAAACGTACTTGACACAGACACGCACCTGGCCGGAAAGAAAAACACGGTCAATTGTCGGAAATACTTTATTTATTAATGTGATGCTATCCAAAAAGGTGAGCTGCAGATGGAAATACACCTTCGCTAAATAAACGCCGGAGGGATGTGTCTACATTGACAGCGAAGGCTAAATCCCAGAATGGGCTTTTACAGGTGGATGCGTTGATGTCACACATTTTTATATAAAATAAACCGAAATTGAGATCGATAGTCGACTTGCAATCGCGTCCGAGAAAACCACCCCGTCAATACGTATTTAAACGCTATTTAAAATTTAAGCGTGACAGATCGACGAACCAATCGACGGACAGACGTAGCTATTTATAAAAAAATACCTGGATGCATCTGAAATGCTACATCCCACCGAAAATACCTGCCATTGAATCGTTAATAAAATTCACAAGACTTTCTGAAATCCAACTATACTTGGTACGCATCGAATGTGCTCCGACGATCTTACTGCACTTACAACCCCCCCCGCCAACTAATAGCTCCGACCAACCTTACTACCAGCAAAATCTCACCCCTTCACTGTAGAGGTCTCAAGATGCCGAAATACTTTCTATTCAAATAGCTTCTTTCCTTAGACGGCTTGATTTTGGAATTCCCTCCTTACTTCCTATTTCTCCGACTGCACGAAATGCAGAAATTTAAATGTAATGTTAACAAACATCTTGCTGTATAACCCACCATTTATGATTCCCACTATAAACCTAGCCTCGAATCGCAGTTACCTCTTATGTCTCTCTCGATATATGCCTTGTTTGGAGTGAATTACAGTTAAACAAATAGTAAATAAACTTCAGTCTATGTGTGACATGCTCACCAAATTGCAATCGTTAATACCCAACAGTTATTGTTTTATCGTCGTTTAATGGTATGCGGGA
>OY744544.1:27722345-27754845 GCA_963556195.1 Sepiola atlantica
AAAAGGTGTACGTAAATTAAAATAAACAATTAAAAAGACAAAATACCGACCCTAACCTAACTACGGGGTACAAGGTTAGCGCGGGTACTAAAGTGAAAACTAAATTCTTTATAAGGTGTGTGTGTTTTTAAATAGTAATTTTTAAATCAAATATTATTTTAATTATGCAATTTGATTCAGTGAATTTAATGGCTATAAGATTAAGAAAATAAACAAACTTAGAACGGTTTAAAAAAATAAATACGAGGAAAATTATCACGGTGAATGCCAGCGTTGTTGGTTACATTTTAAATAACGCACCGTATTAACGCTGACTGTTTAATCAGTTGCGCCATATTTAATTAACGGAGGGAGGGAGGGATGGGAACTACTGATTAAACAGCCAGCGTTAATCCATTTGTCATAGTTATATTAACTACGTAACGCATTTCATGTATGTATGTATCTGTCTGTCTAAATTATAATTTATAAGTAAGATTATTAGCGTGCAAAATGGCGTAAATACATGTGAAAATCTGAAGAAAACAATCATGAGTGTATATTTGTGAATATTAATTAATTAAATGTTGAAAAGCAATTGATTATGTAAATTGAGAAATGCGCACAGTGTTTCCGGCGGTGTTTCTAGTAGTATATAATGAAGCTGGTGGACTTAGTAAATAACCATGCTACTCTGATGGAGTTACCTACTGTTCTTTGCCTTTTGGCTAAGATCAAAGTGTAGTATCAGTTCCGATGGATACTGCACCCCATAGACTGGTACTGTCTTGGCCTTCGGGGCTTGATTTACGCCTGTCTGTGAGTCTGTCCTGTGCAGTTCTAGGAGGTCCATCCTCTCAGGCGTCGCCTCCCCTCTTTGGGGAGGAGTAAGTTTATTGCTTACTGCCTGAGGCGCCCCTACCGGGGAATGTCGACGGGGCTGCCCAGGCAATTTTTAAACCCCACTTTCCCGACCCAACCTTGGGTCACATCTTACTTGTGGGAGTAAGATAAAAACTGGACTTGTGCCTAACTCCTGGAGAGGAGTTAATACTCTCTGATGGAGTTTCGGCTTCAGACAGACAGACGGATACATAAACTCCATTATTAATAGATTTTCTTCTTTGCTTATTACCCTTTTCCTGTTCTGACACGTTTTATAGACTATTTATTTTCTTTTAAACAGAGCTTCACCACATACGCACACTATCACACACACACACGCACACACACATATACACACACACACACACACACACATATATATATATATATATATATATATATATATATATATATATATATATATATATATAAAGTTAGGTATGTGTCTATATTTATATATTTTTATGTACAGGTTATTGCTTTAAAATAATAAACGGATAATTTAAAATTTGGGAATATATATTCTAAGAAACACGATGAGTAACATGAGCACATATTTTTTTGTAAATCATTTTGAGCAGAGTTTCCCAACCAGGGGTCCGACGAACCCTGTGGTTCTTTAAAAGCTTGCCAAGGGTTTCATTCAAGACCTACTGGTGAATAGGCTGAGATAATTATGCCTCTGCACATATATGCAAATACATTTTTAAGGGTTTTTTTTCGAACCTAATTTTCTTATACATGTACGGAAATATTTTAAATAAATTTTGTTGAACCATCACTCAAAGGGTTTGCTTCTCTTGTAAAGTAAGAAAATGCTGATGCTGTCATAACACATTATTTTCTTTACAGAATGGTACTGGTTTCAAAATCTCTTGTAGATGAATTGAAAACAAGTTTTTGATACTTAATCAAAATGTTGAAGTTTATCAAACAATGATCAGTTAATTGCAAAATGTTTAAAAAGTTGTGTGAACATTTGGACAAAGAGCATTAAAATCTCCTGTTGCATACAGAAATTCGGGTGTTCAGTAGTGGAAGGGTTCTAAATAGAATGTTCGAGTTGAAAGGTGAATCACAGAAGTTCTTTCAAGAAAACAAGTCAGATTTCGCTGAGTGTTTGGAAAATGAAGAATGGTTACAGAAGCTAACTCGACTTAGCAGACGTTTTTCAGCACTTAATTCAGTTGAATAACTCATGCAAGGCTACAGGGAAAATGAATTGACTTCAAGTGATAAGATTCTCTGATTTAAAAGAAGACTAAACCTTGCAAGAGAAAACTTGAAATTTTTCAGCTACTGCAGGGACTTTAAAGTGAAGATTGATAGCAGCAAATTTCAAGTCTTATTCAAAAGCATCTCGAAAAGCTGCAAACTTAAATTGAACATTATTTTCTCTCCTTTTCGACACAAGAGTTTGATTGGATCAGGGATCCTTTCTCTGAATGTTTTGCCTATCACAATAACTTGTGTATTGCAGTCAGATTGTACACTCAAGATGAGATTTACAAGCCTATCATTGGAGAAGTTCGGGATTTCAGTGAAAAAAGAATATCCTGCTATTCACAGAAAAGCAATAAATATCTTGCTTCAGTTTTCCACTTCCTACATCTGTGAGCAATCTTTTTCTAATTTGACAAGTATAAAGAGCAAGGAAAGAAACTTTAAGTAGACGAAGAAATGTGTGTGTGTGCTTATGAATATTTGACCTCAAAAAGACCTCCTAAAGACTAACACAATTGTCACATTAAAGAAGCACATTTGATTCCGGGCTAATATATTTTTGTTCGGATTATTTTGTGTAACACCGGTCGTTCTAACAGAAGGGAAACTACACCGGTTATCACTATAAATAGTGCGAGTAGACAATCACCAGGGAGTAAAGGACAGTATTGTAACTGTCTAGCCGAGTGCCAATCAGTTTCCTTACCTTTGTACCTTTTATGTTAATACACATGTTATCTTAACCCAACCTCGACTTGACTTCTTTTTACTGTTGGACTACTTCACTCTCTCTCTCTCTCTCTCTCTCTCTCTCTCTCTCTCTCTCTCTCTATATATATATATATATATATATATATATATATGTATATATTATCTCGCTCTCTCTCTAAATGTATATATTATCTCTCTCTATATATATGTATATATTATCTCTCTCTATATATATGCATATATTATCTCTCTCTCTATATATATATATTATATTATATATATATGTATAATATATATACATATATATATATATATATATATATGTATAAATGGATGTATATATGTACATATATATGTGTATATATATTATATATACATCTCGTCTGGTGAAGTAGTCAGCTAAGGGTTGTTACTTGAGGTAACATAACTAAGAGAAGGTGCAGCATTCCTTGTATGAGCCAGTATATAGTCGTGTTGAGGGAATCTTATTTGGGCTTTGAATACTATGTTATTTTGAATATTTTATTTATGTTTACTCCTAGGGTGAATAAGCAAAAAAATGCTACATTCCAATGACCGTATCTTTATTCACCTTTCAAAAATTCATACACTTGACGGTCTGTTTCGTTTACATGTGAACAGCGAAATATAGAGATCTATATCTTGTATTTGTCATACGTGCGACTCTTCAGATGTCAAAAATCGTGCCCAGAAACATAAAAAACAAAAGCCAAAAACAACATTCCTATTGTTATAAGATTCATAAATACAGATGAAAAAACAAACTTGAGGTACTTTAACTAAAATTGGAAGCCATTTTAATATCAACTGGCGTTGAATCTGAAAATAATGGTAATATTACTTGATCTGATAACGGTTAGGAAATATCAGGCCATATTAGACATCTATATTTTCTGATATTTGTATATGAATAAAAAACACTTTAAAAACAATTTATTCACAGAAGATTTACAAGAATAGTTTTAATGGATACCAGGTATAATACAGCACAGAATAATATGCACATGGTTTCATAAGCGCAATTGTAACATAACCTCGTCGAATAGTTCTAAAACTTTAGATCAATCAACATGCAAATCTCGTTATGTAAAGTGAACATGACCAGCTGTGACAAAAAAAGAACACATGAATGCATGGATAAAAAGGCCATTTTTTTATAACATATTATAGAATAAAAAACAGACTTGGCCAAAAGGATATAAATTGTATTTTTCGATTCAGCATAAAAATGGGCCTTAATTAAATTAGAAAACTATTAGTATTTAAAGATTGTTTTAAAACTCAGGTTACGGACTCCTTCCTCACAGACAACACCAGAGTCGTCTTTAAGTCCAGTGTCAAAATTATTTGTCATAAACAGTCCTGATAAGTAATCACATCTTGTTCTGTCCACTCATCATTTTCAATCCGCTCATAATATGATTCATCATTCAACTGGCAATCTAGCTATTTCATTAACTCTTATTCTATAGTAGAATCTGGTCTTGATAAATGGTGACTCATTAGCTATTAAAACATTGGTCGTTGTTCGCCATCTACAATGGGTTGTTCATGTCAGTGTTAGAAAATAAAGACACGTGCAGAAAAGTTGAAAGGACGTTTAAGTAACCGTGTGCGACTAAGACATTTTATTTATTAATAATTAGTCTACGACAACTTATAAAAAATATAGAAACCATGTGATTACAAAGGCATTTCATTTATTAATAATTTGTCTACAACAATCAATAAAACATATAGAAACCATATGATGACAAAGGCATTTCTTTTATTAATAGTTTGCCTACGACAGCTTATAAAAAATATAGAAACCATGTGATTACAAAGGCATTTCATTTATTAATAATTTGTCTTAAACAATCAATAAAACATATAGACACCATAGGATGAAAAAGAGATTTAATTCATTTATAATTTGTCTATGACAATCTATAAAACACATAGTAACCAGGTGATGACAACGGAATTTCATTTATTAATAATTAATCTACAACAATCCATGAAACATATAGAAACTATGGTATGACAAATACATTCTATTTATTGATAATTTGTCTACCACAATCTATATAACATATAGAAACCCTGGGATGACAAAGGCATTTCATTTATTAATAATTTGTCTACAACAATCCATAAAACATATTGAAACCATGGTATGACAAAGACATTTCATTTATTAATAATTTGTCTACAACAATCTGTAAACATATAAAAACCATGGTATGACAAAGACATTTCATTTATTAATAATTTGTCTGCGACAATCTACAAAACATGAGAGGACAATGAAAACCATGAGAGGACAAAGACATTTCATTTATTAATAATTTGTCTACAACAATCTGTAAACATATAAAAACCATGGTATGACAAAGACATTTCATTTATTAATAATTTGTCTGCGACAATCTACAAAACATGAGAGGACAATGAAAACCATGAGAGGACAAAGACATTTCATTTATTTACAGTTTTTTCTACGAAAAACTAAGAATACAGTAAATAACACAGGTAAGACATGATATTAATATAAAAGATACATTATTGGAAACAACGTCTTACATTTTTTTTCGTGATGTGCTTTCGATTAGTAGACGTTCCTGAATCCTGTCCTCTTTTTAAAGCGTTCGGAAAGCAAACGAAGACGAAATCCGGTCTTAACTCACAACCATGAGAGAGTTCTCGACAAAATCTGTTTTTACGAGATGTGTTAGTCTAAAAAAAATTTTTTCTAAGGGGAATAATTCAGGTCTGGAAATCAGTTTCTCATACAGTGAGATAACTCTGGCTTTGATACTCTTTACTAGTAAACTAAACGTTCACCCAAATATTTAAGCCATACATGTCTTAAAGAAGAGAGACGATCGTTGCCTTCTGCACAAACTTACAAAAAAATCATAAAAATATCAAAGAAATAAGATTTCTTGTGTTTCGTTATTATCGGGTTACTTCTTTATTGCTGTCACGCGTACAGACGTCGATTCGATCACGACTCGTCTGGTTGTGTTCCGCGCGTTCTTTACGAGATTTCATTAAGTAATAAGACCCAGTTCGCTGTTTGACAAACTCCCATCTCTCTCTTAAATTGAGTTATAGTTTGGAACATTTTTCGGGATAGTGCCTTGAGCTGAACAGACTACAAATATATGCACAGACATATAAGTGGATTGAACGGACTACTAAAATCGAGACTCATTCTCTTTGATTATATATATATATATATATATATATATATATATATATATATATATATATATATATAGGCAGACTATTCTCTTGCAGGCAAGTATTGTTGAATATAAGAGACAACTCATGTCTAGATATCCTTTGGTAGATCCTTTCAATATTCCGAATCAGGATCTTAGTTTCGGAGGGGAATTGGCTGATGAATTTGCCATAGTTTGGATTGGTCTCTCAAGTACGTTCAGACCCATCTGGGTACTTGGGTGACTAATCCAAACTATGGCAAATTCATCAGCCAATTCCCCTCCGAAACTAAGATCCTGATTCGGACTATTGAAAGGATCTACCAAAGGATATCTAGACATGAGTTGTCTCTTATATTCAACAATATATATATATATATATATATATATATATATATATATATATATATATATATATATATGCCTGTGTGTGAAATATGAAAATAAAGATAAAAAATTATATCTTTAAATTATATCCTATCTTTAATAGTCAAAGCTCGATATACGAGATAGATCAATAGCATAAGTAGATAGGTGATGAGAATAAAAATTGGATAGAATTCAATATTTATTAAATCATCAATTGTTAAAACCGGTAATATAAAAAACTTTTTTCCTGTCTTTAATCCATGAATTTTCAAAGAATATCCTTTTATCATCAGAGGAAATTCGACAGATAAGTAAGTACAATTAACTGTAATGCAAATATTTGAAAATATGACAATATAAAACATGTTAAAATACAAACAATTTAAAAAGTTTAAAATAGTTGAAGAAAATGCACTGGAAAAAGGTGATAATTTTCTCATATATTTTCTCATATATAAATATATATATATATATATATATATATATATATAAAAATGCACTATATATAATACAATGAAAGGATATATAAATCAAAGAGTATTAAAACATATATGTCAATCCCCATCTGTGGGCATCACATTGGTGAAAGGAAAATTATTCTAACTAACATTAAGATAAAATGATTTCTCGTATAAATAATTGAATTCGTTACAAAGTATCCCAAACAGAATAAACACACAAATGACATGAGATAGATAAATAGATATAGAGACAGAGAATATATTTTTAGTTTATTTTTAGTTTTATTTTACTTCAGTCGAAGTTCTCAGAAATCAAAGGAACCCTTCCTTGGGCTAACTCTTGATCTCTATATGAGATTCACATATTTGAATATTCCATTAAAGTTCTTTTTTACTTGTCAAACATTGATTTAGAAAAGAGGTTAATAACATTATTTTCCTCCCCCCAAATTGACCAGTTAACTATGTTATAGTATATCTTTCTTTTTGTCTTGTGGTCTTACCTGTTCAAGGACAAAGATTCATCTTGTCTGGTGGAGTATTCAGCTAAATGATGTTACTTGAGGTAACATTAATTGGAACAGGTGCACAACTCCTCGTATGAGTCAGTGTATAGCTGTGTCGAGGGAATCTTATTTTGGTTGTGAATATTATGTTATTTTGAATATTTGGTCAGTGTTTACTTGTAGGGTGAAGTATCCTCATGTCAGGTTGTCCTGACAAACCCTTGTGTATAAAGACCGAAGGTTCTCGAAGATTGTATATAGTAGGTAATTCAAACTCTCGAACACATAACTGCTCCCGTATATATAGAGAATTGTGAGAGAGAAATTGAGAGAGGTTATAACGAGACGTATATAATCATAAATATATTGATAACGATCAGACTGAAATAGACAGATACATAGAAAGATCGATAGTTATATAGATCCGTGTGTTTGAAAATAATAGTAGCGAAGCGAATCATGGTTTCATAGATTATATGCTCCACAGAAGAAGCAAAAAGACAATAGAGAGAGAGAGATAAAAACAGAGAGGGATATTCTCGGACCGTTTCTCGTCGTATCCATCGCAATACAATAAAAATTGGAGCATTTATCCGAAGCTTCCGGATAAACATGGAAAATATCCGTTCTTTTCTATTGCTCATTCCTTTCAAGCATCTTTGATATGGCAATTGCAACTAATGGTTCGCCGTTTGAAGTGCGCATTTTGGCAAGCTGCACACTTTGTAGGACTACGACTCGCCGTTTTGATTAACCCGACGTCGGGCCACGAATAGACCGGCATTTTCACGGAAGAGGGCGAACACCATCGATTGTTCTTTGAAACAACTGGAAATAAAACGTACGCTTGGTGGATTGCAATATTTACGTACACATACACACATGCACACACAAACACACACACACACACACACACACACACACTGAAACAGACAGAAACCCACACATAATTACATAGACAGAATACACACACGAACAGACAGAAGCAAATAGAAATACACAAAATTACACAGACAGAAATACACATAAAAAACACACTGAAACAAACAGAAACATACAGAATTACACAGCCACAAATACACACACGAACGCACAGAAACAAACAGAAACGCACATAGAATTACACAGAAAGACATACACACAGACACACTAAAACAAACAGAAACACATATAGAATAACACAGACACAAATACACACCCAATGAATTACATCTATAATAAGAAGTTCTTTCAGGAACACACCTGAAAAGACTGCTCTTATTATCGATGTAACCGCCCCGAATGACTATTCCTTGAGTGGCTTATAGTCTTAATAAGTGATGACTCATAATTAACACATAAATACATTTCGCATTTAATTTTACTGCTAATTTAAATAATAAGAATAATACTTGATTATATAAACATTCATTGGTCCGATTTATAATGATCAAACAGACGATTTAATTGCTGAATATAAACTAAGACCATTTAATTTTCTTCCTTTTTTAACAGAAATTTAACTGCGGATATTTTTAAACAATGCAAAAATTATTATTAACATTTTAATGAAATGTTCTAGATTTATCAAATATTATTTAAAATTTTTGGTTGCTGTTTCAAAAGAGCATCGGATTCATACATCAAGTTCTGAAGAATCGGAAATTAAAATTCCGTTAAAATTTCAACTTTAATTAAAAAATCTTACGGTCAAAGTCATATAAGATGGAAGGTTTCATCAGCTACAATTAAAGCGAAGTAGCGAGTCTCTACGATGAAGGGTGACTTTCATCTTTTCTTTGACCTTGACTTTAAGCTTTGAACTAGGTATCTCAAAATGAAATCAGTTCTATGTTAGATCATGACTGATATTTCAACCAAGTTTAGTGACGAGTGGTCAAGCGATGTGGACTCTAGGCTGTACACAAGTAAACAAATAAACATTTATAAATTTGATCAAAAACATAACCTCTCCGACGGAGGTAAAAACAACAATAATTTTGTGTGACGAAATCCTGAAAACAAACTTTTGTCTTGAAATATTCTCGACTCTGAACCAGACTATATATATTAAGTCCAATATCTATATAGTAAATTATGAATGATTTTATTGGGAATAAAATGTACTAAACTACATGTTTTCATATTTATCGGTTTGGGTGCTATTAAGGTTTAAGTAAGTCATCACGTTTTATGTAAATGATTGTCGGCCATCTTTAAATATGGCTGATACCACAAATGCACAACAGCTATTGACATTCCATGAAAAATGCCAGTAACTGAAATCATATGCATTCAATAAGGTTAAGATGAAAATTCATATACACTAAATGTACAAAAGCAAAGAAAATTCCCGAATTTTTACACTTTTATTGTGATTAAGGGTATGACTACATATCAACCAAACCATTTCATTATCACATCACTACAATATAAATCTCTATGCATGAGTGGATATAATGTACACTAAATGTACAAAAGCAAGGAAATTCCCAAATGTTTACACTTTTATTTTCATTAAGAGTATGCAAGCACAACATGACTATGTATTTTACTGGTAGGGATTTTTTTTCAGCGAACCTCACCCACTTCATCCACTCATCGACTTGAGCATTTCTCCCCTTCATATATTTACTTTTATTTAAACTTAACATGTTAGCTGCAAAATTGTTTAAAAACGACATGAAATGAAAAATTACATAGTCATCTTTAGTTATGCAGTGATGAGATATTGGCGGCCATTTGCAATTTAGTTATTTGTAACAAACTCAACGTTGACTAATGGGCAGATGAATAACCAATGAACTTTTGCTGGGTTTGTCGGGATTAGGTGTTGTATTAAAGGATATATAGGGTGGGATGAAGTATGTAATCGATGAAAACCATTAGAATTTAAAAGAAATTATGATAAATAACGATGAATGACAATATTTAAACACGATTTGTTAGGCAAAACAAAAACAGATTTACTATTTTGACCTGACTTACGAAAATTCGATCATCTATCTATCTATCTATCTATCTATCTATCTATCTATCTATCTATCTATCTATCTATCTATCTATCTATCTATCTATTGAAACACGTATAAAACTAATTAAAAAATATATATACATATATGTTTTTATATTTTATATATTTTGTGTTTTACTTTTATTTATTAGTATAGAGAATGTTTTGTTAAAGAAAATTTTCAGCCACTACCCGCAGTCTGTGATCTATATATATATATATATATATATATATATATATATAGCAGATAACACATATATATATAATATTAGGATAAATATCATTAAATTCTAATCCACATACACACTTGTTTCCTACTTTTCCGTGAATAATCAGTATGGAGGGTGGTTTCTCTGCCGGTAACACGATTCGACACCCTCAGACCCAAGTTAACATTTTAACTTTTTGTCTGAACGCCTAGAACGATACAGCCAAAAAACAAATCACATAAAAAAGAGAATTAATATCTATTTATGTCTAAGTAAGGGGACATATCTAGACAGCTGTTAGCAACAGTGTTCAACGACACGTTGACAGTAGAATTCTGAGCCACTATCTGCGATCTGTGACTTGCGTTATATATATATATATATATATATATGAAATCAAACACACACACACACACATATATATATATATATATATATTTATTTATTCTGGTACAGAAAAATTAGTACAACATTCGTACCGTCGGTTTCAAGCACGGAAGGTCTTACCCATCCGGCTCTCTTCAGCTTCTGTTGTCATCAGAAGCTGAAGAGAGCCGGATGGGTAAGACCTTCCGTGCTTGAAACCGACGGTACGAATGTTGTACTAATTTTTCTGTACCAGAATAAATAAATATTATGCTCTTAATTTTTAACTTTGATTCTTAATTAATCGAGCACTCTGCTGGGATTTTTCCTACCATTCTACAAAGAATATATATATATATATATATATATATATATATATATATATATATAAATATATATAAATATATATCAGCATTATTTCTTTTAGCGATATCCGATAGTCAATTTTCTGCTATTTGTTACTTTCTATCTGACAATATTCCACCTTTGATGTAGCTTTTTTTGTTTAATATATTCTTTTCCTAATCTTTTCTTTTTACCAAATGTTAAGTGCAACTTGCAAGTGCATGCATGTACATATATGCACATTAGAAAGTTGTACTTTGATGCATGTGCACATGTCGTTGCCACCCTTGTCAACTTCGGATTTGTTTCGAAACAACCAACCTCTTCACGCAACGTCGCCATTGCATCGCACTCCTACCACCTTCCTATTACCTCCTCCGCCTTCCCATTCCCGTATCTTTTTTTTTTTAATGAATCATCACCCACGAGTGCCTTCCGAAATTGTCTCGGCGACAAATGAGAAGACCTAACCAATTGAAAAAAACAATTAACCGCATCGTAGGAGCAGAGGCGCAACCAGTCGATATTTAAATTGAAAACCAATTATAAAAAAGCATTTCAATTAACCATGCAAATGTATTAACATCGGAAAATTTAAAAGCATCGCAATGGGTCAAATCATCATCTGTATAATATCCCTGCTTATCCCTTCCTTAGTTAGCACGTCAGAAAATTAAGGGGAGATAATTCATCAAAACTCGACGATGTCGAACTATAACTAAAGCTTTATGTGTAGATATTTACACGCTTCCGCCAGCAACAAGTGTAAATATGATGCCGGTTTAATGTAGAGGTGGGCGTGAGGGTTTATTCAGAACCCCGAGGGCTCACTCTAGATTTTCACAAAGAAAGAGGAGGTAATACCTAGGAATATTGCCTACTCATCCGAAGTAGACCCATACTTTACTGTTCAACATAAGCTTCTTCGTATCAATAAACCGGAAGTATAGGTAATACGGCAGAAGCAATAACACGTCTTACTACCACAGCTGTAGAACTTTTTCTATTCTTCTCCCGTGCGTCTAGCATTAAACTGAATTTCTACGAATATAACTTATTCCCAGTAGTTTTCCATCCATGGAACACATACTGCGGGACCGCTTCACTGCATACTACAACAGAGTCGTCTTCAACTCCAATGTCAACAAATACTAGTCCTAAACAATAAGTAATCAAATTTCGTTCATTCTATTCATCATTTCAATCCTCTCGTCATATTCTTCATCGTGCCACTGACAATCGATTAATCCTTATCTTCGAGTAGCTTTTGACCTTAATAAGTGGTGACTCACCAGCAAAAACAAAACTAATACTTTATTACAGAGGTTTTAGCTAAGAAAGATCTCAACCAAAATTTGTAAGGATAAGTATCCAAGAAAATTTCAGAACTTACGTCATCAATTCCGAGTTTCACCGAACACTTCCGAGACTGGCGAACGTTAAAAAATTTCACCGAACAATTTACACAATACGAACTGTTTTTTAAAAAATTATACTCTAACACTAACTTAATCCTAACCCTAACCCTAACCTAACCCTAACCTAACCCTTACCTAACCCTAACACTAAGCATAAACTAAGTTTTAGTTTGCAAAGTCGGTTTCACAAATTTATTCGGCTTTCTTCGTTCTTAGTCCGAAACTGCTTACGTCACGACTGCATATTTCTAAATACCTATTTCTAAAAAGCACCAACTTATTAAAAATGAAGCACTAATGTGAATTAAAATATCAAAATTATTACAGCATATGAAATAAGTTTTTTATAAGCAACTAGACCACCCGTGACGCGTTGGGTCAGTTTGTTATATTAGCTATGGAATTCATGTATGAGCATGACACTTGTGGCATAAAGAAAATAGGTTTTTTTTACATAACAGAAGCATTTCTATGAAAGTATATTAAAATGAAAAAAGAATATAGATAGATTTCTATGAGTCGTTCTGTTTATTATAATTGTTTTTTTTTAATTACAGTTACTGAATTATAAGTGGTTGGTTAGGGCGATTTGAGAAAGGAAGGGGGTGAGCAGGCTTTCTCGCGTACGTAACGAAAACAGAGGGAGTAGGAGTGGTGAAATCTATGAGAGGGAAAGTGGGAGGTGGTTTCGTTCACCGACCTCTAGTATGGCTGATATTAATAATGAGTGTTGTTTTTTTGTTTGTTTGTTTTTGATTTTAAAAGTGAGGAGTTTTTTTGAAACTGCGACAGACTTTACGAAGTTCTCCCGTTGAATGTTTTTAGCCGTGAAGAAAACAAATAAACTATTTGATGAAATTAAATGAAATTGTTTAAAAATTTCCAGAATGAAAAAATTCATGCGTTCGTTAATCATAATAGAGAATAACGGAATTGGAATAACAGATTGAAGACGATGCTATTTACGCATGCGCAACCGGATGTTGAAAACCGGAAAGCTGAAAGCTGATTGCAAACATACAAGAACAATAGACTTTTAGTATTATATAGATAAGTAATTACAATTACACATATGTTCTTTTTACAATTACACATATGTTCTTTTGTAACATCTATGTTATTTCTGTTCAACATTTCGATTTGGTTTTGTTTACTGGGAAAACATTAAAAACATAAATTTTAAAATTTCATTCTGATGTCATTTATATCCGACAAAACTTGTAAAATATAGCTCTGCACTCTGTGTTAATTTACCCCCAAAATTAAATTCTACTTTTTTAGGCAATTACGTGTAAACAGCGTGAAAAGGTTAAAGGTAAAAAAAACATGTCCTTAAAAATGTATCTGCTCCGGAAGTGGGTTATTATTAGCGCCCGGTGGTTTGGAAGTTGGTGATCATTTCCCGTTAAATTTATATGCGAAAGTGATCTCCTACTCAAAATTCTAAATGATTGTTTTTTTTGTTTTATTTCTTTTTACCACAAACTTTGCACGCGGTTAACATATAATCGCGTGAAAAAAGTGGAATCTTATTTTTATTTTTAGAAGTATTACATAGTGTTCAAATGTTGGATAATGGCCCTATGGGAATGGACGTATCTTTTGGGAATCGTTGGTTTGACTTGCGCGAATTAACGCGGGTGCAGTCAGGTGCAGATTAGGGCCTGTTCTCAAAGTCAGAGCTAACAGACGTGACAAGGTTACCGTGTGACGAGACCCCAGATAAAGGGTCAGTCTGCACCCGTGAGAGGCTCTGTGACGTCGCGGGCCTTGCGTGGGAAAGAGAGGATCCGTGACGTCACTCGTTATTCGTGAGAAGCGAGTTTTTATTCAGTCTGATTCGGAAGGCGAACCGAAAGGACGTGCGATTCACGATGTAAAACTAAGGGAAATATTTCCTTTAAGGGAAGACAAGCGCGAGAAATCCTCCCCACTCTCTATGAATGGTTAAGAAACATTGTTAACTAAGTACGATAAAGTAGGATTTGCTCTCTTCCTCTCTCTCGATGTGGTGAATGACTCCCAGTTGAAATAACAACTCTTGTAATGAAATGAATTAAATCTAAAAGAAGAGTTTGTCTTCGGAGTGCGTCATGGCTTTTGTTGCAGATAACGGACTGCGTGGTTCACGGCAGAGAAGAAAGAATTCATCCACTAGACGACCCGACCGCCCTTTACAAGCGAGGCAGAAATCTAAGGTATGCAACACAAAATTCTAATAATACCATTTATTCTAATTTTTAATATACCCGCTAATATTCGGGCTTATTGACCAACTCCTCATATCGAGACTCTTGGCTAAGCCCGGATATGAAGAGTTCTGCGAGTACGCATCCATTATATCAAAGGGATGTAACTCATTTAAACTAGACGCAGTGGTGGAATTAATAAAGTTTAATTTGATAAGAAGACGAACACTGATCTATATATATATATTATTAAAAAGTCATCGTGGTTTCGGAGTTTGTGTGTTCATACGCAAATAGAAACATAAGATCAATTTACAGGGAAGAAATCGTATGAAACGTATGCATTACTAGGGTAGTAGTTTATATGATATCAGTATCCGTGTTCGAATATCACGTAAGTCTAAAGTTATTCCATGATAAATGCCAGTATACTGAAATCATATGCCCTTAATAGGGTTAAGATGAAGATTCATATACACTAAATGTACACAAGCAAGGAAACTCCCAAATTTTTACATTTTATTGTCATTAAGGGTATGACTACATATCAACCAAACCATTTCATTATCACATCACTACAGTATAAATCTCTATGCATGAGTGGATGAAGTGTGTGAAGTGCGCTGAAGAAAAATTCCTACCAGTAAAATACATAGCCCTGTTGTGCTCGCATACCTTTTATGACAATAAAAGTGTAACAATTTGGGAATTTCCTTGCTTTTGTACATTTAGTGTATATGAATTGTCATCTTAACCCTATTAAGGGCATATGATTTCAGTATACTGGCATTTTTCATGGAATGTCACTACTTTTGTAAAGGCTATGCCTCAATACAATGGTAATTTAAAAAGTTTTTTGGAATTTTCTGGAAAACTAAGGTATATGGTAAACTGAAATTAAAATGCCATCAACTAGACCCTAGAACCTCTATCTCTGCCAAAAATCAGCTGAATCCATCAAATAGTTGATAAGATATAGGGTGGCACATACGTACGTACGTACACACGGATAACACAAACTCATGCCTGACCTTTCTGGATTTCTTGGTTGCCTTGACTAATGATGCTGAAATTCTACACACTTATAGAATCTATCAAAAAAACTTTGTGCAAAGTTTTAACTAATTTGGTAGATTGGTTTTTGAGTTATGATTGATCAAAGAAATGAGATTTCCAGCATAGGTCATTTTTGAAGTCTATTAAGGGATAGAGCGCTCTCGCGCCTTCCTTGATTTAAAACTGGATGCGTGTTTCATAGATTTAAAGAAATTGAAAGAAGATTGCAATGTACAGCACCGTTTTCCTGGGATCACAACAATATTCTAGGTTACTCCAATATCACTTGGGCTTTAAAACAGACTAATTAGAACCTAGTCTTCTAGCTTTCAACCTTGTGGCATTACTACCACATACATGTTTAGATATTTATACCGATTCTGCAGACAACCAGCATTTGTAACTAATCTAACACACACAGTGTTACAAGTTATGCTGTAACTAATGTTACAATTTCAATTCTAATTTTTTTATTTCTATGATTTTAAAGTTGTAAATCAAATAATAGATAAATGAAAAAAATATTCTTGTTCTTTTTATGGATGTTAAGCGTGTATGTATGTATGTATGTACGTATGTACGTCTTTATGTATGTATGTATGTATGTATGTATGTCTTTATGCATGTATGTATGTATGTCTTTATGTATATCTTTATGCATGTATGTATGTATGTCTTTATGCATGTATGTATGTATGTCTTCATGTATGTATGTATGTATGTCTTTATGTATATCTTTATGCATGTATGTATGTATGTCTTTATGTATGTCTTTATGCATGTATGTATGTATGTCTTTATGTATGTCTTTATGTATGTATGTATGTCTTTATGTATGTCTTTATGCATGTATGTATGTATGTCTTTATGCATGTATGTATGTATGTCTTTATGTATGTCTTTATGTATGTATGTATGTCTTTATGTATGTCTTTATGTATGTATGTATTTATTTATGTATGTATGTCTTTATGTATGTACGTATGTATGTATGTCTTTATGTTTGTCTTTATGTAACTATGTATGTATGTCTTTATGTATGTATGTCTTTATGTATGTATGTATGTCTTTATGTATATATGTATGTCTTTATGTATGTCTTTATGTATGTTTGTATGTTTGTATGTATGTCTTTATGTATGTCTTTATATATGTATATCTTTATGTATGTCTTTATGTAGGTATGGGGCCTGTTTCCAATTCGTAGAATGAGTTTGTAGTGTATGTCTTTTGGATGAACGCAGATCCAACCATATTATTGTACTCCATCAGTCATTACCTTTTTGTCTTGGATGTGTGAGGGATGGGTTTATTGTCTTGGCTATGAGTTTATCTCATTTGTGTGTGTGTCGACGGCTAGAATACCACTTTTTAAAAGCTGTATTTTCCCTACTTTAAAACTATAAATACAGATATTCTATGAATATATATATATATATTCATATATATATATGTGTGCATATATATATTCATATATATATATATATATATTCATATATATAAATATATATATTCATATATATATGAATATATATATATACATATATATATACGTACACACAGACACAGACACACACACACACACACACACACACACATATATATATATATATATATATATATATATATATATATATATATATATATATATATTCAAGTGTTTTCACGAGTGCGATTACATTGTGGAGGGTGGACGTTTTTCTTTCTTTTTTCTTTTTCTTTATACATTTTGATACTGTTTTTCTTTTTCTTTATACATACATACATATATATATATATATATATATATATGTATATATATATATATATATGTATGTTTTGTGTATCTATCTATCTATCTATATATATATATATCTATATATATATATATATTTAAACTAGACGCAGTGGTGGAATTAATAAAGTTTAATTTGATAAGAAGACGAACACTGATCTCTATATATACATTATTAAAAAGTCATCGTGGTTTCGGAGTTCATATATATATATATTTCAAGTCCATATATATATATATATATATATATATATATATGAACTTGAAATATATATACATATATTCCGTTAAATACACAGACACAGAAACAGAAACAGAAACACACACACACACACGAGCATCGACGCTTTTTCTTTCTCTCTATTATTTGTGAGCAAACTAGCAAAACGAAAAGCCAAATCGCATAAACCCAAATTAGCTTTGAACATTTTTTAATTTTCAATTTAGATGTCTAAATAAAGCTTTAGTAATATGTCTTAGTAGTTTCAAGAGGAAGTTATAAATTCCAACTCCGACTCAAAATATCTGACTCCAACTAAAAAAAAATTGGCGTTGAGTGTTGAAGTGACTGCTAGACTTCGATAAACACCTTTACTAAAAAAATGAAACCATAAATGTAAATTCCCACATTCGGTAGTACTTGGACCTTTCAAAAAATATTTCAATGAAGAAAGCAATCATGGAATATTTCCAGGGTCCTTAGTATAAACTTCTAGACAACAATGGTCTTCATTTTGAACAAAAGTTTTTTTTTAAAATAAATAAATAAATAAATAAATAAATAAATAAACCAGTTATTTCGACACGACATACTGAATTTGTCCCGAATCTGATATTTCAGAACTTCTGCTATACATGTGGAACTAATTTACCGAAATCTTGTATTTTGGTCGAACACGGTTACAGAACACTGGTCTATCTAATTCAAATAACTACTTTTGAAAAGCGAATGCTGCCTAACCATATAATATGGTGGGTAAATCACCACTTATTTGAAAATAAATTACCCCAGAAATATCTGACATAATTTATTTTAAATGGGTTTAGAAACGTTTGAAAATCCTGAGACTTTAAAAAAATAACATAAATTACTCGAGGGAAATATTTTCAATATTCTGTCAAAAGGAAAACAGATTAATGTGATTTATTGACGTTACCTAATAACTCCCCCCCCCCACACACACGCACACATTTATATGTATATATATATGTATATATATATATGTACTTTCATATGTATATAGTTATACGTATGCATATATATTTTATGCTCTCATACACACATGTATATATAATTATGTGTAATTAATCACACACACACATACATATATATATATATATATATACATATAGACATTCATATATATATATATATATATATATATATATATATATGTATATGTATATATATATATATATATATATATATATATATATATATATATATATATATGTATGCATAAATTTATATATCTCGGTATATCCATACACATATATGTTAATCTGCCTATGTTGTTGTAAACACATCTATCTATTTATATCCAAATATAAAATTATCTTCATAATAAATATTTAAATATCTATATGCAAAATGTTTTATCTTAAACAATTCCGTGTGACTATAAATAACTGTCGCATGATTTGAACACTAACTCTAACCCTAACCCTAAGACATCTTATCGCCACATCTGTCATAGCAGCAAAATAAAAATGAAGACAACTATCTCTATGAGATACATAGATATTCGAATATTCCATTAAAGTTCTTCTTTATCTGTCAAACGTTGAGTTAGTAAAGAAATTAAGAACATTAATTTTCCTTTCACTAATTGACTAATTAACTAGTCACAGTATATATATATATATATATATATATATATATATATATATATATATATATATATATATATAGTCTAAGGAAGCTTTGAGTTATTTTAAACAAAATAACAAAAAAAAAAAAAAAATGTGATAGGAAAATGCAGTTTAAATTCCCAGAGAAACTAACTAAATCCAAAATAGTGTAGACTTAACATTTGTTGGAAAATTCATAAATAAATAATATATAATAGTAAGTAAATACAATCAAAAGGGGAATTAAGTATCTAATAGTGAAACAAAAACAGGAGACCTTAACGTAAGCATCTAATATTAACACGGGGATCTTCAGCTGTTTACCATGTAACTGTTTCGGAGATTTAAAAACAGGACAGTTATATGCATGGCTCTCCAATGGTACATATAAAACTACCATTTCCCCAATAATCAAGTGTCGAAATAATTCAGCTTAAAATGTTACTTATATATACATAAATAAATAAAATAATAATAATAATAATAATAATAATAATAATAATAATAATAATAATTATAATAATAATAATATATATATATATATGGGGTAAGGTACACGATAACTCATGAAAAAGAAATGTGATGGACAAAATGTGTGAAAAAATGACAAACGGAAAACAAGTTAAAGTGCAGGAAAAAAACAAAAACGAGAGATTTTTTGACCGGTTTCGTATATATATAGTTAGTCAGCATTTTTGGTCTTTCAGACAAATATCGTTGGATATGACAGAAAACTTATGTCTGGATGTCTTTGTATTAGCTGTATCAGGGTCTTTGTTTCAGTGGGGAATTCGCCAATGAAACTGTCCCAAGCGCTTTCAAACCTATCCGGGACCATCTTCAGGATAATAAGGTAAAGATCGTGCTGTTGATATTAATACGTACTTTGGGCGGGAATTATATCTTTAATACTGAACTAAAGTTATCATTATAATTATTTTAGAATGATAGAGCTAATATTAAAGTCGATTGTGTTTATGGCTGTTTTTCATGGTTTTGATGCATAAGGTTTCTAATATATAGAATTTTTGTTTATTGGTAGTATGTGCTAATATTGTGGTGTTTTCCACAAAGAGTTTTCAAAATTGGAGGCGGGGGCAGGAATGCTGGTTAGTTTGGTGCTGAAGTATGGCGCTGGTAGGAGATAATGCATTGTTAACCTCTTCGACACAGTTGTAGTAGTTGAGCCAACGTATATGTTTTTCACTGCCGAATTCATATACGAGGTTCGTCCTATCAAAAACTCTGGCCGAGGGAGAAGAATTATTGGTAATAATGAGGTTAGCGGTTATATATATATATATATATATATATATATATATATATATATATATATATATATATATATATATATATATATATGATTCACTCTTAAACGAATGATACGATCGTAATGAAATATGTAATATATATCCTAGGCGTGAAGTAACACTGCAGGCAGATAATTTTTCTGAAAACTCTAGAATTTAAATTCGGATATTCAACCAAAGAATAAGAATAAAAGAAGTAAGATACAAAAAAATAGTACGGAAATTAATTTCTCTACCACAAATGTTGAGTTATATTTTATCCAAACCCGTGCATGAGCGTGCGTGTTAAAATGCGCATATGCAAGTAAATTTCTAACCTAATAAACGTATAATCATGAAGTATGCGATACATATGCTAAGCAACACGATGAGTAACGTTGGCACATTATTATTTTGTTTTTGTTGTGAACTTTAAAATTTAGTTGGTGTGCCACTAAAACTACACCCACCTCAAAAATAAAAAAAAATAAAACCTAAAGCTATACTTATTACTCATACCGATCTTGGGATGAGTATACTTTTACACACACACACACACACACACACACACGCGCGCACACACACACGCGCGCACACACACACACACACACACACACACACACACACACACACACACACACACTTCACTAAGCCCGGAACTCGGCCCTACTGCTCCCAGCAGTGGCTACTACTTCTTCCAATCAACCCATCATGTCAACCCAATATTTTCACGTACTTGCATGACATTTTTCTCAATATTATCATCATGAAGAAGTCTTACAAATAAAGACGAAACGTTGATGAATATATATAAAAAAACAACCCCCAAAACCTTCTTTTTTGTTTTTTCCTTTTTCATTTCCAATATATATATATATATATATATATATATATATATATATATATATATATATATATATATATATATATATATATATATGAATCTCGAGGTTCGATTGCGGCGTCCAAAATGAATAATCATCTCTACACTGACGATTCCCGAAAGGATGAAGCGGATACGTATATAGATAAAAAAAATATGCATAATTATTTGTCGTCCCCAATCTAAGCTGGGCCCTGTAGTGAGTAGCATTAGCACAGCCGTCATCGTGACTTTAAATGCATGTTCCTAATCTTCAATCTCTCGCTGATTTACCGGTGTTGTTTATAGTAAGACATCGGAATTTGAGTTTGAAATATGACTCGTGGTCCGGGGTTCGATTCCGGCGACCAGTATGAATAATCATCTTTACACTGATGATTCCCGAAAAGAATGAAACGTATACATATGTAGATAAAAACAAATATTTTTAATATATATATATATATATATAATATTTTTTATTGTTTATTATATATACGTTTCGTCCTTTTTAATAATCGGGACACATCAGTATAGAGATATGGCTATTCACTACCGGTCATGCGATTCGAACCCCGGATTACGAGTATTTTGCGAATCAAACCCGACGCCTTAATCACACGGCCAATTTTAAATAACGAATAAACTGTGATAATGTTAACACTTTATCGGCGACTCGAACGTCTAGAGCGTCTGCTTCTTTTTTAATGGAAGGAACGATGCATTTAAAGCTAGTGACGTCATGCTGTGTTAATGCTACACTTACAGTGCTCTACTTTTTCGAGGAGCCACAAATAATAATAAATATTTGTTATTGTTTATTATCAATGTACGTATACGTTTCGTCCTTTTTAATAATCGGGACTCATCAGCATAGAGATATGACTATTCACTACCGGACATGCGATTCATATTTATTCATTTAGAGAGAGAATAGAGAAATGCAGATTCCAGCGACTATTTGTTTTTTACAGCTGTTTCTCCGTTTGTCCAGAAAATCAAGGTTTTCAAGCATATCTCGAATCTTTTAAGACAAAAATTTCTCAACAAAAAAAAACTTGAAAATTTATTAAAAAAAACAACCCGAATATTTATTCCTCGACAGATGATTCCAGAAGGATGAAAGATAAACAAATGTTTAGAATTTAGAATTGTCACACACAATTTCAGGCTGGGCACTCTGGTGAGTAGTATTAACACAGCCGTCAAAATGATAGCTTTAATGCATGTTCCGTCATTAGTTGAACACTGTTAACTTCGGCCCGTGCTCGGAGTTATTGGTTTAAAACTCTCACCGATTTATTTAGTTGTTCACTGTGACCGCATGTACAAAAGAAATCGGATTATGAGTTAAAAAAACTTAACTTGTGTTCTTGGCCTTTTGGCTAAGATCAAAGTGTAGTATCTGTTCCGATGGATACTGCACCCCATACTGGTGTTGTCTTGGCCTTCGGGTCTTGATTTACGCCGGTTAATGGGTCTGTCCTGTGCAGTTCTGGGAGGTCCACCTTCCCAGGCTTTTCCTTTCCTCTTTTGGGAGGAGTAAAATTA
Source organism: Sepiola atlantica (assembly GCA_963556195.1). NCBI lineage: Eukaryota > Metazoa > Mollusca > Cephalopoda > Sepiida > Sepiolidae > Sepiola > Sepiola atlantica. The sequence goes on from OY744544.1 coordinate 27,745,613, forward strand.
TTGCTTACTGCCTGAGGCGCCCCTACCGGGGAATGCCGACGGGGCTGCCCAGACAATTTTTAAACCCCACTTTCCCGACCCGACCTTGGGTCACATCTTACTTGTGGGAGTAAGATAACAACTGGCCTTGTGCCTAACTCCTGGAGAGGAGTAAATCAATACTTGTGTTCTTGGCCTTTTGGCCAAGATCAAAGTGTAGTATCTGTTCCGATGCACCCCATAGACTGGTATTATCTTAGCCTTCGGGGCTTGATTTACGCCTGTCTATCTATCCTGTGCAGTTCTAGGAGGTCCACCCTCCCAGCCTTTGCCTCCCCTCTTTGGGGAGGAGTAAGTTTATTGCTTACTACCCGAGGCGCCCCTACCGGGGAATGCCTACGGGGCTGTCCAGGCAATTTTTAAATGGCCAGAGTGCTCACCTCTCGAGCGCTGGCTTATCTAATCCCTCGTGTCACATCTTACCTTGTGGGAGGAAGATAAATAAAAACTTCACTTGTGTTCTTGGCCTTTTTACCAAGATCAAAATGTATCATCTGTTCCGATGGATACTGCACCCCATAGACTGGCATCGTCTTGGCCTTCGGGGCTTGATTTACGCCGGTCTATGGGTCTGTCCTCTGCAGTTCTAGGAGGTCCACCCTCCCAGACTTAGCCTCCCGTCTTTGGGGAGGAGTAAGTTTATTGCTTACGGTCTGAGACGCCCCTACCGGAGAATGCCGACGGAGCTGCCCAGGTAATTTTTAATGGCCGGAGTGCTCACCTTCTCGGGCGCTGGCTTTTCAAGTCCCACATTCCCGACCCGACCTTGGGTCACATCTTACCTTGTGGGAGTAAGATAAAACTGGCCTTGTGCCTTACCTCCTGAAGATGAGGTAAATAAATACTCTATGTTTCGAGGTTTAGAATCCTGAGACCGGATTGAATAATTATCACTAAACTGATTATTCCGGAAAGATGAAACGTATACGTATGTAGATCAACAAATACTTATAATTAGATGGCCGTGGGGGTAAAGCGAAAGTGTGCGCAGTCCTACGTGATTCTGTGAACCGGAATCGCGCCCTGTGATCGTCTGAAATTGTAACTTCCTACACTGATGAGAGCGTAAACTTGAAACGCTGACGTATGTAGGTATAAATTATTTGATATTTATTTATATATATATATATATAGAGAGAGAGAGAGAATAGAGAAATACAGATTCCAGCGACTATTTATTTTTTACAGACGTTTATCTGTTTGTCCAGAAAATCAAGGTTTTCAAGAATATCACGACTCTTTTAAGACAAAAATTTATCAGAAAAAAAACTTGAAAATCTATTAAAAAAACCCAACCTAAAACACGAACACTTACAAATGAAGAAACAGCCTTAAATAAAGTATCCTTCTTACAAGAAAAAAGAAAAATTATGTCGCTGGAATCTGCTTTTTCATATTGTCTATTGATAAATGCTCTGCAATTTTACATCAATATCTATTGAGCTTTTAAACTGAAGGTTTAACTGCAAACATATATACATACATACATTTTTATATACATAGATATAATTACTATCATCTAGTCTTTGTGGTCTAACGGAAACTCTTCTCGGCATTTTGGCTAAAATCAAAGTGTAGTATCTGTTCCGATGGACACTGCACCCCATAGACTGGTATCGTCTTGGCCTTCGGGGCTTGATTACGCCGGTCTATGGGTCTGTCCTGTGCAGTACTAGGAGGTCCACCTTCCCAGGCTTTGCCTCCCCTCTTTGTGGAGGAGTAAGTTTATTGCTTACTGCCTGAGGCGCCCTTACCGGAGAATGCCGACGGGGCTGCCCAGGCAATTTTTAATGGCCGGAGTGCTCACCTTCTCGGGCGCTGGCTTTTCAAGTCCCACTTTCCCGACCCGACCTTGTGTCACATCTTACCTTGTAGGAGTAAGATAAAACTGGCCTTGTGCTTAACCTCCTGGAGAGGATGGAAATAAATACTCCTGACTCTCTCAAGCAATCTCGCTCCATCCTCCATCGCATCTGGTAGGTCTTCATAGATGCGTGTGAGTCTTTTGTTAGTTGTTTGATGTAGGTTCTGTGTGATTTATTTACCGAGTCACATCGCCGTTTTGGCATCAACATAAGAACATAGCTGATGATTTTATCCTTATCCCTCCAGCAATGTCAGGGAAATCTGGTTTTTCTTTCTCTGATCAGAGCTGAAATCTAAGGGATGTATACATAGAGTTTCTCTCTCGTGAAGGTCAGTGTCAGCTCTTAGTATTATTGTGGTATCAATTTTTTTCTTCCAATCGTTTGGTAAAAGTATATATATATATATATATATATATATATATATATATATATATATATATATATAATATAAGTGTTACTACAGTTTTGAAAGCGTCGTTAGGAGATATATTTGAAAATCTCTTTGAGAAACCAGTTAACAGACGCGTGAATTCATATCAATAAATGAAAATTTATTTAATCACTTTTTAAATCATTTTTTCCTTTTTCTTTTTTTCTCTTTTATCTTTTTTATAAAAAAAGAAAAATAATGATTAAATAAATTTTCATATACTGATATGAATTCACGCGTCTATTAACTGGTTTCTCAAAGAAATTTTCAAATATATATATATATATATATATATATATATATATATATATATATATATATATATATATATATATATGTATATATATATATATATTAAAGAAGGCATTTCTTTATCCCCAATCTTTTCTGTTATTTCTTCTTCAATTTTCAAAGTGAAATGGAACAGGTAATATTTATTTATTATAAATACCACATTAACGAATTTTATCATCTGACGAGAAGAGTTTTATCTTTGAAAAACCATGGTTTAAGGATTAGTGTAACTCATTGCGTCTGACCTTTCGATAAAATAAAATTTGTATCAATTTTATGTAATTTTATGCAATTTTTTTATCTTCATCTTTCCTTCTTTAAAATTGATTTCTCTACTCAACGTATTGAGCTTTACTTAATTACGATAGATCACTTTACGATACTTTATTTATCGTTAATTCTATTATCATTATATGTATATATATACATATACGGCCTCTCTGTACAAATGTTTGTCAGGACCACCTGACATGATGGTACTTCACCTTACAAGTAAACCCTGCCCCAATATTAAAACCAACATAGTATTGGAAGCCCAAATAAGATCCCCTCGACATTGGCTCATATGAGAAATAGGGCACCTTCTCCAAGTAATGTTAACTCAAATAACAACGCTTAGGTAGATACTCTACCAGACCAGATTAATTCTTGTCCTGGAATCCGGTAAGACCAAAAGACCACTAGAAAGATATACTATAACATAATCAACTGGTCAATTAGGGTGAGGAAAAGTAATGTTCTTAACTTCTTTAGTAAGTCAACGTTTGAGAGATAAAAGAGAACTTTTATAGAATATTCGAATATCTATGTATCTCATACAGAGATGAAGCGTCAGCCCACGTAGAGGCCACTTGATTTCTGAGAACTTCGAATGAAGAAATATATATATATATATATATATATATATATATATATATATATATATATATGCGACCGTCCGCAACGCCACTCCTGCATTGATGTGGGTAAAAAGCCCGAAACGACGTCGTCTGTAGGTATAAAGCGGTTTGATATTTAAAAATATTTATAGCCCGTTTATGATTTAATAGTCTTAAAACTAGAAATATGTTTGGAGTTAAAAAGTTTGTTGTCATCTCTGCGATTGAGCGTTGGACACTATCTCGTGATTCTAAGCTTATCTACGAACTGCGGTCGAGCCCATGCGACCCATGTGACACACACACACACACACATATATATATATATATATATATATATATATATATATATATATATATATATGTGTGTGTGTGTACATGTATATACATATATATATATATATATATATATATATATATATATATATATTAGTAGTAAGTTTTTGAAAGGCTGTGGGCAATGCAATATTTTTCTTCTCCGACAGTCGGAGAAGAAAAATATTCTTCTTCTGGTTTAATTATTTTTGACAAAGGGATGTCTTTTCCCGAAATATCAAATAGTGATTTTTAATCACCCGGACATCACACGAACAGCTAAAAACACTCTTGCTGTTATGTAAGAAAAAAAAAGGAAAAATAAATAGTAAGTCTTATATCGTATCCGATTTATTGTTATTGTTTTTGTTCCTTACAACTTGCATCTTACCCGGAATTGCATTGCCCACAGCCTTTCAAAAACTTACTACTACTATACCCAGCAATGCTTCAAGCAAACTACCATTCTCTACTATATATATATATATATATATATAGGCGACCGACACTTCTGCACTGATGAGGATAGAAAGCCCGAAACGACGTTGTCTGTTGGTATAGAACACTTTAATACATATATATATATATATATATATATATATATATATATATATATATATATATATATATATATATATATATATATATATATATATATATATATATATATATATATATATATATGCGGTAATATATATTTTATAGACTAAAAGATTGTATATATATATTTGGTAATACTTAAATATTTTATAGACTAAGAGATTCCGCTGCGATATGTATGTGAGTTTGTTTTGTTTTTTATGGTAATAGAGTAAACTCTAATATATAAGTCATGTCTGGGCGTGGTGGTGCAGCTAATATTATTCATGTATGCAAAGGGGGAAATGCATGTCTCTATGTTCATAGATCAAACGATAAGTTCGTACACAGACTCAGATAATGCCAGAAAGCATAATAAATGGCACTAAAATATATACAGAAACTAAGATTGATATCTTTATTAACAGAGAAATAGACGCTTATATATATATATATATATATATATATATACATGAATATATATATATATATGTATATATATATATATATATATATATATATATATATATATATATATATATATACATACATACATATATATAGATAGGCTTTAAAATAGAGGCACATGAGAAAAATGTGACCCGTTGTATCAGCCATTGAGCTAAGGTTTGATTGTTTTAATCAGGAAAACATGAATTTGCAAAGCGCGTTCAATATGACAAAATAAAAAAGTCTCTTTCTGCTCGCTACATACCCTATTTTCTCCCTTTTACTCTTTTTTACTCTCAAATTCCGAGATAAGTTTGAACTTGGAAAAATGAATTTGCAAAGCTAGTTAAATATAAAAATAAAAACAGACAAAATAAAAGTTAGTCATTTTCTGATCCCTATATATATCCTTTCCTCGTTTTCACTCTCAATCTACATGATAAGTTTAAATCCGGAAAAGTGAGCTTCCAAAGCCAGATAAATATGGAAAAAAAGACAAAATAACTAGTCGGCCTTGGCCTTTTGGCCAAGATCAAAGTGCAGTTCTAGGAGGTGCACCCTCCCAGGCTTTGCCTCCCATCTTTAGGGAGGAGTAAGTTTATAGCTTACTGCCTGAGGCGCCCCTACCGGGGAATGCCGACAGGGCTGCCCAGGCAATTTTTAATGGCTAGAGCGCTCACCTTCTCGGGCGCTGGCTTTTCAAATCCCACTTTCCGACCTTGTGTCACATACTCCTATTGTGGGTAGGTGTTAAATAACGGCCTTTTGGCTAAGATCAAAGTGTAGTATCTGTTCCGATGGATACTGCACCCTATAGATCGGTATCGTCTTGGCGTTCGGGTCTTGATTCCGCCGGTCTGTGGGTTTGTCCTGTGCAGTTCTAAGAGGTCCACCCTTCCAGGCTTTGCCTCCCCTCTTTGGGGAGGAGTATGTTTATTGCTTACTGCCTGAGGCGCCCTTACCGGAGAATGCTGACGGGGCTGCCAATGTTTAATGGCCAGAGTGCTCACCATTCTCGGGCGCTGGTTTTTCAAGTCCCACTTTCCCGAACTTTGATCACATCTTACCTTGTGGGAGTAAGATAAAACTGGCCTTGTGCCTAATCTCATGGGTAGGTAAATAAAACCTAGTCTATTTGTGCTCGCATATATACTCTATTTCATCCTCCTCCTTTCTTTCATTCTAAAGTTACGGCATAAGGTTGAATGAGGAAACACTGAGTTTGTAAAGCCAGTGAAATATAAAAAATACAAAAATAAAATACAAAATGAGTCTCTTTCTGCTCGCTATATTCCCCCTCTTTCCATTTTTTTACTTTCAACTTACGGAATAAATTTTAATTAGGTGAACGTTTGTTTGCGAAGCCAGTTAAATATAAAAATAAGACAACATCACAAATTATTCTCTTTCTTCTCATTTTATCTTCTTCCCTCCAACTATCTATCTTGCTTTTACTCTCAAACAATATAATTACTACCAGTGGTGATATTTCCTTTTGTTTATAATAGACTTTTCCAATTTTCTTTCTTTATTACCTTCGAGTGTTAACAAAAATACCGGAAGCGAGAGTGATAGATATTGTATAAAATAAGAGACCAAACAACATATATTGAGAGGGGGTGAGAGTTATAGATAGAATCTCAGTAAGAGATGGGTAACTTGGTGAGTTAACTGACAATTACAATTAATTAGAACAATGGAAATGCAAGTTTTTTTTAAACATAACGCAATCGCAAAAAATGAGGTATAATTTAACATGTATTTTGTATTATTAAAATATATAGTAACAGTCTTAGGAAAATAATATTAATTAACTCACATTTCTGCGAAGTATGCGTATTCGTTTTCGGAGAGATAAACGCATAAAAAAACCTCGACTCAGCATTGAACAGCATCTGCTGTTTGATTACTGGCTACCTGAATCCTACCAACATGAACAGCCTGCATCTCCTCACTGGCATTTCACGTAATATATAGAGGCTGTATAGAGTGCGGTAAAGAAGCATGAACGTTGATGGTTTACGGAGATAAGTTTGGTTTTAGAGGTTTTAAAAGTAACAAGCTTATTCTCCATATTCCACCACTTGTCCTGAATCAAAAGAGAGAGAAGTAGCAATATCTTAAGAAGCAATGCGCTTCAAAGTGCAGCCATAGACAGCTGTGTCGCCTGCATATATGTGAACAAATGATCCCAGCATGTGGGATAGAAGATCATTAATAAAAACCAGAAAAAGTGGTCAGCCCAAAATAGGACGTCGAGTTACGCCGGCGTTGATACAATATACTTCAGAGTTCTGCGCATCAACACTATATTTATAGAGATATGAGAAAAAAAGATTTGATTGTTGAGAATCCATTATCAGATATCCTATAGCTAGCAAGTTTGTGAAGCAGTCCTTTGTGCAAGAACATATCAAAACCCTATATATGCTGAGAACTATTGCCCTAGGAACAAAGTTCCACTGCAACATTGCAGTCAGCACGTCAGTAGTAGAACTTGCAGTACGAAATTTATAGTTATTGTCATTAAGTAGATGGCTTAAGCTTAAGTGATTGACAACGTCTTGAGTCATCACATATTCAAAGAACTAATGACGCAAAAGAAACTTCTTTGTGTGTCTTTGAAACATGTCGTCATACGACAGTTTCAGACTTTTTTACACAGTCCTTTGTTTTTTCTTTTACGTTGCAAAATCTTTCAAGCTGCATCGGTGCGAAAGTAGAATGCAGACAAAACATCGTTGCATCGCATGATCCTCCTCTCCAAATTCGCAACTTTATATCGCCCTATTTTCGTTCAAAGGTTGCTAGTGTTTTACATTTGACATGGGGGGTTTTCTGAGCTAGACCTGAGAGCCACAGAAGAGGGGATTCTCATGTAAATATGGGTGGGCATTCCTCAGCCGTGTAGTGCACATCAGTAGTAACGTATCTTTCTGAGATGTTATTAGTGGTTCAACATGACTCAATAAAAGAGATTGTGTTCATCATTTGTAGCCTTTGTGATCTCTACTCGGCTGGCAACTCCCCTATTCGCATCTGCAGGGACAATCTAAGTGAGGAGATGGGAATTGTTTAGGTGCGTAGGCTTCAGGCAGCCAGTGATCAAGCGGCAGGTGTGTTATTCACTGCTGGGTCCAATATTTGGCATGCGTCGATCTCTCACGTATGATGGACTCTCCCGTCAATTTCGACGTATGAGTGCCCCGCCAGGGGCTGCCCGCGCGTGAATTTGTAATCGAAAGGGTTGCGCAATCGCCAACAACCGATCTCCTGAGTCGGCATTGCTTGATTCCAATGGCAAGTAGTAATACAAGACGACTGGAAACAATGCCGAGATAAGCAGAGAACATATACAGCACCTGGTATTCCCAAATGGTCACCCATTTAGTACTGACCAGGCTCTACGCCGCTTAACTTCGGTGATACTCTGCCGATGAATAACACATGGCCAGGGCAGTACACCTCAGTGTGTGTACAGTGACTCCCCACTTGGAGTTGATCAGTTTCCTTTGGAAACTGATCGGTGTGTAATGATATGAAAAAAAAGTGATCGTCAGCATTTTCAAATACTGTAAAGATCGACGCCATTTTCAAAAGAAGGTGGACACCATTTTACATTCAATCAATAATTGAATGGCTTTTTATGTATGGTAGGAAGTTCAAGCAGATAATTTCTGAAGAGAACGACTGAAATGCTGCCAGGACCAGTTGCCTTGCTAGCCGCAAAGTTCTTCATAAGTTTGAGATCGCGGACAGATATATAAATATCACTTAGGATATTTTCAGTCATCAAGGGAATCCCTAAAGTGAATGCTGCTGCTCACAGGAAAGTGATGTTTTGCAAAAAGCTTATTCCTGTCAGATATTGACGAAATAACCCCAGGTCCATTGATGATGTTCAGAATAGAAGTCTTGCATCTTTTATGGTTGGGATAATAGTCTTGCATCAGTACTTTTCTGAACTTTCGAGAACAATTTGCTCAACAATTTTAGATTCAACAGAGTATTTATTTACTCCTCTCCAGGAGTTAGGCACAAGGCCAGTTTTTTTTATCTTACTCCCACAAGTAAGATGTGACCCAAGGTCGGGTCGGGAATGTGGGGTTTAAAAATTGCCTGGGCAGTCCCGTCGGCATTCCCCGGTAGCGGCGCTTCAGGCAGTAAACAATAAACTTACTCCTCCCCAAATAGGGGAGGCGAAGCCTTGGAGGGTGGACCTGCTAGAACTGCACAGGACAGACCCATTAACCGGCGTAAATCAAGCCCCGAAGGCCAAGACAATGCCAGTCTATGGGGTGCAGTATCCATCGGAACAGATACTACACTTTGATCTTAAACAGAGTAAATAAAACGTACTTTTAAATTTCTCATAAGCTA
>OY744544.1:27759845-27837345 GCA_963556195.1 Sepiola atlantica
TTTCGGGAATTATATATGTGTGTGTGTGTGTGTGTGTGTGTTTGTAGGTGTATGTGTGTGTGTGTGTCTATGTATAGGCATATGTGCGCTTGCATATTTTCCCTTATCGTATGAATTTTAGCTCACTTGAACAGGCATAAAACATTCCCGGTATGTTACGCGTGATTTACAAAGAGATATTTCTGTAATGGGACTTTGTTAGTGAAGATGCCGCGACAGAGTCGGCCATTTCAGCTGTTAAACCAATAATCACTTCGCCGTTTACTTATTTCAGCTTATCGTCTGTGTTCCTTCATCTTTTTAGCGTATTCTGCTTTCGTCTTTAGCTCATGCCTTTGTGTCTGTCAAAATGAGTGCATCGCCGAAGAAAGTAATAATTTCCTTTTATTTTCTGTGTCAATATGTCAGCTTCGATGCGTCCAGATCTCGTTATCGTGGCGTTCTCGTTTCGAACGTGATTTAACGTAGTTTTGTAGCCAGAAGCAATGGCGCTTCATTGTGGACGTTTCTTTTCTTTAGTATATAATTTAAAGAAAAAAAAGAAGGTAGAAATTGAAGTGTATAAAAAGATAAAGAAAAACAACAATAACAACAACAGAAACTATTTTACCATGCGTCCTCGCAGTATGCGCTTTTAGCGCGAACAATTCTATTTCTGACAAACGAATTGAATTTTTAAAATAACTTCACAGCTCTTAAGTAAAACATCAATTTCGTCACATAGTTATAGCTATTTACACGATCGCCACACTAATTTTGATAAAACTTAACAGCGACGAAAATGCTATTCAAACCTTAAGCGTTACAGACCAAAGAAAATGTTATTTAAAACTAAAGCGTTAAAGACCAACGAAAATGCTATTTAAAACTTAAGCGTTACAGACCAACGAAAATGCTATTAAAAACAGACCAAAGGAAATGCTATTTAAAACTTAAGCCTTACAGACCAACGAAAATGCTATTTAAAATTTAAGCGTTACTGAGTAACGAAAATGCTATTTAAAACTTAAGCGTTACAGACCAACGAAAATGCTATTTAAAACTTAAGCGTTACAGACCAACGAAAATGCTATTAAAAACAGACCAAAGGAAATGCTATTTAAAACTTAAGCCTTACAGACCAACGAAAATGCTATTTAAAATTTAAGCGTTACAGAGTAACGAAAATGCTATTTAAAACTTAAGCGTTACAGACCAACGAAAATACTATTTAAAACTTAAGCGTTACAGACCAACGAAAATGCTATTAAAAACAGACCAAAGGAAATGCTATTTAAAACTTAAGCCTTACAGACCAACGAAAATGCTATTTAAAACTTAAGCGTTACAGACCAACGAAAATGCTATTTAAAACTTAAGCGTTACAGACCAACGAAACTGCTATTAAAAACTAAAGCGTTATAGACCAACAAAAATGCAAAATGCTATTAAACATTTTCTCGTTACAGACCAACGAAAATGCTATTTCAAACTAAACATTTTTAAACATTTTTAAATTTTAGAGTTGCAAAATAAGAAGCGGGTGTGTAGTATAGTAAATTTCCACGTAAAGTTAAAATTAGTTCGAATGGAAGTTTCGAATTAGAATTAAAGAAATGGTATGTCTCTCGGTAGTAACGTCACAGACAGAAAGCCATTAATCTAATGTGGCGAATGAGCAGGGGAATCTATCGCTTTTCGACTTTACCATTCATTATTCTATTGTTGGCATTGGTTTCCCCTTTCTATAGAAAGACATAACTGGAGTAACCGCGTGAGGGTTGCCAACATCCTAAGTGAAAGTATTTCTGTGGAACGAACTGGATTCGAACTTGGCACACCCAGGTTGTCAGTCGGTGTCGTTAACCACTTAACCACCGTCACCTCCATGTATGCTATTAAGAAAGAATACAGTCTCAAAGAGATTTTTTAAAACCATTTTTTGTCGATGTTGTTTTTATTAATAACATTTCTGAAAGCCGTTATTTAGAAGGTGGCGATGATAGAGAGAAGAGAAGATGCTAACCTCACCACTGTGACTAAAAGTTTGTTTTACCAATATTCATTCTAACGAAGTGGACGCACCGTGGGGATCGAAAAGGACGCCCTGTGTGAATTTAAGAACACTTCCAGCTCTTAACTTTAATCCATGTTTAAACGTTTCTACTGTATGTAAAAGTTGACAGAGAGTCGAGTAGTTCTTTTTCTATCGATTTTCATCATGCCTTACTTGTGCTATGATCATCTTGTCCTTCATATTTGATAACAGTCGAATGTCTGACTTCAAACCATAATTTAAAACTAAAATATTGTTTTATGTTTCTCCTTACTAACTGAGGTTACCATCGCTATAAGCGTATATTTATTTGTTGCATAAATCAAAGGTTTACAAAAATTCGTTTTATATATAAATGCAGACAATTAATTATTTAACAAACATCAGGTCGATTAAGCGATAGATTTATTGTATCGCACGTTGTTAATCACATTACAATGAATAACTTAATTGCAGCCGTTGTGATCGTCATATAACTTACTGCGTAAAAGATACCAAAAAATTAACCCTACTACTAATGCTAAGCAAAAGTTACAAAACCTCCTCAAAAAGAAAAAAAACATTTGTAAAACAAAACGTTATCGAAGTTAAGCGATCACCTCGGCCACGATTTTTATTTTCATGAGTCGATAAGACAACTATCTTCAAAATAAAATTCCGAAATAAAAAAAATCCTTTGGACAGTTTCAACACGTCAAATCTATACGGCTAGGTAAATAATTTAATTCTACTGCGTTTGCTATAAATTATTTGTTGTTTTTATTTTTTGTTCACAAGTTCCCGACTGTGTGCTATACTTTAGTTAACCCCATAATTCTTCCAAAAAATTTGTTTAAAATAAAAAAATCAAATAATTTTTTCAACTTTTATTTTGCAATTTAATTTGTTGGATCCATTCACTTTTGCTTTGAAGAACACATGGTTTAGAAATAAATGACCATTGTTGTATACTCGGTTGACCTAATTCCACAACTCACATTATCGCCATTGCCCAAACACGTCATCTTGTTAAAGTTATTAGCATTCTTTAATTTTTAAAAAACATATTTCACCCCAAACACGGCAGGCCGCCACTGTAGACGTAAGGAGTTACTGAGAATTAGGGTGTAGGTTTTGGGTGTCACCCCAAGTTGGGAGCAGTGGAGCGAGATGTCTGTTTACATTAGTTTTAAACCTCTGCATGTCGGTACTGTCAGGGAAACAGGGAGCAGGGAGGGTTTTCAAGAGTTGTTATAACTAAACAAAGAATTGAACCCACGTCGCCTGGCATTATTAAATACGCTAACCATTATGCACTAAATCTTTCGAATTATAACGAATATTACCACAGAAAAATAGATAACGGAAATGACGATAGCAGAGCAAAAATTTTCAAACAATAACATGAATAGAAGTTATGATGAAACGAAACCCACACAAGAAGAAGCCATGGATTTGCATTAAATTCCACTTTTACAATTCAAATAAGAAAGAACATTTTCGACATGTGAGAAACTGGAATTGGTAAACATAGTGTTATGGCCTGATTAGACTTCATTGCACCTACAAATAATCCTTTAATGGCTGAGGGCACGGTTTTTGTCTATTCAGTCTTGTAGTTTGCCCTTATTTTTCAGATCAAAGGAAACATCCGGGTTCTCAATTCAAAACAATTCTTGCAAAGCCATCAATTGGAGATTGTTATGCGAAATTATTTTCCGGTTCGACTCGGGTTTGCACGAAATCCATCATTTTGATTTTTCGACTATCTTTTATTTAGTGTGAGTGTGACTCATATATATAGAAAGTTATGAAATTATATTAATTGCAATTAAGCTATACAGAGGCTTCCGCGTTTTATCCCTGTAGGGAATCGTCAGGCTAAAAACAGTGATGAAACACAGAAGGGTCTGTGTAGCTTAATTGCCATGAATATATTTTCATAACTTAATACCGATCTCTACTCAAGTATTGAGCACGGTTGAAATAAATACTGAAAATCGACACATAAAAAGTTTAGCCTCTTATTACTTTTTCATGTATCCACATAAAATTTTATAAGGAGTCATCATTTTTTATGTATCAATTTTCAGTATTTACTTCAATAGTGCTCGATACGTAAGTAGAGCTAGGTAGTAAGCTATGAAAATATATTTATGGCAATTAAGCTACACAGAGGTACTATCCAAACTCGCTCGTTTCATCTTCTCATGCCTGTCAGAGCCACTGTATGTGATATCAATCGATGTTGGTGACACTGCGTATTTTAGGAGAGGGAGCGACAAGCAGCCTATAAAATTATTCATATCTATATACTCAAGCAGTCTCAGTTCCATTGTGCTCGTTTTGTATCTAAGCAGATATGTCTATTTTTATAAATTCATATTGGTCTAGCTTGTTGAATTCACGTATGATGTTTGTTTACCGTTTCGTCTTTTGGTCCAGAGAGTTTATATTTAATGCTTTTAGGGTCTTACATATCTTATGTCGTTTTCTTCTATCTCGTTAATATTATACAGATATCAGTAGCAATTCTGTTTCGCCATACTCAGTTTGTGTTTCGTGCGATTTCTTTAGTTCATCCTATAAAGAATCTATATAGTTTCTTCTCCTCCCATATCGATTTTCTCGCTTTTTTCCTTTCTCGTTTAGTTGACCTCCTCATTGTTCATCATGGGGCTTATTCTGGCGGCGATAATCAGCTTATTTTGTGTCGTATGTGTCTATTCATTGTCTCGTCTACACAATGTTCATTACCTACAAGTGTCCAGCCCGTTTTACGTAGAGTCAGTCATCTTCATCATTCGGTTGCAGTGCGTTTTCCATAGTCATTCGTTTTCTGATCTTGTGATCCAGGCTCCAGAACTTTTTCCCCAGTCTATGAAGGGTATAGAGTATTTCACCGGAAATACTACCTAAGTCTTTATTTTCCTTTTATTAGGTTTTGACTATATAATTTAGCATCAAGAATTTTTTTTGTTTTCTCGGATATTTTTATTTCAGCATCTCTTTCATATCTGTTAATTTGATGGCGTCAGCTTCCAGAATGTCCAGGTATTAATAGTTACCGCGTTTACAAAGTAGCCTCATGATTTCCCTTATTCATCTTAAGCTATGCAGATATCTCTATTAAAAGTTATATTCTTATATCCGAGATAAATTATTTGTTATGAGTACTTCCTTGTTTTCTTCTGTTGTCAGTAGTTTCGATGGGAATGGGTTGGACTTTAAGGAGGCGATGATGACGGTGGTGGAGATGAAGATTATGTTGACGATGATGATGATGGTAATGGTGGTCGTGGTGGTGGTAGTACTGCTGTTGCCGATGATGATGATGACTGTAATAGGCAAATGTGCATAGCTTGAGATGAAGAAGGGAAATCATGGTAGAGGTGGTGTCACTGCTGCTGCTTATGCTGACGCAACGACGACGATGATGATGATGATGATGATGATGCTACTGCGTCTGATAATGATGATGATGATGATGATGATGTTAGTGCTACTGCGTCTGATGATGATGATGATGATGATGATGATAGTTTTGACGATGATGTTGATGATGATGGTGGTGATAGTGCTCCTGCTGATGCTGCTGTTTATGACGGTAATTATGGCGGTGCCGCCGCGGATGCTGCTTTCATTTTTTGGACGACGACCATGATGATGATTATGATAGTAGTGCTGCTGCGGCTGATAATGACGATGACTATGATGATGATGGTTATGGTAGTGTTTATACTGCTGATAATGGTCACGACGTTGACGATTATTATTATGATTATTATTTGTACTCACTAAGAATTCTCACACAGATCATCATCAGTGATTGCTCACCGACAACAACCAGTGGTATTTCCTGGAGTTTGAGTGACAACAAGCCTCCCCAGATTTCCAGTATTCTTCACCTCTTGTCGATAACAATTGCAAATAACCTTGCGGTATCGCAAAAGCCATTTACCATTGATTTCTCGCTGGTAATGACCATTGGTCTTATCTGGGATTTTGGTGGCAATAAGCCTCCCCAAGGCCCCAGCATTCTCCTCACTTTTCCAATGGAGGTCTGGTTTGTGCTGTCCCTCCTCGGTCTTCTCATCCTCCTCGACCCTCTACAAATAGTTTGTCTGGTGTCAGTCTAGACCGACACAATTTTATTTTTGTATTTATATAAAATAAAAAAAAATTGAGGGGGGAGGGTAGGGGGAGAGCTTATAGTGTTTCTTGTAATTTCTGTTCCTTTGTTCATTTTTTGTTTGGTGTTAGCTGAGGCCGGTATAATTTATTGCGGGGAGGAGATCATCATCATCATCATCATCATCATCATCATCATCATCATCATCATCATCATCATCATCATCATCATCATCATCATCATCATCATCATCATCATCATCAGGGTTTTAGATCATCATCATCATCATCATCATCATCATCATCATCATCATCATCATCATCATCATCATCATCATCATTATTATGATGATGGTGATGCTGCTGCTGCTGCTGCTGCTGATGATGATGATGATGAGGAGGAGGAGGATGAAGCGGCGAAGGTGGAGGAGTTTGCGATGATTAGTTGTACGTTGGTGTATTTTATTCATTTATGAACCAATTCATGTGGGGTTTCGTCCTTTCATTTCATGCTTATTATCGTCTATTTGCGTGCCTTAATGCCATTGCAGGAGGCTTTAAGGCTCACAAACCGCCGATCACATGAAGGACAAACTCTGTAACTTCCATCATACGAAAAGAAAGAAATAAAAAAGCAAAATGAGAGATCGATAAAACTGTTTATTTCCTGTCAATTCTGATATTGATTTTTGACTTATGCCACGGAAGTAATTTCTTTGTTCTAGCAGTGCTGTTACCAGTTGTAGTTTCGTAAATAACATCGACCATTACTATAATGGAGGTCTAGTGTCTGTATACAACCATTCTATATGTAGCGTTACGGCACTAATAAGACTTTGTAACAATAGATGGGGAATACTATTGACCTCAACCGATTGCTTGTTGTAGCAAGTCGGTTTGGTCGGTAGTGTCGCCATTCTCTCCCTCTTTCAGTAACCTTCAGGTTAATATATGTTTAGTAATGTAACGTTTCTAAGTACTAATACGGCGTTTGTAACGTTAGATGTGAAATCGTTTTGCCCCCGACAGATTGCCTGTCGACTCCTCGACAGAAAACAGCTGGTTTCTTGTTGACACGTTGTAGGTTGTCGCTTCAATGGCTAAATAAATGTATCTCTTTTTTTTATCCTTTTCTTTTCCATTGTGGTTCACAGCTGTCGTCATTGTAGTAATGAAGATACAAGAGCAGAAGCTTCTTGGTCATTTTATTCTGTAATAAGAAAACAGTGCATTTTTGCTGGGAACAAGGTGTAGTATCTGTTCTGATATTAAATATTAGGCGAGTATAATTTTGTTAGTTGAGGAAAAACAGGAAATAGGGTTCGGTCATGGTCAGCTTAGTGTACTCAGATGTCAGCTAAACCTCCTGTGAGCTAGAAACGGATGTGACATAACACGACACAAAGAGAGAGAGAGAGAGAGAGAGAGAGAGAGAGAGAGAGAGAGAGAGAGAGAGAGTTAGGACAGAGAAGCAGACATGTGTGAACTTGAAATGTCTGGATAATATATAATTAAGCAGTATTTATCGAGCTCTCTCTCTCCTCCCTCCGCACTGGGTACTTGTTTGGAATAACAAAACGCGAATAAACCACTTCTTGTCTTCAACTGTTTACCTTGTTCTGGTCCTTATTCTTAAGATATGAACGAACTTGTTCACAGGCGGAGTTCACTGTCGGTCAAGATCACCTTAGAACGAACGGCTAGCGTGGTATGTTACAAACGTTCACGTATCTTAATTTTGAAATGTTAGACCTCACCTCAGAGGTGATGAAATATATAACACTGATGCTACACTTACTCTTTCATGTCCTCGGTCAGGGAAAGAGAAATCTTTCTTGACTGCGGCAATTAACATTTTTGTTCCAATCCAGAGTTCCCTCTTTTTGGGGAGCTGTATTTTGCCTCTCATTAAAAAGCGACCCTGAATCTTACGCTGATCTCGTGGGGAGGCAAGTTAATAGGAACAATTTAAAAAACACCAAAAACATTGTGGTTGTATGACGTCATGTTCTCTTGTTGTATTATTCGCTAAGTGCACTGCGAAGTTATATATTACGTAATAGTACCTCACACTCGCTACCCGTGGGGAACGGATATAGAGCTTAAAAAAAGACGTCCGAATGTAATCAGCTCTCTAACAAAAATTTAAGATTTTGCTAACTTCTTCGCTACGCGTTTATTTTTGTATTTTCTGTCCATGACGCCATATCCTGACACATAGCTCTTGTTCTAATCTAACTTCTAATAAAATTTTCGACTTAATCTAACCTCCATTTTTAACATTATTTTTCCTCATCCTCGTCCAATATTGCTACATATAGCATATTTCTGGGAATCTATCTTCTAAAACAGTAACCCTCATTACACCAAAGGATGAGCGGCAGTTTAAAAGAGTGTCGCCTGAAGGATCCTCACTTGTGTTTGAAACTTCCTACAGATATAAAATGGAATACGTATAGAAAGTCTGTTGCTCAGGTTGGTGGGACAATACTTAGATCATTCTACCATTCAAGAATGTACCTGACTCTATATGTACTTCTCTACCTATATAAGTGTCAGATAGATTATTGCTGTCACATCTAGGAAGATGCCGTTCAGAGCACTATTTCAGATCTTAACAGAGCACAAAATTGACTTCGAAATATAGTGGTGGACGATCTCTTCTCTTTCTAACAGCCCCGTTCTCACAGAACAAACGTTGCTTGTTTACCTCTGCTTGACTGAGATCCACTCTCCCGTTCATCTCCGTAAAACATTCATAGCGAGAACTCTTCTTGGTACCACGACAGAAAACACGTCCATTTCCTCCTCCATGTGCCGATCGCCAAGAAGAATTTATATGGATAGATTTTCTTTGCAAGGACTTCCCGACTGTGTAAAATATTACAGCGGGACTGCTTCCCTGAAGATTACAGCATGGTCGTCTTCCAATCCAATTTAAACATATACCTGTGACAAAACCGCCCCATAAGTAATAAAACTTAGTTAATACCATTTATTCTTCCTCATCTTTCGGCTGACAATAATTTAATCTCTGTAACCTTTATTCCCGAGTTGCTCTTGGCCTTGATAAGTGGTGACACAACAGTAGAAAAATAATTTTAATTTTAGAGGAGTGATAAGTAAAATGTGGTTTCGTTCAGGATGTGTTAATGGTTTAGGGGTAAATTGGAAGAAAAAGGGGTTGGAATATCTAAATATTTGTAAGGATGTGTAAATTGTGTTTATTTGTTAAGCTGTTTTTTGTGGTTAAATAGTTTTGATTCGTAGCATGGTGATTCATGAGTACGTGAATATATATGTGAAAAAGAAGTCAGCACATAAGTGTGTATGCGGGGAGTTGTATATATGTGCAAGTGAGAGCGATAAAAGGAAACGTTAGCCATGATCATGCTTTCAAGTTCTAACAGGCAAAATCATCAAACATATTTATAACAAAGCTCGGCGAAGACTAATTGAAACAGCACTCATCACATAATCTAACACCATCAAACAACGAAATGGTTTCTACAATCTATCCTCCCTAATAAGCAAAATTATCCTGGCCGAACAAAAATTAAACCTAGATCATGGCTAACCATTCCCTTTATCGCTCTCACTTGCACATATATACAACTCCCCGCATACACACTTATGTGCTGACTTCTTTTTCACATATATATTCATTCACGTACTCATGAATCACATACTACAAATCAAAACTATTTAACCACAAATAACAGCTTAACAAATAAACACAATTTACACCTCCTTACAAATATTTAGATATTCCAACCTCTTTATCTTCCAATTTACCCCTATACCATCAACACATCCAGAAGGAAACCACATTTTACTTATTACTCCCCTAAAATTAAAATTATTTTTCTTTCCTATCATGCCCACTCTACACCCTCGTCTCCAGCACGCTTCTACACATTCTTTCAACACACATATGCTTACACATTACTGACATATCCACCCGGTCAGTACCAATCCCCCTCTCTCCGGCCTAAAAAAATTCACATTTCACCACAAAAAATCTCACTTCCCCCTTTCACCTATCCCACCCTTTTGGCCATTTAAATCATATTCTTACCACCCTATTTTCAAAGTTGTTTTCATTTCTTCAAATCTTTTTCTAAAACTATGATACTACCTACATGCTAAACACATTGTTTTCCGCCTTTCTCCTATTTCCCCAGCCTCTCAAAATCCATGCCACACCTCACCACAACAAAAATCCCAGCCCCCTTTCACCTCTCCAACCCTAAGGCAATTTCAATTATATTCTCACCCCTCCCCATTTAATAGCTGCCTCAATCGTATCTACTGAAAGCTTTCCATATTCATTTAATTCTTTCACGACCATTGACATCTCACAGCCTGGACTCTCTGGCGCTCGTAGTAACCACGTCTACTACATTCCTTCATCTCTCCACCATGTCAACCCAAAACTTCGATGTACTTGCGTGACATTTTTCTTCAAATTATCATCCAGAGGAAGTCTTACGATAAAGACAAAATGTTGATGAATATATAAAAACTTATCTCCTGTTTTTTTTCACACACCCATACACCCCCTCCACACACACACACATATATATATATATATATATATATATATATATATATATATATATATACTTGTAATGCAGGGTTTCGAATCGTACGACCGGTAGTGAATAGTCATATCTCTATGCTGATGAGTCTCGATTGAAAAGGGCTGAAACGTATACGTACATAGATAATAAACAATAACAAATATTGTATATTTGTCGCTCCTCGTAAAATAAGTAGAGCACTCTAATGTTAGTACAAACACAGCATGACGTCACCTGCTTTATAATGCATCATTCCTTCTTTAATAGAAGTTGAATGCCTGGACATCAAGCCGCTTTTAAATGTGTTAAATTATCATTGTTTATCGGCTATTCAAATATTGGCCGCGCGGTTGAAAAATACTTGTAATCCAGGGTTTCGCATCGACCGGTAGTGAATAGTCATATCTCTATGCTGATGAGTCTCGATTGAAAAGGGACGAAACGTATACATACATAGATAATAAACAATAACAAATATTGTACATATATATATACGGCACAATCACGTTGACACACCGGTTCCCGTTAGATCACCGAAGTTAAGCGGCGTCGAGCCTGGCCAGTACTAAATGGGTGACCATTTGGGAATACCAGATGCTGTATGTGCTCTCTGCTTATCTCGGCATTGTTTCCAGTCGTCTTGTATTACTACTTGCCATTGGAATCAAGCAATGCCGACTCAGGAGAGCGGTTGTCGGAGATTGCGCAACCCTTGCAATTACAAATTCACGCGCGGGCAGCCCCTGGTGGGGCACTCATACGTCGAAATCGATGGGAGAGTCCATTATATATATATATATATATATATATATATATATATATATATATATATGAAGGTGTGTACAATTACGATTACAGAAATGAATAAGTCAAACATCAAAAAGCAAGGAATATAATATACTTCAATCAGATTAGGATTATAGCCGAGAATTCAAGGATATGAATTTGGCCAAGAACTAAACGAATGCATATTTCCTACGATTACAAAAGAAAGACGATAGCAATTTTTGGTTCGCCATTGTTTATGTCGAAAAATAGAGAAAGAAAGCAAAATTCCATTTCCCACGAGAAATTACGAGATGTTAAAAATGACGCGTGACTTCAGTCAACAAGCCTAAGTGCCAGAATAAACGCAAATCTCATCCCATCATAGTTTACTGATGCGTATGCGCTTGTACACCCACATATACATATTAGCACTTCTAGTAAAAAATGACAGCACACACTACGTCATCATATATTTTTGTCGTCTCTATTATACGGAAATAAACAGTTCTTTCAATTAAAATATGTTACAAACGTTATTGTGTGTGCATTTTTATACTTACATTTTATATGGTATTTTACAATATAAACAACTGCAAATTGTTGTGTCTGAAATTGATAAAAAACATATCGGTAAAGCTCAAAATATTAAAATGAAGTAGAAAATGAGTAAATGAAACAAAACTAAAAAATATTTTTATTATATAATTATGTATAACTACTAAATACAGGATGTTTTTAAGATGACTTCAAAATTATGTTCTGTACATGTAAAGGATCCTCTTTGTCTGAGGGTTGCTTTTCTAAAAGCACTCCATTACTAATCTAATTTTCTTTGTTCTCTATTTCTTCCTCTGCGTGGTCTTTGATTTGTGCTGATCATATTTATTTACCTGCATTTAGTCTGTTATATTCTGTTACTTGAAATAAGAAGATCCAACATTCGCAGGATGCTAACTAGGTCCCCCATGTGACTGATCTTCGTTTTGAGTACCACGGCATTTAAATTTCATTGGTATCATTTCTCGTAGTTTTGTTGGTGCATGTGAGAACTTCAGACCCAGAGTTATTTTACTTTTTATCCAGTCACAGAGATAGTGTTCATCTATATGATATGTAGAAATAGCTGTGACATATCACACACATTGTACGTATTAGATGTTTACAATAAACAATGTGGATCAGTACTAGTTTCACTGAGCTATAACTCAGAAACAAAGCGGTTTCCAACCTTTATACTAATCTAAAACATAATCTCGAAGTTATGCGATCGATTTTTCTTACACTCTCTGTACAAAATGTTTATAATAAGGTTGAAACACTGTCGTTGTTTTTGTAATAGATATTTAACTAGTGTTAATGTTTAATATTCAGGCCGTGTGTACAGAAAAGGTAATTTGACTGAAGTAGGTTCACTTGGCACAGAAACGTACCTGGCCGAAAGAAAACAACATAACATGATTGATTGTCGAAAATAAAAATATTATAGTTGATGTCGAACCACGTGGTCAGGAAAAAAAGTATAATTGTTGATTTGAACCACCTGCAAAATGTTAGCGTCCAAAGGAAACACGCTGTCCCCCAAAACAAAACAGTGGAACGTGACTTAGTTGACAGTGAAGTCCCAGAGTGGGTGTTTGCAGGTGGGTCCGGATAGTGACCAAGTGTTACAGAATAACAACCCTAAATTGATATTAACAGTTAGATTGCGAAAAAACCCGTCGAATTTCCTGTGCGTCTTCCTTCCTCACTTACCCACACTCTTTCAACACCACCGACAATAACGATATATCGTTATATTTTCATCATTGTTTCAAGCACGACAGAAATATTACAATAATATAACTAATTAAGTTGTATTTCCTAACCATTAAACCGTATATCTAGATTCTGTAGTGGATCTACTACAAATTGCGCACTGTACTCAATGCCAGTCGGATCGCAACCAACGTGTGCTGTGTCTGCAATGGTAATGTGACAGTGGCTATCCCAAACTAGCGTTTGTAGATACGTCATAAGATGGAGTACCGTTGCCACATCCGGGGAGCGCCTTTCCTGCTTGACAAGGTAAAAACGCTACTTCGAAATCTAGAGTCGATGTCCTTGTTTACCTCTACCCTACTACCTCTTTCTAATAGAAGAGACGCTGCATGATTTTTCTCTACTCTATCGTTATTTACATGGCTGGTAACCGACTGAGCTTCAATCTATGCCCCCCCCCCCTATAAAAAGTTCACAGAAAAAAACTCGTCTAGATACAACCACTGTCAATAATTTCCGTTTGTTTTCTCTCTCTGTGTCTAATACTAAACGAAACTTCCACGAGCAAAGTTTCTTTTCTAGAACCACTCGTCTGTGGAACACAATGCCGCAGGGCTGCTTTCTCGGTTAACTACAACATGGTCGTTTTCAACTCCACTGTTCTTGTTGAGCTGTTTTCTTAAATAATCAAATTCTTACCAGTTTCCGCTATCATTACCAATCATCACAGTGTTGTCTCACCAGCCACCTGACACTCATTAAGCCTTATCTTGATAAATGGTAACTTTTTAGTAAAAAAAAAATATTCAACAGAATGCAATAGGCGTCGTCCGGTTATGCAAATTATTTGTTTTACTGACCAACCAATTACATTTTCCAGCTCGATAGAAGCAGCCGTATTCAGTTCATTCAACCAGTTTATTTCGGCGACGAGCATGTCACTCAGGTCTCGTCGATTTCTGTTGCCATGACCAGTGTTCATTGAAGGCGTTTTTTGTTGCTGGTCGATCATTGACTTTCTGTAGTCAGCGTATACACATTACCCTGATTCAGTTTTATTTACTATGCCCCCCCCCCAACAGCTTTCCTGACCCTTTGGCCAAGATAAAAGTGTAGTATCTGTTTTGATGGATACTGCACCCCTGTCCTGTGCAGTTCTAGGAGGTCCACCCTCCCAGGCCTTGCCTTCTCACCCTTTGAGAAGGGGTTAGTTTATCGCTAATCGCCTGAGGCGCCCCTACCGGGGAAATCCGACGGGGATGCCCAGGCAATTTTTAAATAGCCAGAGTGCTCAAATTCTCGGGCGCTGGCCTTTTACCCACTTTCCCGACCTTGTGTCACATCTTACCTTGTGGGAGGTAGATAAATATCTACTATGCACCCCAAATAATATTTTTGATTGAAGAGTAATTGATATATTATTATTTATAGTTCCCGGTAGTCATCTTTGTATTTTTAACGCCATCTTGAAAAAAAAAACCGCCTTTCCGACAGTCATTTTTTCTAGATATAACATACGTTATTTAATATACCCAATAGAAGCGGCACTCATTGAAGTTTAAGCGTTAATTGCTATTTTTTAATATGTTAACCTGTCTATACGGGTAAAATTAATTCCAGAGACACAGGACAGATTTGAATCTCTCACGAAGATTGAATAACGCTATAATGATATTAAATCTTACGTCTAGAATTTTCATTCCAATTTTGATCAAAATCCATTAAATGATTTTGATTCTAGAAAATGTCTAAATTTTAAGGCTTATCCTTAAGGAGTCTTAAGAAGACATTTAAATCGAGGGAAACTTGTTTAATTGGTGTTTAATGACTACAGATCTAATCGGATGCAAATCTGATATATTTGAATTTTCAACTGGGAAAATTGTGCCTATATTATACGCCCGAAACACCCTGTCAAATACTCCAAAGGGATTTAGATGTGAAAAAATATTTATTAATTGATGTCTAATACCGATTAATAAAATTACACACAAATAGGTGCTACTTTAATTTTCACGAAGGTATTTCACACCCATTTTCCCTTTTGCATAAACACTAAATAAAACAAAATATAGCCCACATTATCCACATTTAGACCTAGCAGCTGTATTCCAAAATTCATAATGATCTTTCAGCAAGTTTAAGAGGAAATCCTATACATAGACATATATAAGTGTATACAGACACTTAACTTCATAAAAATAGAGTTTGTTGGGAATGATATGCCATTAAAAAATGTCAAATGATTTCTTTGCAAAAAAGGTAAACAGCGACGCTAAACTGAAATCGATAAACAAATATTCGTATGATCATCAATAAAGATGCGAAGATAAATATGTGAAGATAGACTTGAATAGACCCACAGTCCCTTCAAAATACGAAGAAACTTCATGAACACTGGACACTCATTAACTCATCTGAGGATCACTCACTCGCATGTTTGCTCGGGAAATTTTGGAGCGCAGGACATAATTTTAATAATTAGTTTAAAACCGGCATTTTTTTGTATCGAGAGCTTTTATACATCTATGTATTCTGACGCGGCAGCCTAGCAAAAATAGACGACCGTACGGAGGCTATTTTTGGCTAGTCTATGTATTAATACGCTTGTGCATTCATTTTGTTTCATGCTATGATAATCCATAAGCATTAAAATAAGCTACAATAGCTACACGGTGAAAGGATGGACCTGAGTTCTTGGGTTAGTAGATGCAGTTAGCTGGTTTAGGCCAAGGAAAACCTGGAAGGATTGATAAGGATGGATTTAAAATATAGTAGGATAAATAAAGACCTGTCCAGAGATAGGTTGGTTTTGAAGTCAATTTCTAAAAGCCGCTCAACACATGCCATTATTTAAAACAGAGGTTAAACAGATGATGATGATGGTGATGATGATGATGATGATGATGATGATGATGATGGTGGTGATGATGATGATGATGATGATGATGATGATGATGATGATGATGGTTATGGTGATGATGGTGATGATGATGATGATGATGATGATGATGATGATGATGATGATGATAAAGAAGCCACAGTCGGTATCAAAGTTACAGCTTAGAAATATATCAATTACTTAAATATTTTCGTGTAAATTTAGATTCTCAATTCAGTCCAGCCTTATATCCTGCCAGGTTCTCCTTGGCCCACACCTACTAAATGACCCTTTTATCGCAACTGCTCTACATCTACTAACCTCAAAACTCTCCTCCATCCTTTCACCGTGTTGCTATTGTTACTTTTTAAAATACCTATGAATACAGGACCCCCCCCCCAAAAAAAAATAAATTGATATCATTTAAAAAAAAATAATATCTTGAAAACTACTAAGTCTAGCTCACTGAAATTGAAGAGTTTAGGAGTTGAATATCATAAGTTTATTTTGGAATAGAATTAATAACTGATCAATATGCTAAACAGGCCACGTCAAGTCGGTAGTTAGGCTCTGCCAAACACGCGATAGCATGTCTCCGGTAACTTCATCTAGTGCGGAAGTTATTCTCTGAATTAGTGATGGCTAGCACGAAGAGCGGGAACATAGCAAGTCTCTTCACATATCTCCATCAAAAGTAATCACACGGGAACAGGTCCGATAACTGCGACAGCCATTTCATCAGAACATTGTTTTAAATCGACTGGTCTATATCCCTTATCATTAAAAACAAAGTATATAGCTTATTCCATAATAAATGCCAGTATACTGAAATCATATGCCCTTAATAGGGTTAAGATGAAAATTCATATACACTAAATGTACAAAAGCAAGGAAATTCCCAAATGTTTACACTTTTATTGTCATTAAGGGTATGCGAGTACAACAGGGCTATGTATTTTACTGGTAGGAATTTTTCTTCAGCGCACCTCACACACTTCATCCACTCATGCATAGAGATTTATACTGTAGTGATGTGATAATGAAATGGTTTGGTTGATATGTAGTCATACCCTTAATGACAATAAAAGTGTAAACATTTGGGAATGTCCTTGCTTTTGTACATTTAGTGTATATGAATTTTCATCTTAACCCTATTAAGGACATATGATTTCACTATACTGGCATTTTTCATGGAATGCCACTACTTTTGTACAGGCTATGCCTCAATACAATGCCTTCTCATAAGGTTTTTTGGAATTTTCTGAAAAACTAAGGTATATAATAAACTGAAATTAAAATGCCATCAACTAGACCCTAGAACCTATATCTCTGCCAAAAAATCAGCTGAATCCATCAAATAGTTGATGAGATACAGGGTGGCACATAGTATGTACGTACGTACGTACACACAGATAACCTGATTTCATGATTGAACTTTCTGGATTTCTGGGTTGCCTTGACTAATGATGCTGAAATTCTACACACTTATAGAACCTATCAAATAAAAATGTTGTGCAAAGTTTTAACTAATTTGGTTTATTGGTTTTTGAGTTATGATTGATCAAAGAAATGAGATTTCCAGCATAGGCCATTCGTGATGTCTATTAAGGGATAAAGCGCTCTCGCGCCTCCCTTGATTTTCCTTAGTTTCAGAAAGATTAGATATTTTTACAATAACCATATTACTCTCTTAATTTTTGCTTAACACGTTATATATCTAACTGATATATCAATTTGCACGGCCGTTTATTAGACAACTGTAGTTTATTCTCTGCAACAAATCGGATCTTTGTCTATATTTTAAACGAGGAATATACGAAAAAAATCCAGTTAATCGACATGTTTATTTTTCTTCAAAATGGATCTCTATGATATATATTTACATTTCAAATACATCTTAAATATTTTCGAGGTACTTAAACGTTAATATTTTAAAATTTAGAAAATTTAGTAAAATTAAGAAAATTTAGAAATTTAGAAAATTTAGAAAACTAGAAAATTTAGAAAAATTTAGAAAATTTAGAAAAAACATTTTAGAAAATTTACAAATTTATAAAAATTTACAAAAATTTACAATAAATATTTGCAATATTTATTTGCATTATTTATTTGCAATATTTATTTGTAATATTTACGATGAAAATTTACAAAAATTAAGAAAATTTAGAAAACTTAGAAAATTTAAAAATTTAGAAAATTTAGAAAAAAAAATTTAGAAAATTTACAAATTTACAAAAATTTACAAATGAAAAATATTTACACAAAATTACAATAAATATTTGCAATATTTATTTGCAATATTTATTTGCAATATATATTTGCAAAATTTACAATAAAAATTTACAAAAATTTAGAAAATTTAGAAAACTCTGAAAATTTAGAAATTTAGAATCTTTAGAAAACTAGAAATTTAGAAAACTAGAATTTAGAAAACTAGAATGATAGGAATTACTTGTGATGAAATGTATCACACTCTCTATTAAGACTGGGATTTAATAGGTGTTGACTCACCGTCTACCTGACAAACACTTATCCTCGTGTAGCTTTTACGCCTTGATAAGCGGTGACTCATTAGTACGTAAAACAGTTTGAAAAAAGTAAATCACGAAAACACATAGAAATACGAAAGCGGTAAAAAAACCTTGTAAAATAATTAGAGCCGGCACTCAATAGAAACACACAATCATATAAATCACAGGGGACTCAAATCCGATCTTGAGTACGTACTTCAAAACGAACATTCTGTCAATATTTAGTTTATTTGCTTGATATATTAAAAAAATAAAAGAGATACAAAAAATAGAAAAATAAATGGCGCTTGTAACGTAAGCCGTTTTTTTTTTACCCGCGCTAAGTCACAAAATGGCGATAAGTTGAAGCGCGCTAACGACATGCCTAAGCCGTGTGGAACGTTCTACCGGAAGGAGATTACATCCATTGTTCTGCGGTCTTTCACGCCTGGACTAGCCAAGCAAGGTCACGTGTATGGAGATAGGGAAGGTCGACAGATTGATGTTTCGAACTTAATCGAATAAATAAATACATGAAGAACAGCTTTACGTTTCTTAAGTTTTCTAGTTATTTTATCGCCATTTTTAAAACATTTTTTTTACTTACGTTGAGCAGAAGATATCTGTGAAGGGTGTTAGACTCATTCGAACTCAGTAAATAGACAAATAAACTTTATTGTTGTCTTAATTTTATTATCGTTGGTCTGGGCTCGAAACAAAGCAGAATCTTTGAGACCGTGTTGTCGATGTAAAATCTATCTGGCACAGAGGACAAAATAATCTGGGACTTTTCTAAAATAGCCCCGCAAAAAGATCACCGCTCACCATCAAAAGAAAACACACAAAATATAGATTTTAGTATCAAAACGTAGAGGATGGAATCCATTCATGTCATTGAACATTTATGGATTGTTTCCCTTAAATTCCTGCTTACGCATGAACTCATACAGATAAATAGACACAATTTTTTCCTATTCCGATTAATCACCTCAACAATAATTATGCCAACAACAAATTGAAAATAGATAAAAGCTGTTGATTTTCGTCTAATTCAACTTTTCCGAATATATATATATATATATATATATATATATATATATATATATATATATATATATATATATATATATATTATGAAGTTACGTATATCGATATATTTATATATTCCTATGTATAGAATGCACCAAAACATATTATTTATGTATTCATCAACGTTTCGTCTTTATTTTAAAACTTCCTCTGGATGCTTGTCTGAAGAAAATAACACACATGTACAAAAATTATTTTGGTTTTCCTCTTTTCAATTTTCATATATATATATATATATATATATATATATATATATATATATATATATATGCTAAGTAAGTTACATCCCTGACATACTGATTCTAAATACTTACTAAGTTTTTCATAGACTTTTGACATTTAAATCGTTCATGGATTTTATTGGAATCCATTACCCTTCACTGTATAATAAAAAATTCCAATCGGATTTTTTCAACAACTGCACTGATACATTCACTACTACAATGACTTACTACCATTATTGAAACATTTTTTTGACTATTTTTTTTTTATCATAACTGAAAAATGTGTTGTAAATTTTTCAAATTGATACTTACCAATAATTAGTTAATTATTGTTCTTTTTCCTTCTGGGGTTAAGTATAAATTCTTTGAAAATCAATGGTTCAAGGAACATTCTCATAATTTAATTTAATTTCTTTCTTTGAACATCTTATGATTATAATAAACTTGTAAAGCATGTAACTTTACTTTTGTTTCATTATTTCAATATATTATTATTATTATTATTATTATTATTATTATTATTATTATTATTATTATTATTATTATTATTATTATTATTATTATTATTATTATTATTATTATTATTATTATTATTATTATTATTATTATTATTATTATTATTATTATTATTATTATTATTATTATTATTATTATTATTATTATTATTATTATTATTATTATTATTATTATTATTATTATTATTATTATTATTATTATTATTATTATTATTATTATTATTATTATTATTATTATTATTATTATTATTATTATTATTATTATTATTATTATTATTATTATTATTATTATTATTATTATTATTATTATTATTATTATTATTATTATTATTATTATTATTATTATTATTATTATTATTATTATTATTATTATTATTATTATTATTATTATTATTATTATTATTATTATTATTATTATTATTATTATTATTATTATTATTATTATTATTATTATTATTATTATTATTATTATTATTATTATTATTATTATTATTATTATTATTATTATTATTATTATTATTATTATTATTATTATTATTATTATTATTATTATTATTATTATTATTATTATTATTATTATTATTATTATTATTATTATTATTATTATTATTATTATTATTATTATTATTATTATTATTATTATTATTATTATTATTATTATTATTATTATTATTATTATTATTATTATTATTATTATTATTATTATTATTATTATTATTATTATTATTATTATTATTATTATTATTATTATTATTATTATTATTATTATTATTATTATTATTATTATTATTATTATTATTATTATTATTATTATTATTATTATTATTATTATTATTATTATTATTATTATTATTATTACTATTACTATTATTATTACTATTATTACTATTATTACTATTATTATTATTATTATTATTATTACTATTATTACTATTATTATTATTATTACTATTATTACTATTATTACTATTATTATTATTATTATTATTATTACTATTATTACTATTATTACTATTATTATTATTATTACTATTATTACTATTATTACTATTATTATTATTATTATTATTATTATTATTATTATTACTATTATTACTATTATTATTATTATTACTATTATTATTATTATTATTATTATTATTATTATTATTATTATTATTATTATTATTATTATTATTATTATTATTTCTTTTTATTTCTTTTTATTATCATTATTATTATTATTATTATTATTTCTTTTTATTATCATTATTATAACTATTATCCCTATTATTATTATTTTTATTTTTGATTATTTCTATTACTATTATTATTGTTTGCTAGATCCAATGGTAATTCTATAGTGCTTATTACTAATATATATATATATATATATATATATATATATATATATATATATATATATATATATATATATATATATATATATATATATATAAATTGGTCCCCCGATTTATAACATAGGGGGACTTATGTTTTGAGGTATGTCCGTCCGTCTGTCCGGATTTTTCTCCGCAACCATCCATTGAATTTCTCTGAATTTTGCATGAAGTTGTAACTTTGGTCAGGTTAGAAAGTGACATTCTCCGATTTTTGAAAAAAAAACTGGTTAGCCCCCCAAGGGGTCAAAAGGCCCCGAAATGGCAAAAAATGACATTTTTTGCCCTATATCTTTTCATCCATCCATTCAATTTCTCTGAAACTTGGCCAAGATGTGGAGGCAATTGTTCCTAATAGAAAATAAGTATCGCTGACCTTGGAAAAAATCTGGTTCGCGCCCCCAGGGGGTCAAAAGCCCCCAAAGTGGCAAAAAATTACCCTTTTCTCCCATAACGTTTGATCCATCCATTCAATTTTTCTGAAACTTGGCCAAAATGTAGAGGCAATTGTTCTGGATATAAAATGAGCATCTTTGACCTCAGAAAAATTCTGGTTCGCGCCCCCAGGGGGTCAAAGGGGGTCAAAAATACCCCAAATTGCCCAAATTTATTGCATTTTACACTCGCCACATCGAGTAACATACAGAGGGGGACCACGCACGCGTGGCTTGTTATTTTTATAATTTTTATTATTTTTTATCACTATTATTATTTTTAGCTAGATCCCATGGTAGTTCTATAGTGCTTACTACTAATATATATATATATATATATATATATATATATATATATATATATATTATTATTATTTTTATTATCATTTTTTTTTAATATTATTATTTTTAGCTAGATCCCATGGTAATTCTATAGTTCTTACTACTAAAATCTGTATAATTTACTGTAAAAATATTTATTTTTGAAATACTAAATGTCTCTCAGAGCCAATACTATTAAGAATAAATGGCTCTACTTTCTTCTGTAAAATTATCATCATTAACAGATAAATATTCTTTAAATAAACGCAAAGAATTTATCTCTTTTTTATTTATTTATTTAAAATTGCAGCAAGTAAATTGTTTTTAAAACAATATATCTTCTTTGTCTGATCACCGTGAGGATAATTTTCAGATAAATATTCTTCAAATCAATAAAACGAATGCCACTTTTGTTGTGAGTATTGGCCCTTGCGACTCTTGTATGAAAAACAACGTGGATCCACGTTCAGAGCTTACGTTAGAGTTGGCAGTCCGACGTCCATCTCTCTCGCCAAGGTCCGCATTAAATTGCATGGGTCCTGCCGTTCCTCTGTTTTGCTGCTTTTCATCAAATTCCGATGTGCTGACGCTGTCAACACGTTGTCAAGCCGCCTGCTACGACCATTCGGGCTTCCACCTCGCCGTCGAGATTCTTCACATCACACATCACGGCTTTCACTTTATTAAAAGAAGCACTGGTTTACGTTTAAGATATCCGAATTTTTCAGTCGGAGCAAATCATCACGATGTAGGTAACTCTCCTACGATATTACAGATCCTTTGCTCCGTCCCTGGTCTTCATCTCTAAGACCAGAAATAGTACACCGAAACTACTATCCGTTGCACCTTACTGCTATTAAGTACTTCAAACGCAGAGCAGGAGATGCAGCCGACTGCTGTGGACCAAGTCGCTTGTCCGCGGCAGTCGAGGAGAAGACAGTTGGTTTGCTGCATGTGCGGAGGAGGGCTGCGGGTGCGAACCCAGATACGCCCATTCACGAAAAGTTGAATTAAAATTTTTTTTAAAGAGAAAACGGCGGCGGGCGACTTTGGCGTGCTCATTTGCATATGTAAGATGTGGTATTTATCTACCTCCCACAGCAGTAAAATGTGACACAAGGTCGGAAAGTGGGATTTGATAAGTCAGCACCCTAGAGGAAGAGGACTTATGACCGTTAAAAAATGCCTGGGCAGCCCTGTCGTCATTCCCTGGTAGGATCGCCTCAGGTGATTAGCAATAAACTAACCCCTTTTCAAAGGGTGAAAAGGAAAAGCCTGGGAGAGTAGACATCCTCGAACTGCACAGGACAAAACCCACAGACCGGTGGAATCAAGGCCCGAACGCCAAGACGATACTGGTCTATAGGGTGTAGTATCCATCGGAACAGATACTACACTGTTATCTTAGCCAAAGGTAAGATGTCGCCACTACAAGAAGCACGAAAAAAACGTAGTTTGGCAGATTCGTTGGGAGGTGAGCGAGAACGGAAGAAGAAGAAGAAGAAGAAAGTGCTGCATTTATTTTTGTGAAAGCTTTGCATTAACTCGTTCATAAAATGATTCTGAAATGAAAGAATATCAAAGAATTATCAAAATTGTCAAGAACTGTGGCCGTCATAAAAAATAAATTAAGGCCTGTTAACTGGAAAATGACGTCATGCTATAAAGTAACAAACGAGATCTGTCGAACAGTCAGACTATGACCATTTTGATCCTTCCCTTCACTTAAAACTTCATAAAAATTCAGAAATCAACACATTTTAATGACATTTTCAGTATTTATTAATTAACGATCACGGAATGTGATTAACCCATTACTTTATTAGAAATCCCAGTGCAAATGTATTATTTCGTGTAAGCAAACACACCCATACTAATGTTATATAACAGGATACTAAAAAAACGCATGAATGTATTTTGTTATAAAAAAAAAACATCGTAGATGTCAAAAAAATTTAGAAAATATAGTTCTCATATTTTACGAAAAAATCCCTTAATGGTTTGTTTCTAATGAATTTGAATACAGGGTGTTCCAAAAGAAACAGTGCAGTAGGAATATGCTAATAACCCAAAGAAACAAAACACACAGAAAAATACTATTTATTGCAAATATTCTACAAATTCAATACCTTATCAACTAAAGTACGATTGAGGATTGACTCGTGCAGTAAGATATGATCTACAATAACTTGTGCGCCATTCACCTGCAGACATAAACGAGCGCGACGCTGCGTGTTTTGAAAAACACACTCAAGTTCATCAGGTTTGATGTTTTGAATAACACTTGTTATTTTCTGCTTCAGTTCATCCGTAGTTCGAGGATTGTCTGCATACACTGAGTCTTTCAATTTGCCCCACAAATAAAAGTCAGGAGGTGTTAAATCCGGTGATCGAGGGGGCCACAAACCACGAGAGATCACACGATCCCCAAAGACATCACCAACTGCAGCCATACTGACACGAGCCGTATGTGCAGTTGCACCATCTTGCTGGAACCAGCCTTGTTGCTTTTCTTGCTCCGTCAGTTGATCAAAAAATGGCTCCAGGATGTTATGAATGTAACACTCAGATGTGATGGTGTTTTCAAAAAAGATAGGTCCAATTATACGCCGCCTTGACAAAGCACACCAAACACCAACTTTTTGATCGTGGAGTGGTTTCTGAAACAGAGCATGAGGATTTATTGTAGACCACACTCTAGAGTTCTGACTGTTCATGTACCCAGACAAATGGAACTATGCTTCATCACTGAAGAATGTATGATTTAAAATGTTTTCACCTTTCTCTAGAATAAAATTTTCAAACCACCGACAGAAGAGTACGCGTTTTTCTGAATCCTGAGGCTTCAGTTCATGAACAACATGCACTTTATATGGAAAGAATTTAAGTTGATGCACTGCTCGGTGAGTTGATGTTAGAGATATCCTAGTTTATTGAGACAAACGCCTCAAAGACTTTCGTGGGCTCCTCTGCAGTTTGTTGGTAACATTCTGTAAGACTGTATCTGTAACGACTTTTGGGCGGCCACTTTTGGGTTTGTCTTGAACACTTCCAGTTTTTTTGAACTTATGCAACAAAGCGGAAACACAATTTCGATGCGGCAAACGTTCTGCACCAAATTTTTCTTGAAATGACTCTTGCACTTCTTTGGTGTATTTGCCACCATCTCGGAAAACATTTTCAACAATAAATATCCTTTCTTGTAAGGTAAGCACCATTTTCAAAGGGTCCCTGAAACAAAAGAATATTTAATATAAATATCTAAAATTTTGATATCTAAATTATCTAAATATAATATTTAAAATCTTTTGGGAAAACATTTTCAACTATAAATATCCTTTCTTGTGTTCAGTGCACTGTTTCTTTATGTATACCTATGAAAATGTTCAGTGCACTGTTTCTTTTGGAACACCCTGTATATGTACTGCGTCGAATAAAAAGAAAAGAGGTCTAGACTTTATAACTGGATGTGGATATACAATTAAAAGCTTTGCTCGGCTACAAAAGAAAGACATAGCCTTTTTATTTATTGTGGTATTATCTGTTATAACAGATGATACTCTAAAGCCAATTTTCTCTAAACCAATTATTAAACATTTGATTAGGTCAAATAAGTTCTCAGCTATATATATCTGTGTGTGTGCGTGTGTGTGTGTGTACGTGTGTGTGTACATAGTGCACCTTATTACTGTTCCGCTGTATCGCATTCATTACAGATAGATGGGAAAGCGCTTCTAGCCTGGATCAAAACTCAACTGGCGCTTCTAACTATTAGGCTATCAACAACAGACAACGAGTACTGAATGATGAATGCTAATATAAACACTATGCTCACCAAAGAGTGTTCAATTCATTTTAGCACATCGTTAGTGGTCGTGAGCGAATTCACTGAACATAATGCTCAACTCTCGAAGAGGTGGGGAATCTATAGTCATCTACATATAACATAACAGTCAACTCATCAGAAATGGTCGATTAGACACCAATTTCAAAATAAAGTCATATTCAGTTATTAATCATAAATGGTGTGATGTTTTTTGTCATTCAAAAATCGTTTTGAATAACAGGAGGCACACCAGAAACATCATTAAAAATATATAGCGATTAAACTATAGCAAATATCTGATATTTGTTTGATAAATCATTACACACACACACACACACACACACACACACACACGCACACACACACACACACACACATATATATATATATATATATATACAATAACAAGTGCAGGTTCTGCCACACAGAAGTAGAGAGTGTGAGCCACCTGACATCCAGTTGTAAGGTTCTCCTGGGGGATGGCTATTATACAATGCGACACAACGGAGTGTGTAAATATCTTCACTGGACTACTGGTAAAAAGTTGAATATACAATTTAGCAGCAAGTCCTGGGAGCATATACCAGAAAGAACAGTTGGAAATAATTTATACACCATCCACTATGACTATGCAATCCCTACAGCTACCTATCTAGAAAACGGAGCTGTTAAACCTGACATCGTAATATGGGACAAAAGGGAGAAAGTAGCAACCCTAGTTGAAGTCAGTGTCCCTAATGATGCAGGATTGAATAAAGCAGAAAGGGAAAAGATTACGAAATACCAAGGTCTTATGTACGACATGAAAAGAAACTGGAATCTTAGGAAAATCTCCATCATACCAGTAATTATAGGAGACAAAGGACTAATGAAGAAGAATTTCAAGAGCTATCTGGCGAGTATACCCGGTGAACCGAGTGCAAGTGAAATACAAACAACTGCACTTAAAGGGACGGTTAGAATCTTAAAACGATCTCTCGGCTGGAGTGTCTGAAATAGCCGGTGAATGTCTGGCATCCGGTAGGATGTCCTATCTCCAGCAAAAACAGAAAGATAAGAAAAATAAAAAAGATATATACATCTTTATATTGTGAGAATACATTGCTAAGAATAAAATCATATGAACTTGTTGCGGCTTCATTAATGTTGTTGGCTAAACCAACAACATTACCTCTCTTTTAATCAAAATAAGGTTCTAGATGAATTTCATCAACAAGTAAATATACTGTTATATCTCCCTGCACTAGTAACTTGAACTTGGTTTTAATATACATAAGAAAAATGTTATCATGTTGTTCAACTACAGGATTTATAGAGATTGATAAGTCTTATGATAGTAGAATAACTTGGTAAAATTACATTGTAAGTGTCTCTTAACAGTCTGTACCCTCTAGGGGAGCAATTATATAACAAGGAAGAACATATCATCATCTCACTCGAATAATTAACCGAACATTTTAAAGCGAACAGTTGATTTACAATATAGTAAAGTTTGAATATCTCGCTTATTTCATTTGATTTTCGCACACATTTTAGATGGAAGTTATTAATTTATCTTAAATTGTATTTTTATTTCGAAATAAAATTCTAATTTATTCTTTAAAAACTTGAAAATAAGACTTTCATGCAATGCCTTAATCGCTGGTGGCCATGTTGTAATTTCCTATTATTTTCTTTCGCGCTTGACATCTATAAAAAGGAAATACGTTTGAATTAATTTTATTCATACAGGAAATTGTGGTGTCTGCGTTTATTTTCACATCTATAAAATAGGAATAGATTTTACTTCATTTTATTTATAAAAAAATATTGTGGTGTTTTCGTTCGCGCTTAACATCAACAAATAAGTAACTCTACTTTCATTTTATTCATAAAAAGAATTTGAAAAATTATTATACAAATACAGATTTTTTCCGGCCGCCAGTCACATATTTTTAACGTAATAAATATGAGACCAAAGGGAGCATATATTTACTAGTTAATAAAGTTTTGAAAACATCATTTTACAAACATTGCTATATTTCGTAGGACTGAAGTTATCTCTCTTAACAAGATTTATCCTGCGCGCTAGCAGATCAGGCTGCCCGAAAATACTGGCTTTCTGACTTAAATGCACAAAACATTAATGTTATTGTTTTTTCCTTTCCCTTTGCAAAACTCAATCATTTTCTGCAAAGTCAAATACAAAATAA
This sequence comes from Sepiola atlantica, assembly GCA_963556195.1. Lineage (NCBI taxonomy): Eukaryota > Metazoa > Mollusca > Cephalopoda > Sepiida > Sepiolidae > Sepiola > Sepiola atlantica. The sequence continues at coordinate 27,788,471 of OY744544.1, forward strand.
ACAATTTTCCTCTACAAAACAACCAAACCAAACACAATGAATAAATATTTGAATATATAAAGAACTTGAAGCATAAAAAGTTTTTCCAAACAGACCGAATTGTGCATTAAATAACCCGAAAAGGGTTGATATGCCGTAAAACGAAACAACCAAACCACACACGATGAATAAATAATTAAATATATAAAGAAATTAAAGCATAAAAACTACAACCAAAATGATCGGATTCGGCATTAAATGACCCGAAAGGGGTTGATATGGCGTAAAACGAAACAACCAAACCAAACACAATGAATAAATATTTGAAGATATAAAGAACTTGAAGCTTAAAATCTTTAACCAAAATGACCGGATTCGGCATTAAATAACACGAAAAAGGTTGATATGCCGTAAAACAAAACATCCAATCCAAAATTTATCCAAGTGCGAAATTGTTGCTTATCTTTCGAAAAATCAAAAACATTAACATTGGTGCCATTGTTACAATTCCCCTCGCAATATGGAACAAAACAAAAAGATGCCATCTTTATCTTCCGGAAATGACAGAAAAAACCGAAAGTGCTTTCGGGAACTTCCGGTCTTGATTTATAGTGGTTCTTACTCCCACCGTCAATAACATCACCAGAAAATCTCGACTCAGTTAGCAGCCCTTAGTTAGTTTACGAAAGGTCACGCTTGAACCCCCTCTACAATGATAGTCATTTTGAAAATTTTGATTACCGAAATTAATTAACTGTTTATAAATTAACACCCAAATAGACAGAAGTCCTTCGATAATTTCATATTGTATCTAATTCAAATCCGTGAAACACTTTGGGGATTTATGTATTGAAATGCAATGATATTAACCAAAATAAAACAAAACAGAACGTTTTGAAGTTTCTAAAACCTGGAACGCAATCATCTAATAATTAATAATAGCACCATCTGGGGTCAATCTGATAGGTGTGGTGAGGTCAATTAATGAAATCAAATGATCATCAAGCAATAACTCTAATTGCCAAACAATCAAATTGCATTTTGGTCTCTCAATGGGTTCAAGATGGCGAATTGTATCGCACAGATCGGGAAACGAGGTTGGCAGGATCATAAGGAAATGTTATATAGTGCGTTTATGAATAACAAAAAAAGGTTTTTCGTTTGTGTGTATAATAACAACAAAGTCGAAAATTATTATATTACAATTTTAGTTCCGCTTACACATATATATATATATATATATATATATATATATATATATATATATATATATAATGTTTAGAAGCTCAGAACAACATGGTACCTTGGATTTCAAGCTGGGAGAGCGGGCTCAGGCAAAAAAAGGCTGAAGAAAGAAAGTTAGCAGTTTGTAATTAAAACTCAAGAAAACCCAGTATTTTTCGCTTGAGTCCACTTTCATCCAGTTTAAAATTTACAGTACAATGTTTATCTTAACTTCGGTAACATTATGCATGATGATTCCTACCTTCTTATTAAATAATCGCACACTTTATTTGATTTCCTTGTACTAAACAAAACAAGTATTACATACATACATACATACATACATACATACATACATACATACATACATACACATATATATATATCGACCGTCTGAAACTGTTACTTTCCTGCACTGATGAGAGCAATAAGCCTGAAACGTAGCATCTGTAGGTATAAATAATTTAATCTTTATTAATAAATATTATAAGAAGCCCCTTTAAGAAATTAAAGTCGAACACTTCCAGAGATGCTTAAATAGACTGTAAAAAAAATCCAATGCAAAGTTCCGAATATGTTTGTCGAATACTCTCTCAACTAGTCTTCTACTGTTCCCGCTTCTCTCTCTCTCTCCCTCTCTCTCACACACACTATATATATATATATATATATATATATATATATATATATATATATATATATATATATATATATATATATATATATATATATATATACAGGGTGTTTCAAAAGTCTTGGGAACATTACAAATGCGTATATCTCATGAACTATTCCAGGTAGAAAAATGAAACTGGTGCCATTTTAAAGCTTGCTTAATCAAGTTTTTGGTCATACTAATGATTTACGTGTTATCTTTCCAGGTGCAGTAATGGCGTTCTCTAAACAAGACAAGGCATTTTGCGTCCTCCAATTTGCAAAGACTGAATCGTGGACATGTGTTCAGCGTGCATTTCGCAGGAAATTTAGAAAAGAAGCCCCTGAAAGGAAATCCATTGTCAGATGGCATGCTAAATTTGTGAAAGATGGGTGTTTGTGCCCAAGTAAGCGAACAGGTCGCCCTTCAACTTCAGAAGATGCAGTTGAGCAAGTTCGGACAGCCTTTCAGCGGAGCCCCCGTAAATCAGTGAGAAGAGCCAGCAGGGAACTTCAGCTTGCTCCAGCAACTGTCTGGCGTGTCTTAAGGAAACGACTGCAAATGGTACCTTACAAGCTCAAGTTGGTCCAAAAGTTGAAGGACACTGATAAGCCACTTCGCCGTGACTTTTGCATTGCAATGCAAGAGAAGTTGAAAGATAACGGCTTTGATGACCGGCTTGTTTTTAGCGATGAGGCGACCTTCCATCTGAATGGCAAAGTTAACAAGCATAACACTCGCATATGGGGTACTGAGAATCCTCATGAACTTCTTGAGCACGAGCGAGATTCACCAAAAGTGAACGTGTTTTGTGCAATTTCCAAGAAAGGTGTCTATGGACCGTTCTTCTTTGAAGAGGCAACTATCACTGGTGAATCCTATCTCAACATGCTGGAAGACTGGTTAATGGCTCAGTTGGAACAAGCAGAATCTGATGACTTCAATTTTCAACAAGATGGTGCACCACCACACTGGAGTCTTAGAGTAAGGCAGTTTCTTAACACAAGGCTGCCTGGTAGATGGATTGGGAGATCTGGGCGAGGTGATGATGTTCTCATGCCCTGGCCTCCTAGGTCTCCAGATCTTACCCCGTGTGACTTTTTCCTTTGGGGCTTTGTCAAGCAACAAGTCTATGTGCCGCCCCTTCCAAGAGATATTGACGAACTAAAGGCTCGAGTAACGGCAGTTGTGGGAACCATTGACGTCAAGATGCTGGAACGCGTTTGGCAGGAAATGGACTATCGACTAGATGTCTGCCGTGTGACGAATGGTGCTCATATTGAGCAAGTTTGAAGATTCCCCACAAAACTTGAAACTTTAACCTTTCCAACGGTACCAATTTAATTTTTCAACTCCTAATAGTTTTTGAGTTATTAAAAATCGTTATGTTCCCAAGACTTTTGAAACACCCTATATATATATATATATATATATATATATATATATATATATATATATATATATATATATATATATATATATATATATATATGTGTGTGTGCTTTTTAAAATGATTCGCGAAAAAAACTCTCTAGAGCTCTTTCGACTATCATCTCGTCAGGAGAAAATATATTAACGAAAATGAAGAGCTAAAGAGGGAAAACGTCCATTTTCGTTAATATATTTGGTTGATTATACTATCGATGTATCCGACGGTATAATAGTCGAAAGAGCTCTGGAGAGTTTTCCGTGAATTATTTTCAAAAGCATATATAAATTTTATACCTCCAAACAATTGTTTGTATATATATATATATATATATATATATATATATATATATATATATATATATATATATAAGTGTTGAATGAAATTAAAGATAATTGAATTATCGTTTAATAATAATCTGTCGTGATAATATAAAGCTCACTATATTAAATAGAGCAATCAATTCTAGAGATGAAAGATGAGAATAAAAGATTGTAAAAATACAATATTTATTAGAACATCAAAAGTTCAGAGCAAGAAGCTTCATATGAATGTATTTTGTCAGTTAGAGTTCGGTATATATCAAAGTGTGCCTTATGAAAACCTCTAGCTCCCTGATTGATCAGTGTATAGAGATTTTCGAAAAGCACACTTTTATATATACCGAACTCTGACAAAATTTATTCTAAACCCTGCGAAACTGATAATTCCAGCATCAGACTACTACACAAACAGGATAAACTGGACGTTACCAATTGCCGTTTGAATACTAACCTCTTAACAAAAACATCTGTATTCCCAAACAATTTGAGTATTATTCTATTTCAAACATTCATTTTTAATATAACTGCTGTTTTTATTTTTGATGTGTTTTTGGACAGTATCCACCCTGACTCTACGCTCTCATCTCAACATAAGACTCTTTACCTTTTGGTCTATATTTTGTTTTATTTTATGTACAATTTTCAAAGTTAAATGTTGCCGATAATATTTACAATTACATTGTCGGTTTTTTCCCCAATCATCTGTTGAAAAGAGTTTATATTTGAAAATCCACGGATTAAAGAGATGAAGCTCCTTGCTCTGAACTTTTGTTGTTCTAATAAATATTATATATTTACTATCTTTTTTCTCATCTTTTATCTCTCTCTTTCTCTTTCTCTCTCTCTCTCTCTCTCTCTCTCTATATATATATATATGTGTGTGTATATATGTATGTATATATGTATGTATATACATATATATATATATATGTATATATATGTGTATATATATGTGTATATATATGTATATATATGTGTAAATATAGAGAGATATGTGTATATATATGTATATATATGTGTAAATATAGAGAGATATGTGTATATATATAAATATATGTGTATATATATGTGTGTGTACATATATATATATATACATATATATGTGTATATATATGTATATATATATATATATATATATATATATATATATATATATATATATATACATACAAATGTTTGGAGGTACAAAATTTATATATGCTTTTGAAAATAATTCACTGAAAATTCTCAAGAGCTCTTTCGACTATAATATCGTCAGGAGACACCGATAGTATAATCAATCAAATATATTAACGAAAATGAACTTATATATATATATATATATATATATATATATATATATATATATATATATACTATTTTTCGTGTCAGTGGGAGTACAGAGACATGTTTATACTTTAAAGAAAATATTGTTTAGTCTTTTACTCTTTTCATCCAGATCATGTGGAAGAGGCTTGCACATATTTAACTATTGAATATCTTCTTTTGACTAAATACCTTTTTCTCATTGTTGATATACCATAATTACTTTACTTTTACTTGACATCTTAAATAGTTATTAAATTTAAATGTGAACACTACATTTAAACAATATATAAATATCAAAGAAAACGCTTGTGCCCGCATAAGGAGAAAGATAGCAATTCTTTTCAATTATTTTCAAGATTTTTCAAACTCCTTCAATCTTTAAAAAATATTTTTTAAAGTAATATTTCAAATCTTATTTGAAATATCTTTATACTATATAGTATTTAGTAGTTCTTAGAGGTTCATAAGATGTTTATAAGATGTTCCCCCCCCCCCTGACGAGAAATATATTGTTATCAAAATGTCTGTATTTAAGGGATTATGACTCTTTCAGTTATACGTTCAAGAGAAAATTAAACAATTAATATCTTCAGTTTTGAATAAAATAATTTTTGTTTGTTTTTATATACACTCTTTACTCCTCAGCGTTATTAATGCTCTATCTGCAATATTGAGCATCCGTTATCGTATTATGACTTTCTATGATATCCTTGGATACCATCCCTCCGAATATACTTGAAACTATAATTATAGATATGAATATTATAATTAATTTTGATAATGATAAAATATATAGTCATCGACAGACAGCTGTTTTGTCGTTTACAGCTAATCAGTCTGGCTATCATAGCACGTGTACTCACAAGGAAATTCAAAACTCGAATCTATACACAAACATAAATATATTTACATATATGTATGTATATACAATAATATTTATTTGTTTTAAGATTAAGAACAACTCTATCGAATAATATTGTTTCATGAGAATATTGCTTTATTACAAGAGAATATAATTATTTGGCAGATTTCGTCTTTGAAATCTTTGATTTAAGTACATTACCAGTGCGACTTAAAAACAACAAGTTTCTAATTTGTCTTATAGTATGCCTCCGTCATTTTATATATTTTGTGACGTTTTGTGACGGTGTTTTTAAAATGGAAATAGCTTTATCCGTCAAAATGAACTAGCATATTATGTTGAAACCACAGTTGGTGGAAGGTACAAAATAAAACTTTTTTTTAAATATCGGACAGCTATTTCCATGCCGTTGTCCAAAGCACAACGCTCATTGAAGTCTAGCAAAGTCTCACCGCTGTTTCGAGATTACGAAATTTCACATTATACAGTAATAATGCAGAACCTTTTACCGTAGCTAAACTCGAGTGCTTTTCAAAAGCAACGGACGTTCGGTTATTTATTTATACATTTATTTAAACAAAAAGAAATATAAGAAATAAACTATTTTCAAATTCATCCGCCGTGCGCATTCTCATAGGAAATATTCTACAGTTTGTAATCCGTCAACTTAATGGCACTAAGAGAAAAAGCTTTTTGAACTCCAGAACAGATGTGACGAGGAACTACTTGTTCGTCACGTTGGAACGGAAAGGCTAGTCGTTATTCTATCGATTCAAAATGGCGACTAATCCATTTTGGTCGCTGTTAAGTTGAAACTTCGTTTGAAACTCACTTTAAGAACTTTTAATTCCCTAGATGCATATCGAAAATGGATTTCTTTCGAAGTTCTCCTTCTGCCAAGTTATTTGACTTATATTAAAGTCATATATCTATCATACAAGTGTGGTATATCTCTCTCTCTCTCTGCTTTTATCCATTCCCCACTTTCCGTCTTAAAGGATGCAATTTAAATAAAAGCCCTTTACTCAGATCAAACAGAACCTTTATTGAGTAAAATCTGACGATAACCCCAATGATTCTTTTTGTATTAGGGGCATTTACGGAAGGTGTCTGTGGCGAATGAAGTATCTACAGACGTAGACTGTTAACCTGGGTTCAAATCCAGTCGGTTTCATAGCATCACGTTCACTTATAGATAAAGGACCACCTTCACATAGTTATTCCTATTGTTACTTAGTGTTGGAGAAACAAATGCTAACAACATAATCTAGTTCGTCAACAAGGCCTTAAAATGCTGATTCATAACGATTTAGTTTTTTAGGGATTTTGTATTCGCACCAAACATCAATAAACTGAAAAATATGCCATTCAATAACTAAACAAATTTTGTTTCCAAACTCACTTTCAAATTTTTAATGGAATTCTATGCTAAAATAGACAAGTAAATTTATAACATTATTTAGTTCAGTTCCAATAATTCAAGATCAACAATGATTAGGCGTATGATCTTTTATATATATATATATATATATATATATATATATATATATATATATATATATATATATATATATATATATATATTTATAAAGTAATCCAACAAAAGATATAAGCGTCAACTAATACTTTGCTTGAACTTTGAATTCTAATAACATTTGATTGACACCTTATTTTATTACTTCATTTTATATTATAATTTTATATTATAATATATATATATATATATATATATATAAATAAATATAAAGATAGATGAAAGAAGAGGGGTAAACATGTACGAATGACACATTTATTTCAACTTCGATTGTCCAATGCAAGGTGTACTCGGTAAAAACATGTTTATTATAATTTCCTTAAGCCAAGGATTTTCAAAGATTAAAATCTTATCAGAGGAATTACATAGATAGAAAAGTTGTCAGTGGAAAAGCCAAAATTCAAAATTTGAAAAAATATTAAATAATGGAGAGTGAGAAAGTGCGTGCAAAAAGATATGGGGTCTGTCCAATTGGTAAATGTCCGTTGATGAGGTGTCAAGTTAAAGGAGATTTACAGATGGAAAATAAGGGGTTTCGTGAAGGTAGCATGGAAAAGAGTTCAAGAATTAAGTAAATCCGATAGAGAAATGTTGAGTTCAGTCGTAGATGGAGCGCACTTATTCGGAAGTAATTTTGAGAATTCGGGCCATTTTAAAATACTTCCGTGGACCGTATATATATATATATATGAATAAGGAAATATAAAATAAAGGAAAAATAGATGGCTAAAACCCCGAAGAAAAAGAAAATAATTGGGCGAAACAACAAAGGACGGTCAGTGAAAAAAATATGTGTTTTAATTCAGGAATGAATGATTCAAAATACAAACAGCGAAAAGCGTAAGATACGTATATGTTACCACCAGGATATACTGAGATCAGAGTTCCGTGTGAGAAAAAATATAATGTTCATAATAAGTACGTATAGTAATTCAGGCTTTGATCGCTAATTTTTCATTGTTTTTGCTTTTTTGATTTGTTTTGTATAATTACCACTGGAAATATCCACACAAAGAAATAAAGGCAACGGAGCATTTCACAAATATTTTTTGTGTAAGCCAAAGCAATGGTATGCTGAATAAAAGCAAGTTTTATGAAATGACGTATATGGTATGAAATTAAATAAAAAATGTTGAATATAACATAGCTCTATTACACTATTGAGCTATTACACTTACTTTATGTTATAAAATTTATATATGAATATATATAAAACATTCTACATATAAATAAAAAAATGTATATTTGAATATATATATATATATAAAACATTCTACGTATAAATAAAAAATAAACACATTTATATTTGAATATATATATAAAACATTCTACATATAAGTAAAAAAAATACACACACACACACACATATATATATATATGGTTTTTTGGTTTTTTACTGTATTTGGGACCGATTATTTGCTTGTTGGCTTGGTGGAAGAAATAATGCACGAGCTACTTTTCCAAGACTTTTCTAGGACTTTCCTTTTTTTATCGTTGTTCTTCCTTGTTTTTTAATTTTAACTTTTATTTTTATTTTTTTCCTCTTCTCTTCTTAAGTGACCTCAACTATTGCAACGCCACATTGTGTATTGTCAGCAGATGAGACCAGTATTCAAGACATTTAATTTCCCTGATGATCTGCCAAGCAAGTAACTGCTTGGTAGTGAAACACGTGTAGGAAAAACATTTAATTTGAATAAATAATATTTGTAAGAAAAAATATCTTTAATGGTGATCATTGGTGTCCTGAAAGGAATGCTTTGGTAAGCCTTCATAAAATCACATATAAATGCTCTGTACTCTGTAATCAAGTATCATCGAGCTTGTTTTTATTGGAACAACCCCGGTCTTCACTGAATGATCTATTTTATAAGTGAAAAATCTAAATCTATATATATATATATATATATATATATATATATATATATATATATATATATATATATATATATATATGTGTGTATGTATATATATATACATATTTATGTATATATAAAGCAAACATTACTAAATTACACGGAGTGTTTTAGCTTGGTAAGACTTTTTTCTTTCAATTTTCCGAATAGTCCATTTAGTATTTCGGTCAAATGTGTGTACGTAGGTTTCTTGTTTCATTTTTGTTTTCTATTTCGCGAGTATTTTCGATTTGATTCGTCAAATCATCTTCAGCCGATGTTAGTCATGGTGTCTTTACAAATATGTATTTACTGTTGAGTTACTTTAATAAGAGCGTCTATAATATAGACATGTTACACGCGAGCGGGATTACGTTCTAAGCACGTGCAAGATTCAATGGTTTGATTGCTTAACGGCTAAGAATGTGGTAACATTAATTTCTATACTAGACACTTTAATAGGTTGCAGAAGTCTATATATAAATACTACAAAAAGAATATATATATATATATATATATATATATATATATATATATATATATATATATAATAATAATAATAATAATAATAATGATTAATAATAATCCAAGTAAAACATCCACAGTGTAGTAATTCAAAGAATTTCCAAATATGATCTAGTGTCGAAGATTTTGTACATGTCTGTGTAAATAAAAATAATCATATATATATTAATATTTATAAATATTATTAAAAGCCCCCTTTACTAAGGCCGGGCACTCTGAGTGAGTTTAATAACAAGCAGTACTACTAGCTTCATTGCGAGATCGAACGCATTTTGTTGTTGTAGATCACGTTCACTGCTCGTTGTAAAATACCCGTCGACTTGGTATTTACAAAGTTAAATTCCTCCTTACTCCTAAGCTAATTGGTGGTGGCCAACGGGAAAACGCCCTTGACTGCGAATCAGTGGCGATTTGTGATCGGAGTTCGCGCCCGCCGACCGTCGGAAATTAACTTCCTGCACTGAAGATTGCGTTAGCATGAAACATCAATGTCTGTAGGTAATTAATAATTAATATATATATATATATATATATATATATATATATATATATATAAGTAGAATAAAATGAATTCGCTGAACAAAACAGTTCTGCACTGCGTTTATAATTCCTTACGAACTTGGATTCCTGAAGAAAAAAAAATGGTAAAATAAATAAATAAAGATAAAAAAAACTGCCGAGCAATATCGAGTAGGAACACTTATTATATAAAAAAACTAGTATATATTTTTGTAGGAAGAAACCTATTGACATTCGATCAGCCATTGTAGGAGTTCTGGTTGGAAAGTCGCAGTATCTAGCCCGTCATTTTATTTATTGATTAGCCTGGTGTTTTTTTTATAAAGGGTCCGATTATTTTACATGATGCTGTGACAAAGTTGAGATTACCTCACTGATAAAACACATCGGAGACAAAAACAAAAACAAACAAAACACAAAAACAGTCACTACGCCAGCTCCAGCGATTATGATGATTTTGACGGTAGTGAGTAAAGACAATATAGTAATAATAAACTAATTTTATATCAAACTAGCAGGTCGGTCCCGTGTTCCGGCGTTGCCCGGGGGGAATTTTAATTCATATAGGAAAGTTATCCCCCACCACAAAACCTAAAATATTTTAAATATTTTTTATTTCCTTTCTTGGCGGCTATTTTATCAGGATGTGTACATGTAATCGCAAAAAAACACTTAATTAAAAATTTTGTAGGGATTAAAGTGCGCTAGGTGTGATAGTAAAGATTCATCGTAAATTTCTTTACATCAATTTAAATCCTATTTGAGTCAGGTAAATTACTTACAGTTGTTTCTGTGCTGATTTTTTTCTGATACTTTAATTGTTTTAATACGGTCTTGTTAGTTCTAAATAAAATTACATGAATAGAAATAAGCGTTAGGGGATGTATTCGCTTAACAAAAACAAAACATTGTTTGTATCAAAACGCAAGTGTAAATAGTTGGTAGTGAGTGTGTTATTAACGTACAAACTCTTTTTAATTCGTCTTATCCGAAATCCTTGTAGACTGAGGCAGCATTTATTAACTACGTAGTATTGAAGGCAGATAATTATATTTATAAATGATCCTACGGTTTAAAATCTGAAACGTTTATTTTGTTTTATAATACGTTTGTACCGAATATGTTTACATGCTGTTTGTGACTTATATTCTAATCTGTTCTATTCTGTCGAAATAAAGCCAAATAAATAAAATCATGAAAAAAGTGTACGATAAATAAGTGATTCAATTCTACAATAGTGAAACCTCACAGTTTAATGACCCGACTTATATAGTATGTATTGTAATAGAAGAAAGTTTAAAATCTACTTGATAATGCCGCGAAAATCGAATGCTAAATCATCCTTTTAATCGCTGGCGGGCATTATTTTTTTTAAAATTTAGATCATGAATTGAAAAATGATATTGTTTACGCGCAAAATATAATGCGTTAAATTCTAAATAAATTAAAATGAAGGAAATCATTAAAAATTGAAGATGTGTTCGCTTATTGAAAACAAAACAAACTTTCGCTCGAATTAGAAATAAGAAAGGAGAATGTTAAAAGCTTAGGTGCGAGAAATAATTAGTTTATTGCTAAGAAATGCACGTAAATGAAAGCAAGAATAAGTGACAATGCAGATTTAATAAATTTTGAATTAAAGATTTTTATTAACTTGTTCGTTTCGAAATAAAGTCAGTAAAGTACATCTTAATAAATATATCGTTTCAAGTGTAACGTTGAAGAAAAGATTATTTTATTTGACTGTTTTGTTATAATAGTATGTATTTAGGAAAACAATAAATGATTGTTCGAACGTATGAAAATTAGTATCTGTTCCGATGGATACTACACCCCATAAACTGGTATTGTCTTGGCCTTCGGGGCTTGATTTACGCCGGTCTATGTGTCAGTCCTGTGCAGTTCTAGCAGGTCTACCCTCCCAGGCTTTGCCTCCCCTCTTTGGAGAGGAGTAAGTTTATTGCTTACTCCCTGAGGCGCCCCTACTGGGGAATGCCGACGGGGCTGCCCAGGCAATTTTTAATGGCCATAGTGCTCACCTTCTCGGGCGCTGGCTTTTCAAATCCGACTTTCCCGACCCGACCTTGTGTCACATCTTACCTTGTGGGAGTAAGATAAAACTGGCCTTGTGCCTAACCTCCCAGAGAGGAGGTAAATAAATACTTACGCGTGTAGAAATCACTTTGATGGTAGCATTTGCAAGCGATTATGGGTTCGTTAAATAATGAGAAATCGTTGTAGTTACTATGAGAATCAAGCGTTCTCAACGTTCTATGGTTTGAATTTCGATATTCCTGTATTTTTTGTAAAGGAGCGATATTATTTTGATTTGGAGACCTGTATATTATGTGAAAGAGAATAGATAAAAGAGGGTCGAAAGTAAATAATGTTGATGTCGCAAAGTAATTTCCATTATATTTATATACTTGTGTTGAGATCACCTTCATATTGACATTTTCGAGGGATTAAATAATGAAATTCTGTTGTAGTAAATATAAGACACAAGCATTCCCAACGATCGAGAGTTTAAATTCCTTGATTATTTAAGTAGCGATTATTATTTTGATTTGGTAGTCTGTAAATTATGCAGAAGATTTTAAAGATGGGGAAAGTAAATAATTTCCTTAAAAAAAAGACACCGTGTAAAAAATTTCCGTGGGAGTCAAAAATGTATATAAGGGGGAAATGGGTGCTACTCTCTTTTTAGTAAACGTATTTGGGAGAAGCAAATATCTCGGAATTAATGTAATAATATTTGTTAGTTTAAAAAATGTAAGAATATTTTCGTGATACACGCTTTAGGGATTGCTGTTATGGGAGTGTCGATAAGATTTGCATTAGAAGTGGTAGGTTATTTTCCTGCAATGGCTGAAGTTGTACACACACACACACACACACACACACATATATATATATATATATATATATATATATATATATATATATAGTGAAATGACCAGAGTGCACAGTTCCATGCGTAATAGAATATCATTTGATTAAAAAAAATACTATAAATTATTTGTATCGCCTATTGATACTTTCGGTTTCATGAGAATACTAGAAACTGAGACCGTAGGACTAACATATGAAATAGTTCTGTCTTAAGCCGATGTTGTGATGGTCTCACACGCTATATATATATATATATATATATATATATATATATATATATATATATATATATATATATATATATATATATATATGTGTGTGTGTGTGTGTGTGTGTGTATATATGGCTCAGTATGCATTTATACAAACTAACAGTCCCCATTGTTACGTCTATATTTATATCTTTAACTAAACGTATACACATTTGCATGCCGGTGCAGCAGAGTTTTGTACATGACAAAGTATTAATATATATATATATATATATATATATATATATATATAAATACATACATACATATATATATATATATATATATATATATATATATGTGTGTGTGTGTGTGTGTGGCTCAGTATGCATTTACACGAACTAACAGTCCCCATTGTTACGCCTATATTTGAACCTGTATTGCAAAATCAGTGAACTTTATGATTAATTCAGAACATTGAATTCGGCGCAAAATTCAATTTCTTACAATTTCTCAGCGGCGCGTTTGATTAAATGGGATGCCACGCATTTAAATGAAAACTGGATTATATCAAACTGGGCATTCGTACATTAATAAATGAGAATTGAATTTGTTAGAAAGCATTTATTAGCAGCGAAAGAGGCGAAGTGAAGATGGCCTGTATTTCGAAATTCTAATGCTGAGTATTCGTTAATAAACATCCACATACTCCACTCTCTTTTTCTAACTCTCTTTCTCTCTCTATTTCTTTCGTCCTCTCTCTCTCTCGTTCTCCCTCAATCCCTCTCGCTGTATATGTATTATTCTCATGCTCTGTTACTCGCTCCTAAGTCTACGTAAATAGATATCCACATACACCCTCCACCTCTCTCTATCCCCCTCTTTATATATGTATTATTCTCAAGCTCTGTTACTCGTTCTTCCACATACATCCTCCACCTCTCTTTATCCCCTCTCTATATATGTATTATTCTCACGCTCTGTCACTCGTTCCTGCACATACACCATCCACCTCTCTTTATCCCCTCTCTATATATGTATTATTCTCACGCTCTGTTACTCGTTCCTCCACATACATCCTCCACCTCTCTTTATCCCCTCTCTATATATGTATTATTCTCACGCTCTGTTACTCGTTCCTCCACATACATCCTCCACCTCTCTTTATCCCCTCTCTATATATGTATTATTCTCACGCTCTGTTACTCGTTCCTCCACATACATCCTCCACCTCTCTTTATCCCCTCTCTATATATGTATTATTCTCACGCTCTGTTACTCGCTCCTCCACATACACCTTCCACCTCTCTTTATCCCCTCTCTATATATGTATTATTCTCACGCTCTGTTACTCGCTCCTCCACATACACCCTCCACCTCTCTTTATCCCCTCTCTATATATGTATTATTCTCACGCTCTGTTACTCGCTCCTCCACATACACCTTCCACCTCTCTTTATCCCCTCTCTATATATGTATTATTCTCACGCTCTGTTACTCGTTCCTGCACATACACCATCCACCTCTCTTTATCCCCTCTCTATATATGTATTATTCTCACGCTCTGTTACTCGTTCCTCCACATACACCTTCCACCTCTCTTTATCCCCTCTCTATATATGTATTATTCTCACGCTCTGTTACTCGCTCCTCCACATACACCTTCCACCTCTCTTTATCCCCTCTCTATATATGTATTATTCTCACGCTCTGTTACTCGCTCCTCCACATACACCCTCCACCTCTCTTTATCCCCTCTCTATATATGTATTATTCTCACGCTCTGTTACTCGCTCCTCCACATACACCTTCCACCTCTCTTTATCCCCTCTCTATATATGTATTATTCTCACGCTCTGTTACTCGTTCCTCCACATACATCCTCCACCTCTCTTTATCCCCCTCTCCTAGATCTACGTAAATAGACATCCACATACACCTTCTACCTCTCTCTATCATCTTCTTGTAACACTGTATTTCTCGCCCATCTCTAACTATGTGAAGTTAGCTATGTGTATATGTTTATGTTATTGTGGGGCAACTAATTAACGGATCATTATGACATTTAGATCAGAGTTAAATCTAATCTTCTTATTATTATTGTTTTTCTTAGGCTCTTGTGAGCAGAAAAATGCTCATTTAATTACATATTTCTACCTAAGCGGTGAGAGACTTAGCTCCCTATTCAAATACATTTTACTGCATTATTGAGCCGTTGTTAAAGTCGAACCGTGCTTAAGATTGACACTATCGACATCTGAGGTTAAGGGATCATTCAGAAAAATGCATTCTGCTCAAGTTATGGCTTTTGGTGTGGTGGCTTCCGATTGAAAGTAAATGCCTATAAAATTCTACAAAGCTGATGAAAAGATCAATGTCAATACTTATTACAAGACTCTGGGATACCAGGTATTGCCATGGCTTAAAGCAAACTGCTCAGATGGCAATGATGTATGGACACAAGATTGTGCTCTAGCCCGCACAGCTAGAACACAAAAGATTTCTGCAACTCTAGCTTTAGCAATTTTAGGTAAATTATATCTATGGCCACCTTCTAGCACAGATGTAAATCATCTAGATTATAATATTTGGGCCGTTTCAGAACATGCTACCAAGAGAACATCACACAGCAATGTCGACTGTCTTAAAGATGCTATTAAAAAAGAATGGGAGACGGTGTCTCCCGAATATTTGAGGAATACTTTTGCAAGTCACAGGAAGCGTGGTAAAGCAGTTATTGAGAAAGGAGGAGACATCGAATAAAAATATTTTTTATTATGTAAATTTTTTATCTGGCAAATAAATTATCATGACATTCTATAAATATTATATATATATATATTTATATATCAATTTTATATAATTATTAAAACGGCCTACGCAAATAAAGTCGCGTTTCTGTGCTAAGCGCCCACCATCGGGGCTGCAACAATAATAATTAAGTTATCTAAAAGAGAATATGAAGTATAGATATTCATGGCCAGCAAGCCGACAACAACGTTCCTCTCAAGGTTATAACTGTGGGGTGGGGCGTGAAGACTTTTTAATCATGTCAAATTTGATCATATCCAACTAGCGTAATCCGCTCCCCATATACATTTACACATTAGAGAATTATAATCGCCCATCACATACATGTGTAGACAAGATATATTTACATGCATACATGTCATCACACATCCGCTAATCAACTTACACATTTCTTACCACTTAGAAATCTCCCATACATACACACACACAAACAGAACGTATATTCATACGCATGTATACGATTGATGCCTGCTGTTCTCCACTATCTAAGTGTACAAGGGAAGGGCGACTTGAATTACGCTAGTCGGTAATGATAACATTTGACATGGTTAAAATGTTTTCAACCCCACTCCTACCGTTATAACCTTGAGAAGTACGCTGTCGTCAACTTTCTCTGATTTTGAAAATCCAAGATAATGTTAGGTAATAAAAGATGAATTAACAGATATTTGTAACCCTGTTTATGAATGAAAAATATTTCACTTAATGGAAACAGAATTCATTAATTGTGTAGTCTATTATTGATTATAAACAGTTTCTCCCATAAATTTTGGTTAACATCATACTTAGTAAATGATTTTGTAATTTAAAAAAAAATTGTCAAAATTGTTTACATATAAAACAAACACTGTGTTCTTAGTAACATTGCGTCGAGTTTAGATGAATTACTTCCCCTTACTTTTGTATGTGCGCATTGGCAATGTTCTGACTGCTTATAAACTAAGGAAAAGACTACCAAAATCATGTTGTAGATATACTAATAATGCTGGATTTGTCGCTTAATGGATTACGGAATGCCATCTGCGAAGAGGCAAGTTTTGTAAGGAACGCACCCAGCATTACAGTTCGATAAAGTGAGACGTTTATTATGAGCGACCACTTAAGCCAACGCGATAGAGCACGACGCGAAATTGAATAATATTTAAGTGGAGCGATGCATTCGAAAATGTATTCGTACCGACAAACGGAACGATTATTCGGTCCCTTCATATGTTTTCTACCAGAACAATTCGACAGAACCATAAAAATAATTTTTTTTTGTATGCCCTGTCTCTCTCTCTCGCGCTCTTTTTCTCTGTCTCGATCTAATTCTGTTTATATCTACCGATTCATCTGTTTTTCTCTATATGTATATTTACATAATAAAGTCGAATTCTTCCCTATATTATTGTTTGATATGCTAATCTGTTCCGTCAGCCAAAAGATTGATATGCTAATCTGTTCCGTCAACCAAAAGATTGATATGTTAATCTGTTCCGTCAGCCAAAAGATTGATATGCTAATCTGTTCCGTCAGCCAAAAGATTGATATGCTAATCTGTTCCGTCAGCCAAAAGATTGATATGTAAATCTGTTCCGTCAGCCAAAAGATTGATATGCTAATCTGTTCCGTCAGCCAAAAGATTGATATGCTAATCTGTTCCGTCAGCCAAAAGATTGATATGCTAATCTGTTCCGTCAGCCAAAAGATTGATATGCTAATCTGTTCCGTCAGCCAAAAGATTGATATGCTAATCTGTTCCGTCAGCCAAAAGATTGATATGCTAATCTGTTCCGTCAGCCAAAAGATTGATATGCTAATCTGTTCCGTCAGCCAAAAGATTGATATGCTAATCTGTTCCGTCAGCCAAAATATTGATATGCTAATCTGTTCCGTCAGCCAAAAGATTGATATGCTAATCTGTTGCGTCAGCCAAAAGATTGATATGCTAATCTGTTCCGTCAGCCACCTCGGCTAATCATTCATGCGTGTTTCTAAAAGATATGGATTCGTTATGTTTCTTGAATAATTACTTACATTTTTTCTAGGTAACCTGTTTTTTTTTTAAAATAAGAATTTTACATAAGCGGTCGCCGCAATTTTCACTTTTACATTAATATTTACTGCCACTGCTTTCACAGACACCGGGAACTTTTTCCCACACGGTGAAAATCACCGCAATTAATTAACAGTTTCCTTCTAACTATTGTCTATATACTTCACTAGATTTCAAATGAAAATAACGAACGCCCCCCCCCCCCACCTAGGAATACAATTTTATCATTTCGGCTGTTCTGGCCGTCTATTACATATACATATTTACACATTCTGGATTAGCGGAATATATTAAAAAACAGCTCGCAGAGTACGTCGAGCGAGCAAGACAAAATTGCGCTTTTGCCTGATGCCTACTTTACTGGGTTTCACAGTTCTGCATAAATGACTTTAACGTTGCATGTACATGTTGCTTTTATTAAACACACGATTATTGAAGATTTCAGTATAACCGGACGAAAACATACGCGCACACAATTACTTTCGAATTTACCGTGATGGATTAGTTTCGCATATACTTTTAACGTAACATGTTGCTGTTTGTACTTTACCAACTTACTTACAAAGTATTCCAGAATACATAAATATATAAATATCAACAATACCTTACTTCGCTCCCCAATCATATTACCATTCCCCCTCCCCTTATCCTTTAGTAAATTATAAAAACACTTCCATAGTTCATTGTTGGGACCCGGAAATTCTTGCTTAAACATACGTTCCCGACCCATGCCGGGATACGGGTCTTGCTAGTATATATATATATATATATATATATATATATATATATATATAAATAAATAAAATATGAAACTAAAAGTATACTTTTACAGGATATAACCTATAGTGAAATAGTTTATTTAAGCTCAATATACGAGATAGAGCAATTATAAAGATAAAAGAAAGAAGAGAGATAAATATGTACGAATGACAAATCTATTTCAACTTTGATTGTTCAATGCAAGGTGTAATCGGTAAAAACATGTTTATTTTTCTTTCCTTAAGCCAAAGCTTTTCAAAGATTAACATCTTGTCATCAGAGGAATTATATAGATAGATAAGTTGGCAGTGGAAAAGCCAAAATTCAAAATTTAAAAAAATATAAAGTAATGGAGAGTAAGAGTGTTCCTGTAAAAATATGGAGTCTGTCCAGTTGGTGAATGTCCGTAGATAAAGTGTCCGGTGAAATGAGATTTAAAAATCGGGAAAAAGGGTTTCGTGGAGGCAGCGTTGAGAATGTTCAATATATATATATATATATATATAAATTTGATTATTATTCCACGTATGCTCCTAGAGAAGTATTTTATAGATGATTGGTGGTGTATGAAGCATTAAAAACGATGTTGTTGTTTTTTTTAATTGTTTTTATTTTGATATTTCGACCAGTCCTCTGGTCTTTGTCAAAAAATGATCTGAAAATGATTTTCAAATCATTTTGTAACAAAGACCAGAGGACTGGTCGAAATATCAAAATAAAAACAATTAAAAAAAACAACATAGTTTTTAATGGTGGCCATTTAAAGGATATTATTTTTAAAAACTACTGCAACAAAATTACCAAGTAAATGTATTATTTATCAGGAAAGCCTAGTAAATTAATTTAAATGTTGTAGTTTCTATCACCTAAACAAACCAATGCGCGACTTTTGCGCCACCCTATATATATATATATATATATATATATATATATATATATATATATACATTTCTATATATAGTCTTTATTTCCTTGAATGAATTATCAAAATATAGAAATACTTAACCTTTAAATGATTTTTGTTTCAAATATGATACATTCCAACAAAATGCCTATTTAGTATCATATTATACTAAATAGGCATTTTGTTGGAATGTATCATATTTGAAACGAAAATCTATACAAACTGCAACTTTTTACACATTTGCAACGAGTCTGTTGGCAAGTGTGAGTAAGTATTGATATGATGTTGCATCAGCACACCCGCTAAATAATTAATCAGTATCTTCGGGGTCACAGGCGGTATAATCAGTTAGCCATCTTCCTAATTCAAGAGCCTAAACTTTAAAATCTAGTCATTATAATGGTAAGCAAAATTATATCGTGATTCCCTAGGGTATCATGATTATTTAGATGCATATACTATAGTGAGTATTATACATGTAAAATACATCTAATATATATATAGTGTATATTACATCGATAGATACATATATAATACATATATAGTGTATATTATATATGTAAAATACATCTAATATATATAGTGTATATTACATCGATAGATACATATATAATACATATATAGTGTATATTACAAGTAATACATATATAGTGTATATTATATATGTAAAATACATCTAATATATATAGTGTATATTACATCGATAGATACATATATAATACATATATAGTGTATATTACATGTAATACATATATAGTGTATATTATACATGTAAAATACATCTAATATATATAGTGTATATTACATCGATAGATACATATATAATACATATATAGTGTATATTACATGTAATACATATATAGTGTATATTATACATGTAAAATACATCTAATATATATAGTGTATATTACATCGATAGATACATATATAATACATATATAGTGTATATTACATGTAATACATATATAGTGTATATTATATATGTAAAATACATCTAATATATATAGTGTATATTACATCGATAGATACATATATAATACATATATAGTGTATATTACATGTAATACATATATAGTGTATATTATATATGTAAAATACATCTAATATATATAGTGTATATTACATCGATAGATACATATATAATACATATATAGTGTATATTACATGTAATACATATATAGTGTATATTATACATGTAAAATACATCTAATATATATAGTGTATATTACATCGATAGATACATATATAATACATATATAGTGTATATTACATGTAATACATATATAGTGTATATTATACATGTAAAATACATCTAATATATATAGTGTATATTACATCGATAGATACATATATAATACATATATAGTGTATATTACATGTAATACATATATAGTGTATATTATACATGTAAAATACATCTAATATATATAGTGTATATTACATCGATAGATACATATATAATACATATATAGTGTATATTACATGTAATACATATATAGTGTATATTATATATGTAAAATACATCTAATATATATAGTGTATATTACATCGATAGATACATATATAATACATATATAGTGTATATTACATGTAATACATATATAGTGTATATTATATATGTAAAATACATCTAATATATATAGTGTATATTACATCGATAGATACATATATAATACATATATAGTGTATATTACATGTAATACATATATAGTGTATATTATACATGTAAAATACATCTAATATATATAGTGTATATTACATCGATAGATACATATATAATACATATATAGTGTATATTACATGTAATACATATATAGTGTATATTATACATGTAAAATACATCTAATATATATAGTGTATATTACATCGATAGATACATATATAATACATATATAGTGTATATTACATGTAATACATATATAGTGTATATTATACATGTAAAATACATCTAATATATATAGTGTATATTACATCGATAGATACATATATAATACATATATAGTGTATATTACATGTAATACATATATAGTGTATATTATACATGTAAAATACATCTAATATATATAGTGTATATTACATCGATAGATACATATATAATACATATATAGTGTATATTACATGTAATACATATATAGTGTATATTATACATGTAAAATACATCTAATATATATAGTGTATATTACATCGATAGATACATATATAATACATATATAGTGTATATTACATGTAATACATATATAGTGTATATTATATATGTAAAATTCTATGCTATTTGTTGCACATTTGCAACATCATTTAATTTTGTTCCATCAATTTTTTTTCTCCAAAAATCATTTATACTACTTTATATTACCCCTATAGAACGTTTTTCACTTAATAAAAAAGAGATGACGATGGTTAAGTGGACTGAAAACCTGGGTGTTCCAAGTTCGAATCCAGTCGGTTCCACAGTATCACTTTCACTGATGGATGTTGGCAACCTTCTCGTGGTCCTTCCCGTAAGTACTCGATGTCTTTCCAGAAAGATTTCTAACTAGAAAAATGTCGGGGAAACTAATGCCAACACCAGAATCATCTGATTCACAAGAAAGAAAAAGAAGAAGACTTAATAAAGTGTTTTAAAACAAATATAAAAAATAAAGAATTTCAGGGTTAAATAAATAAAGACAGACGCATAGACATAGCAATATGGGAGATCTTGATAGATAAAGGGATCGAGAGAAAGATAGATAGATAGATAGACAGATAGAGAGATAAAGAGATAGATAGATAGATAGATAGAGAGAGAGAGAGAGAGAGAGATAGATAGATAGATAGAGAGAGATATATATAGATATATAGATAGATAGATAGAGAGAGAGAGAGAGATAGATAAATAGATAGAGAGATAGAGAGATAGAGAGAGATAGAGAGAGAGAGAGAGAAAGAGAGATAGAGAGATAGATAAATAGATATATATATATAGATAGATAGATAGATAGAGATAGAGAGAGAGATAGAGAGAGAGAGAGAGTGAGAGAGAGATAGCGCGAAATCGATTAGAAAGAAAGACTATGCACGCACATTCAGCGAATGTAAAACATGGGGTCGGGGTGAGTCGTTGGCTCGAAATAGACGGTAGCAAAGAGAATTAGTCTTGTAAGCCTGGCTGAGATTAAAAGAATATTTAGGCTTAAAAGGTCCCTTTGAAGTATTTGCAGCCCCCAATCTGCTTTTTGCGTTAAGGAAAGATTAGTTGGCTTAAACTTTGAATCGGAATATTTGATAAGATGGAAAGAAAACAGTGAATTGTCTGAAGACGAAAGAAAGTAAAGTTCTTTTTCTTCTCACAGACCAGCATGGCGTTAGGTAATCGATGTCATAGGATTTATTTATGAATCCAGAAGCGTCGCAGAAAACAATGCGAAAAAAAAAGTGCGATCAAAGTTCAGCATTTAGAAAAGAAAAAAGAAAAAAGAAAAATAAGATAACACATAACTAGCCATTAACCCCCCCTTAAAAAAACAATCAAATAGAATAAAAATATAAACCAAATATAATATTTCAAGAAATATTTAGATAAAGACTACTAATTTGCATTATTCGCAATTATGTGTCCCTGTCCTTCGTCGACGGCTAACTCTCGGAGCTGTACAAAGAACCAGTAAGCATGTTAAAATTTGATGCTAATTGATATATTTTGTGTTTTACATAACGCTATATCTATAATAATACAATTGTTTGGTCACGTTGACAGAATTGATCAGAGTGCTTGTGTTAGTAAATGTAGAACAGTTGAGGTAGCAGGATCGGTCAGCAGGGGTCGACAAAGGGAAACATGGGAGTATGTATTAAATATGGAATTGAGAGAAGGAGGGATAGATAAAAACCTGTCCAGAGATAGGTTAGTTTGGAACTCAATTTCTAAATGCCACCCAACACATGGCAGCATGTAAAACGCACGTTAAAACAATGATGATGATGATGATGAAGATGATGATGAAGATGATGCTGATGATGATGATGATGATGATGATGATCAATAACAATTAGAATTGTCAGAGTTTCAGAAAAGCCATATTATAGGTAAACCTTAAGATGGATTTAATCAACATCACATACCGTTAACCTCGGGATTCCACTTTCTGCTGTGAACGGTGTGATTGTCCAATTCATCAAAGAGAAAAAAATTACTTTGTCCAGGTCAATCAGGACACTCAGAACAGCAGTCTTCTTTACTAAATATAATAAGTGTCTATTTACTGATGCCATATCTGTGCAAATGCACGTTTAACTCTTATTACCTGTCTACATGTAAATGCAATAAATATATCGGCTATGCGTTAATAATGCTAAAATATGAGAACAAACATCGTGTTGCCCACCTCTCCAGCCAGGTTCTTCTAAATATGGTCCCTATCACAGTAGCTCCTTACGCTTCAGTGGCGATATGGAGTGGATGAAAGTTACAAAAATCTTGATGATTGGATTCTTGCCCTAATTGACAAAAGGGATGACTTTTTGCAATTTCGTCCAATAGATTCAAATTAGCAATAGCATTGAATCCCCTTCTCCTAAATCCGACCCTTGCTCACCGTGGTGGCAACGTGGTAGGGTTAGAGCTATGCCATCAAGCACTCCGGTTCCTGTCAGGAACACTAATGGCTGACAGGTTTGGCACCCAACGGAATTAGAGTCGAAACCCGATTAACAGTGCTCTGGTAAAAATCAAGTAGGAGTCAGCATCGTGATCCGTCGTCATCTGGTTATCTCTTCCTTTGCGCGTGGAAAACAAAGGCGTGGCAGACACAGACCCGCAAATCAATGGAGTGAAAATGGGAACGTTGTTTCTGCGCAATTGCTTTGTGTGTTTCTGGACCAAACCTTCCCCGACTTTGCATGCAACAACTGAGCCTTTCTGCTTTTAGTGTTGGGGATGAAAACCTACAATGTTGCGATCAACGAAAAGTACTTCATGCAAACCAGACCCTCCTGAGGCACGATCTTCGTGAGCTTTATGCAGACTTGCGATTCGACTAACCACAACAATCATTGAATCTCTTTTCTGTTCCTTCTGCGCGATGACGAAACATTTCCATATTTGTTGAGTGCCGATTAAAAAGATGTATTGACGTCATTTTCTGAAAATCGAAATTGAATTATCAGGATTCTTTGAATGTTGATTAAACATTTGCGCGTTTTTTTTAAAAAAGAACTATCATTTCCTTTCGTATAATATTTCTTCTTTCTCATTCATTCATCGATTTTCTTGTCAGGAATTACGGTCTTTTCTTTTTTCTTGCCTCTTCCAGACGTCGGCCATTTTAAATGTGATAATATTTCAAAATGGCGGCCATTTCAGATTTGCCTTTCTCTGTGTGAGTATGCGCATGCGTAATATTGATTCAAAACAAATAAACTAGAATTGTAGATTCAGTCGTTTATTTATGCCTCCATGGAAATTTCGATAAAAAGAATATGTGAACAAAAATCATGCACATTCTTTACTCACACACATTCAATACACTCAAAACTCATACACATTATTTACTCACACACATTCAATACACTCAAAACTCATACACATTATTTACTCACACACATTCAATACACTCAAAACTCATACACATTCTTTACTCACACACATTCAATACACTCAAAACTCATACACATTCTTTACTCACACACATTCAATACACTCAAAATTCATACACATTCAAAACTTTCAAAACTCATACACATTCAAAATATTCAAAACTCATACAAATTCAAAACACTCAAAACTCATACACATTCTTTGCTCATACAAATTCAAAACACTCAAAACTAACACACATTCAAAACACTCAAAACTCACACACATTCAAAACACTCAACACTCACACACATTCAAAACACTCAAAACTCACACACATTCAAAACACTCAACACTCACACACATTCAAAACACTCAAAACTCACACACATTCAAAACACTAAAAACTCACACACATTCAAACACTCAAAACACATACACATTCAAAATACTGAAAACTCACACACATTCAAAACACTCAAACCTCACACACATTCAAAACACTCAAACCTCGCACACATTCAAACACTTAAAACTCATACACATTCAACACACTCAATACTCACACACATTCAAAACACTCAAAACTCATACAATTCAACACACTCAATACTCACAGACATTCAACACACTCAAAACGCATACACATTCGCATTTCAACATTAATAAAAAAGCGTTATAAAAAAAAAAAAACTTGTTTCATTATTTATTTTTATTCTTTCATTTTTTAAATTTTTTATCACATCGGTATAACTTTTAGTAAGTTCATATTCTTTCCAAATATCTCATCTGAAAGCTCTCAATACTGTCGATGAAATTCAGTTTCCACCCCCTACTTTCACAATAATATGAAGAGAAATCATGTTAATAATGAAAATAGTCCAAAAAGATTTAAATGTAATATTGTAATTTAAATTTATTTCTCCCGGACAACTCCAAGTAGAACAAGCGATTCTGTAACCCCCTTCGCTTATATAATATAATACAGTAATGTTATTAATGACAACTCTATTGCTCCCGGACAACACCGAGTATAACAAAAATGTTTGTTACCCATCCCCACGGCTGGCTTACCAAATATAATACTGTAATGTTTGTAAGGAGGATTTTACAGCACTACAAAAAGTACGATTAAAATAAACGTATGACAATAAATGATGTTGATGATGACAATTTATTTGCTCCCGGACAACACTTAGTAGAACAAAAGTGTCTGCACCCCCTTCAATTAATAAATATAATACTATAATATAAGTAAGGAGCTATTTACAGAACTGCCTAAAGTATCGTTCAAATCCAAGTATGAAGAGAAATAATGTTGATAATGATAATTGATCCCGGACAACGCCGAGTGGAAATAATAGACCAGGTCAATTCTTTATTCTTGTCAAACGCCTCCCCCATTTCACAATAATATGAAGATAAATGATGTTCATAAAGACATTATCCCGAAGAGATTTAATATATATTAGTTACCAATGGTAATACTGGAATCTTACAATTTTGATCCCGGACAATGCCAAGTGGAACAAATGGTCCCGGTAAATTCTGGACCACCCCCTCTATTTCAATACATTAAGAAAATACGTAATGTTCATGAAGTCAATGGTTTGAAGAGATTTACTATATATCCTTTACCAAAAGTAATACTGTAATCTTACGATTTTTGATCCCGAAAAACATCGAGTAGAACAAATGGTCCCTATCAATTTCTTATTTTTTTGCCAACCTCCATATAAACATATTAAGAATATACGTACTGTTCATGAAGTCAATAGTCCGAAGAGAGGTAATATATTTTTTTTATATTGCTTAAGACTTTTATCCTGCCTTCGCTGATAAAACGAGGGCAATTTACCCCCGTTGTTTAAATAAAGGGTTCCGACCAAAATTTCCTACAGATTCCAGAGTTTGCCATAAAGATTTCTGAGTTTGACAAGACGTACCCGAAGAAGGTCGGAGGTTACCTCAACCGAAACGTTGTGTGAATAACATCCAAAACTTAATACCCCCAGAATAATCCTGATAATACAATAAATCATTAGGGAATTATTACTTTTTACTGTTACGTATACTGTATTTTTTTTACTGGGGTTCAAGATGTACAGAATTGTAGTTATATATAGATATAGATAGACAGAAATAGATAAATGTACACCACTATTTTTTTTACTGTTGCTCATATTGCAATTTTTGTATCGGTGCACAATTATTAATTGAAGACTTCAAATGCAAAACGCGATGAACGCCATTTTAAAAATTGCGAAGCTATAACTATAAAAAAGCCTTGCATTTCAACACTCTAACCCTAACCTTAACCCCGAAATCATATTTTACATGATGAGATATCAGCATAATTCTTTGTTTGCTTTCAATTAACATATTATTCCCTTATTTTGTCATTCAGCCATCACATTCCCTGAGCGATGTTTCTGACAAAGGGGTAATAACTGCTGTTTTCTGGGTTGAAATCTCTTCATCTGATTAGTTTTTGATCTTAAAGTAGTATTTTCCCACAACTTTATAGGTCAAGTGGCTTCGTGCCTCGTCTGGAGCGATTTCCATGAAAAAAAAGCTTTCAGTCGAAGCTTAGATTTGATATGTTCGTCCATTTTATTGTTTCATTTCTCAATGTAAAGAAATTGGATTTACCGCATTTTGCATTTGAACTCTTCAGTTATTGGTTCGCATATTGCATTCAATTATACACTAGTACTACTTATGAGGTCACTGTCGCCCAACATATGCGCTGTTTCTTTGGATATCACAACCAAGATGAGAATAGTAGTCGGAATGAACTATCAATCATCATCTAAAAGATTCCGAAACCTATTCACATATATATATATGGTCGATACCATACAACTTGTTATCAGTATTAATGATTCTATCGATAAATAAACACTAGTGTTTATAAAGGTACAACATCAAATTGATTTTCATGTAAGAAATGAAATTTCATAGTTGTTATCTAATTTAAAAAAAAGGTGCTTGTACACAATTTCGGCCAGACGGAAAAATTATTAATGTGTGAAAACAATATCATGTACTTACTCACTGGTATTTTATTGTTCAATGTTGAAAAAATTACGAAAAATTATCCAGTAGAACTTTAATTACAAATATTTTTACATTTTCCGTATCGTACAAGTCACTTCGATGACTATGTCTCCATTTGGTACCGTTTGTCAGAAGTCAAGGGCAGATAATTTGCAAGGGCAGGTAATACTCATTTAAAACACAAAAAATAAAAAAAAACAAGTACATTGATAAAAACATAATTTATTGTAATGAGTATATTTAATGTAAAAGTAAATAAAATTAAAGTAATTAAATTGAAACTGGGTATCTTTCCGCAATTTCGTGGAAGAGACCGCCTAGCTTGTTGATTATCTGCCCTTGACTTCTGTCGAACGGTAGCAAATGGAAGCATAGTCATCGAAGTCACTTGTACGATACGGAAGATGTAAAAATATTTGTAATTAAAGTTCTACTGGATAATTTTTTGTAATTTTTTCAACATTGAACAATAAAATACCAGTGAGTAAGTAGATCATATTGTTTTCACACATAGATAATTTTTTCGACTAGCCGAAACTGTGTACAAGCACCCAAAAAAGGGATTATATTAATATATAATAAAAGATTTACGCGTTTTAAACAGAGGAATATGTTTTTTTTTCGTATATGTTTTCTTTTTCTTCAATGAATCAGTTCTATTTTGTTCAGATTACTATATTTTCTATTTTATTGTCAGCTACAAAAGTTGAACAATTTAAAATTTATGATATATACACCTTTTCTGTGAAGAAAATATGTGAGTTCATATGCGCATGCGCAAAATTTGAATAATGAAAAAAGGAATTCTAGAGTCGAAAAACGAAACAAAAAACAAACGAAAATCCCAAAATCTCATATATACATAGCAAGCACATACACACAGATCGCACACAATACATATGTATGAACTAAAACATTTTTTTACGAATAGTTTCAGCAAAACAAGACGTAAACATACGAATGATTTAAAAATAAAATTACTCTGTTTGTTTTATATATTATGTACTTTTTCTATTTATAAGTGTGTGACTTTAAAAATAATGTCAGCGAATAGTTTTCAAAGGGAAACGAAATAAAAAAATAACTAATGATTTTCAAATACAAACACAGTGTTTTTATTTTAAATTATATACGTTTTTTTCTTTCGTTTTTATTTTTGAAGTTTAGAGCATTTTATTTTGTCAATTGAAGGAAGATTTCTAGTGATATTATCTCCCTTGGCAATCCTCTTCGGTCGAGAAACAAAAAAAGGAAACAAAAATGAAGGGTAAAAAATTCATGATTTTCTAACAGTTTGAGCGAATGTGGCAAAAGAAAAAAATGTCGGAGATAATTGAATTTTTTCATCAGAACAAATAACTTAAAAAGAAACGAATTAACAAAAAACAAACATTCTGATCGTCTCAGAGATTTTCGCATTTTTCTTTTCAATTTTTTTTACTATAAAAACGTTAATTCGTATGAATCAAACTTCTTATTTGTCCGGTTTGATTCTGTTATTGGAATCGGAAGGGACCACGCGAGGGTTGCTAACCTCCCTAAGTGAAAGTGGAAAGGACTAGGTTTGAACTTGGCATCCTCAGGTTTTCAGTTCGTATCCTTATCCACTTAACCATTGCCACCTTACACTATTCATTTGGTGTGAGCTTTATATAATTTTTCTCACATTTGTATATTTGGTATGTGCCCGTCCCCCTTTACAAATTTGTTTATGTGGTACCGGTTATATTTGTCAGCATGTGGAGTGGTGAACAAATGCGTGGTGTGCATATGAGTAGCCCGTTTCAGTGTTAAAACTAGTAAAGATAACTCACCCTCAATGTTATTGGAACATAGAAAAAAGTAACGGAATGCTAAAGGCAGCTATAAACAACCCAAAAATGTCATAAAAATTAAAACATATAAACTTTGCATATAAACCTGGAAACGTATGAAAAGTCTTCCTATATGTATTTATTAGATGTTGTTGACATTTCTAGCAATTATATATATCAAAAGAAAAAGAAAAAGAAATGAAGCAAAAAAGTAGGTTTGTAAAGCTATCTAAGTCGACGATAACGACAGGATGCCAATTATAACGTTGCATTCGATTTAGGCACAATTTATCTTAAAATGTTAAATTCTAAATAGAGAATGGTAGTTTGCTTAAATCATTGCTGGGAATTGTAATAACTGTATTAAGAAGGCTGAAGACAATGCAGAGAGCCGGATTGATGAGAAGCTGGAAAGAACGAAAATAAACAATCGAAGAAGAAGATTTACAACTATCTATTTATTTTTATTTTCAATCTTACATCAACAGAAAGTATGGTATTAGCTGTCTGTGATGTCCGGATGATGATTAGAAATAATTTGGTATTTCGGGAATATCTTCCCCTTATAAAAATGGACACAAAAAGTGTGGAATTCACTAAGATGGGTGCCAGACAGTCGGACTTTTCTTTTGTGTCCATTTTTGACAAGGGGAAAGTTTTTTCCCGAAATATCAAATGATTTCTAATCATCATCCGAACATTACACACAGCTTACACCATACTTGCTGTTTATGCATAATTGAAAAGACAAATAAAGAGATAGATGTAAGTCCTCCGCTTTGATAGTCTATTTTTGTTCTCTTCAGTTTCTCATCAATCCGGCTGTCTGCATTGCCTTCAGCCTTCCTAATACATTTGGTAAATTCTAATTTTTTAGCAACAGCTACACAATGTAATTCTCAATTACATTTTTGCATTTAACCATTGGGGATCAGATAATATCATTATTATGGAAATAAGTGTGAAAGGTAATTTAATTTCTTTTAAAACAATAAATATTCTCTGTCTTCTTACCGTAAAATAATTGTCATCTAAATATTCTTCAAAACTATAATATATACCTTTTTAAATGCATTTATTTAATATGCTATATCTTTGACATAATTTGATTTGGGAGAAATTCTATTTTAAAATGAGTAAAGTTTGGTAAATTCTGATTATTTAGCAACAGCTACACAATGTAATTCTTAATTACATTTTTCAATTTAACCATTGGAGATCAGATGATCTCATTATTATGGAAATAGGTGTGAAAGGTTATAGTCTATACAAAAACGAATGTACAATCGTATTATATATATATATATAATTATTAATGACAATATATGTATTAGCATATACTATCAGTGACCTTTTACTTTGCAGTCTCCTTAAAAGATTCAGCTCGATGATTGTCAATTAGTGATATCAGAGCAAATATAATATGAAACTAGCTCCAAACTGTTAAACTTAAAAGAGTTTCGTATCCAAATGACCTAAATAAACATCTGAAGGCTAATTGATGTAACTTTAGTAAGTAAAAAAAATTACTCTCAAGTGAATTAGAATTTTTATAAATAAATTATAGAACTTATTAAGTATTTTAAGAAATATTACTGAATTAAAAATTCATAAATGTCCGCACAATTTTTAGGATGTACTAGCTTTGAACGAAAAATAAAAAATGGCGTTTTAGTGGGTTCCTTCACGTGTGAGTTTGCTCTTTTTCTTTGTTTTTTGTTTGGTTTCATCCCAAAAATGAACCACTGTATAGTGTAGGTTTTTTTAAAGACAATTTAATCCAAGAACCTTTTACTCTTTGTGAATTTTTTCTGATGATTTTGTAATGTTGCAGAGACGATATTGACATAAAAACGTTGTTTGGCACAAGACAAATGAAACAGACCGTAAAAATATATCTCATAGAAATGTTATGTTTTTTGGAAATGTGAAAAAATAAGAATAATAAAATAAAATCATGGTTATTGGAATATAATATGAATGTATTGAATGTAATAATATTGATTTTTAAATAATAAATTTCTGTTAAAGCAAATCATATCTAAATTAAATAAATCTTTCTACTTCCGTAAAAACATGTCATTGTCAGCTTAATATTCTATTAAAAATGAAACAAATATGTCCCTTTCTTAGTAATTTAATTCTTTTTAAAACAATAAATATTCTTTGTCTTCTTACCGTAAAAATAATTGTAATCTAAATAGTCTTCAAATTTGAAAAAAAGAATGTTACCTTTTTAAATGCATTTATTTAATATTGTATTGCTTTGATATAAATTGATATTTGAAAAATTCTATTTTAAAATGAGTAAAGTTAGAATTTTTTTTATTTTAGTAAAATCATGATTACTCTTTGCTGATCAGATGATCTTATTGTTTAAAATGTGTGTGAAAAGTATTTACGAACATGAAATGGTTTAGCATATTAATATTATTAAATATATTTTTAAAAGGTGCTATATTTAAAACTATATCATTCAACATAAGTAATAGTATGTTTTTAATTACTTTGAAAGAATGTTAAATCCTCACTTATTGCTATTTTTATAGGGGCCCTTTAGATAGCATACCCTCTACCCGCATTACTTTATTTTACCGCCGATTTAATGAGGTTTAAAATATAGGAAACAGATATTAAATTATTTCAAACTATATTAGCAAATTTTGTTCTCACTTAGACTCAGACTCATTAACTCTTGCATCCTGCGACGCATTGGGAAGTCAAAGTAAACCATCGTTTTCGGTCTGAGGCCAGATCCACAGCGTCCCTCCAGCTTCTTTCTCGATTTTTTGCTTCCAGTTTAATTTTTGGTCTTTCGTTTTCTTCGTTTTTTTTTTTAATCAGGGTTCAGGTTAGCACTTGGTTTGCAATCTCTCTGAGTCCAATCTTTGGGCATGTCCGAGCCAACCTAGACATCGTTTGCAGATTATTAACGATGCCACATGTTACTTAGAGCGGTCTCTGCTTTCTCTGTCTCTAATTCTATCGCTCCATTTGATCGCTAGAATCTTTCTAAGACATTTGGAATCAAAACGCGTGTAATTTCCTCTCTTGGCTGATTTTGAAATACAAAGTTTCACTTCTATATAGCAGTGTGGACAAAACGTTGCTGTTAAAAAAAAATCTTAATTTAAATGTGAAAGTAAATTTATTTTTTCAGATCTCGCAGAGCTGATTAGATGATGCTGAGACATTACCTATCCTGCATCGCAACTCGTCCTCCATATTGTCTTCCTTGTTTAAGTAGGTGGAGTTGTACAACTATAGCTATTTCTTTTTGGTCCCATTAAAGTTCGCCTAATGAAATTACGTCAGAAAACGGAAACTTTCGAAAGTCACAGAATATGCTGATAATAAGCTATCTGATCACATCAGTATCGCAGAGTTGCAAAAATGACTGGCATCCCATCAATATCCTCTGTCATCAAATGGAAATTCTTGAGATTGTTTGGCTACGTGAAGCATTCCAGTGTAGGGCTATGCAAAATATGCGTTGAAGGCATCCGGTCAAAAAGTAGACAACGGAGCGGCTCAAAGGGTAGACAAAAAAAGATTAGTTGATATCGTTTGGGAATTGACGAACATGAACATGAACATAAACCAAGTGAACACCTTTTTCCAAGATCGTAAGAGCTTAGCGAATACTCGGCCATGTTAGTGCGTTTTCTGCAGCTAACGGAGAAAAGTTTAATAATAAAATAAATGAAATAATTAGAGTTTAACTCCACTAAATAATATAGTTTCCTCACCCATAACATAAGTTACATAATCTCTATTTACGCACACTTATTATCAAATCAATTAATTTCTGTTTTCTTTTAAGTATCTTCGTCCCGTGCACTTCTTAAAGTCTGTACAGGTATCACATCATTATACACCGCTTTTCAATTGTTGTTACTTTTTAATGAAGATTAGAAATTATATGCTTCCTACAGTCACATACTTTTAATAGTACATATGACGAACGAACATATACTACACTACACCCCTAAAGAGGAGGTAATACCTGGGTGGATGATATTATGACGAATAAAGATCTACTGCCTTAACCCTCCCCCAGGCGAAGGTAATGCCTGGCTCGATGGTCTCCTGAGAATAGAACAGATTCTGTACTACTCTCAATGAGGAGGTAATGTCTAGGAGGATTGTCTTACGAAAACAGAACAGATACTACATTAGGAGAATGTAATCCCTGGGGGATGGTGTCACGACCAAAGAACATATACTATACTACCCACCCATCCAAATAGGAGCTAATGCCTGGGAGGATGGTCCCATGACAATAGAACAGATAGGAGAATTGTCTTACGAAAACAGAACAGAT
The DNA here is from genome assembly GCA_963556195.1 of Sepiola atlantica. Taxonomy (NCBI): domain Eukaryota; kingdom Metazoa; phylum Mollusca; class Cephalopoda; order Sepiida; family Sepiolidae; genus Sepiola; species Sepiola atlantica. The sequence continues at coordinate 27,823,067 of OY744544.1, forward strand.
ACTATATTACCCACCCACCCTCAGGAATAAAAGGAGAAGGTAATCCCTGGGGGATGGTGTCACGACCAAAGAACATATACTATACTACCCACCCATCCAAATAGGAGGCAATGCCTGGGAGGATGGTCCCATGATAACAAAACGGATGATACGCTACATTCCTAGTCAGGAGGTAATGTCTGGAGGATGGTCTCATGACAACAGAGAAGATACTATAGTCCCCCTACACACATAACAAAAAAAGAGAAGCTAATCGCTAGAATCACGACTACAGAAAATATACTGCACCCCCTCTGTCCCTAAAAAAAAGAAAGTAATGCCTGAAAGGATGATATTATGAAAAAAGAATAGATACTGCAGTACTCACGCCTTTATTGACGATTCAAAATAGTAATAGTATAGTTCCGGTTTCAGACACGGAAGTAATAGTATAGTTCCGATTTCAGACACGTAAATAATAGTATAGTTCCGGTTTCAGACACGGAAGTAATAGTATAGTTTCGACTTTAGACAGACAGATATGAAATCTGTGTCAAGTTTGTTTCTTCGTTTTCGATAATCTGTGTAGTATAGTCATGGCACCCAATCCCGCCTCAAACTATCCGACCGGAAGTGATTTTCGTATGATCATACCTTACAACACTTAACGGAATGATAACCTTTTATTTAAATGTATGTTTAAATTGACATTTAAATACTGTTCGAAGCGAAATATCACTTAGCAGCTCTCCTGATGTTTATAATCGGGTCATAATATTTATTTCAGAGTTTGTTTATTCGAACTAAGTGACAAAATTATATCATTATCAAACTCACCATTCACGTTTTTTAATCATTTTTGTACATGTTTCATGATTTACTCACTATGAGTTTTCACCCTGGCAATAACATGTGATGTTCCCTGGAGTCTGAGTGACAAAAAGTCTTCTCAGATTTCAAGCATTCTCTGCCTCTTTCGATAACCGCGCCAAATCAGTTTACGTTATCGCAACAGCTGTTTACCATTGATTTTTCGCTGGTATGCTTTTAGAAGTAAGGCTTAGTAGCATTTGAACAGTTCGAATGCGAAACGCGATTAACGCCATTTACAAAATTGCTAAATTATTGCTACGACAAGTGACCCATTTCATCACCCTAACGCACTCAAAATCGTTTCGTAAAAGTAATCTGATATTGGGCTAATATTCTTGATTTTAATTAAAACAAGCCGCGCATGCGTGGCCCCCCTCTGTATGTGACTCGATGTGGCGAGTGTAAAATGCAATAAATTTGGGCAATTTGGGGCATTTTTGACCCCCCTTTGACCCCCTTGTGGCGCGAACGAGAATTTTTCTGAGGTCAAGGATGCTCATTTTATATCCAGAACAATTGCCTCTACATTTTGGCCAAGTTTCAGAAAAATTGAATCGATGGATCAAACGTTATGGGAGAAATGGGTAATTTTTGCCATTTTGGGGGCTTTTGACCCCCTCGAGCGCGGTCAGCGATACTTATTGTCTATTAGGAACAATTGCCTCCACATTTTGGCCAAGTTTCAGAGAAATTGAATGGATGGATGAAAAGTTATGGGGCAAAAAATGTCATATTTTGCCATTTCAGGGCCTTTTAACCCCCTGAAGGGCTAACCAGATATTTTTTAAAAAATCGGAGAATGTCACTTTCTAACCTGACCAAAGTTACAACTTCATGCAAAATTTCAGGGAAATTCAATGGATGGTTGCGGAGAAAAATCCGGACGGACGGACGGACGGACGGACGGACGGACATGCCTCAAAACATAATAAATCGGGGGACCAATAAGCTTTTATGGTCGAATTTTGGATTAGGAATATTTGTCTTGTAATGTCTAGTTTCTCAAATTTACGAAAGTGGATTAATCGCGTTCTGCATTTAAACTCTTGATTTTAATCTTCGTAAAGTTATAAAATTAGTGCAAAACTGTTCTTTCCGGGGAATTAATTTTACCCGTCCTGGGACGGATATTCTTCTAGTTCCACATGAGACTGAGTCTCTCGACTTAAAACATTATCAGCAGGATGTTAAGAGTGAACACAATGCCGCCATTGCTTCATCCTTTCCATCACATTCCTAATAGTATTTCTGATTTTGTTTAATTACATTGTTCTACTACAATGCCACCCCACGTCAACCCCGTCACTTCTTTAATCCAATTATTCCCCGCCTTTTTTTAATCTTCCACACGCACCCCTCAACCCACTAACGCGCATCGACACCTTCGCTTCCCACGCTGCGACGACTTCCACATCCTTTAATTTTTTCTCTGTTTATTCCGCAGTCGTAATTTGTAATTAATACGCAAACATCACCTATAACTTTAACACAATTTGTCGCCTTTGCCGCGCAGTTGATCTGATTGTGGTCTTTTTGTTCTTCCGTATCTGATCAGACAGCTTCTTTTGTGAACTATGTTATTATATAATTTTTATCAAAAAGAAAATGATCTTTTATTTTTGCATAACCGCTTTATTAAAGCGCACGACTTTTCTTCCATACGAAGGTGAATGCATGTCGATGGAGAATTGTGCTTTCAGTGTGTGTCCTGCTGCGTCATTGAGGGTGTGAATAAATTTTAAGATTCAATTCCTTGCTGAAACGACTATTTATACTCAGTTTTTTTGGCTCGGATCAAAGTGTAGTATCTTTTGTTAATATTCTCGAAGATACCCGCTCCCACAATTGTGAAGACCAAAATCAATTAAAGATCTTGGTCTTCACAATTGTTTTTTTTTCACCTTTAAAGAATAAGATCCACTCCTAAACCACTATTTAATTCCTTTCCAGTTGAGTAACACTCCCATTTAAAGATCGACCTACCTCTTTTTAAAACCAGAAACTAATGGGGAGTCTAATTTTTTAAGAATGTTTGGGACGGTTTTACTGACCTGATTTAAAAAAAATTTTTTTTAAAATTTTAATTATTATTTTGCATTCTCTTTTTTGTGGTGTTTTTATTGTTTCACGTCGCATCATGATCGCCATCATGGCCTCCGTTCAGTCTTGGGGGATAATGTGTTGCATTGTCTTTAAATTCTCGTAACTTTTCTCCCTCCTCGTCACGTGGAGGTGGTGTCGTCTCGATATGTCTGCAACAAAACCTTCATAACACGAGACAACAATCTTTTAAATTGATTTGTTTATTTCAGGCGTCAATCTACCGTCGATCTTGGAGATGTTTTACCAACATTAAGGGAGAGACCAAATTACTACTTTATCGTAGTTAATTCCTAGCTTAAGTCCTTATCATTCGATGAGGGGGGAAGAAGAAATCTCATGCCTGTATTCTCTTAGGGAATTTAATTCCCATCAACATTTGAAGACAACATTGAGAAATCGTCTGTTCGGCTTGCTTCCAAAACCCAGACTGGCAAAACTCCGTTTCCCACACAAAAGCCCGTGACGTCACAGAGCTCCTATGCGCAGGTGCCCCTTGACTCTTGACCAAAGGTCTCGTCAACGTGGTGGCCCTATCAACGCTTGTGAGCTCCAACTGTGAGAACCAGTTTATATTTCATTCGACTGTACGGGTCCACCCGCACTAAATCGCGCAAGCCAAACCAAACGATCTCCCCACATACGTCCACTTCAAAATGCATCCGGCCTCACATGACCATTATCCACCAAATGGATACACCCTGTAAGAAGGTAAATAACCTCCAACTACTCGACTATAATAGAGATTATACTGGTTCACATGTTACCGGCAGCACTCAGTTGAGTGACTGTAATCTGCTTTAACTAACTTACGAGTTATTGGGGGTCACATTTAATAAATCTGAATCTGATTTAATTTCAGAACATTAATGTGAAGAGATTACGCATATTGCTGAATAGTCGTGTCGTATGCATTAAATGATTTCTTAATCCTTACCTCATTTTAAAGAATACCCACTAGGCAGTAATGAGATTTTATTTGGTCAATAGTAAGGAGATTTTCATTACTACAACTATTATTATAAATGACGTTTATTAAAAGCCAAAACAATGCAATATTTTTTCATATTTCTATTTTTATTTTGAAACTTTAAATATTTCGGCGATAATATCCCCTTTTCAGAAGTATAAAGCCAATTTTTAACGTTTTTCCTTGTTTTTTTTATTAAGTAAGATTTTTTTCATAAAATAAAATCGTCACCTTTGCTGAAAGTTAGAAACACGTGTTGTTCGTATATAGTCAGTATAATATCTAGTTAAGAGAAGCGCTTGGCTGAGCGAAGTATATAACATTATAAATTATACAAAAAGAAATATCGCATGGTTTTGGCTTTGTTGGATAATGGCTCTGTGGGAACAGACGCATCTTGAGGTGGGCGTATCTGTTGGAAATCGTTTGGTTTGGCTTGCGCGATTTAGTGCGGGTGAACCCGTACAGTCGAGTGCAGAATAGGGCTGTTCTCACAGTCGGAGCTCACAGATGTGACAGGATCATCGCGTTGACAAGACCTCAGATCAAGGGTTAATGTGCACCTGCGCATAGAGGCTCTGTGACGTCACGGTCATTTGCGTGGGAAGCAGAGTTTTGCTAGTCTGGGTTTTGGAGGCGAGCCGATCGGACGTGTTTCACGATGTAGTCTGCAACATGATTAGGGGAATTAATTCCATAAGAAAATACAGGCGTAAGATCTCTTTTCCCCTGGCTAAGGACTTAATTGATAAGTAATTACGAAAACAGTAATTTGGTCTCTCTCTCTCGACGTTAGTGGATATCTCCAAGCCGACGGATAACTAACGCCAAATAAAACAGAACTTTAAAGTTTAAAAGATTGTTTACAAAATGCACACTAGAATTGTCCACATGAAACGATGGCGCAACAGTCAATGTTGTTGATGGACAATCTGTTCTAAGTGACAGTATTCTTTGGGGTTAATAGTTCCATGTTTATGACAATAAATAATATCTAAAAATAACATAATCATCAACACTCGGTAACAATCCCCCGCCCCCCCTGGATTAAATAACGGTTTTGTTCCAAATTCTGTATGGGTTTACGACTTCGATATAAAGATTCGAAAAGTTGCACATCAAGAAGGTCGGAGATCATATCGACCAAAATGCTGTGAAAATAACAACCAAGATGAGAATGGTAGTTCGAATACTATAAATAACACAAATTATTAATACTTCTCTAAAAAAACATCCAAAACATATTGTTAAGGAGTTTGAACAAATTTTTTTTTCGTTTTCTTCGTCACTGTCTTCCTCATTTTTTGTCCTCTTCTTTATTATTGTCATCTTCTTCAGACATATATATTTTCATATTCGTCCACTTCTTTTTTCTTCTCATGTTTTTCTTCGTCTCCCTTTTCTTCAATTTCGTCTTCTACTTTGTGTTATGTTTTTTATCTTTTTTTTTCGTCCTCGTCTTTGTCTTCATTTTCTTTTTCGTCTTCTTATTCATCCTTTTCTTCTTCTTCTTCTTCTTCTTCTTCTTCTTCTTCTTCTTCTTCTTTTACCTGCTCACAGATAAGGAGAATTTCTGTTTTCTGTTTTCTCTCATTTAGTATTTATTCCTTTTTTAACCAATAAAATACAAATCAAACAAAGATGGCCGACCGTATTTTGCCGTTTGATTTCACGCGCCAGAATTTGAGACCGATTTGGCGCAGGGACAGAATGACAATCAAACATTTCTTTTCTTCAGATGACATTAATTCTTGCCCGTTTGCCCTCAGGCTTTTGCCGCGAAAACTTCTTTTCAAAAAGCATCGATCGATAAACCAAGCGAATTATCTGCCAGATATAAACGGTTTGGACGGGTGACCTCAAAATGTGCTACGGAAATGGGCATGAATGCATAAGGGTTTGTACTTCCGGTCGAGGTCGGTTCTAACAGCAGTACAAGTATCTCTGCAGAGTCTATCATACACCGATGAGCGAACCTTGTGTTTGTGTGTACGGACATTTTCTAAGTTAAAACGATATGACCTATTGTAAATATTTGCAAGCACGATCATCATAAATTCAGTAGTGTCACAGATTAACTCAACTTGAGGCTTATTAGATGTAGTACATGTTCTAAATGTGTAATTTTCTCTCCCTTTCTCTCTCTCTCCATATATATATTATTTTATGTACATACACATATTATATAATAAAGTGATATGATATATTGTGCATACATTTTCAGCATGGTCTTCAACATTGTCAATGCGTGAGTAGTAGTATGATATAAAAATATGTGGTAGTTAGGGTTAGGGTTAAGGTTAGGGTTAAAGTAGTATAAAATAAAAATATGTGGTAGTTAGGGTTAAGGTTAGGGTTAAAGTAGTATGAAATAAAAATATGTGGTAGTTAGGGTAGGGTTAGAATTAGGGTTAAGGTTAGCGTTAGGGTTAAAATAGTATGAAATAAAAATATGTGGTAGTTAGGGTAGCGTTAGGATTAGGGTTAAGGTTAGCGTTAGGGTTAAAATAGTATGAAATAAAAATATGTGGTAGTAAGGGTTAGGGTTAGGGTTAAAGTAGTATGAAATAAAAATATGTGACAGTTAGGGTAGGGTTAGCGTTAGGGTTTAAGTAGTATGAAATAAAAATATGTGGTAGTAAGGGTAAGGGTTTAGGTTAAAGTAGTATGAAATAAAAATATGTGACAGTTAGGGTAGGGTTAGCGTTAGGGTTAAAGTAGTATGAAATAAAAATATGTGACAGTTAGGGTAGGGTTAGCGTTAGGGTTAAAATAGTATGAAATAAAAATATGTGGTAGTTAGGGTTAGGGTTAAAGTAGTATGAAATAAAAATAGGTGGTAGTTAGGGTTAGGGTTATGGTTAGGGTAGTATGAAATAAAAATAGGTGGTAGCTAGGGTTAGGGTTAGATTTAGGGTAGTATGAAATAAAAATATGTGGTAATTAGGGTAGTATGAAATTAAAAAAATATGTGGTATTAATATAAACATATCTATGGTAGGTAATCTATACAGAGGCGTCAATATTTCACTCGCGCGTAAAACTGGTAGACATTTTGCTTGATGTTTTCCTACAGAAATTAAACATGGTCGACTCCGTGTTACTTACTTGCTATATATATATATATATATATATATATATATATATATATATATATATATATATATATGTTTAAATTTAAAATATAAATTATTATAACACAAAGTATTATAATAGCTCAACTGTGTGATACAAATGTTTTTTTATATTATAAAAAAACACATCAAATGTTCTTACAAATTCTTTCCAAACGTCAATTTTTCTGCGCATACTATGGCAGGATATCTTTTCAGGCAAGAGAAAATAAAAGTGGAATGCAGCACAATTTTTTTAGTGTCTGTTGGGTTACCCTTTTTACGAGCACTGATGATAACTTTTTAAAGAAAAATAAATGCTTTATATATTTCGAATATTATATATATATATATATATATATATATATATATATATATATATATATATACATATATTTATATATATGGAAATTGAAAAGAGGAAAACCAAAATAATTTTTGTACATGTGTGCTATTTTCTTCAGACAAGCATCCCGAGGAAGTTTTAAAATAAAGACGAAACGTTGATGAATACATAAATAATATGTTTTGGTGCATTCTATACATAGGAATATATAAATATATCGACATACGTAACTTCATAATATATATATATATATATATATATATATATATATATATATATATATATATATATATCATGGCTTAAGGCCGAAACAATTGTATGCGAATAAAAACTGATTTTTTGTGAATTTGTGAGAATTTGTTCCCTACATCTGATAGCAGTCCGTTCAGGGAGAAGAAACACGGCCATCTGTTGTGACGCAAGCGAGGAATGTTTCTTTACATAGACTGTGACTAGGTGTTAAGATTAAAACTTCTAGAAATTTAAAAAAAAATTCTCTTTCAGGTTTCCCGACATCTTCCGCTTTTCAAATGGGGATAGATTTAGTCTTTGAAGCCTCGCTTCGTAGTTAAGCGTGGAGAATCCCCTAACTATCCTTGTGGCACACGCGCCAGGTGTACGATATCTTTTTTAAGATAATGATTTGTTGATTGAATTGTATACTCAAAATAAGATGTATCACAGATATACATAGGAGACAGAACGTGTCTGCTGCTATGCTTAAAAAAGATCTCAGAATCAGGTAGAGAACTCACTTGGCATTTTTTGACAGTTCGATACATTGAGGTGTTGGTTTGAAGGAGTTGCCCACAACCGAACAAAGATCCTTACTATGGTCGATACATACGATTTATTGCTCACCTTCTTTGTTACGTTTGTCGCGACGGTCAGACCAGTTAAACAGTTGTATTTACCCACACACATGATTATCAATATTAAAGATTAGGTGAGGACCACATTAAATTATCTTGTCAAGTAAAACTCTTTATTTCAACAACCGTTTCATCTTTAGAGACTATACGTTTCGGTATTCGATTTGTAGTTTTAAAATTACATTGTAATGTAAGATGTAGAAACAAAATAAGAAAAATGTATATATTTATTAGAATAATTTAAATATGAATCCGATAACCGTAAAGAATGAAGTCATTTGAAAACGAGAATTTAGGACACTGAAAGCTTACGCTGAAAAAAAAACGCACCAAAAATAAATATTTAATATCTCCCCCCCCCCCCACCACCACACACACTTTTTCTTAAAATAAATCTTTCCCTACTTTAAAAAATCGACCTGGTGACGAAAAATCAAGCAACTTGGGTTTATTATCCGTTTGTTTACAGCGGCAACATGCGTGTGCAACGGTCAACCGGAAGTCAAAGAAAGCTGCGTAGACCCCAATTCGTCCCTTTCATATTTTCTTATTTCTGGGGTCCTGAAACCTAATTGGTCCAGTTATTGTATAAATATTTTATCATATTTTGGATGTGTAATCAAGTTCTTATGCTTTTAACTCAATGGATATTCTACTTATTCCGACCACATTAAATTATCTTGTCAAGTAAAATTCTTTATTTCAGCAGCCGTTTCATCTTTAGAGACTATACAATCAAACAAAGTTTGAATATTACTTGTAAACAAACAGATTGTAGATATGACCGTTGATTATTCGGTTTGTGTATGACAATTTATGTAACTGGAAACTATTTTTCCTTTTTATCTTATTTTTTTTATCTTGAAGATTCTTTTTAGACTCCAATATTCAAACCTTGTTTAATTTATAGCCGCTAAAGATGAAACGGCAGTTGAAATGAAGTGGTTTGTTTTACATGATTATTTAGTCTTGTTGAAATCGAAATCAATGAAGGACTTGAATGCCTACTAGACACCACCCTCGGGTGTCTTCGGTCTCTCTGTACAGGGGTTTGTCAGAGACTCTGACATGAGGATACTTTTTACTTGAAGTAAACCCTGACCAAATATTTAAAACAAATGGTGTGCTGTCTCCTCAAGCTATCCAGCACGTCTTCCGAATTGCGGACGGGGGCACCCCCTCTACTCATAGAGGGCAGCTTCGAAGAAACAATTAGAAGCCGTTGACAATGAGGAAATGAATAATAAAAAATATGAATAAAAACAAAAATAAATACTGCCAGGCCGGCACCCAGGATAAAAAAGGCACATCAACCCGTTCATACACCAGGCTGGAAGATGTAAGCAGTGGTGTAAACCAACCTGCCTCTGGAAATGGTGCTCCAGCCAATACAGAGGTCAACCACGGTCAGCCATCAGGCCTTGAGACCAAAGGACCTGGCCCCTTATCTCCATCAAATGCAGAAACAAAAAAAAGAAACATAAAAGGCTTAAAAGCCCAACCATGGACCGTTGCACAAAAGAAGGTGCTATTGTTTTGCTACTTTGAAAAGTGGAGCAGAACTTCCAATGAGATTCTAGCTGATAAGATCCAAGAATCTACCCTCCGCGAAGAAAAAGCTTATACTGATTAAAACAATAATTAATGCCTTAAAGAATATATTTTCAACTTTATATAGTAAAAATAATCGACACAAGAAGAAACAGTTTTTTAAACGAATGCACCTAAACTCTTTCAAAATAACGGTGACATTTCTACTATATTTTCACATTTCGTATTTAATTAATTAAGGTGATAGTATCGACGAAAATTTATCACTCTCAACGATCGAAGTACAAAACAAGAAAGAAAAACTATATATTTCACAATATGCAAACCGTGCTTATTGAAATAACGTCGGATCTAATAAACAGAACAAGTAGTACAAGCTACTAACTGTAATTAATTGATTTTATATGTATAAATATTATATATATATATATATATATATATATATATATATATATACAGGGTGGGCAAAAATAAGGGTCCTATTTTTAAAAATTCATAACTTTTTTATTTATTGATTTTTTTTTTTTTTTTTAGAATAAGTAAAGGACCCCTTCCGAAGCAAGCATGAGCCGTATTAGCCCTAAGGAACGTACCCTCATTTAGAAAACATTATTTTTGCTTTAAAAACTCAAAACAGTGTAAAAAACAATACTTTAGTTTTTGTAAGTTTTAAGAAGTGTTTTTCGGCTAAAATTTGTTTTGTTTATTTCAAAAAATCTCGGAAGGGTCAGTCTACACACACATAAAGTTTGGTGAGTTTAACTTTTATTTTGTGGAAGTTATTCAAATTCAAGTTATTCAAATTTAAAGATAGGACCCTTATTTTGGCCCACCCTGTATATATATATATATATATATATAAATATATATATATATATATATATATATATATATATATATATATATATATATATATATATATATATATATATATATATATATACATTAGCAAATAATACTCCCTCCGGTCACATATTTTGGCTAGCCTGGGAAGATGATATCAGGGTGAATGAAGATATACTACACTGACCCCCACCAAAAGAAGGATTAACGATTGAGAGGATGGTATCATGACAAATACCCCCACCCAGAAAGGAGGAGTTATTACCTGGGAGAATGATATAATGACAACAGATACAGATAGTACACTACCCGCCCTCCCAACGGAAAAGATAATCATGGAATTATATTACTATGAATAGCAAACATATACTATACTGCACCCCAAAAGTGGTAATACAGAGAAAGATCGACCCAGAAAAGGAGAAGGTATAACCTGCGAGCATGGTATGACAACCCGATGACAACTACACACCAAAAACACAGAGCCTCCACCCCTCCTCTTTCCCCAGCACCTCCAAATCCATGCTACACCTCACCACAACAAAAACCTCAGCACCCCCTCCCCTCTCTCCCATCCTAAGACAAACTCACCTTTTTCACTCACAGCCATCCACATTCATTTCACTCCCTGCCACCGACTTCTCTCAGCCCGGACCTTGGTCCTGCGCTTCCAGTAGTGGCTACTACTTCTTCTCATTAACCCATCATGTCAACCCAATATTTCAATGTACTTGCATGACATTTTTCTTAAAATTATCATCCTGAGGAAGTCTTACAAATAAAGACGAAACGTTGATGAATACATAAAAAAAACATCTTTTGGTTTTTCCTTTTTCATTTCCCATATATATATATATATATATATATATATATATATATATATATATATATATATATATATATATATATATATATATAAGTCAGGTTGATTTTATATTCCATTAACCATGTTTTTTATGTTTATTTTTTCACATTTTCAAAAAAATATAACATTCCGTTGAAATGTATATTTTACGCTCCATTTCTCTGGATGTGAGTCAAACAATATTTTTATTCCTATATTCTTTCTGCCAAACTTCAAGATCATCATAAAAATCGATAAAATAAAGAAAAGTTCTCAAATTGAAATCTCTTGAAAAAAAAACCGAACCCCACACAGTGCTTCATTGTTGGTGAAAAAATCTTGTTAGGACGCCATTTGAATTTTTTTTTGTTCAGAGTTAGCACACCAAACAATTCGCGGATATTCTTGAATTTTAATTCAGTAATATTATCTAATACATCTACTTAATTCCATCATTTATTCCTAAACATTTGAATTCATTAGAATGTAATTTTACTTGCATAAAAAATGAGTTCATTTAGTTTCTCTCTCTCTCTCTCTCTCTCTCTCTCTCTCTCTCTATATATATATATATGAAGAGTTCGAATGCAAAACGCGATAAATCCAATCCGTTTAAATTGAAACATTAAACAATAAAAAGGTAAAATATATTAAATCTCGATGTCGAATTAAAGCAGATTTTAATGGTAAGCAAAAAGAAAATATCTGGTATCATATTTTGTAAAAACAGGATTCCATGGTGTGCTTGAGCGTTGAAGTGAAACACGTTTTATAGCACTAGCTTCGTAATTTTGAAAATGGCGTTTATCGCGTTTTGCATTCGAACTCTTCATATATCCTCAGAAGGTCAGTTCATTGTATTCCTTGCTTGAACACCTGATAATTTAATAAACTTGTAGACTTTCAAATTATATTTTTGTCATCATTTCAAAATTTCTTATGTTAATGCTCTATCTCCAATATCGAGCATCTCATGATCACGATAGGATCTAATATATTTATCTTTATATATATATATATATATATATATATATATATATATATATATATATATATATATATATATATATATGGGGAAAAAGAAACAATGTTTCAGACAATATGTAAAAATAAAAATGGAATAAAGAATAAACAATTCAACAACTAACAAAAATAAACTCAAAAACTCATGTTGTAAAGTTCCACCGAGATATTTCGGCCGTAGATACGACCATTTTCGATCAGTTAATAAACTTTATTTCAAAACGGAAAAGTTTTCAAATTTATACAGAGAATGCGATTGGAAGAAAATGTCACGTGCAGGGAACAACAAAACGGGGAGAAAAAGGAATGCGAGGCATGTTATGAAAAGAGATAGAAAAAGAAGATGAAGAAGAGGAAGAAGAAGAAAGAGATACCAATCAACCAGTATCTTTAGAACGTCAGTTGAAGAAGACGAAACGAAGAAGAAGAGAAAGCGAGAGCAAACGTGAGAAAGCGTAAATCGACATGTCGTTGTCGAAAATTATTGAAGAAGAAAAAAAAAAAGAGAGAGAGAAAAAATCAGTGCTTAGATATCGCCTGCTGATTGAATTCGGGCTGAGAACGTCAAAAGTCAACAGGATTAGTAGTAATTGGTACAGTGAACGTCGAGGGACGACACAAGGGAAGAGGAGGAGGCAGGGGAGGAGGGGAAGGGGAAGAAGAGAGACAAGGGTTCTCTGCACGTGACATTTTCTTCCAATCGCATTCTCTGTATAAATTTGAAAATTTTTCCGTTTTGAAATAAAATTTATTAACTGATCGAAAATGGTCGTATCTACGGCCGAAATATCTCGGTGGAACTTTACAACATGAGTTTTTGAGTTTATTTTTGTTAGTTGTTGAATTGCTTATTCTTTATTCCATTTTTATTTTTACATACATATATATATATATATATATATATATATATATATATATATATATATATATATAACAGAGGAATCTACAGAATTGTTTGCATCGGAATATGTATTTACTCTCTTATTTAAAAAGAAATAGGAAAAACTCAATAGGTTCTCATAAATAATTACTACCAGTAATAAAAAGAAAAATAACCAATACAAAATTCAATCGAATAAACCATCACTGTAAACAAATTGTCTATAAGTAGGTATCAATAAAACTATTTTACTAGGCAGGTAATCTAGTTAAATTTCTTCCGTAAATCACGCATGACAGGACTGTTTATTATTTTAATTGTGGGTATTTGATGGAGCAACGTTCACTTCTAAATAATCGATAAACTAATAGGGTCCTGGATGTAGTCACTTTAGCAGGGGGTATACTAGGGAATGATTATTTTCTCTGTATGGGTACTATAACTGGTAATCTAGTTAGTTAGGGAATATAATTAATCAATACCTTCTGCTGGATTAAAGATTGATCCCTATCGTTTACTCAAATGGTAAGCTAAAATTATGGATTAAATGTATGCGATGTGAAAGGGAATATAAGCTGTAAATTCATTCGAAGGTAACATATCAATTAATTCATGTGGAGGTCTTCAGATCCCGGAGAGCCTTATACTCCAATAGCTTCTTTCCATGAGCTGCCGACCTTTCGAAAGTCCCTCCCTGCTCCCTGTTTTAAAACCAATGTGAACAAGCATCTCACTTCACAGCTCCCAATTTAGGATGACCTCCTAAACTTTCACCCTAATTCTCAGTAGCCCCTTACGTCTACAGTGGCAACGTGCCTTGTTTGGGGTGAAATAAGTTAAAAAAGAAATGAAATAGATTCTCTCTAGGAAGACAAGGGAGATAAC
>OY744544.1:27842345-27872345 GCA_963556195.1 Sepiola atlantica
CTCACAGGATGTTACTGCTGAGGTATAACAATTCCGGTAAAGATTGATGTCGTTGCGTTTTTCAGTTTAATTTCTTTTTTAAGTAGAGAGAGAGAGAGAGAGAGAGAGAGAGAGAGAGAGAGAGAGAGAGAGAGAGAGAGAGAGAGAAAGAGAGAGAGAGAGAGAGAGAGGGGGATGTGATGGTGGTTAAGTGGATATCGACATGGACTGAAGACCTGGGTGTTCCAAGTTCGAATCCAATCGGTTCCACAGTACCACTTTCACTTAGGGATGTTGGCAACCTTCTCGTGGTCATTCCCGTAATTACCTGATGTCTTTCCAGAAAGATTTCTAACTAGAAAAACATCGGGGAAACTAATGCCAACACTAGAATCATCTGATTCACACGAAAAAGGAAGAAGAAGAAGAGAAAGAGGGGGAGAGATTGAAATTATTGACAGTGGTTGTAGCTAGACGAGTTTTTGTTGTGAATGTTTTACAGGGAAGAGACCATAGATTCTAGCTTAGTTTAGCACTTGTCATGAAAGTGACGATAGGATAGAGAAAGACGAGCAACGTCTCTTCTGTGAGAAAGAGGCAGTAGGGAAGACAAAAGGACATCACATACTAGATTTAGAAGTCGGTGTTGTACTCTGTCAAGCATGAAATGGTGCTCTTAACAGCATTTTCCTAGATAGGATATTTTGTTTCTCTTTATTTACCATTCTAATAATATTTTAATCGTATTTGTCTTCAGTGTCACTTCGCTCATTGTGATAGTAGAGCATGTATATAATATTAAATGAGTTCAAAATCTCTACAAGTCTCAGTTTCAATTAATATTCTTATATTAATAAAATAACGCACTTAGTATATAGATACACAATTCACCTTCTCCCAGTATGAAATAATATTAAAATTACCTCCCCTAATAATTTTTTATAAATAAAAAAATCTTAAAACAATAATAAAATAAATGAATAAACAAATAAATAAATAAATAAAATAAGTCAGAAAAAATACAAAATAATAATAGAAAAATATAATAGAATAACAAAATTAGAATAAAAATTCACTATTACCTTCCAACAATTAAGTAGATATATAGATACACATTATATGTTATATGTGTGTATGTATAGTTTTGTGTATGTTTGTTTATATGTATATTGTTGGAATTGCACACTTGTATAGGGATGACAATTCACTATAAACATTTTCAAGTGATGTTAAATCTAGCTGTTCGCTTGAAGTATGGGGAAAGCAACAAAAAACAATTAACAAGTTAGATGTTTGATTCTGATTATAATTGACTAAACTCGAATGAAGACACTAGAAAATAAATATCTAAAAATTAAGAAAAATAGATTTAAGAGTTTCAAATAAGCGTAGAAGATTCTTTTCACCATTTATAAGAAGTTATATATTGAAAATTAAAATTTTATATGGTATATATATGTATATATTAGTGCGCATTGTTATAAGGGAGATAATTCACAACGATTTCATTAAAGTTGCTTCACTCTTTTTGAAATAAAAAATAAATTTAAATTAAAAAAAATCGTTAATAAATTAAATTCTGAATTTTAATAATAACAATTTACTAAAATCATAAACAACATTAAATAATTTAAGAGTAAGTAAATAATTATAGCATTTACAAATAAATAACACAAGAATTACTTGCTCATTTAAAAGAATTTATTTTGTTTGTTTCATTTACTGCGGGCTCCACGCAATCTGGCTCTAATATAAATAAACACATATTTACCAGTTAATAATGAAAATGATTAAAAAATAAATCATAATAAAAACAAATAAATACATACTGTTAGAATAAACTAAAATAATAATAGTATATAATTAAAATAAATAAATAAATAAATATTAAATAGATAATATTAAAAAAGAAAAATTGAATCCCGCTCTCAGCTATTACCCCTTCCATAAAAATATATATTTAAATATTTAATTTAATCTAAACAAATATAACACTTCATCAGTTAAGCCAAATATGAAATTTTTAAATAAAAAACCAAACAAACGAACAAAATCATTTAGTTATATTTTATTCCGTGGATATTAATATTTACTGCGTTAAAAGCATATAACAATATTACCATACAGCACGTGTTTTAGAGATTTGAAACACCTACCATTTGATAAAGAGGGCTTCCTCGAAATATATTACGGAATACGGTGACACACATTACATCACTGCGTTAAAGTCTTGCCTAATCAGGCAAGCGTTGCTATAAAAAATAATATATATATATATATATATATATATATATATATATATATATGTAAACGATTTATTAATAATTTCACGAAAACTGATTAAATACCAAATAGTATTTTTTTTTTCGGTAAGTAACAGATCGGCAAAGGGTAATCTTAAATTTTCGAAAGAAAAACTTTCATTATCAGAAGACAACAATAGAAGACCGAGAGGGTCAGAAAAAACGGGAAAAAAACGGTGTCAGATATATATATATATATATATATATATATTTATATATATATGAATATAAATCACTTGCTATTGTCTAATTTCTCAACGCCGACATATTTCCATGTCTTGCATTGTGATAGCCTTCTAATACTCCGCTATACACACACATATACAAACACACACAGATATATGTATAATTATAATTTTTTTATCTACATATATATTATTTATCTATCTATATATGTTATCTATCTATCTATCTATCCATCTATCTATCTATCTATCTATCTATCTATCTATCTATATATCTATCTATCTCTCTCTCTCTCTCTCTCTATATATATATATATATATATATATATATATATATTTATGCACACACACACACATATATATAAATGACTCAATAACTGGTCACCTCTGAAGATGGAATTTATTCCGAAATATAAGATTAATTTAAAAAATATATATATATATAAATTAATCTCGCATTGTTAATGGCTTACATATCAATTTTATTAAAATATCCAACAATGCTTTAAATGGACGACCAACCAATATTACTTAACCTTCAGGAGCGAGCCAGGCTCTTCGTTCGACACCGGAATTTGAATCATGGCCGCCAACACCACCAGTGCGAAGAGACGTTTTATCAAGTAGCAAAGAAATAAGTTTGGTTATTCTTGTTTTTGATATTTAAAAAAAAATGACTCAATAACTGGTCACCTCTGAAGATGGAATTTATTCCGAAATATAAGATTAATGTAAAAAAAAAATATATATATATAAATTAATCTCGCATTGTTAATGGCTTACATATCAATTTTATTAATATATATATATATATATATATATATATATATATATATATATATATGTATACTGTTGTTTTTGTTAGCAATAACCGCTGTCGTCCTTTTCGCTTCCTGGGTGAATGGAGTTTCCTTCCCTTTAAATGTATTATATATCTTCACCTTTTATATATAATATTATTTAAAAGCCATAAAAAAATCGTAGATATTCGGTGCAAGCTCTTCTGGCCCGGAGGTAACACGCTAACTACAAACAATATGGTCGCCGGTTTGAATCTTGCCAAAAGCCACGCTGAAAATCGGTAGACGGTGAGACACATGTATTCGTGGATTTCTTTTAGAGATAATATATATATGTATATATATAAGTATATACATTTACTTAACTTTTTATACATATATATATATATATATATATATATATATATATATATATATAAAATAATCGGATGTAAAAAACTATAGTGTAATAATTTTATTAAAACAAAGTGAAAATTGGAATTTTATTTTCGTAGTACAAATTTTTAGTGTGATATTTGTTCTATTTTTTATTTTTTTAATCAGTTTGCGGATATTTGACTCGAACGACGTCACCGTGTTTATTGCAAGTTAAGTCCAGTACGGAGTTTTAATTTCTGTGACAGATAAAAATGTTTTTTCGCACAAATATGTTGTTGAAAATTTAATTAAAATTATCATTGCTTGTTCATAGAGGAGATGTGTATTCATTGTTTATAGGGAGACGAAAGTGAGGTCTCGATAAGGATGACTAGAATTTACTCTTGGGACTAACATCGCCAGACTTTCTTTTGCATTAAACATTAAAATTGTCCATAACAATTGAAATAATGCCCCATTTTTTTTGCAGAACACTTTTGCACAGATAACCAGTTGTCCGTGGACGACTGATTGGTGTACACTGCTTTAGGCGACAATAACATCACCATTGGCTATAAAAAAAATTCGTTGCTCTGTCACGCTAATGTAGGAATATCTGTTTTTATTTGTTAAACAGTATTCTTGAGATCAAACCAATCTGCTTATTTTAGGTTGCGACTATAAAACCAATAAGACAATGAAATGGCGACGAGAGTCATTACAAATGGCGCCCAAATCGTAAGATAAGAGACCCTACTAAGCATGCGCCTGCCATCTTCTTCATCTGATTGGTCGTTGCTAAAACCGAGTCGTCTCTAAGCGTCTTTTGATCGCTAGACAAAACCAATATTTGACCCAGGTTATAATCGATGTATGATAATAAAAATTTCCACCAGCAATGATTGATCAGCTTCCTTACAGAATATTGCATAACTTTCATATTTAAAAGTAGGAGACATATACAAGGTGGGCAAAAATAAGGGTCCTATTTTTAAAAATTCATAACTTTTTTATTTATTGATTTTTAAAAAAATTTTTTATTTAGAATAAGTAAAGGACCCCTTCCGAAGCAAGCATGAACCGTATTAGCCCTAAGGAACGTACCCTCATTTAGAAAACATTATTTTTGCTTAAAAAACTCAAAACAGTGTAAAAAACAATACTTTAGTTTCTGTAAGTTTTAAGAAGTGTTTTTCGGCTAAAATTTGTTTTGTTTATTTCAAAAAATCTCGGAAGGGTCAGTCTACACACACATAAAGTTTGGTGAGTTTAACTTTGATTTTGTGGAAGTTATTCAAATTCAAGTTATTCAAATTTAAAGATAGGACCCTTATTTTGGCCCACCCTTGCGAAATGAGAAACAAACTTTATAATTATTTACACAGAAGGTGCTCGACTGAGCTCCGATCTCTGGTTTCTCTTTGTAAGATATTCGCGGTAAGAACTCGTCTTCTTACAATAACGGAAAAATACTTTTCCTTCTACCTCCATGCAGAATTTCCCTAGACTGAGCTTCCTTGCAAGGGTTTTCTCATCTGTTGAACACATTACCGCAGGACTGTTTCTCTGGAGATTACAACATGGTCGTCTTCAGTTCCAACGGAAACAAATACTTGCATACTCTTATAGAAAACGCACCGCGTTTCCGTGACTTCACATCGTTAACGTTCGGGCAGGTCCCAGAAGCGCCCGAGAGTTGACGAGGCGAACACTGCTAAACGATAAATTGAAGACTGGTACACGATAAATTCAGACGAATTAAATAAAAATAAAATACGTATATAAAAATAAATAACAAACAAACCATAGCTAAACAACTGTTATTAATTAGATGTTTATTTTTTGTGTGAAAAGAACGATTGTTAATCACGTGTTTTAAAATAAAATGTTTTTTTTGTCTATCGAAAAGTTTCAAAAGATGATTTTTTTATATAACAAAGAAACCACTCTTTTAACCAAATTCTGTTTTTTTTTTTGCATTTATTTTTCATCGTTGTTTTATTTAAAAAAATTTCTGTGTTAGGGTTAGTGTTATGGTTAGGGTTATTCTTTCGCTAGAAGTTAGGGTTGCTGACAGACCTCAATGAGTCCTTCGGGAAATTTAACGCGCTGACACCGATCGTAGATTTTTTTAACGTGCTGCAGATCGTAGAAATTAATTTCTTCCAAAAGTTATCGTCTGCTTGCTTGGAACCTTGTTGTCTAATGTCTGCTGAAACCTGATTGGTTAATAGTTTTGTCAACTGTCGGTTGCTTCCGAGACCTGCCCGAACGTTGACGACGCGAAGAGTACCAATACTTGTAATAAAGCACCCCATAAGTAATCTTAGTTCATACCATTTATTGTTTCTCATCTTCGGACCAACATATCATTAATACTCATCATCAAGTGACCGTTTGCCTTGATGTATAGACGTAAAAAATGATCGTTCTGGTTTCATCTAGAAACGGAATAGACATACGCACGCACACACACACACACACACACACACACACACACACAATCAGTACTACTAGCTTCATTGCTAGATCAACACAGTTTGTTGTTGTAGATCACTTTCGCTGCTCGTTGTAAAATACCCGCCGACTTGGCATTTACAAAGTTAAATTCCTCCTTAATTTTAAGCTAATTTGTGGTAGCCAACGGGAAAAACGCTCTTGACTGCGAATCAGTGGCGATTTGTGATCGGAGTTCGCGCCCGCTGAACTTAATGCACTGAAGATTGCGTTAGGTAATAAATAATTAATATTTATTTACAAATAGTATATATATATTTTATATATATATATATAATTATGTTTTAATATTTTACCTACGTACGACGTCGTTTCAAGCTTATGGCTCTCATCAGCGCAGGGAAGTAACAATTTCAGACGGTCATAGGGCGCAAACTCTGTTTACAGAGACACCTTGAATCTGCAAGCGTTCATCGAGTGCCACTAGGCCACGAGGGATTGTCACGTAATAACGGACGAATTAAGTGATATTTACACTGAAAAGCGGCGATCATAGATATTTAAACAATCCATAGTACTGAACGACAGAGTCGGAGCATTGCACTGAGGCTTTTAGGTGAATTTTATTTTTAATATTTCCGACAGTGCTCGACCTTCAATTTTACTTAAACAGAGCTTATAATAATATTAAATTATTTTTATATTCTCTCTCTCTTTCTTTCTCTCTTCTCTCTCTCTCCCCCCTCTCTCTCTCTCTCTCTCTCTCTCTCTCTCTCTCTCTCTCTCTCTCTCTCTATATATATATATATATATATATATATATATATATATATATATATATATATAATAAAACGTTAAAGTAAGACAAACAAGGAAGAGCTGATGGCAGCCGGCGATTTTCATAGTGGTAAAGCTTCAGGCTTCAAACTCTGGGGTCCTGGTTTAGGAACTCAGTAAGTTTAACCATACCGATAAGTCGTATAACGACGAAACGTATGTTCGTGTATAATTATATTCTCAAAATATATATGTCGCTCCCAATCTGGAGGCATCACATTGGCGAAGGGAAAATAATTCTCAACTAGCATTTAAGTAGAGTGCTTTTCGTTCAAAAGTATCGCAAACAAATTAAACAAGTATGTATGTATGTATGTATGTATGTATGTATGTATGTATGTATCTATCTATCTATCTATCTATCTATCTACATATATATATAGTGTGTGTATTTAAACAAGTATGTATGTATGTATGTATGTATCTATCTATCTATCTATATATCTATCTATCTACATATATATATAGTGTGTGTATTTAAACAAGTATGTATGTATGTATCTATCTATCTATCTATCTATCTATCTACATGTATACTGTGTGTGTATTTAAACAAGTATGTATGTATGTATGTATGTATGTATGTATCTATCTATCTATATCTATCTCTCTATCTCTCTATCTATCTATCTATCTCTCTCTATATATATATATCTACATATATACTGTGTGTGTATTTAAACAGTATGTATGTATGTATGTATCTATCTATCTATCTATCTATCTATCTATCTACATATATACTGTGTGTTTATTTAGGCAGCGTTTTATTCAATGAAGCCAACATAACAAATTTCTCTGCTTGATTATACCTTTTTTGTTTTAATTTTTCTTTCTAATAATATTTTTTGTGTCAAAATAAAATGCATAAATGAATGTTTTATAAGTATCATTAGAACTGTCGATTCTTCGTCGAATCATCTTCAGATCACAAAAAATGAGAAAAAAGATGGAGAAAAGAAAATTAAAAAAAAAAGCTGATGCGCCATTTTCTTCTGGAACTGCACAAGTTTGTTGCTTTAACGTCTAAAGGCTTCACATGTAACGTTCTCGACTATTTTCTTTTTAATTCTCTCCCTTTTCCTCAGTTTTTTGTTCATTTGTTTTGTGTCACCTGAAGATTATTCAACTATGAATCGAAAGTGCTAATGATACTTATGGACCAGTAATTATTATTTTTTTAATTTTTTCACGCAAAAATATTATTAAAAAAATCGAAAAGATAAAAACGATATAATCGGTGTGTATTTAGTCAGAATTCGTTTATTTAAGCAAACACTGTTATACATGAAAGAATTAAATTCTTGATTATACCCTTTTTATTTTTGCAATCTTTCTAATTATCTATTTTGTATCAACATCAAAAAAATAATAAATGTTCAATAAGTATCACGAGCACTTTAGATTCTGCATCGATTCATCGTTAGGTAACACTCAAACAAATGCAGAAAACCAGGAACTGCACTGGTTTGTTGTTTTGACGCCTAACGACTTCATATATGGCGTTCCTAGTGTTTTTTTGAAATTGTCTTTTTTCTCTTGCAGGAAAACCCGTCTCAAGAAAATGGGTGGAAGTCACGCCCCAAAAAGCGTGGCTACATTGATGGCAAAAGTAAAATCCCAGAATTGGACTTCACAAATAGATTCATTGATGTCAAAATATGTAACATAAACTTGCCCAAATTGAGATCCAACTTAGAGTCTGTCGACTAGCGAGTTCAAGAGATAAACCTCCGCCAATTCTCGTGATTCACTCACCCTGCTTTCACACTACTTGTTCGCCGCAACTGAGCAAGCAAAATATATAATTATATTTTTATACATAAGTGTTTGTCGCCATGCTTTTAAGGACATCAGTAATATAACATAAATAAATTAGATTATATATATTCATATATATTTATTATATTTGTGAGTTTTTACAACATAATATCCGTAAAATAAAAGCTCAATGAGGTTGTATTACAAGCTTCAGAGCATGTATACTTTATAGTATATATATATATATATATATATATATATATATATATATATATATATATATATTTATATATATATATACTTTATAGTATATATATATATATATATACTTTATAGTATATATATATATATATATATATATATATATATATATATATATATATATATATATATATATATATGACCATAGGAAAAATGAATCCAAAACCCTAATTTTCATTTTTTCTTTCAATCTCTTCAATTTCATATTTCAGCAAATTCTTATATTTCTTCTTCGTCTCACAAACAAAATTTAAATTTTAAAATTTTTTCTCCAAATTTAATAGTTTTTCTAGATCTTACACGCATATGTAATAAGTGACCGTTTGAAGAGTCGTTTCAAATTTCGGGAGTAAAGTTATTTTTGTGGGGGGGTACTGGATTTTTGTCATCATGTTTGATATAAGTTTTTTTATGCGTTATTTTTGTCATGACTTCATCTGAAACTTTTACATCTTTTTTTTTCTCCAGTCTTTGGAATAATATGTTTACTGAACTATGGCTTTGATGATCAGCAATGTTAAACTAAACTCTATATATTTCTCTTGAATTTGCTGTGAGACGCGCGTAAGATATAGGAAAAGTATTAAATTTGGAAAAAATAAATGAAAAAAATGAGTTTATGAGATGAAGAAGAAATACAGGTATTCGCCTAAATATGAAAATAAAGAGATTGAAAGAACAAATAAAAATTATTGCTTTGGATTGATTTTTCCTATGATCACTGATATGTAACTATAAAGTATATATATATATATATATATATATATATATATATATATATATATATATATATATATATATATATATATATATTAGCTGTTACTTCCTGGCGCCGCTCAAGCGTAAACAAATAGTGGCTTGTTTACGGAGAAATGGCGTTTGCTGGAAGTATTTATAATTTTAAAAGTTATTTTCCGTGAATATTAAATAACTGAAGATTATTATTACTTTTAAATCTTTCCAGCGTCTTACGAAATGGTGAAAGTTAAATAGAATAATTTCTTTCGTATTTGTTACGTTTAACTTTTAACTTTATAAAAAAAAATTACCCGGCACCGACTCGGGTGATAATTCTCACAAACTACGTAGACTATTGAAATAAAAGTAAAATAATAAAAAAAATTCTTTAAATTGTGATTGTAAATGAATGACTTCAAATTTGGGGGAAACAATAAAGGTTAAAAGTAAATATGTCCCTGTCGAGGATCGAACTTACGACCTTTATCTTAAAGTGTAGTGAGCCACGGTAATAGATCGTCGCGGGAAGTTATAGTTTTTCAAATTGTTTAAAAATATCAATCATGGCTTTCGTTCAGTCTTGAGAGACAATGGATACCCCCTGTAAGGATGTCTACGCATGTAATTGTGAAGCAAGGGTGGCGCCATCTCTAGTTGAATTATTTTGTAATAAACGAAACTAATGCTCAGAAATAAATAGCTTTAGAATTATAATGTAAACACACCTAATTGTTTATCTGAAAGCCGAGCAAGATATTGAAATGTTGAAACTTTTTATTAAGTGCTTTAACAGTCTAGGTGAGTAACAAAAAAGTCACTATTATATCACTATTTTTTAGCTGGAATAATTAACTGACGCAAATTAAATGATATGCGTGTTAATTAAATAGTGGAACAGAACACGGAAAAAGAGTAGTCAGAATTAAGTATCAACTTGCCAAATGCATTCTTATATCGGTCTGTCTATCTTTGAAAGTCCGACCGACTTACTTTTATATAATAGATGTATATTTAAGAAAGAGAGAGATTTGCTCATAGAGCGAATAAGAGAGAAAGAGAGAGAGAGTGAACGAGAGAGAGAGAGAGATGAGAGAGAAACATTCAAGACATAAGATCGTTATTTTCTCGTCCCATTCCCAGTCGCTCTTTCATTGGTCGCGTTCTCTGGACACTCATGAAGTATCTTGGCCGTGATCACAACTGGTCTGATCAGTCGCGGTCGGGTCAGTTACTTCTGCTTCCCTTGTCCGGAGTAATATCCTGTTCTAGACAAACATTGGAGCAGTAGAATTCAGGCTGAACGTCGCCTATTTGACCCGTCGCCAAGCGCTTCGCCCAACCGTTAGACTTGGCTTTCCCTCTAGCTGTTTCACATGCGTTTCAAACGAATAGATCACCCACACAATCTCCACCTTCTGGGCTAGGGTTTTTCTCTTTTTCTCAGAATTCTTTATTCTTTTTATTCGTCTTTGATATTTTCTTTTTTTATTTATTTATTGGCCATAATCTCTTCTTTCGGTTTTCTTTTTTTTTTCGTGCATCATTCATTGTTTTCTTTCTTTTTTTAATATGATTATTCCTTCTTTTTATTATTTTGGTTGTATAAAATATATATTTATCTCTTTTTTTCCGGTCCGACTCTTTCCTTTTTTCTTCATTTTTTTCTTCAGCTATGGTATTTTATTTTTCTATTTTTTTGTCTTTCTTTATTTTTCTATCTTTTTTTTCTTTTAAATATTCTCTATTTCATTTACTCTTTTATTACACGCGAATCATTCCTTTATGTGCCTATGGTATTTTCTTAGATTTTTTCTTTCCCTTCCCGTTCAGAACTATTCTTCCCTTCGTCATTTTTTCGCGTATTATTCTATTTTTTTCTATTTTGTCTATCAATAGTTCTTTCTGTATTGTTTGGTTCTTTTATTTCTGTCTATAATAATTTTGGTATTTTCTCCTACGCTTTTTGGCGTATCATTGAACGGCTTCTCTCATGTCTTCCACTTTTCATTTTAAGTCTATGGATATTTATTTATTTCAATTTTCGCAGACAGATATCGTTTAATTTAATAAATAAAAGCTCAGCTGAGCTGGCCCCTGTCCTCTCCGAACTCTACAACAAATGCCTTGCTAAATCTTGCTTCCCTGATAGCTGGAAAATTGCCTCTGTGGTTACAGTGTTCAAGAATTCTGGTGAAATAACTGACCCTCATAATCATCGCCCCATCAGTCTACTCCTACTCTTCGCTAAAATCTTTGAATCGTTAACCAATCTTGCGATAGCTCGCCACTTCATTAATGCTAGACTTCTTTCTGACCATCAGTATGCATTTAGGGAAGCACATTCTACTGCAGATATCGTAAATGTCATCTCTTAACGCATATATCATACACTGAACAAGGCAGGTGAAGTTAGGGCAGTAGCGCTTGATCTATCTAAAGCCTTTGCCCAGGTTTGACATAAAGGTCTTCTCATGAAAATTAATTCATATGGTATAACTGGACGAATATTTAATAGAATTAGATACTTTCTTACCAAAGAAAGATTCAGGTTGCCCTTGATGGCCGTACACCCAAACAACATGACATTAATGCGGGTCTACCCCAGGTGTCAATCATTAAACCATTATTTTTCCTGGTTTTCATAAACGATCATTCTGATGAAACTGAGTACGAGATGGGTATATTTGATGATGACACCACGCTTTACTCGAAACATGTTGACTAAACGAACGTTCACATATCAAAGGAAATGGCTAAATTCGTAGAAAATGACCCCCGGTTTGTAGTTGAATAAGGACATAAATGGATGGTAACATTTAATACAAGTAAGACAACGCTCATTTCCTTTAACAATTATAAGAAAACTTTTCAACCACCGATTCCCATGGCAAATAACACCTACCTGTAAGTTCAACATTCAAACTCCTCGGCCTAACATTCACAGGTAACATGAGTTGGAACAAATGCATAGAAGGTATTGCCAAGGTTTCTGCCAGGAAAGTAGGCCCCCTCACACCTGTCAGTATCCTATATCTCTATAAAGCCACGATCCGCCCATGCATGGAATATTGTTGACACATATGGAATGGTGCATCAACCACTAGTCTTTTCCTCTTAGACAATGTCAAAAAAGAGTCTGTAATCTAATAGGTCTCTCACTATCTACCAAACTCCAGCCCCTATCTCATCGCTGCAATCTTGTATCACCGTTCTTTTAACGTGTATCAATGTATCCGTGTCTGCCGTGGTTTTTCATCTCTCTCATTTTCTCTTTTATCATATAAATGTTCGTTACAATTTAAAGCGAAATTTACCTTTTTTTCTCTGTCATTTTCTGTCGTTTTCTATGTTGTCTCTTTCACCGCCGTCGTGATTCGTCTTATTCTTCCTCTCCTTCATGCCGTCATACCGTGTTCGTCATAATCGAGTCATACGTTGATATCTTCAGTGCGTCTTGTGTGAACAAACTTTTTTAAATTGACAAAAAGGAGGTCAAGGTGTTTAATTGATATAAAGGACACACAAAGAGAGACTGTATCCTTGAATTTAATTGCGTCTGTGATATCTTAACTTCTTACTTAGTTATTTCTTGACTTATTTTTGTATAGGGCCATTTCAGGGACTGGATAATAGGTCGGGTTTCTCATATTCGTCTCATCCGAGTCTTAACTTTGCGTTGTAAGAACATACTTCTTTACGTCTGCTCACTTCAAAATCCATGGCAAACTCTCCGTCGAAACTCGCGTTTCTTAAGGCACGACAACAACAAGTTATATCAACGCGACTCTAGTCGATTTGTCGGTCACCATTTCTGACCTTTATTGACAACCGATTTTTTGTTCCCTTGATCTTAAGTTCACCTGTCTGTTACTCACTCGTGGGAAAACAGATTCGTTTACCCAAAGTTTGTGTCAGCCCGACATGAACCCATCATGGTAATTTCGACCTCAGTCACAATCCATACTAGCTGAAGTACACTTTTTCAAAATAGGGCCCCTAATAATATAACAATTTTCTATCTTTGTTTTTCTTTGTTTTTCTTTCTTTGTTTTTCTTTCTTTCTTTTTACAGAAAATAAAAAGAAAAGACTATGGCCAAAAAATAAAATGAAAAAAACATCTGAAACGAATAAAGAAAGCATGGAAAAAATAAAAAATATCTTAACTTAGAAAGTCGACGTCGCCTGGGTGATCTGTTAGTCTACCCGAAAAAAATAAAGAAAATACACCATGTCAAATGTTAGGAAGGACGGATTCACATTATTTAACAAATGACTCTTTTTATTTCCAGCATACAATTGTTTCAGCTTACTAGACACATATTTGTAAAATGTCCCTATAACCTATGCATGTCCTTTCTTTGTATGGCTATCCGCAGTGCTCGTATATAAAACGAAGAAAAACAAAGAAAAACAAGGCAAGCCAAACCTGCATTACAATCCGTACTCATCATTATCAGTGGATATTGTAATGAGTACTGATTGTAATCCTAGTTTTTATTTATTTTCTTTGTTTTATATACGAGCACTGAGGATAGCCATACTAGGAAAGAAATGAATATATCATAGGAGCATTTACAATACTTTTGTAGTAAACCAAAACAATTGTATGCTAGAAAAATAAAAACAGTTTTTGGGAGAAATAATGTGAATCTGTCCTTCCGAACATTTGACATGGTTTAAATCAAATAAAAATATCTCATACCAGAGCTTTAGCCTTACACCATTGAGCTATTACAATTCCTTCATGTTTTAAATTTATATTTTAAATATAAAAACTATAAATATAAATATATATATATATATATATATATATATATATATATATATATATATGTATATATATATGTGTGTGTGTGTGTGCGTGTGTGCGTGTGTGCGTGTGCTATTGTGATGGATGTATATTGATAAAGCCTTTTAATAAATGTTTTTGATATTTCGTATATTAAGAAAAAATATATTTTCAGAATGGGTAGACACAATTGTCTGATAATAAAGTGTTTTTTTGTATTAAATCTGGAATACATCCTGAATAATTTTTATTATACTATATTGCATTATGAGCTCTAGTTGTATTGTACACTATTGAGCTACTACATGAAATTTTATGTGAACCGAAATGAATGTATATAAAATGTATCTCTCTGTCTGTCTGTCTGTCTGTCTGTCTGTCTCTATCTCTCTCTTTATATATATATATATATATATATATATATATATATATATATATATATAATCAAATATGAAACTAAAAGTAAAACTTTTAGTAGATAGAACCTATAGTGAAATGGTTTAAGCTCAATCCCCCCTCCCTTTTCCTTTCCAGCAGCAGCCATGGCTCATTCAACTAACCCTCCCTTCTTCTTCCTTTTATGCTTCACTTTCCCTTTTTTCATC
Source organism: Sepiola atlantica (assembly GCA_963556195.1). Taxonomy (NCBI): domain Eukaryota; kingdom Metazoa; phylum Mollusca; class Cephalopoda; order Sepiida; family Sepiolidae; genus Sepiola; species Sepiola atlantica. The sequence goes on from OY744544.1 coordinate 27,857,419, forward strand.
CGCCTCCCTCATTTGGCCTCAATAGTTCTAAGAAGAAATCCTTTAGTTAAACACTAAAGGATTTCTTCTTAGAATTGTTTAAATATTTCACTACCAAAGTCATTTGTATACAATTCAGCTCCGGTCCAGGAAGTATTTTTAAAATGGCCAGATTTCTCATATTAATTCCGATTAAGTGCGCTCCACCTACGATTTGAACTCAACATCTCACTATTGGAGTTACTTCATTTTTGAACGCTTCTCCATGCTGCCTTCACGAAAAATTTTTCTTCTCCATCTAAATCTCCTCTCATTGGACACCTTATCAGCGGACAATTACCAACTGGACAAACCCCATATCTTTTTTACACGAACTTTTTTTCACTCTCCATTTCTTAATATTTTTTCAAATGTTGAATTTTGGCTTTTCCTCTGCCAACTTATCTATCTATATAATTCCTCTGATGATAAGATTTCGATCTTTGAAAAGCCTTGGCTTAAGGAAAGAATAATAAACATAATTTTATAACAGAATATACCTTACATTGAACAATCGAAGTTTGAAATGAATCTGGACATTCGTACATGTTTATCACTCTTCTTTCATCTATATATATATATATAAGTGTAAATTAGTCGTCCAAGGCTATAGCAATGCGATGTGGTTGCCGTGAGATGGAAAAGTGAAAATAAATAAAGGCAGGGAGAGAGTGAAACTCAAAACGATTTATTAATAATTTCACGAAAACTGATTAAATACCAAATAGTATTTTTTTTTTTTTTTTTGGTAAGTAACAGATCGGCAAAGGGTAATCTTAAATTTTCGAAAGAACAACTTTCATTATCAGAAGACAACAATAGAAGACCGAGGGGGTCGGAAAAACGTGGAAAAACCGGTGTCAGATCATCGTATTACAGGGGAAAACAATTGGGAGTAGGAACGCAGAAAACGTCAAAATTCAATTAAGCAATCATATAACTAAGGTTAAAACATTATAAACATTAGTTTAGTAATATACCAATTTTTTAAATTTTATTATGTTTCATTTTAAATGACTCATCAATCTTTATTTATTTATTTATTTATTTGGATCAAGGGAAGAATAAGGACCCCAGATCATTAACACAAGACGCGGGACATATTTTCAAATCACCGGTTGACCTCGCAATACACGTGGTCTCTATTTACAAAACACTTGTAAATAGATCTTTTATTTATGTTAATATTTATTTTAAGGCAGAGAGTTCATAAATAAAACAAATAAATATTAACATGTTTTCTTTTCTTTTAACATGTATACGCTTTTTTAAAAATCGGCTGACTTGTAATCTGTCGTTTTGCAATAAACAAAACAATTTATCATTTTTTTTTTTACTTTTATTTACTAAATAAAAAACAAATTTTAAACGCAATTCTATATTTCGTGTTGTGTACTTTTTTTTCTTTTCGTAGGGAGGCGAGTAGCGAAGTTTTATATATTTGTTTGTAATTGTTGCTTACAGAAAAAAAAGGAAAAAACTTCATAAATTTTAAATTGCTTCCGTTTGGAAACTGATTTTTGAAGTCTAACTCCGCCCTCGTGGGGAAGCAAAACGAAAGATTACAAGTCAGCCGATTTTTTAAAAGGCGTATATATTTCGTTTATTTATTAAAATAACTTGCGTAATCATCCGTTTTGCCTCCTCGGGCTAGGAGCAATGTGTAGTATGGAAAAATCCTTCTAAACTGAGGTAAGATCCATAGTGCCCCTTTTTGGGAAGCTTGATTTTTCCCTACAAAACGAAAGATTACTTAAGTACGGTGATAAATATTTCATACCCCCCCCCATTTCTGCCCTCGTGAAGTTTTTTCCTTTTTTTTCTGTAAGCAACAATTATAAACAAATATATAAAACTTCGCTACTCGCCTCCCTACGAAAAGAAAAAAAAGTACACAACACGAAATATAGAATTGCGTTTAAAATTTGTTTTTTATTTAGTAAATAAAAGTAAAAAAAAAAATGATAAATTGTTTTGTTTATTGCAAAACGACAGATTACAAGTCAGCCGATTTTTAAAAAAGCGTATACATGTTAAAAGAAAAGAAAACATGTTAATATTTATTTGTTTTATTTATGAACTCTCTGCCTTAAAATAAATATTAACATAAATAAAAGATCTATTTACAAGTGTTTTGTAAATAGAGACCACGTGTATTGCGAGGTCAACCGGTGATTTGAAAATATGTCCCGCGTCTTGTGTTAATGATCTGGGGTCCTTATTCTTCCCTTGATCCATTTATTTTATTTTATTTTTTTCCTTTATTCTCTTCAAATCTAAATTTAAATTCACTGTCAAAGGGAGATAACTTATTCTAAATAATATGTTCAGACTTTAGGAATGAGATTGGAAACTTGAGAAGGAATTTGAGTTGTGAAGTGGATTAGGAACGCAGAAAACATCAAAATTCCATTAAGCAATCACATAACTAAGGTTAAAACATTATAAACATTAGTTTAGTAATATACCAATTTTTTAAGTTTTATTATGTTTCATTTTACATGACTCATCAATCTTTATTTATTTATTTATTTTATTTTATTTTATTTTATTTTATTTTATTTTTTTTTTTCATTTATTCTCTTCAAATCTAAATTTAAATTTACTGTCAAAGGGAGATAACTTATTCTAAATAATATATTCAGACTTTAGAAATGAGATTGGAAACTTGAGAAGGAATTTGAGTTGTGAAGTGGATAAAAGCCAAGGATGGGACCTTTTTTTTTTATTTTTTTTATTTTATTAGCAGGGGAAGGGGGGGGGGAATAAGAAGAGAGAGGATTATAAAAAAAAAAAAAAAAAAAAAAAAGGTAAGTAAGTTGTGGGTGGGAGTGTGAGGAGGTGGGAGTGTGAGGAGGTGGGAGTGGGAGGATGTAAGAATCAGAGGATGAAGGGAGATGACAACTCGAATCTGTTATTCAAGGCAGGGCGAAATTTGGAGATGAGGATAGCTTCTGAAATTCGAAGCTGGCCTATATTGCGGACAGAGTTGAGGATGCGGACACTAATGGAGCGATGTGTGTTGCCACATGAGATTAAGTGTTTATGGAAGGAGGAAATGTGGGTGTTTAGATGCTCTTTAATACGTTGGTGTAGAGGCCTAACGGTACTACCGATGTAGAACTTTTGGCACTTAGAGCATTGCAGGTTGTATACTGTATATGTGCGGAGGCAGAGGCCAGAGTTGGGGATGGGGCAACTAGCTAGAGAGCAGGGGTCTGGGGTGTAGTGGCTTTTTTTGGATAAATGTTGTCGGAGAGAGGTGCCTGTGTGAGAAAGTTGTATGTTAAGGTTCTCACTACGTATGGCATTGCGGATAGCAGAAGTGATACGGTCGCTAAAGAAGGGGAGTTTAAGGAAGCATGTGTTGGTGAGAGTGTGGTGTCTACGTCTTCTGGTGTTGTTAAGGCTAGATATGGTAGTTAGCGGGAAGCCGTTGGTCAATAGAGTTTGGTGGAAGGCTTCGGTGTGTGTTGTTTTATCGGAAGAAGAAGAGCATTTGTCTTGTATGCGGGTGATTTCGGTTTGTGCGTAACTAATTTTGGATTTGAGGGGTAGTGCGGATTTGTAGTGGACAAAGAGATTCCTGCAGGCGGGTTTTCTATAGAAAGTGGTGTGGAGAGATCCGTCGTCATTAATGCTGAGTTTGAAGTCTAGAAGTGAGAGGGAGCCTGAGGTGTTGGGATGTTCGATGGTGAATTTAATGTGGGGGTCAGAATTATTAAATGTATTAAAGATAGAGATAGCTTCCTCTCGGGATGAAGTGAGGATCAAAATGTCGTCGACGTATCTCGAGAAGAAAATATGGGAATGGCAGGTGCTAAGTGCTTGCTGCTCCAGTCTGTTCATGTAAGAAATGGCGAGGAGGCCGGAGAGACTGGAACCCATGGGTAGGCCAGAGACTTGTTTGTATGTGTCTTGTTGGAACTTAAAGTAGGTGTTATCCACAATGATACGTAGGAGCTGATGAATGTCTGTAGGGGTAAGCCCAAAACAGTCAAGATTGTTAGAGGAGATGTGGTCAGTTATGAGGTCAATGGCGGGGTGTGCGGGAATGGAAGTATAAAGGGAGACTACGTCAAGGCTGAAGATGTAGTTGTTGGCGCGGAGCTGTTGGGGTTGGAGCAAGTTGAGTCTATCTATTACCTGGTCAGAGCTGCTGACGTGTGCCGGGAAGGTGGGGAGTAGCGGTTTAAGTAAGTGGGAGAGGAGCCAGGAGATCTTGTAAAGAGGTCCCTCAGTACTGGAGACTATAGGTCTGATCTGTAGGTGGTTGCTGGTTTTGTGGGTTTTAATAAGATGGTAAATGGTGGGGAGTCTACTGTTTCTAGTGGTGAGATTGAGCCTATAAGCCTTGGGGAGATTACGTCTGGAGCAAATTTGGGACCAAGCGTTGTTAATAGTGGTTTGTATGCGGGTAGCAGAGATGTCATTATCGGGTGTGTAAAGGGATGTATTGCTGAGGTGTTCTAGGGCGAGAGTATTGTAGGATTCTTGGGAGATAATGCAGAATTCCTTGCCTTTGTCAGAGGGTAGGTAGACCAGGTTTTTTTTCTTAAGGCCTTTGAGGGTGAGACGCTGGGAATGGGAGATATTTGGTGTGATACGGTGTTTTTCCCGTTGTATTATGGAGAAAATCTTATGTTTGAGATTTACCAACTTTAGGTCTAAAGGGTGGTTTTCAGGAGGAGGGTGTAGGGGGCGGTCAGGTTGATAAACGGGGAAGGGGTTGGATGAAAAATTAGGGGGATCGGTGGGGGTGGAGTCGTTAAGTGGGTCTAGGGAGGGTGGTTCAAAGGCTGATAACCATTTCAAATGGTACGCTGTCCTGCAGAACTGTGTTTCTATATCGAGGAGGGTTTGGTCATTAAGTTTTTGTGTAACGAAGAATTTGGGTCCGAGGCTGAGGAGATCAGTTTCTGTTGCGGAGAGAGAACACGTGAGGTCAGTGATAAGTGGTTGGGTAGTAGCTTGAGGATGGAGAGGGGGTCCGTGTACAGCTCCATAATTGGTAAGCGGCTGTAAGATCTGTTTTTGGTGGAGCCAATTGAATTTAAGTATGAGTCTGTTTTTTTCCGTGTGGAAACAGTGGTGGAAAGCTTTGTTGACAGATGCGGAGATGTGGGGTGGAAGGTGTGAGGGGGGGGGGGGAAATTTGCTATCAGACATAGCGTTGATATGTTGGTGTAGCTTGCAATGGAGGTGTTTGATGGTTTTCTTTATACAAAAGGTATGTATGAACGAGCGTGCAGAGTGGAGAGTGGATAGGTAGAAGCACGACGGTAGGTGAATGTTCTTGATAGTGTTGGGGAAAATTCCATGTCTGAGGCATCTCTTCAGGAAGTTGATCTGGCATCCGGTCCTAGCCCGCTTCTCCGAAAGTCGGAACATTTTCTTGGTGTATGCAAACTCTGTCTGGCCGAGATTGAGAGATAAGAGGAGATTGTAGTTTGCCATTAGTGTCCGCATCCTCAACTCTGTCCGCAATATAGGCCAGCTTCGAATTTCGGAAGCTATCCTCATCTCCAAATTTCGCCCTGCCTTGAATAACAGATTCGAGTTGTCATCTCCCTTCATCCTCTGATTCTTACATCCTCACACTCCCACCTCCTCACACTCCCACCTCCTCACACTCCCACCCACAACTTACTTACCTTTTTTTTTTTTTTTTTTTTTTATAATCCTCTCTCTTCTTATTCCCCCCCCCTTCCCCTGCTAATAAAATTAAAAAAAAAAAAAAAAAAAGGTCCCATCCTTGGCTTTTATCCACTTCACAACTCAAATTCCTTCTCAAGTTTCCAATCTCATTTCTAAAGTCTGAATATATTATTTAGAATAAGTTATCTCCCTTTGACAGTAAATTTAAATTTAGATTTGAAGAGAATAAATGAAAAAAAAAAAATAAAATAAAATAAAATAAAATAAATAAATAAATAAATAAAGATTGATGAGTCATGTAAAATGAAACATAATAAAACTTAAAAAATTGGTATATTACTAAACTAATGTTTATAATGTTTTAACCTTAGTTATGTGATTGCTTAATGGAATTTTGATGTTTTCTGCGTTCCTAATCCACTTCACAACTCAAATTCCTTCTCAAGTTTCCAATCTCATTCCTAAAGTCTGAACATATTATTTAGAATAAGTTATCTCCCTTTGACAGTGAATTTAAATTTAGATTTGAAGAGAATAAATGAAAAAAAAAAAAAAAAAAAAAATAAATAAATAAATAAATAAAGATTGATGAGTCATTTAAAATGAAACATAATAAAATTTAAAAAATTGGTATATTACTAAACTAATGTTTATAATGTTTTAACCTTAGTTATATGATTGCTTAATTGAATTTTGACGTTTTCTGCGTTCCTACTCCCAATTGTTTTCCCCTGTAATACGATGATCTGACACCGGTTTTTCCACGTTTTTCCGACCCCCTCGGTCTTCTATTGTTGTCTTCTGATAATGAAAGTTGTTCTTTCGAAAATTTAAGATTACCCTTTGCCGATCTGTTACTTACCAAAAAAAAAAAAAAAAAAAATACTATTTGGTATTTAATCAGTTTTCGTGAAATTATTAATAAATCGTTTTGAGTTTCACTCTCTCCCTGCGTTTATTTCTTTTCACTTTTCCATCTCACGGCAACCACATCGCATTGCTATAGCCTTGGACGACTAATTTACACTTACATTTACCAGCAATGCTTCAAGCAAACTACAATCTCCTCTTATATATATATATATATATATATATATATATATATACAGAGAAGGAGAGAGGGGGGAGGATGCATTAGGTGAGTCTAATGAAAAGTTCTCGATATAAGTTAGTGGAAAAGTGGTTTTTGCTTTTTCCAAATCAGATGAAAAGTTCCGGTCGTATCTTTGTCACTCGGGTGACGCCAACTTGGAAAAACGAACGCAGAAAGAGTTAACGTTATTTTAACATTAAGCAAGTGAAGCCCCCCCCCCGTTCGGTTCCTTGGTTCGTTTTTACTTGTTTGCTTTTGTTTTTGTTTTTGTTTTTTTTTCTGGCGCATTTATCTCGAAGTGTTGATTTGATTTTGCTTGAGTAGCTATGGGATTATCTTGACTGGAAATGGGAGAGCACGAGAAATGGCGCTGAAATGAGCAAAAACAAAATGTCGGCGAAAGATTTCGGAAGAAGAGAAAAGGCGGGAAAATGACAAATACAGTAACAATACCAAGGTACAAGGGTAGTTCAAGACATAGAATGAAGAGAAAGAAAGAGTCGGGTATAAGTTGAATAAGAAGAAGAAAAGAGAAAATGAAACGAAGAGATAGAGAAAGCGAGACATTTCAGGAAATAAAAAGTGGCGATCACCGATACGTAAGATAAGAGAGAGAGAGAGAGAGAGAGAGAGAGAGAGACAGAGAGAGAGAGAGCGAGAGAGAGAAGGAGAGAGAAACGAGGGAGAAAGTATAGAAACGCGAAAAGAAAGAGAAGAGATAGAGAAATCGAGACATTTCAGGAAATAAAAAATGGCGATCACCGATACGTAAGATAAGAGAGAGAGAGAGAGAGAGAGAGAGAGAGAGAGAGAGAGAGAGAGAGAGAGAGAGAGAGAGAGAGAGAAAGTATAGAAACGCGAAAAGAAAGAAAGAGACAAGGACGATAAAAGAGAATTGAAGAAAGAATGTCAGGAGAAAGAGGAAAATCCTTAATTGAGAAAGGTAGAGCGCAACGGAATGAGGCGGAACAGGAATGAAACTTAATGGCGTTGAAGGATTGAAAAACACGAAAATGGCAAAGGCAAGAAAGAAGAAGAAAAGTTAAAAGGAAGAAAGAAAGGAAGAGAAAAAGAGAGAGGAAAAGAGAGAGAGAGATCGAGAGAGAGAGAGAGAGATAAGGTCGACGGATGAGGAAATAAATAAAAAGGTGTGTATTATTTGTATTATTCGAAATACCATTCTCATTCTGGACGTTATTCCCTCAATGTTTCGGCCGATGTAATCTCCGACTTTCATCAGGTGCATCTGGTCGAACTAGGGTAACTTTATGTCAAACTTGTTAATCTATACGGAATTTTGTAACTGAACACTTTAATTAATTCACGGGAGTTGATTGTTCTCGTTCCGTCTGCCATGACCGGGTAGAAGTTTTAAGCATTTTTTAATGTTATTCTTAGTTAGTATCGCTTGTAATAAGGTTTGAACCTTTAACCTACAAAAAACTGTTACTTAGAACGGAGTGACACAGAACAATTTCACACGTTGCGTCAGGTGTCCATAGGGTGTACCAAAAGTAGGTCGAACGTTACATCGGCCGAAACGTTCTGAAAATAACATCTAAGATTAGAAGAGTAGTTCGGATAATCTAAATAATATATTCACGCCCCAGAAGAAAAAAAAAAACTCAAGAGGAATACAGTCGGGTGAAGAGGGCGGTCATAAGTCCGGCGACCACTTGTGAAGAGCATTTTTTGAGCATCCAGACCTGGGTCGTCTTAGCCTTGTGTACAGGAACGAAATCCTGCTAGAAGACGTAGGGGCGTCCGGTGGCGATATCATTTATCCAGGGTTTCACCACGCCCTTTAACCCCTTCTGGTATTTTGTTTACCTTTTTGTGAAATGTCGGATTTGGCTGCAACACCCTTTATATATATATATATATATATATATATATATATATATATATATATATATATATATATATGGGAAAATGAAAAAGGAAAACCAAAAAGGGATGTTTTTTATGTGTACATCAACGTTTCGTCTTTATTTATAAGACTTCATCAGGATGATAATATAAAAAAAAATGTCATTCAAGTACGTGAAAATATTGGGTTGACATTATGGGAAGAAGGGAGGAAAGTAGTAGCCATTACTGGAAAAAACAGTAGGGCTGACGTCCGGACTTAGTGGAGTCAGTAGTGAGGAATGAAAGTAAATGTTTGTGAAATTGAGTGGAGAAGAGTGGAAAGGTTGGAGTGAGCAGGGATACTGTGGCTGGTTGTATTTTAAGAATATATATTCCAAATGATTAATGGTCCGTTCATTAGTTTTAGACATTAACCTATATATATATATATATATATATATATATATATATATATATATATATAACATATATATAATATATATATAATATATATAATATATATATAATATATATATATATACAATATATCTATAATATATATATAATATATATATATACATATAATATATATATATATATATATATATATATTTACTCACTGAGAGTTTTAGAGCAAAATTACATTCCAAAATTATTAATGATCAGTTCATTAGTTTAAAAGATTAACCGATATATATATATATATATATATATATATATATATATATATATATATATATATATATACTGTGTAAATAAAAATAATCATATATAAAAGCTCTATTTAATATTGAGCACTTTTTATAAACCCGGTTTAAATTCTTTGGATTACTACCCTATGAATGTTTTACATGGATATATATATATATATATATATATATATATATATATATATATATATATATATATATATATATATACTCACTGAGAGTTTTGGAGCAAGATTATATTCCAAAATTATTAATGATCTATTCATTAGTTTTAAAGATTATTCTTTATATATATATATATATATATATATATATATATATATATATATATATATATATATATATAGGTTAATATCTAAAGCTAATGAACAGATCATTAATATTTTTTGAATATACATTCTTTAAATCTACGGTTAGTAATATGGACAACTTATTTTTTTTTGTAAATATGATCATTTGTGGGTCTATTTACATACATTTTAATTTATTTATTTAAGTAAAAATCATTGTGAATTTAAAAAAATATCTATTATCGGTAACTAAGATGGGCACATTATTTTTCTTTTGTAAACTTTACCATTTATGGGTGCGTCCACCCAAACACGCACCGGCCACAAAAAAAGTATTTTAAAATAAGTTAGATACAAATAAAATTATTAGAGTAAAGAATTGCTCTACATAAAATTTTGAATTATATTGAGTGATACATTTTTTAAAAGAATCGTGCACGCGTGAGTGTCAGTAAAATGTATGTGCTTGGTAAATTCCTTAACTTTTGATCTTATCATTATGACTCATGGAATATGTATTCTAGGCAGCGTTTTAGGTAACGTGGGCACACTAGTTTTTGTAAACTTTACCATTCCCTGGGCTGACACCAAAAACGTACCATAACCCCTAAAAATAGAAAAAAACATATATACCATAACCCCTAAAAATAGAAAAAAACATATAACAATTTAAAACTAATGCCATAATTATTGCTTATACCCTTCATTTATATATATACATTAGTTAGGGTTAGGGTTAGGGTGGGCAAAAATAAGGGTCCTATTTTTAAAAATTCATAACTTTTTTATTTATTGATTTTTTTTTTTTTTTTTAGAATAAGTAAAGGACCCCTTCCGAAGCAAGCATGAGCCGTATTAGCCCTAAGGAACGAACCCTCATTTAGAAAACATTATTTTGCTTAAAAAACTCAAAACAGTGTAAAAAACAATACTTTAGTTTTTGTAAGTTTTAAGAAGTGTTTTTCGGCTAAAAATTTGTTTTGTTTATTTCAAAAAATCTCGGTAGGGTCAGTCTACACACACATAACGTTTGGTGAGTTTAACTTTTATTTTGTGGAAGTTATTTCAAATTCAAGTTATTCAAAATTTAAAGATAGGACCCTTATTTTGGCCCACCACCCTATATATATATATATATATATATATATATACTGTGCATTACATATTTCAGAAATGTACCGCGGTTTTCATCCAAAAGGGTAAGATTTAGACATCTTTAGAAAATCTCTGTGCCCAGTTGGAATCGTCGGCATGCTGAGAGATACACCGTTTTCTGTCATTGTTTACGCCATTCCCCATCGGGGCCAGTGACTACAATTATTTCAGCATGCCGCCGATTCCATTCAGGGCAGAGATTTACTAAAGATGTCTAAATATACACCGCGGTGCATTTCTGAAATATGTAATATACAGTATTTAAATAAATTATATTAGCTCTCTTATATGATCGAGCACTTTTTTTGATTTCTTTTCTTCATACAAACCCTGACACTATATAAATATATAATATATTATATATATTATATATATGAGAGAGAGATAGATAGATAGAGAGAGAGAGAGTGTGTGTGTGAGAGAGAGATAGAGAGATAGAGAGAGAGTGTGTGAGAGAGAGAGATAGATAGAGAGAGAGAGTGAGAGAGAGATAGAGAGAGATAGAGAGAGGGTGTGTGTGTGTAGAGAGAGAGATAGATAGATAGAGAGAGAGTGTGTGAGAGAGAGAGATAGAGAGAGAGATAGATAGATAGATAGATAGAGAGAGAGAGAGATAGATAGATAGAGAGAGAGGGTGTGTGAGAGAGATAGATAGATAGAGAGAGAGTGTGTGTGAGAGAGAGATAGATAGAGAGAGAGAGAGTGAGTGAGAGAAAGAGAAAGAGAGAGAGAGAGAGAGAACGAGATTACTTTTGTGACTCTGACATTTCGAAAAGCGTCCGTACATGCGTATCAAATCGTCTTCTATGACAGACCGGATATATAAGAAGACGTATCTTTGTTTCCGATTGGCCTCTTTCTATGAGACCCCAAATCTTCCTGGAATTCCCTCAGCTGATACTTTCATTACCAACACATTCAATGATCATTAGCCAGACCAACATACTGAACTAGAATCGCCGATTCGGTTCGATACAGCATCCATCCAACATTCATCATCTCATGATTGGTTTGGGGTTGGATAGGGTTACGGCGGTGGTGAAAACAGCCACTCAGATAAGAATATGGAAACAGGCTAAATGCTAGGGTCTCTCAGAAATGACAGAGCCATGGGATCCGTATATTTCTGGAGCGAAAACGAGAGAAAAAATGTGTAATATATATATTATATATATATAGCAATAGATAAAGTGAAAGAAAAAATAAGCGAAGTTCGAAACCGGATAGCTAGCCGTTTCATTTATTTTTATTTTTTAATTCATCATGTTTAAAAATTAATACGGTCTCTTTATAGCTATAAATAAATGTTGTACAACACTATATATATATTATTGTATATATATATATATTATATATATATATATATATTATATATATACTATATATATATATATATATATATATATAAATTATATATATATAATATATATATATATATATATATATAATATGAAATAATGAATTAAAATGAATTTAAAAATGCCAACGACTTCCTGGAACAAATGCAGAAAAACGTTATCTTTGCGTTTCTCTACCTTCTTTTTTAAATTCTGTTCTTTCTATAGATTTTTTGTTCATTTGTTTTGACACCTGGGGATGATTCGACGAAAATCGAAAAACGTGCGTGAAACATGTCCAACCTATTGACATTTATCAATTTGTTTCATTTTAATACAAAAAGACCATCACAACAATTGAAAAAAATATATAAAAGATATATAATAAAACAGACGAATTCTGTTGCTTTTAACAATATTTGCATAAATGAGAAGATGCTGCCTAAATTGACATAATTAATATAATATTATATACTATATATATTATATATATATATATATATATATAAAAAATTATATTAAATTCCCGAAACAGTTTTTTCATGGTAAAACAACTGATGATCCCTTAAATAATGTTAAGACTAGCGTAAATTCTTGGAAGCAAACTAATATAGTTGACTGCAAAAAGTAAATTGACTTACAAGAAAAGTGATTTTCCACCGAACGACTTAGGACTAAAATGTTTTGTTTTTTTGTTTTTTCTCTTATAGTTTTAATTTTTTAAAGTTTTTGTTCTTGTCCTTTAAGGGAAGTGGGGGTCTGATCAACTCTGCTGGGAAGCCATGAGATAAAATATTGTCTTGTTTTTAAATTCCCGAACAGTTTTTCATGGTAAAACAACTGATGATCCCTTAAATAATGTTAAGACTAGCGTAAATTCTTGGAAGCAAACTAATATAGTGACTGCAAAAAGTTAATTGACTTACAAAAGTGATTTTCCACCAAACGACTTGTGACTAAAATGTTGTTTTTTTTTGATTTATTTAAAAAAAATTTTTTTCTATAGTCTTAATGCTTGAGAAACTTCTGAGACTATATATATATATATATATATATATATATATATATATAATATATATATATATATATTGCATTTTTTCGTTCGCTCTTGACAAAACCTATTTGGGCGAAACGTTGAACTTTTTAGGTTTGCCGCTTATTCCATTTTAATTTCATACAGTCGGATTATTTCATCCTTTAATCTATTCATATATATATATATATATATATACTATATATATATATTTATATATATATATATATACTATATAAGGATAGATAGATAGATAGATAGATAGATAGATAGATAGATAGATAGATAGATATAATAGTAGAATACTCGACTCGGACGGGTATTAGCAAATACATATAGCATTACTCACGTACAATTATTCCATAAAGAGAAAAAAAACAAAAACAAAAACGATAAGGCTTTAAACAATTGTCAGAGAAAGAAAGAGAGAGTCAACAGATGACGATTAGAACGGAAGTGTCGCCGCCCGTTACTGACATAACCTTGCCACGAACGATAGCCAGGGAGATGCGTTGGAACAACCAGGCTGACTCACGGGGCTCGTTTCTTAGACGTTGAAATCCTCCGTCCAATGTCCTGAAAAAATATAGCATTGGTTTTAAATTTTAATGTTTTTACTGTCAGTGGGCGTTATGCTACGGTTTCAGTGGTTCCCTTAAATGGTATATTTGAAAAAAAAAATAATGTGCCTACGTTACGCAACCTGTACACTTGGGGACATATTCCATAATTCATAATAAGTTCACTAGTGTAAGATTTTCTAAGCACATACGTATTATTGAGGCTCACGCACGCGCACCGATCCCTTTAAAAATAAATTTCTTAATAAAACTCAAAATTTGATGTAAAGTAATTCGTTGTTAATTCATTTTGTTGTATCTAATTTTTTATAAACAGGGTTTTGACGGCAGGTGCGAGTTTGGGTAGGCTCTCTCGTAAATGGTAAAGTTTACAACAAAAAAATGATAATGTGCTCATGTTACTCACCGGGTTGCCGAGAATATATATCCCAAACTCAAGAAATACAAACTTTTTATATATATATGCACACACTTAAATTGTAACATTTACAAACACAAAAAAATGCCCCCCACCTTACTCACAGTAAATTCTTTGAATATATGTATGTGTCTATGTTTATATATTTGGATTCATATGATTCACTCCTAAACTCAATAATCTATCATTACACGTTTTGGAACACAACCGCTAAGCATAAAAGTGAGTAATGTGGGCGACATTAATTTTTTAGCAAACGTTATTGGACACTAATTAATTTATATTTCATAAATCTCAGTTTCATTGGAGTATTTTATAATGCATTACGAGACAGTATATGAACACAACCTCCCATTTGAAAATTCAAATCATTAAGATATACAGGGACTTAGTATAATATTTATGAATGAATATTAAATTATTAATACCTACAGACTAGCGTTTCAAGCTTATTGCTCTCATCAGACGGTCGGGAGGTTCGAACCCGGTTCACAGAGTCAGCCTAGAATCCACTCGGCAAACGGAAACGGTCACGTAATTAAGGGAAATTTAGATCTATATGTACCTAGAAGCGGTCATAGATAGAAGACTAGTCGAGAGTGTTCGACGAACGTATTCGGAACTTATATATATATATATATATATATATATATATATATATATATATATATATATATATATATATATATATATATATTGGCAAACATTATTAAATAACACGGCTTATCCATGGCTTATCCATGGCTTTCTTGTCCCAAGAATGGAACAAGAAAGCCATGGATC
>OY744544.1:27877345-27909845 GCA_963556195.1 Sepiola atlantica
AGCAAGCGACCTTTTTTCTTGAAGTTTAATACGCTTCGCCCAGCACTAAAGTTGACTATGGAGGAAGAGCAGAATGTCTCTTTACCTTTTTTGGACGTTTTGGTTGAAAGAACAAGGAATGACTTCACCACTACAATACACAGGAAACCGACAGGTACGGGCCTGTATATTAGTTGGGATTCCTTTGCCCTTATGAGCAGAAAGATCAGTTTTACCAAAAACGCAGTCTTATGATTTCAACTGAGAGCAAAATTGCGGTTGAAATATAAAGGATCACTGAAATTCTTATTAATAATTGTTTTCCCGAGGGTATCATTTCCAAGTGCATTCGCCCAAAAATTGCGAAATTTAATACTAACACATTTTTTGGTCCACCAAAGTATCCGGTTTATCTGAAAGTCTCCTTAATTCGTGCTTTCAGTCAAAGTTTTTCCTACAAAATTTCGTCTGTAGTATCTTGCTGCTTTTATGCAGTACAGCCCAGGTGGTGTTTGGCATTAGAACAGCATTCTCTTCCTTTTATGAAGATGTACTTCCTGTACTACAAAAGAATTTAGTTGTATATAAATTAACATGTCTGTGTTAGGCTGACTATATTGGTTGTACGCTTCAGCGCTCGGAGGTCATATAAGCACAACATGTCCCTGCGTGTTTTCGCAATTTACGGGTATGGAAAATAAATTTATTAACGGGTGCATCCGGGTGTTTATAAATAACATACAGGCGCATACGAATTCATGAGTCGCCAACTGGTCAGAATTTATATGACAACTAGGTGGGTAGCGATGCTAACTCCGATAGTTGCTTCTGCCTTGTGCACAAGGCTCGCTCCAAACACCACCTTAGTGTTTTAGATGCGGTAAGCGTTACCATGCGGTGCCCCCTTTACAGACAAACTGGAGTTATCACAAAAGTAAGACTTATTCAGAGAGCTCTGAAAAATTGGCCTCACCTTCCGTTAATATAATTCTGCTTTGCTTTAGTTTACAGGACTGGGTTTCCTATTGTTCGTTAAATTTGGGCGATATTCATTCGGTTCTTGTTTTCGGCTTCACTTTTTCCCCTCAAAACGTAGCTTAGTTTGATTATGAATTTATAATCGTTATTCTTCGATGTACTATTTTGAAAATGTGTCGATCGAAACGCGCATTGAGTTTTATGTTTTAGTCGGATGGTTTTTTGACTATTATTAATCTTCATTCTATAAATCCCCCAATTTTGTATACTTATTTCCTGTGTGCAATCCACTCAGAAATGAATATACAATGACTTCGTTTTTTTTCTTTTTAAAACGTTAATCAATTTTTTACAACCAAAAATCTTAATATATATATTAATACAAATAATTTATTTAAAAAAAAATACTTTACATATTTCAGAGTCGTATCGTGGTTTCATCCAGATTGACTGACTTAAAAAAATTAAAACTTGTCTATAGTCTATAATAAATCATAAACGTCTCGAAATGAAAACAACAGTGGGAAATAGCGTTTGGATTTATCGTAAAACGGTGCATGCTGAAGCGTCCACTTTGAAGAAAGTAACGGGGTCAGAGTTATATATTTGTTGGGTGGAATTTATCAAGTGTTTTATTTTATTTATTTATTTATTTTTTTTATTTATTCATAGTTTTGCATTTAAAAAATCTTTTATTCTATGTTATTTGATGTTTTATTTATTGATTTCCAGTTTTGTATTCTTAAGGGTTGTATTTTACAAAGTTGTATTTTAAAATTCGTCTATAATCCATAAGAAATCTTCAGCGTCTCAGAACGAAAACAAAGGTGAATTGCGTTTAAATTCACTGTTAAACAGTGAATTGTTAAAGCGACCCTTTTTAAAGAAGCACCGGAGTCAGCGTTATATATTAACATATGGGTCTTAATCGTAATAAAGTTTTATTTAAAATTATTTCATTATTGATGATGGATATGACCTGTTTTTCTGCTTCAAAGATGTGTTTATTTATAGGGGTGACTGTGTGGCGTATGGATGGGATTTTTTTATGCTCCGTTTAACGGTGAATCCAAACGCCATCCCCCCGTTGTTTTTATTTCGAGACGCTGATGATGACTTATGGATTATAAACAATTTTTTTTTAATTTAAAAAGTCAGTCAACTGGATGAAACCGCGGTACGACTCTAAATATGTAACGTATAGTTTTAAATCATTTGTACTTAGCTCTCACTTTGTTTTAGATCGACCACTTTATTGATTTCTTTTCAACACAACCTGACACACACACTATACCTATACACACACACACAGATGGCAGCTACACAACGCGTCATGATGGTGTGAACAAATACATACACTGGAACATCTGTAAAAATCTAAGCATCCAATGTAGCACTGGGAACATCTACCGGAGAGGACTGTGAGAAACAATAAGTATACTATACATTATGCTTATGTGGTTCCTACATCTACCCACCTGGAAAATGCAGCAGTAAAACCGGACATAGTCATATTAAATAAGGCAGAAAGAGAGGCAACACTGATTGAGGTGAGTGTTCTAAATGACAGTGGCTTAAACAGAGCAGAGAGGAAGAAGGTGACAAAATACCAAGGCCTAATGTATGATATGAAGAGAAACTGGAACCTAAAAAAACATCAATGTTATCCCAGTTATAATAAGAGCGAAATGCTTCATGAAGTAAAATTTTAAAAAGTATCTGGAAAGTAAATTAAAGCCATCAGTTTTGATTACTGATGGCACAAGTCGCATCTCATGGCCACAGTTACAGGTTTGTCTGTGTGCTTGCAAAAAATCAATTTGTTTTGCACTGTCTGATGTAAAATACAGTATATCTTCGAACTTGACTATTTTCTTGCAAATTGCGTTCTTTGTATAAATTTGAAAACTTTTCTGTTTTTAATTAAAGTTCTGCTACTAACTGATGATGATTGTATTTTAACAATCGAAATATTTTGGTAGAACTATTCAACATGTGTTTTTGAGTTTATTTTTGCTAGTTGTTGATTTGCTTATCCTTTATTCCATTTTTAGTTTTACATTTTGTCTGAAACATTGTTTCTTTTATTTCTCATATATATATATATATATATATATATATATATATATATATATATATATATATATATATATAGTACATATGAAAAGCCTAGGGAAAGCTATTTGAATGTCTAATTTACATAACTATTCTTTAAACATTTATACTAAATTAATCTTAGGTATTATTTTTTTGTAATTAAATATTACTATTTTTCCTATATATGTGCAGTAGTTTTTTCGATATTGACAGTAATTTATTAAAATGATTTAATTAAAAAGACACATCGCTTGTTAGAAAGACAGATTAAATAGAGAGGCGAGAGAGTGACTGCCAGCTTTCTCTCACTCGGTCGTTCTATTACACACACACCATCGCTCAATCGAATTGATTTCTACTTTATGTTCATTTCTGTACGGTCTTATTTAAACGATAAATAAATTTCTATCAGAATTATAAAAATGTTAATATTTATCTATTCATATAAATAAACGTTAACGCTAGTCTTATATTTAAAATAGACCCAGTTTTTCACCCGTATCTTTATCCCGAATTGCTTATTTACAAGGTACGCCAATAAATATTTTTCGTCATTCATATAAAGAAAATATTGATATGTGTTTTGAAAAAATTATATTTCTGATCAATGTTGAATAAATATTTTTCGTCAGTCATATAAAGAAAATATTGATATGTGTTCTGAAAAAATATATTTCTGATCAATGTTGAATAAATATTTTTCGTCAGTCATATAAAGAAAATATTGATATGTGTTTTGAAAAAATATATTTCTGATCAATGTTGAATAAATATTTTTCGTCAGTCATATAAAGAAAATATTGATATGTGTTTTGAAAAAATATATTTCTGATCAATGTTGAATAAATATTTTTCGTCAGTCATATAAAGAAAATATTGATATGTGTTCTGAAAAAATTATATTTCTGTTCAATGTTGAATAACTATTTTTCGTCGGTCATATAAAGAAAATATTGATATGTGTTCTGAAAAAATTATATTTCTGATCAATGTTGAATAAATATTTTTCGTCAGTCATATAAAGAAAATATTGATATGTGTTTTGAAAAAATTATATTTCTGATCAATGTTGAATAAATATTTTTCGTCAGTCATATAAAGAAAATATTGATATGTGTTCTGAAAAAATATATTTCTGATCAATGTTGAATAAATATTTTTCGTCAGTCATATAAAGAAAATATTGATATGTGTTCTGAAAAAATATATTTCTGATCAATGTTGAATAAATATTTTTCGTCAGTCATATAAAGAAAATATTGATATGTGTTCTGAAAAAATATATTTCTGATCAATGTTGAATAAATATTTTTCGTCAGTCATATAAAGAAAATATTGATATGTGTTCTGAAAAAAATATATTTCTGATCAATGTTGAATAGATATTTTTCGTCAGTGATATAAAGAAAATATTGATATGTGTGCTGAAAAAATTATATTTCTGTTCAATGTTGAATAACTATTAAACCGTAATCAATATTTTATTTATGTTTAGTCATAAATTAATGAAGGAAAGGAGCTTTTACTTTTACTCACAGAAGTTTTCCCATTGTCAGCCATAATACCGAGGGAAAAATAATACCGAACTACTTTTCAATATTCACTGGAAGTAAATCATATTTTATGTGTTTTTATTGACTAATTTAAAATAGATATCTTAAAGAAACGTTTTCTAATAATAGCCTATTTCAGTTATATACGAGATGTACTAACTTCAAAAATAATTTATATATAGCAAAAATAAACATGATGCAATAATTATAGCCGAAAACTATAATGTATTAATAAACTATTTTTTAAAGAAACACATTTGAATCTGAAATTCTTCTTTATCCTCGTCGAGTGTCGCGTTCAGTCTAATATCTGTTAGTTAATCATTTTCTCAATTTGTTAGCGCGCCGTACTTACATTCAGTGGTTGTCAGTTCTAACCTTAACAGGAGCATACGTTTTTTTTACTCAGATTTTGCCCCCAAATAAAATTAAACATTTAAAATTACAACATTAAACAGATTGTTTTTACTTTAATTTTTTTTATGTAATCTGCGTAATTTATGGGAATTAGGATCCTTGGCGACACCAGGAACTTCTTCTAATCTATATAATAAAAGTGAACGTTCGTGTGTCCGGCGCGATTCAATAATCACGTATGCAATTTTAAATTTATAAGGAGAAAAGAGGGCTTAGTCTTGATAATAACTGATTATAATAAAAAAGAAAGGGGAAAATAATCACTTATTTAAATTTAAAATAAATAAGAAAAAAGAGAAGCTTATTTTTAATTGTAACTGATCAGAATAAAAAAAGCGAATACTCCATTTCACTTTAAATATAGACACTAAAATGTTCCCTTATTATTATTAATATTATTATTATTATTATTATTATTATTATTATTATTATTAGTAGTAGTATTAGTAGTAGTAGTAGTAGTAGTAGTAGAAGAGAATTATTATTATTTAGTGATTTCTATATCTGTGTTAATTTTGTTTTGCCTTTATCGATTAATTTTGGGTTTTTATCGATTAGTTTTGTTTTCATTTTCTCATCGATTAGTCTCGCTTCAATTTTTAATGTAGTGAATAAGCATGAAATTGCGAAGCGATAGAGAGCGGGCATAGCCAGCGCGTGAGAATATAACATCCATTTATTCAGATAAATTTGCTGTCCGAAGGTTATTGATGGTTTTGAAGCTATTGAGTTTAGTAATGAAATTACGTAAGGAAACAAACAAAAAAATTGTAATTTCGTTGCAGTAAAAAATTGCATTTTACCTGACCCGCTAAACTGCAAAATTAAAAAAACACAATTGTCTTTTCGTTTGTTCGTATCTGGTGTTACGGAAGTGGCGATGGTATTGCAGATACTGATAATGACTGCGGGATCGGCTTTGGTCAAGATCAAAGTGTAGTATCTGTTCCGGTAGATACTGCACACCATAGACTGGTATTGTCTTGGCCTTCGGGGCTTGATTTACGCCGGTCTATGGGTCTGTCCTGTGCAGTTCAAGGAGGTCCACCCTCCTAGGCTTTGCCTCCCCTCTTTGGGGAGGAGTAAGTTTATTGTTTACTGCCTGAGGCGCCCCTACCGGGAAATGCCGACGGGGCTGCCCAGGCAATTTTTAATGGCCAGAGTGCTCACATTTTCGGGTGCTAGCTTTTCAAGCCCCACTTTCCGACCCCACCTTGGGTCACATCTTGTGGGAGTGAGATAAAATGGCCTTGTGCCTAACCTCCTGAAGAGGCTTGTTGTTTTGGTTGCTGTTGTTAGGCGTACCTCAGAATGTTCTGGTTTGCATGAAGTCCTCCCCGTTGTTCGCAGGTCGTTAACATGCAAGATTGCAGGCTTAACCTGCGGTACCAGAATTGTATGCGAAGTAAGGGGATGTTTGGCTCAGAATACACAGAGGAATGGCGCAAAAAAAACATTTCCAATTTTACTCCTTTGAGTTGCGAGTAAGTGCCTGAAGTGTTTTTGCTTGCTACACGTAGGGACAGAGACGACCAGAGGACGATTGATCCTGATACAGACTCTTCCTGGATTTTAACGAGAGAACCGTCATCCGGGTGCGGTCCTAATACAGCTTGCTGCTAAATCTGTCCGTCATAGGCGGCCCTGCCAAAAAGCAGAGCTCTGACACTAACACGTTGCCAAAAAAATGGTGAGAAATGTTGGATTTTATTGGAAGAGGATAGGCGCACTGCGTTCAAATAATGTTGCTCTATTTTCATTATGGTATGGTGGCAATTTTCACGTGGTCCATCCTATGAGTATCTCATTCTATTATTTTAGAAAAGACTGCGCAATTAGGATTTTATGTTGAGACAATCTCCAAAATGATCTCTCCTAAAACGGCAAAGAGAAATTCAACGCTCCGATCAGCGAGGAAAGACATGTATAATTTCGAAGTTTTCATTTTTCTGCTATTTTCTCTAACGAGTATTCGGTGTCCAGTAAAGTCTACTATTAAACTCATAGTTAAAGGAAGAAACGATTGATTTATACATTTCTCCGGCGTATTAAATAAAGTGAATTTACCATTGCAGTCAATTCATATTCTCATATTACACAAAATGGGTATTCTAAAACAGTCACCCATCCAAGTACTACCTAAGATCGACGTGTCTTAACGTTGATGATCTGAAGAGACACGATGTATCGGATTGCTCTTAAATCAAAATTCATTCACAAGTGTTACGTAGTCGTTTTTTAATCAATCGTCACTTATTTCAGTATGCTCGCATACATTTTCTTTTTGTATACTGACGCCCGGCGCCGTCGTCATCATCATCGTAGTGGGTTGCATTTCGTCACCACCATCATCATCATCGTCTAGTGCGCCGCATTTCTTTTATTATCAGCATCGCGGTTGTGTGTCTGCAATCAAATACTGTCATAGTCAGGGAGGAAAAGGCAGAGAGTTAACGAGTCTTTTTTTAGAGAGATTTTCTTGTCATACGATTAAATGTCACACATTCATTAAATTGAGTAAGTGGCCAAATTTTTCTTAACTTAATTTTACTTTGTTACGGGGAGAAGAAAGAGCGGGCAGACCAGTCGCTATCAACTATTTTAGGAATTAAATTGCCATTTTCCTTTTTTGAATTACATCTCGAATTCCATCTGGTCGTCACGGCTTTCCGAAAACAGACTGCCTCAAAATGCCTTTCTTCATTTCACACGATATCGTGACGTCACTGCGTCAAGGGAGCAGAATTTGGAGTTCAAGGAAAGTTCAAACATAAATGTTAATGTTTGAACTTTCCTTGAACTCCAAACTTGAGTTCAGCCTTGTTTATTCTTTTAGTCCGAGAGCGAACTTGTTTTTCAGATTTTCGTGTCATGAAACTTGTACTGGTCCACCTAGATACTAAATCCATACCAGCTGATGTAATCGTTCTTTACATACTTACATCCATTATGTAATACAAGCACCAACACCCTGAAGATTCGTCCATTTAATCTGCTCGCTTAATGATGTAAATGCTATTTTAACAAGAGTGAAATATTGTCAAAGATTCTATTTCAAACTTAAACTTTTCAGACAGACAGCCATTCTATGTCAAACTTAAGACTGCTTATTGTAGACAATTCTATTTTAAACTAAAACGCGATATAACGATTAATGTTGTATATTGGGCGGCTTTGTTCGAAGTAGCAGCAGTGAATTCTGTATTACTTATCAACCCTAGCTTGTACATAATCTCTAATCGGAAGTTGTTTTCAGCCAATCAGGGAAGCGAACATATTTAGTGCCGAAAACTCTTGCATACTATAAAAACACAAATCCACAAATTTCTTTCCCTTTGTTCCAGTAATTGTCAGGACCCGACGCACGTGAGTACATCCTTAACAGTTAATCCAAGCCCCATGGCTGAAAGGCATCGACAGACGCAACGAGATACTTTCATGAACTATTAAACCCAGCGACAGCATATACACACGGTTAACCATATGCTCTCTCACTGGCAAAAAGGCACGCTAATACACGCACACAAATCTACATGCATATTCAATTTACACACACACGAAAACAAACATGTGTACTTTACTGCTCCTTAAAGACATTAGCAGATTTATTTCACCAGAACGTTCTCGGACTCTTTGAACTCTCCATCGTTATCAACTCTTCATTTTGTTTGTCTTAACATGCTGAATAAAATTAATTAATTTTGTAAGGATAGACTTTTTAATGTTTTCATTTGATAATGGCTTATCTTCTACAGCATTGATACCATCTAAAGAAAAAGTCAGAAGAATTACATGTCAGAACGTGTTAAATAAGTTAAGTTTGAGATGTGTAGAAAAAAAAATGAACGGAAGTAGACACAACGTGAGTAATGTTCAATCATCTATTAAGTTAAGGGACTTTTTTGAGCAGACGCCGATTTAAAGCGAATCGGTCAGCATCGAACAAAATGAGGACTTAAATTACTAGTTAGGGAAAACTGAAGTTATCTCTCCCTTTCCATATCTTACAGTTCCCCGGTGATGATTAAATTGATTATTTTGAACTATTTTAGAATTATTTTGTAGTATTGTCTTTTCTCTAGACTATTTACCCTACCAAAACTTCAGAGTCTCTTATTCTATATGCTATGAGTAAAAGTGACCTCTACAGCTCAGTCATCGCTTGAATTCGACATGGGGATCTTACAGTTTGTAAATTGACTGGATGATGAATAAAAAACAAGAAATATGTATGTATTATTTAGATTATTCGGAATACCATTCTCATCGTGGATATTATTCTTACAACGTTTCAGCCGATGTAACGGATAATGTGTTAAGTAAGAATCAATTCTAACTGACAGTCATTTGTAGGTTGAAGGTTCAATGCCCATTACCTTCGATACAAAAAATATAATTAAGAATTAATTAAGACGTCTGACCGATCATGGCTGACAGAACGAGAGCAATCTACCCCCGTTGATTAAATAAAAGGTTTATATTGAAATTCCCTACATATTCTTGAGTTCGACATACATATTCCCGAGTTCGGCAAGATGCACCTGAAGAAGGTTGGAGGTTACATCGGCCAAAATGTTCTCAGAATGTTATCCAAGATTAACATAGTATGTATAATTTCGAGTAGTCGGACTACTGTTCTCATCTTGAGCGTTATCATTACAACGTTTCGGCCGTTGTAACCTCCGGCCTTCTGCAGGTGTATAATCGAAATTATACAAATTATGAATCCTCGTCTAAAATAATCAGAAACCTGAACATAGTTGTCTTAATAATTTTAGTAATACGGATTATCCATCCTTATCTAAAAGAATCCGAAGTAAATTGTCAGTGTTATAATGTTCTGTGTTAATTAATTGCAATTAACGAGTGAATGAGTTACGTTCATCCAAGAAGTTTTCATTTTTCTTAGTAACAACAGCAAGAAATATTACATCTACATAGAAAAATCGCCACTAGACAATTATTATATTTGCAAATTAAGAATATATCAACGAAAATTCTATTTCAATCGGAACAGGGCGACAAACTAAACGCCCATATTTACTACTCTTCTCATAAAGACAAAGTTAGACAACAGATTTGCTTTTCACTTCATTTTATTTATAAGTTTTAAATATAAAAAAACACGATCATAGGTCAGTCGTGAGACTGCATATCTGTGTCTGACCACGTAAAGATGAGTCACAGCCTTATCTGTGCTTTACTTCTCTTATTGTATGAAACATTTCCGAAATTATTGCATGGAAACGTCGACAATTAAAAAGCTATTTTGTTTTGATCAGGCTGACATTTTTCATGGGTGTTACTATTATCAAGATCCATACATCAAATTTGGATATATTGGAAGTTGAAATTCCGACAAAATTTCAACTATGATTGAACTATTCAATATCAAAGTCATATAAGATGCGGGACTTCATTGGCTACAATATGGGCCAAGTAGCGAGTCTCTACGTAAGCATTATTAAAGTTACTGCCAAAAATGTGACTTTCACCTTTACTGTGACTTTGATCTTGAACTTTGATCTTGAACTTTGATCTTAAACTTTGATCTTGAACTTTGATCTTGAACTTTGATCTTGAACTTTGATCTTGAACTTTGATCTTGAACTTTGATCTTGAACTTTGATCTTGAACTTTGATCTTGAACTTTGATCTTAAACTTTGATCTTGAACTTTGATCTTGAACTTTGATCTTGAACTTTGATCTTGAACTTTGATCTTGAACTTTGATCTTAAACTTTGATCTTGAACTTTGATCTTAAACTTTGATCTTGAACTTTGATCTTAAACTTTGATCTTGAACTTTGATCTTGAACTTTGATCTTGAACTTTGATCTAGATATTCGAAAATTAAATCAGTTCTAGACCATCAAGATTGAGGTAATTAAAAATGAAAATTTAAAATAAATAATAAAATGTTTTTAATATGGAGTCCAGCCTTGGGTTAGAGTATACAGGGATCCTCACCCCTTCCTGCGGGAAACGCCTGGTGTGCCTCGTAGGGGGGTGTTAAGTCTATAACTTTACCGAAATTTATTTCAATAAATGTTATTGTACTTATACTCCTTTTCACGTAATAAATGCTGAGTGTATCTTTGAAGCTCCCCCCCCCTCTCCACAATTTTTTTTATATATACAATGTATATAAAATACATAATGTTATGGGGTTGATGCAAAAAGACATAGGGTATCTTATTTCAAGATATTTTCAAAGCTGGGCCTTTGTGCTACCTTTTTTTAAAAACTTCACCTCAGTGTAGATGTTGAAAATAGCAAGAAAAAGAAAACAACACTTTTGCCCTACGGACGAAGCACGTGACGTAAAAAGCCTCCCATGCAAATATCAGGACGCATCTCAGAAATTAGCTAAATACAACCAAAACAAAACAAAACGAAACAAACGTCTGTTATTTGTTACATCTTAATTACAGAAATAAACGCGCGTTGAAAACGTGAAAAGAAGGAATTCTTAAAATGCCGCTAACAGAAAACATGACGTCATCGATTGTCTATTTGATGCCATGCGCACAACTACAATATGTGAGCGGCAGAGAAAGAAGCGGTATGAAAAAAAAAAGTAAATGGATATAGAAGAAAAGATCCCCAAACAGCTGTTAATTCGTATTATTTAACGTTAAAAAAATTAAACAAAGTGAAATTAATTCAAGAAAAAACACCTGCAGCCTCTTTTTAGAATTTTACATTTTTTTCCGTTTTAATTACAATTTTTATTATCGCTTAATGGATCTGTTTGTTGGGACTGTTTCTACTCATTACCCTTTGTTCTCTTCTATGATATAAAATTATCTGAAAACGAATTAATTTGGAAATTAAGTAATCTATTATATAATAATTATTATTGTATTTCTCGGGTTGTCTCTGATAACGCCACGGCAATATAGTCCTTTAGTTTTTCAATAATGAGTCGCAAGCCGAGTAGAGATCAAATCAAATCAAATCAAAAAATAGAAAAGTGTAACGAGTCATGTGAAAGTACAGTAATAACATGTACGAGGGGCGTTCAATAAGTAATGCTCCTGACTCATTTCCCAAAGCAGTAGATTAATGAAACTTAGCCCAGTTATTAGTCTTTCTCTACATAGGAACCACTCAGAGTTATGCATTTCTCCCATCGTTTGATGCAGCTCTGGACACTGTTTATGTAGAACACCCCAGTGTAGAACCATGTTGCCTCAGTTGACGACCGTCAACCCCAACGTTATGTATCCGTGATCTTCTTTTTTATCTTCATCGTCTAGCCGAGTCGTCTATCCACTGACGAATCGTCGAGGGCACAGCACTGGTCGACAAGTTAAATAAAAGAAACACAACTCTCGAGAAAGAACACAAACACATATACGTTGTGCATAATTTAGTTTGAGTGTGTGACACCGTCGCGGACTGTCGAGACCCCCATTGTCGTTGCTCAAGTCGTCAGCTAATCTCATCGTTTTCCCGGTCCGATCCGCTCTCTCGGGAGGTTCGATCCTAACTGATCGGCTTCTCTCCGAAACCTAAACTCGTTAACTTTTTGCCATAAACCTTACTGTCGTCAAACTGTCGTAAAACTAACTTACCTTACTGTCGTCAAACTGTCGTAAAACTTTGTCACTCCTAAATGTCGTGTCCGGTATTTTTGTCTGAATCACCTGTCATAAACAATGGAAACTGATCACTTCCGCATTTCTTTTGTCTCTGTCGATGAGTCATTTCCTATCCTCGCAGCCTTCATTACTGACCACTCCCGCATTTACTTATGTCTCTGTCGATGAGTCACTTCCTATCTTCGCGCCTTTCATTGTATCACACCAGCTAGGTCCCCCAACCACGTCGTAACTTTAGAAATCAAGGCTGCATCATCTGGGTAACGCTTTCCTTTCAAAAAACAACTTCATGGCTGGGAAGAGATGAAAGTCAGAGGTTGCAAGGTAAGGAGAGTAAAGGGGATGGGGAAAGATTTCATAGTCACACGCCCGTGCTTCTGATCTGACAACATGCGAGTTGTGGACCGGAGCATTGTCCTGTAGGAGGAGGATATCTTTGCTGATCTTGCCCCACCTCTTGATTTTGATAGCTTCTCTTAATTTCATCAAAAGTGAAGCATAATAGGCTCCTTTAATTGTGGTACCCTTTGCCAGGAAATCTGTTATCACTACTCCGTCCTGGTCCCAGAAGACTGTGAGCATGACCTTGCCAGCGGAGGTCTACACCCTTGCCTTCTTTGGAGGTGGTGAGTCCAAGTGCTTCTACTGCATTGACTGGACTTTGGATTATAGTGATGGACCCAAGTTTCATCCTGTGTAACCAGCCTTTTGAAAAACTTTGACTCATTTTCTTGGCACATCTCCAAATTTATCCTCGAGCACTTGATGCGTTCTTGCTTCTGGAAAGGTGTGAGCAACCTGGGAATCCATCTGGCAGACACCTTATGCATATGCAAATGGTCATGAATGATAGTTTCCGCAGACCCTGTACTAATCTTAAACTCTTGGGCTATTTGACGAATAGTAATGCGTCGATCTTCCAAAATAGCAACCTCAATTTGACGGACAGATGCCTCATCAATGGCAGAAGAGGGACGACCAGGTCTGAGAGCTGTTTCCACAGACTTCCGGACATGTTTGAATTCACGATGCCAGTGTTTTACAAAAGAGAGGGGCTGTAGAGAACAGAATAAATCAGCTCGCACGAGATTGCGAAGTCGATTTTGTAAAATGTCAAGGCATGACAGACTGGTCTCTTCAACTAGCGAATTAACAATAGTATTCTAGTGAGACAAGAAGAATTACGAAAAATGACAATCTTCAATGTTTATTTAAAAAATGTTTTTTGAAGCTGAAATGAAAGCTAATTTTGTGCTCGGGAATATTTCTGTCGAACTCGGGAATCTGTACAGAATTTCGAAAGGAACTCCTTATTTAATCCACAGGGTAGCATGTTCTTGTTCCGTCAGTCATGACTGGGAGAAGTCTTCAGTAATTCGCAATTATTCGTATCGCCCGTGCCGAGGATTGAACTTTCAACCTTCAGATGACTATCACTTGGAACTGCATTTAACTTAGTACCATATCCACTGCGCCACGAGTCCAGATTCCCGAATTCGACAGAAATATTCCCGAGTTCGAAAAGATACACCTGAAGAAGGCCAGAGGTTACAGCGGTCGAAACGTTGTGATGATAACACACAAAATAAGAAATGTAGTCCGAATAACCAAAATTATGCAAATCATCAATCCTCATCTAAAAGATTCAGAAATATAATTTTTGTGCTACTTTTGCAATTTCAGAATTTTTTTTTTTATGGACATCACTCCGGACAAGTCATGAATCCACTAGATGTAAGGAGCTAACAAATACTACTTCAAGGTAAAAAAACTAGCCAACGATAAGTGTTAGATTGATAGATTCCGACCCAGAAAAAAATAAATTATTCCCCCATCGTTCATGGAATGTGAGGACTAAAGGACAAAATTAGGAGAGCGAGAGTTACGAGGCTACCGAAAGTTAACTCAAGGTCCACTTTCTACTCGTCAAAATTAATGTTTATAAAGAAAACAATAAAGTTGTGGCAATCAACCAAATACTGCTCGCTCTTTTATTTTTTTTATAAATTGAAAAAAGCGTTTATTCAACGTTTCATGTTAAAATAATGCAATTTATTTAATAGTAAATGATCCGTGACAACTTGGGTCAACATTGTATCATTAAACATTTATTTATACATTACACGCAGTTTAAATTAAACAATTCCAGTGTCTTTTGTAGAATACCAAAGAACTAACAGACAAATAAGTTTTACACAAAACATAGTCTCCAATCATGCGCAGAGTGCGAACACGCACTTGAGCTACGTTTGTAAAAACTGTTCACACATGCGTCGGATCACGGTTACGGATAAGTAAGGGTTGATTAGCTTACAGTTAGGCATATGCACAGGGTTCGGCTTATGTTAGGTTAGACTTAGGCGTTGCAAATGACAGAAATAAATATCAATGTTTAACGCATCGCGAATAGTGAACAACTATCCGTGAGTTTAAGTGAAGCAGGGAATTATCTTTTTATGTAAATATTCAATGGAACGAATGGATTCCATCCTCTTGAGTAAGTAATAAAACTTTTTTTTTTACTGCAATCTCCATTTTGTAATTTTTTATGGCGGAGGTATTTTGGCGGGCAAAGACTTTTTACTATAGATCCTAATATATATCCCTCTTTTTGTCTTAATGTCTTTATTTACGTTATGCATTTTTTACGTCGCCTCTTAATCTACTGTGACGCTTTTACTGTTATTTTAGTATTTCCCCTTTCTTCTTTGTTTACGTTATTTATTTACGTTCACGTTTTTATTTTCTTGGTACGCTGCTGCTAATACTACTATTTTATTTTTATTTAATGCTATTTCCTCTTTCTCTCTTTCTCTCTCTTATGAGTTTTTTATATCTTTCATTGATTTACGTCATTACCTTACTCTTTTCTAACATGTTCTTGCTACTACTGCCCCCTCTCTTTGCTCCACTGAACTACCATCCATTACTGCCTATATCCTATCATTCGCCCTTCCTCCCATCCTCGAATAAATGTGCAAACACGAATGCAGGATTAATAATATTACATATGTTATTGACTATTGCAACCATACTTTTAGACCATTAACACAAAAGTACGTCTACTATAAAGAAAGTAGTGGATTACAAAATATAGTGGCGGGGTCAATAGGCATAAATAATGGCGATATAAAGTTCAATCCATCTTATATATGAAGTAAAGTCATCTTTTATCGTTTCGTTGTCATTGATTCGATTCAATTCATCCCCGAATATAATTTTCTTTTTAAATATCCGCTATCTTAAAAAAAGGACGTAACTCTGTATTCTTGCATACAAAGTCTTTGTAATTCGTTACAAATCGAAAAATATAAATCCTCCTCTTTTCTACTCCCCTTCTCTTTCTATTCTTCTTCTTCTTCTTCTTCTTCTTCTTCTTCTTCTTCTTCTTCTTCTTCTTCTTCTTCTTCTTATTATTATTATTATTATTATTATTATTATTATTATTATTATTATTATTATTATAATTATTATTTGTACTCATTAGGAGTTCTTCACACAGGTTATAATCCGAGATTTCTCACTGATAATAACCAGCGGTGTTCCCTGGAGTCTGGGTGACAACAAGTTTCCCAAGATGTCCAGTATTCTCCACATCTTTAAATAACCTTTGCAAATGACTTTGCGTTATCGCAACAGCCGCTACCACTGATTCTTCGCTGGTAACGACCAATGGTCTTAACAGAAATGTGCGTGAAATTAAGAATCTCCAAGGTCCCAATACTCTTTGAACTCATCCAGTGGCTCCCTCCTCGGTCCTACCATGATTTTTGACCCTTCACGACTATATTGTTCGGTATCAGCCGGGGCTGATGCTGTTTATGAGATTTCTTGCAGTTTCAGTCTTCCGTGGTATATGTGGTATTATTATTATTATTATTATTATTATTATTATTATTATTATTATTATTATTATTATTAGTTACTCACTATGCGTTCTCAATCGAGTCGTTACTAGTGGTCACTCACTGGTAAAAACGGTTGGCGTTCCCTGGGGTCTGAATGACAGCATGTATCCCTAGATTTCCAGTTCTCTCCGCTTCTTTCGATCACCGTTGCAAATCGGTTTGCCAACTCGCAACAACCATTTACCATTGAGTGTTCAGTGATAACGACCTCTGCAATTTGAATGACAATAAGCCTCTTTAGAATTCACAATCATCGTTGACATCGTCATCATCATCATCATCATCATCATCATCATCATCATCATCATCATCATCATCATCATCATCATCATCATCATCATCATCATCATCGTGGGAGTTGTTTTCGTTGTTGCCGTCGTTTTCTTTTATCACCATCGTTGTCATCATCATCATTATCATCATCATTTGCACGATCATCATGAGCATCATCACTATCATTGTCGTCATCATAATCATCATCATCATCGTTTACAACGTCGTCGTCATCATCATCATCATCATCAGCATCATCATCATCATCATCATCATCATCATCATCATCATAATCATCATCATCGTCGTCGCCGTTTTCATTATCATCATCGTTGTCGACGTCTACATTATCATCATCGTCGTTGTTGTTGTCGTCTTCATCATCATCATCATCATCATCATCATCATCATCGTTGTCGTCTACATTATTATCATCGTCGTTGTCATCGTCATTAGCATCATCATTATCATCGTCGTACTCATCATCGTCGTCATCATCATTATCATTATCGTTGACGTCGTCGTCATCATTATCATCACTGTCGTCGTAGTCGTTATTATCGTAATCATCATCTTAATGATCCTCGTCGTCATCATCATCATTATAATAATCATCGTCGTCGTTATCATAATCATCATCGTCATCATCATATCATCATCATCATCATCATCATTGTTAATAGTCTCCTCAACTATCGTATACAATTGCGCTTAATTTCGTATAAAAATTCATTGGGATGTAATTGACTTAAAAATAAGAATTAACCAGGCGTAGATAAATCTTTCAACCTCAGATTAAAAATCACCATATTTTACTCGTGTATATCAAATTAAAAAACATTAAAAAAAGACTAAAAGACAACATTAAAGTAGGGCTTGGTGCTTTTTTTGTTATTTGAACGTTGTTAATTACCATATATATCTATATCTATATCTATATCTATATCTATCTATCTATCTATCTATCTATCTATCTATATATATATATATATATATATATATATATATATATATATATACAGGGTGAGCCAAAAGTTGACATTATGGGTTCTCTTAACTATCTGAAAAAAAAGGAAAACCGATTAAATTAAAATTACAACACAATTATACAATCTAATTATACAACACATTAATAACACAAATAACATAGTTATAACAAAGTTATAATAAATAATTGCATTAATATACTTGATACATAAACCTATTCCAAATGCTGTCCATCTACTTTTGGCTCACCCTATATATATTTATATATATAGAAAAGAACATAGTGCAGTATTAGTGCAGTTCCAACGAGAGAAAAGTATATATGTAAAGGAGTAAGGCTACCAACATTTGTAGAATGTTTTTTTCAACATTTATTTATTATTTTGTTGTTTTACCATTTTATAATTTATAAAATGGTAAAACAACAAAATAATAAATAAATGTTGAAAAAAACATTCTACAAATGTTGGTAGCCTTACTCCTTTACATATATATATATATATATATATATAGATATATATATATATATATATATATATATATATATATATATATATGTATATATATATATATATATATATATATATATATATATATATATATATATATATATATATATATTTATATATTGCGCTTCTTGGCCTTTTCAAGATCAAAGTGTAGTATCTGTTCCGATGGATACTGCACTCAATAGACTGGTATCATCTTGGCCTTCGGGGCTTGATTTCCGCCGGTCTATGGGTTTGTCTTGTAAAGTTCTAGGATGTCCACCCTCCCAGGTTTTGCCTTCCCTCTTTGAGGAGGAGTAAGTTTATTGCTTATTGCCTGAGGCGCCCCCACCTGGGAATGCCGACGGGGCTGCCCAGACATTTTTTGTATGCCAGAGTGATCACCTTCTCGGGCGCTGGCTTTTCAAATCCCACTTTCTCGACCTTGTGTCACATCTTACCTTGTGGGAGGTAGATAAATAAATATATATATATATATATATATATATATATATATATATATATAAATTATGAAACTGGTGCTGAGAATTAAAATGACGTCATCGTTTCAGTATTGAAGTAATAGGCGCCAGTCTGAAGCGAACTGCAAGAATCGCGATACTGCGATTAAACGGTTGAGTAAGTCAGAGAGGACAGGCTGGCTGGGGCACACAGAAGTCGATAGTGAAAAGAGGCATGGGACAGGTGTTCGCTCTTAAAGACTGGCCCCCAGGCATGTTGAATCTATCCAAATGAGTAGCTGCGCGAAATAACGAAAATGTTTCGACATCAAAGAGACCGCGAAATACTGCTACTGCTTCAACAATGGAATAACCAAAGACCCCACCCCGCCCCCACCTGCCGCCAATATCGTCTCTGCCTTTTCTAAATTCTTCGCTCTGCTCCACCAACTCTGACGTACATCCCCCAACACACACTCCACATCACCACCCATTTCTATATTCATCATTCTTTTAATGCTTCGCAGTCGGGGCGACCTGGAATTGTTCCGATCGATAAAACTCTTGCAATGATGACGTTCTTGTAGGATTCTGCTTATACGTAACTCGCGAATAAAGCTTTCGGCGTGTGTTTAATAACAATCACTTAAGTCTAACACTCGAAACTTTTCGGAAACATTACGAAAGTTAGTCAGTAAATGATAAAATCGTTTAAGATTCTATCAGCCTTTGTTTGGTATTCGAGATAAGTATTCTAAAATCACACCTCTATAGAATTAAGGGTGACAAACCTATAGCCTGCAGACCAATTCCGGCGCACCGGTTCTAGCCAGAGTTCAGGGACTTTTGTAATCTTTTTCAGATGTTTCCTAGTATTTATATGAGGTTATGTCCAATCGGTCAGTCAATCTGTCACGATTAACTTTTAAATACAGTTTTTCTAAGTCTGTCAGAGTTAACTTTAAATAGGATTTATATTGGTCTGTTACAATTAAGTTTTGATAGCATTTTGTTGGTCTGTTACAGTTAAGTTTTGAATAGGAATTTTATTGGTCTGTTACAGGTAAGTTTTAAATAGAATTTATATTGGTCTGTTACAATTAAGTTTTGATAGCATTTTGTTGGTCTGTTAGAGTTAAGTTTTGAATAGGAATTTTATTGGTCTGTTACAATTAAGTTTTGATAGCATTTTGTTGGTCTGTTAGAGTTAAGTTTTGAATAGGAATTTTATTGGTCTGTTACAGGTAAGTTTTAAATAGGATTTATATTGGTCTGTTACAATTAAGTTTTGATAGCATTTTGTTGGTCTTTTACAGTTAAGTTTTAAATAGGAGTTTTATTGGTCTGTTACAGGTATGTTTTAAATAGGATTTATATTGGTCTCTTACAATTAAGTTTTGATAGAATTTTGTTGGTCTGTTAAAGTTAAGTTTTGAATAGGAATTTTATTGGTCTGTTACAGGTATGTTTTAAATAGGATTTATATTGGTCTGTTACAATTAAGTTTTGATAGCATTTTGTTGGTTTGTTACAGTTAAGTTTTAAATAGGAGTTTTATTGGTCTGTTATAGTTAAGTTTGAAATAGGATTTTTGTTGGTCTGTTATAGTTAAGTGTTAAATAGTTGTTTTTATCTGTTAAAGTTTAGTTTTAAATAGGATTTTTGTGGGTGTGCTACATTTCAGTTTTAACTATGATTTTTACTGGTCTGTTATAGTTTAGTTTGAAATAGGATTTTTGTTGGTCTGTTATAGTTAAGTTTTAAAAGTTTGTTTTATCTGTTACGGTTAAGTTTTTAGTAGGATTTTTGTTGGTGTGCTACAGTTCAGTTTTAAATAGGATTTTTATTGGTCCGTTACAGTTAAGTTTACATATCATTTTGTTGGTCTGTTACAGTAAACTTTTGTAATAGGATTTTTATTAGTCAGTTACGGTTAAGTTTTATATATGATTCGTATTGGTCTGTTACAGCTAAGTCTTAATACGATTTTTATTTGTCTGGGTCGGGTAAGTATAGATAGCATTTCTTTTGTCATTTCTGTTATAGTTAAGTTTGAAATAGCATTTCTGTTATAGTTAAGTTTGAAATAGCATTTCTGTTATAGTTAAGTTTGAAATAGCATTTCTGTTATAGTTAAGTTTCAAATAGCATTTCTGTTATAGTTAAGTTTGAAATAGCATTTCTGTTATAGTAAAGTTTGAAATAGCATTTCTGTTATAGTTAAGTTTGAAATAGCTTTTATGTTATAGTTAAGTTTGAAATAGCATTTCTGTTATAGTTAAGTTTGAAATAGCATTCCTGTTATAGTTAAGTTTGAAATAGCATTTCTGCTATAGTTAAGTTTGAAATAGCATTTATGTTATAGTTAAGTTTGAAATAGCATTTATGTTATAGTTAAGTTTGAAATAGCATTTATGTTATAGTTAAGTTTGAAATAGCATTTCTGTTGGTCTATTACAATAAAATTTTAAATATGATTTTTGTCTGTCTGTTGAAGTTAAGTTTGAAATTTTATTTTCGTATCTTTGTTACTGTTCAGTTTGAAATAGATTTTTCTTTAGTCTGTGTCAGTTAAATTAGAAATAGTATTTTCGTCGGTCTATTACAGTTTTGTTTGAAATAAGATTTTCGTCAGTGTGTTAGCGTTAAGTTTAAAATGATATTTTCCTCGGTCTATCACGTTTTGTTTTAAATACAGTTTAGGTTGGAATGGCATTTCAGAAAGTATGTTACAGAAAGTATGTTACAGAAAGTATGTTACA
This sequence comes from Sepiola atlantica, assembly GCA_963556195.1. Taxonomy (NCBI): domain Eukaryota; kingdom Metazoa; phylum Mollusca; class Cephalopoda; order Sepiida; family Sepiolidae; genus Sepiola; species Sepiola atlantica. The sequence continues at coordinate 27,898,856 of OY744544.1, forward strand.
GAATATATGTTACAGAAAGTATGTTACAGAAAGTATGTTACAGATACCTTTTATGTAGCATTTTGTCGGTCAATTCTAATTACGCTTGAAATAACATGTTGTTCGGTTTGTTACAGTAAATGGTGCTTATTCAGATTAGGACCCGAGTTTATTTTAACCACGTCGGTAAGAGTTAGGGTCAGCATGAGGTGAGGGTTAGGGTTATTGTTAGGGTTATCCTTAGAGTTAAAGTTAGAGTATGAGTTAAGGTTAGCGTTAAGGTTAGGGTTAAGGTTAGGGTTAAGGTTACGGTCAGGGTCAAAGTTAACTCGGACCCTAATCTGATAAAGTACTTAGTTCGGGTTGTAAATTTTCTTTCTGCTGGGATGCTTCAGTCTGAAATAACATTTTTATCGATATGTTACAGGTATTTTACAGCTCTGTTACATTAGCATTGAATAGCATTTTAATTGCTCTATCACGTTACACTTACAAATATTATTTTAATCGATCTTTTAGTTTGAAATATCATTTTCGCTAATCGGTTATAGTTACGTTACAGATAGCATTTTCTCCGGTTTGTTACAATGAAGTTTGAATTAATATTTTCGTCGTTCTACTACTATTATGTTTTAAATCGCATTTTCGTCGTTTTCAAAATAATATTTTCGTCGTTCTACTACTATTATGTTTAAAATCGCTTTTTCGTCGTTTTCAAAATAATATTTTCGTCGTTCTACTACTATTTTTTTTAAATCGCATTTTCGTCGTTTTCAAAATAATATTTTCGTCGTTTTACTACTATTATGTTTTAAATCGCATTTTCGTCGTTTTCAAAATAATATTTTCGTCGCTCTACTACTATTATGTTTTAATCGCATTTTCGTCGTTTTCAAAATAATATTTTCGTCGTTCTACTACTATTATGTTTTAAATCGCATTTTCGTCGTTTTCAAAATAATATTTTCGTCGTTCTACTACTATTATGTTTAAAATCGCATTTTCGTCGTTTTCAAAATAATATTTTCGTCGTTCTACTACTATTGTGTTTTAAATAGCATTTTCGTCGTTTTCAAAATAATATTTTCGTCGTTATACTACTATTATGTTTAAAATCGCATTTTCGTCGTTTTCAAAATAATATATTCGTCGTTCTACTACTATTATGTTTTAAATCGCATTTTCGTCGTTTTCAAAATAATATTTTCGTCGTTCTACTACTATTATGTTTAAAATCGCATTTTCCTCGTTTTCAAAATAATATTCTCGTCGTTCTACTACTATTATGTTTTAAATCGCATTTTCGTCGTTTTCAAAATAATATTTTCGTCGTTCTACTACTATTATGTTTTAAATCGCATTTTCGTCGTTTTCAAAATAATATTTTCGTCGTTCTACTACTATTATGTTTTAAATCGCATTTTCGTCGTTTTCAAAATAATATTTTCGTCGTTCTACTACTATTATGTTTAAAATCGCATTTTCGTCGTTCTCAAAATAATATTTTCGTCGTTCTACTACTATTATGTTTTAAATCGCATTTTCGTCGTTTTCAAAATAATATTTTCGTCGTTCTACTAGTATTATGTTTAAAATCGCATTTTCGTCGTTTTCAAAATAATATTTTCGTCGTTCTACTACTATTATGTTTTAAATCGCATTTTCGTCGTTTTCAAAATAATATTTTCGTCGTTCTACTACTATTATGTTTTAAATCGCATTTTCGTCGTTTTCAAAATAATATTTTCGTCGTTCTACTACTATTATGTTTTAAATCGCATTTTCGTCGTTTTCAAAATAATATTTTCATCGTTCTACTACTATTATGTTTTAAATCGCATTTTCGTCGTTTTCAAAATAATATTTTCGTCGTTTTACTACTATTATGTTTAAAATCGCATTTTCGTCGTTTTCAAAATAATATTTTCGTCGGCCTGTTACAGTTAACTTATGGCTAGCATTTTAATCGATCTGTAACACTTCAGTTTTGAATAGCATTTTCTTCGGTCATATTTGAAATAGGATTTTCGTCGATCTATTACAGTTGAGTTATAAATAGCATTTTCGTAAGTCAGTTGAAATTTAGTTTGAAATAGTATTTTTGTAGGTCTGTTTCACTTAAATAGTATTTTTTCAGTTTGTTAAACTTTAATTTTAAAGACTATTTTGGTGGGTCTATTTAAGTTAAGTAATAAAACCATTTTTTCACTCTGTGAAAGTTAGATTAGAAATATTATTTTCGTGGGTTTATTACAGTTACCTTATAAATATAATTTAAGTTTGAAATAGTAGTTTCGTGAGTCTATTACGATTAAGTAATGAATATTATTTTCGTCAGTCTGTTAAAGTTAAGTTTAAAATAGTATTTTTGTGAGTTTATTACGATTAAGAGGTTTATGTAGTTTGCTTGAAGCATTGTTTATTAGTATATAGAAATGTGATACTTAGAAGGCAATACAATGCAGAGGTGTGACGGATAGACACAAGCTGGAGCAGATAAGACATATAATGGTGGAACAAATTAAATAGTTTCACGCTTAATACAATGTATACATACACACACACACACACATATATATATATATATATATATATATATATATATATATATATATATTTATTTATTATTTTTTTCACAAACACACATATATCTGTTTATCTACACAATGTTACAATGTTATGTAATACCTGTATCAAGATGGTCTGGTGGAAACTCCGTATGATATAATATTTCGGGAACTCTTCCCTTCTTCAGAATATATATATATATATATATATATATATATTTATATATATAGATAGATAGATATATAACTGTTATTTCTCCCTACAACCTAGTATTCATATATGAACATCCCCAACTCTCCCACTCTGATGGTTCTAGTCTATCAAATTCTGAACACATTTGTTTGTCCTTGGATTAACACAAATGTAATTACCCACAAAATTTGTTTAATTTAATTTATCCATTTCATCTGATAATCAATTAATTATTATTACATAAAAAATCGATAATTATTTCCCCAGTAATAACAATACATTCTGACAATCAATGTGCCTCGAAAAAATATTCTACGTTCATTTCTATAATCTATAAAATCGATAACCATCTATAAAAATCAATAATCTAAAACAAGTGATCAATTTTAATTGTGCTTATAATCGATTACACTTCTTTATAAACACAGGCAATACTCTAAAAATATACATTTGAAACTTTACGTACACTCGCACACATTACTATACACGCCTATATACGTTGCTTCTACTACTACTACTACTACTACTGCTACTACTACTATTATTACTATTACTACTACTACTACTACTACTATTATTGTAATAATATTACTATTACTATTACTACTACTACTATTACTAATATTACTATTACTACTACTACTATTATTACTACTATTACTACTACTACTACTACTACTACTACTACTACTTCTACTACTATTATTACTACTACTATTACTACTCTTATTACTACTACTACTACTACTACTACTACTACTACTAACAATAATAATGATAACTGGCGGCAACCTGTGGAAATTCCACGGTGATGTCTACTCCATTCTGTATAATTCTTGGCCTTTTGGTCAAGATCAAAGTGTAGTATCTGTTCCGATGGATACTGCACCCCATAGACTGGTATTGTCTTGGCCTTCGGGGCTTGATTTACGCCGATCTATGGGTCTGTCCTGTGCAGTTCTAAGAGGTCCACCCTCCCAGGCTTCGCCTCCCCTCTTTGGGGAGGAGTAAGTTTATTGCTTACTGCCTGAGGCGCCCCTACCGGGGAATGCCGACGGGGCTGCCCAGGCAATTTTTGAACCCTACTTTCCCGACCCGACCTTGGGTCACATCTTACTTGTGGGAGTAAGATAAAAACTGGCCTTGTGCCTAACTCCTGGAGAGGAGTAAATCAATACTCCATTCTGTATAATTTACTGCTAATTCCTTTCGAAATAATAAATGTTTGTCAGTGTCAATACAATTGAGAAAGAAAATACTCTTTCTTCTACCGTAAAAATAATTATCCTTGTCAGTTAAGTATTCTCTTAAGTATTCTCTTAAATAAGTAATGCAAATAGGTATTTTCTTTATTTGATTATGTAAAGTTTGTCGCAAATTAATTTTTTTAAAAGAAATATTCTCTCTCTTCTTTACAATAATTGTCAATTAAATATTCTTCAAATCAATAAAATCACTTTAAAAAGGTATTTATTTAACATTTACAGGTTTAGTCAGCATGACGACATAATCTAATTTTGCAACAATTCATTTCAAACTAGATTAAGGCGGAATTATTTACCTTAGCGACATCAGATTGATTATCAATCACCATCTTTACAGATCGAACGATCTAAATTAAAAAAATATATATGTGAAATGTGATGACGTACATATAAACATGAACAGACTCAGTGTATTATTTTATAGATACTAAAAAAACTCGCCGTCCCAACATATTACAGGGTGATAATCAGGGCGGCAGAAAAAAAAACGTAGAAAATACATTGCACTTTCTAGATAACTAAGCGTGATATATTACATTAAAAAATCACTATAATACCAATAATTGTAGGAACACCAGGAATAGGCCCGAAAATCTGCAAAAATACGGAAAAATTTAGATCAAATAAAGGATTGGGACCATACAAAGCACAACAATTACGAAAACACTGCGAAATCTTAAAGAAAGTCTTAGAATGCGGAAAGCAACCCACATAATCAATGAACGCTAACCAGAAACAAGTAAGTTTTAGTAAAAATAGAACAAGCAATAAACCCTCTGTATCGCTTTATTGCAGGTCAATATTTTTTAAATTTTGAAATTGCTATGAAACGCAGAGAAGTGAAATTTTGTACACTGGAAGAGCATAACAAGGTGCCTTATTTCCCTGATTTTTGTGGAATTTGAACAAATATTTTGAAAATAATCTTAATTTTTCTATTTTCTGTTAATTTAAAGTGTGTATCACTTTATTGCAGGTCTCCCAAAATGCCTAGAAAGGGTCGATTGACAGCTAGTGAAAAGGTACGTGTTGTTGCAGGCCTTGCAGAAGGTTTATCTCTCGTAGATCTAGCCAAGGAGCTTGGAAGAGATCGAAGAACATTGTCTTCATTCGTTGAAAATCCAAACATCAAACCAAGGAAGGACAAAAACACAAGAAAGTCAGTTTCTGCTCGTGATGTTAGAAAGATTCGCCGTCAACTTATCAAGCAGCCGGGCAGCAACAGTGCTGCTATATTTGACAAGGCTGGAATATCTTCCTTGTCCAGAAAGACACGCTGCAATGTCTTAAACGAAATTGCAAGAAGCATTAAGCCCATAGCAAGACCGGTTTTAAACCAAACTCATAAGGAAAAACGTTTGGCTTGGGCTCAGAAATACATGAAAACCAGCTTTGAAAATGTTCTTTTCACCGATGAGGCCAGAGCAACCCTTGATGGACCAGATGGGTGGGCCAAAGTTTGGAGTCCTCTTGGATTCCCTACCCCTCATCGATTCCGTCGTCAACAGGGAGGTGGAGGTGTCATGTTTTGGACTGGAATAATCTGCGATGAACTAATTGGACCATTTCGAGTGCCAGAAGGTGTCAAACTGACAAGCCAGTCTTATATTTTATTTTTAAATAGGCATTTGTCACCATAACTTGATGACCTTCCATTGGCGCGTCACCGCAAATTGATTTTTATGCACGACAATGCGCCATCCCACTCAGCCAAGGCTACGGCATCCTACCTTAAGTCATTAGTCATTAGTGGAGAAAATTTGATGACATGGCCACCTTGTTCTCCAGATATAAATCCAATTGAGCAGCTCTGGTCAATAATAAAGATGAAAGTTTATGAAGGAGGTGTTCAATTTTCGTCGAAGGATGAACTTTGGAGGAAGATTTTGGAAGTTTCCTATAGCATCACATCATCTCAAATCCGCCGATTGACATCATCAGTTGACAAGAGGCTATTCAAAGTGATTTTGAAGCATGGGAGTTATGTTGATAAATAAATATTTCCTTAAACAAAATAATGTGAAATTCGTTCTTGTTTTTGGTTAATATTGTTACTGGATATGTTCTTTATTTCATATAAATATAAATATGAAGTTAGAATATTGTTTTATTACCGAAAATATACATTTTTAGACACTTGCAATAAAGTGATACACACTTAAAATTACCAGAAAATAGAAAAATTAGCATAACTTTCAAAATATTTGTTCAAATTCCACAAAAATCAGGGAAATAAGGCACTTTGTTATGCTCTTCCATTGTACCAAATTTCACTTCTCTGCGTTTCATAGCAATTTCAAAATTAAAAAAATATTGACCTGCAATAAAGCGATACACAGGGTTTATAGAAGAAAAGAATAACGAAGTTGTCTCTTATATTCAACAATACTTGCCTGCAAGAGAAGATGCTGCCTATATATATATATATATATATATATATATATATATATATATGTTTTGAGGTACAAAATTTATAAATACATTTAAAAAGAATACGCGGAAATCTCTCTAAGGCCCTTTCGACTATCATCTCGTCAGGAGAAAATCGATTTTCTCGTGACGAGCTGATAGTCGAAAGGGCCTTAGAGAGATTTCCGCGTATTCTTTTTAAATATATATATATATATATATATATATATATATATATATATATATATATGAAGTTAATACAACAAAAGATATAAGAGGCTACTAATATCTTTAATTAGAACTGAAGCTCAATATATTCAACACCACTTTTCATATGATTTGTTTTTGTCTATCGTTTTATTAATTTGCATACACCTTGGATACATTTTTCACTGTCATTTATTGCATTGATAGCAAACAAATTTCCCGCCTGGATAACTTTTTCGTTTTTTGGACTACTATTCATCACCTAGATTATTTTTCAATCAACCTCTTTGATATCTTTCCTGAATATGTTTTAAACTTTATGACTTAGATGAACTGTATAGCTTTAACAAAAAAGTATGTTTTGAGACGATATATTTGATGTTTTATATAGTTTTATATATTTTTATACATATCTTTTTATATATTGTTAAAGTTTAATTTCATTACCTGCAGTAATATCCTCTGAGGAGAAGAATTTTCTTTGAAAACTCATGAGTTAAGGACGTTAAAGTACTTTGTCTGAACATTAGATTCTCACCTTATTTTATTCTTTCACTTTATCTAGTGCTATATATATATATATATATATATATATATATATATATATATATATATATATATATATATATATATTCTGTGTATTTAGGTAGCATATTTTTATTTAGGTAAACATCATTAAATAAAACGGAATATTTTTGCTTGATAAGACTTATTTTATTTTTTCAATTTTCCCAATGGTCCATTTAATGTTTCGATTGTTCCATTTTCTTTCCTTTTTTGCGAGTACTTTCGATTTGATTCGTCAAATCATCTTGAAGCGGTGTTAGTTTTGATTTCTTAAAAATATCTCTTTACTGTTGAGTTTTCAAAATTATTATAAAGGTCAGTAATTTACAACTTAAAAGGAGCGTCTATAATATTGAGATGTTACATGAGAGCGTGATTATGTTCTAAAAGCGTGCAAGATTCAAAAGTTTGATTGCTTAACCGCTAAGAATTTAATTAAATTCTGAACAGTAAAGATATATTTTTAAGAAACCAAAACTAACACCTCCTGAAGATGATTTAACGAATCAAATCGAAAGTACTCGCAAAAAAAGAAATGAAAATGGAACAAGAAACACATGAAACTTACATACAGCAATTTAACCGAAACATTAAATGGACCATACAGAAAATTGAAAAAATAAAACAAAGTCTTATCAAGCAATAACACTCCGTGTTATTTAATAATGTTTACCTCTATCTATCTATCTATCTATCTATCTATCTATCTATCTATCTATCTATCTATCTATCTATCTATCCACACACACACACACACACACACACACACATATATATACACACACACACACATATATATATATATATATATATATATATATATATATATATAATAATCCAGGTAAAACATCCACAGGGTAGTAATCCAAAGAATTTCAACCGGGTTTATAAAAAGTGCTCAATATCAAGTAGAGCTTTTATATATGATTATATATCATATATATGATTATATTATATATATATGATCATAATAACTGTTGATTGATAACATCAACATGCCAGTGTCGCAGATTTTGTACAAAATCTGTGTAAATAAAAATAATCATATATATATATATATATATATATATATATATATATATATATATATATATATATATATATGAAGCTGAAGAGAGCCGGATGGCTAAGTCCTTCTGTGCTTGAAACCGACGGTACGAATGTTGTACTAATTTTTCTGTACCAATATATATATATATATATATATATATATATATATATATATATATATATATATATATATATATATACATTTATACGGCACAAAACTTAGATTTAGTATACGGAATGTTTATGTTTTTATCTTTTAAGGGAAGTGGGGTCTGATCAACTCTGCTGGGAAGCCATGACATTAAATACTGTCTTGTTTTTAAATTTGCGAAACAGTTTTTCATGGTAAACAACTGATGATCCCTTAAATAATGTTAGAAGCAAACTAATATAATAACTGTAAAAATTAAATTGACTTATATGAGTGATTTTCCACTGAACGACTTCGAACTTAAGGTTTTTGTTTCCTCCGAATGTAGTTTTAATGGTTGAGATACTTCCAAGACTATATATATATATATATATATATATATATATATATATATATATATATATATATATATATATATATATATATAGAGAGAGAGAGAGAGAGAGAGAGAGAGAGAGAGAGAGAAATACTATAACATGACCGCACTTAATTTGGGTTTTCCCAGTTTTTCAGCCTACTTCTGTAATGGGGACTGCGAAATCTACTACTAAGCAGGTTGTTTTCTTCTTGACCTTCTCCCAAGAGGAAAAGATCCACGCAACCTGCAGTCTCACCAACATCGGTTTGTACTGCGAGATATGAAGGGGCTTGCAGTAGTGACAGACCGTCTACGCCGAAGGAAACACACAATCTAATCAAATAGCTGTAAAATTGCCAGAGTGCTGACTAAAGAAGCTATTAAGTAGAAAAACGACGTCAATACAGACAATTGTCGTAGTAGTAAAAACCTGATAAAACCTGAGGAAATTCGAATCAGAGGAGGTAAGACACAATAAAAACTATGGCAATGATTAGATGTTCGGATGTAGTAAAAAAAAATTACAGGGCGGAAGGCAATGCGAATAACTAAGTGACACTAACAAACTGCAGCTAAGTAAATATAAATTAACCACAAATGAAAGCTGATTCCTTTAAGCTATGACTGAATAAAAAAAAATTTGATCAGGGAGGGTAGATTCTTGGATCTTATCAGCTAGAATTTCATTGGATGTTTTGCTCCACTTTTCAAACTTTGAGTAGTGGTAGCAAAACAATAGCACCTTCTTTTGTGCAAAAGTCCATGGTTGGGCTTTTAAGCCTCTTATGTTTCTCTTTTTTGTTGCCGCATTTGATGGAGATAGGGGGCCAGGACCTGATGGCTGACCCTGGTTGGCCTCTGTATTGGCTGGAGCACCATTTCCAGAGGCAGAAAGGTTTACACCATTGCTTACATCTTCCCGCCTGGTGTATGAACGGGTTGATGGGCCCTTTTTATCCTGGGTGCCGGCCTGCCAGTATTTATTTTTGTTTTTATTCATATTTTTTATTATTAATTTCTTCAATGTCAACGGCTTCTAATTGTTTATTCGAAGTTTCCCTCTATGAGTAGAGGGGGTGCCCCGTCTGCAATTCGGGAGACGTGCTGGATGGCTTGAGGAGACAACACACCATTTGTTTTGAATATTTGGTCAGGGTTTACTTCAAGTAAAAAGTATCCCTATGTCTGAGTCTCTGACAAACCCCTGTACAGAGAGACCGAAGACACCCGAGGGTGGTGTCTAGTAGGCATTCAATAAGCAAATTGTATTAAATTGTGTTCATTGAGACATGTTCAATAAATATTATCATTTAATAATACAGAAGAGGTATAGATCATAAAACAATGAAATAAAATTTCTAAACACTAACGGAAAAATTATGTTCGGATTTTAAATATGCAATATAACTAAAAAAGTACGTAAAACAATATATTCTTTTTTTTGTAAATTAATATACTTAAAATAAAATAAAAGTGTTTTTTAATAGAAATACTGAAACCCCATTTCACTCTAATTAACTTACGTACTGAAATAGGATTTAACCTAGTTTGTGCGTTGGCATCACTTAAATCCAATGGTCTACTTAATATAATAAACAATCGATGGAAATAATTTACACGTTAAGTTGGACCCAAAAGAGCTCAAACATCCTATGTGACGTCTTCTGATATCCAAGAAAAAGAATCCAGAAATATTATAATGTTATTTTCATTTGGAATCTTAATGCCAGTATGGTTCTTCATTATCCTTGTACGCTCCATCAAAGCTAGCCGTAGTCTCGATATTGCTACCTCCCGGTGTTTCCTACATCTAAAGCTCTCTGTAAACACTTTCCGTGGTAGTATCCGATATTATTAATAATAATAGAATATACTTTTTAACACACACACACACACACACACACACATATATATATATATATGGGGAGTTAAATTACCTACTAGACACTATCCTCGAGTGTCTTCGGTCTCTCTGTACAGGGTTTTTTCAGGACAACCTGACATGAGGATTCTTACCCTTACACGTAAACCCTGACCAAATATTCACAATTACATAGTATCCGCAGCACAAATAAGAGGAATAGTGCATCTTCTCCTAGTGATGTTACCTCAAGTAAAACCACGTAGCTGGATACTCCACCAGACTAGATAAATTCTTGTCCTGGAATTCGGTAAGACTAACAAACCACAAGAAAGATATACTATGACATACTTAACTGGTCAGTTGGGGAGAAAAGAAAGTTA